>OW386286.2:243475986-244717319 GCA_936432065.2 Rutpela maculata | reverse complement strand
TCAGTACATCATTATTTTTTTTTATCTATTTATTTAACGTCGGCCTATTTCCGCTACCAGGGCCTACCACAGACGCCAGGAGACGAGCTAGCCCCAACCTGGAAATTTTGCCGAACCTCTTCCCTTAAGAAGAGTAGGGATCTTTTATTTGCTTAACATTTAATAGACAAGGGACCGCCTGCTTTACATCCCCAGCGGCTAAGCTAGACCGCACAATTTATGATTTAAAACATTTAGAGTTTCAGAAGATTTTGATATTTACAAAAAATATAATTAGGAAGGGAAAAATTTAGGAAACGAACAAAAGGCAACAAACAGAAACGAAGAAGGTAAAAAGAATTATGTATCGGAAGTTGTGTGTGATAGATTTTATAGTATAGAGAAAAGGTTTCCGAAAAATGGGCAACGCCTAATATTGAAGTCGCCTCTACGCTCGCCCCTGCTTTATACATTAAATATACAGCTTTAAGAATATGTATACTAAATATCCATAGAATTTATTACTTACACAGATAAGTATTGTTAAATGAAATAAATGAAATAAATAAAATAAATAAGATAAATAAGATAAATAAGATAAATAAGGTAAATAAGATAAATAAGATAAATAAGATAAATAAGATAAATAAGATAAATAAGATAAATAAGATAAATAAGATAAATAAGATAAATAAGATAAATAAGATAAATAAGATGATAAATAAGATAAATAAGATAAATAAGATAAATAAGATAAATAAGATAAATAAGATAAATAAGATAAATAAGATAAATAAGATAAATAAGATAAATAAGATAAATAAGATAAATAAGATAAATAAGATAAATAAGATAAATAAGATAAATAAGATAAATAAGATAAATAAGATAAATAAGATAAATAAGATAAATAAGATAAATAAGATAAATAAGATAAATAAGATAAATAAGATAAATAAGATAAATAAGATAAATAAGATAAATAAGATAAATAAGATAAATAAGATAAATAAGATAAATAAGATAAATAAGATAAATAAGATAAATAAGATAAATAAGATAAATAAGATAAATAAGATAAATAAGATAAATAAGATAAATAAGATAAATGAGATAAATAAGATAAATAAGATAAATAAAATAAATAAAATAAACAAAATAAACAAAATAAAAAAAATTAATGAAATAAATAAAACAAAATGAAAATATGTTAGTACTGTCGATAATTTTGTTTTAAACAATATGAAATTTGTTAAATTCTATTTATAATATAATAATAATAATAATAATAATAATAATAATAATAATTGATTTAATCACTGTGCAATTTTACAATTAATGTGAACATTAATAAGAGAGAGATAATGTTTAATTTATGTGCTGAACTACGTAATGCGGTAAGTATAATGTAAAAAGAGAAGTGAATTTTTACAATTTGAAAATAGAGTCATTAAAATTTAAATTTTTTAAAAACTTTGCATCACTTGGTTAAAGATAACTCTATCCAATACTCAAGAAAAAAAAATCTGATTTACAGTATATAAGCAATTTTCAATTAAAAAAGTTTTAACATTATCTTTATATATTTTTTTTTTAACTGTTTAACGTCGGCCTATTTCCGCTACCAGGGCCTATCACCGACGCCAGGAGACGAGCTACCCCCAACCTGGAAATTTTGCCGAACTTCTTCCCTTAAGAAGAGTAGGGATCTTTTACTTGCCTAACATTTAATAGACAAGGGACCGCCTGCTTTACATCCCCTCCGAAGGATGGTATATCCACTACGTAATCCTCGTCTGAAATTACGTAACTTCCGAGTATACACTGATATACAAGCCTCTAGAAGGTGGGACGAGAACGCTGTATTTCTCAAGATGGGAGCCCATCCAAGTACTAACCGCGCTCGACGTTGCTTCAACGAAATATCGACTGATATTCACATTGAAGTCGCCTCTACGCTCGCCCCATTATCTTTATATATATTTTATACGAATTGACCCTTTAATATCATTCGGCAAATTGTTGTAGAGAGCAACTGCGTTATAATGTGGTGATTTACAAAGAGCTGTTAGTCTAGGTGCCCGCGTACATAAATGCAATTTACACATATCCTCGTATAATTTCTTGTACGGCATAACTGCGCCTAGTCTGTCACTTTTTTCCTTAGCGAAAATTTTCGTAAACGTGGCGTTCCTCCTCGGCATGAAAAAGACGATTTCCACGCGTCGGACTGGAAAATCGGCAAATATATTTTGTTGGACAATTTGAGAATTGGATTCTACATATATATTCTATATATTTCTACAAACTGTCCGACAAAAATTTTGGAACGTTAAGAGTGTCTACCACCCTATACATAACATAACATAACTTTAAAACATTTATTGATAACCAGCTGATTTTTTCAAGATTGCTTAATAAAAATATGTAGAACCCAATTTTCGAATTGTCGGACAAAATATATTTGCCGATTTTCCAGTCCAACGTGTGGAAATCGTCTCTTTCATGCCGAGGAGGAACGCCGCGTTTACGAAAATTCTCTCAGAGGAAAAAATTGATGACTAGGCGCAATTATGCCGTACAAGAAGTTATATGAGGATATGTATAAATTGCATTTATGTACGCGGGCACCTAGACTATGTTGCATTGTGAGGAGGTCTTAAATTTAAACACCTTGTGTTTTGAGCATTCTCACAACACGGTCACCATTCAGATCAAAATCATTCAGATTTAATTTGACGTATTTCGATAAAGAAAAATAAAAATAGACGGTACAGTCAGTAATTTATTATTTATAAAGTAATCCTTACAGCTGTCCCTTGGTCCAATTTTAAAAATAATTCTGATCATTTTTTTTGCAAGCAAGCAGTCTTTGTATGTCAGCACTTTGGCCACATAATGTAAGATATATGGCAATAGGCCAAAGAGAAGTAAACGTTTAATAAATGTCTGATGTCCATTATAGGTTTAAGCTGGTTTAATGCAAAACATGCCTTATTTAATTTCTTCATTGATTCATTTATATTATTTTCCCCATCTTCTCGATCATCATTATTATTATTATCTGTGCACTCCAGCAAACACTTTTTATGATACGATAGATTATTAGACCTTTTTCTGTTTATGTTGCTTAAATAAAAAAAAATGCTTTCTTGTATTCATTTTGCGGTTTTTGGGTCTTAGAGATATTATCTAGCTATAGTCGGGAGCCTCCTAGCTGTACGTACACCCCCCCTCCCCCGATCCTTGGGGACAATGTTTTTCATAAAGATGAAAGCCTAAGGAATAATTTTAGATACGTCCCAAAAAAAAACTGACTGTACGTTCAAAATGGCGACCATGTGTTAAAAAAAACTGTTGCCAATGTTGTTTTTGTCATTTAACACAAAAACTAAAAAAGATGGACAAAAAACAACGTGCATAAAATTTTCTACAATTTTGTTCCTATACAATATTTTGATAGGAGTTAGCATTTTCCAGATAAATGAGGCCAAAATTAAGAAAATATGGAAATTCATATATCGGTAAATCATTTAAAGGGAATACCTTTGACAATAATTATTGTAAGGCGTATAATATCACTTTATATTATTAACATAACAAAAAATAAAATAAACTTAAAAAAATTAATGATAATAGTAATATTATAAATTGCAGACATTTATCTCGAAAACGGTAACAACGGATTAGGGTTAAAAGTGTTGATAGTGACATCTTTTGGATTCTGCTGGCTCATTCCAATAAATTTAAATGTAAATTACTCTTTGATACCGGGTTTGGCAAAAAAAGAAGGCTTATTAACTTATCTGCATTAGCAGGCGTCAAAAATGCAACTCAGTCAGCGCCTTTAAGGGAAAAGGAAAGATTAAAACTCCTAAAAATGTTACTTTCTCCCAAATATATCCGAACATTTTAAGATTTAGGGAGTAGCTAGAATATTGGTGATAAATTAGTCGCATCATTAAAGGACTTTACATGTGTCATATATGGATCAAAAGAAATGCCCTAGCGTGGACGAGCTTCGCCTAATTGCCATTAGACAGAAATGCGGTGACAAAGATTTGTCTTTAACCATTGACACTAAAGTTGATTTTTCTTCGATTTCACCATTAAGAGCTTGCCTTATCGAGCATATTAAAAGGAGTGTTTACCAACGCGTATTGGGCGATTAGCCGACGAAGGTATTCCCAATATTCCAAAGCCTTGGAATGATTATGGATGGCTAGAAAATGGAGAACCTCTTTGGTGTTCAGCAGATAAAATACTGCCTCAATCGCTTATTGAAATTCTTCAGGAGATGATTCCAAATCAAATCATAACAGATGAAAATGAGGATGATAACGATATCATAAATGAAGCAATGGAGGAAGAAGACTTGGAAGAAATATTCGATGTATCGGGAGACAGCAATAGTGAATCTGAAAGTGACGTTTTATATTGAATTTTATATTTTATTTTGAGAGCTGAGTCATTTATCTGGAAAATGGTAACACCTATACAAATATTGCATGGGAACAAAATTGTAGAAAATTTTATGCACTTTGTTTTTTGTGTAGAAAGTTTTTCTCCATATTTTTTAGTTTTTGTGTTAAATGACAAAAACAATATTTGCAATTTTTTTTTTATAAAATGACGCCATTTTGAAAGTACAGCCAGTTTTTTTCGGGGAGACATGTCTAAAATTGTTCTTTCGCTTTAATATTTATGAAAAACATTGTCCCCCAGGGGTGGGGGGGGGGAGGCACGTATAGTTAGGGTGGGCTCCCGTTGTTCTATTTCTAAATTTTTTGTACAACGTACGTTTTCCTTATTTCACCTCGAATATACTGTGGCCAAGGCAAGAAATGCGTATTTTACTGAAAACGTTGTTTTGCATTATAATGTTTTTTATTAGTACAAATTCTTCAAGATAATTGAATTAAAGTCACTAACTAATACGTGTCGTGGCAGGGGCTGGAATTTATAGTTATTTTAAAAATTTAAATGTAAATAGACATCGAAACCATTGAACACCGTTATATATTTCTATAACAAATTCGGGAAAAAATGATCCCAATTTACCTTATTTCTGTCAAACACTTTTCATTTAATTTTAAAATATAATTATGGATGTGAATAGTTTTTCGCAAAATCTGAGCGGTTCGCTTGTGACTCCTCTAAATTATCTCTCCTATGAAATGGGGATAAGACGAACTGCAGAGTAAGCAGTCTTCGGTAATCGCTTTAATCCAGTCAAAGTCGAAGGGGTGGATAATAAAACAGATTGTTCAATATAAGCAAACTAAAACATTTATAATATAAATAAATCAGGATTTTCCATAAAGTACTTATTTCAACATTAGTTGTCTCTAACTTGTAGAAAAATTGAATTCAAATAGAAAATGAAATATGACTTTTTTTCGAAATACAATTCGCTTAAAAGTTATTAATTGTTTAATATTTGAAAAATATAATTTTAATGGGCCGTAATTCGAAAATCATAAATCAAAATATCGTCAAAATTTAGATATGGGGGTTCTAAAGCATGCTGATCCATAATATTATATTAGTCTTTCAATAAAAAATAACGGGCCTGCATTACACATACAGGCCTGGATACCTGCAAGGTAAGTGAAGTCATTTATTACTAGCCTCTACCTTGGGAACGTTTTTTAGACTGGCTGCATTCGGGTGATTTCTATTACGAATAATTGACAAAATTAAAATATTTTTTACTAAAAAAAATCTGATTTTGGTACTAGGGGCTCAAATGTATGGTTTTAAATAATATTAATATATATTATTTTTTTGTGAACATGCCTATTTGGGTTATTTTCGCGATTAACTAAAAATTGGTGAGTATCGGAGGTAAACGGATACCTGATTCGTATTCAGCATGTCGAAATACATGGGTGTTACCTAATGGAGTCCCAGAAACAGATCATTTTTCACTTTTTTTTTGTGTCTGTCTAATATATTTGCATACGCGATTTTCTAGAAAATGGCGGAGGATCCGTTGATATTCATATATTACACAGACACACACACACACCTATACATGTATTACATAAGCTGTGAGACCGCCTGAATTTTACCGTGCTGTGAGGACATTGAAGTTACTCACATGGTAAAGAAAATCGTTGTGGGGACACCTCATAATAATAGCAAAATAAATATGTGTATAAATGTCCTTATTATATACGTAAAATTGACTGTGTTCTTTAGTCATCACAACTATAGCTGAAAAGTAAAGTGTAAATATCACAATGTTCCGACAAGAATATCTCATTACGTGTGTGTATAAGAATGTCCCCAGTAGTTGGTAATTATTAAAGAGTGTTCATCTGCAAATATCACAATGTTCCTATAAGAACATATCATTGCATGTGTGTATTATGAATGTCCCCAGTAGTTGGTAATCATTAAAAAGTGTTTATCTGTTCTCACAAATACAGCAGATCTCGCAGCAGATTAAATGAATGTGCGAATTTCAAAATGTACTCATAAGTATAGAACGTTAGACATATGTATCAATGCTCATGTTAATCAACTACTAATTTTATAAATATAGTGCGATTATATTTAATCAACAGTTCATCCAAACTATTTAGATTAGATTTAGATTATAGGTGAGTGATTAGAGCATGAGGAGCGCCTCTCTTTGCCTCGATCAAGAAGTTCTTTTGTGAATACCCTCGGATTCATATGTACTCATTCAATCATAGGCTGCTAAAGAATCCTAAAACCTTACTGAGGGCCATCTTTTACACTTACAGGTGTGTTAAAACTGCCTTATCTGTGTTGGTTAGCGGTTCTTTCATAAAAAAAATTACGTCCCGAATTTCATTCTCAACTTTACCCATTATTTTGAGATAGTATCTCAGAGTGAAGTGATCTGTGGAAAGACCTGTTAATAGCTTTAGTTCTTTTATCTAGTTCTAAGCTCCAGTACGAGGATTTTTATTCAACCTCATATTATCTTATTGTCTCCTCTGGGTAATATTTTGGTAACCCTCATAAAGGTTCCGATCCGATGAATGACGATTTAGCACCTTAACCTATAAGATCATTTGTAATCTTGTTCCCTTTTATTCCTTGTTATTTTTGATTTACTGTTACTAGATATTCCCAGTCAGTTTTTGTCTTAAATCTAAATAAGTATAAACTTAAAGTGTGCGTATGACCTAGGACTTTTGACAGACTACATTTTGGGCTACCTCTTCATCTATCTTCGATCCATCTATGTAATGGCCCTTCAGAATTCCATGCCTGACGGTTCGAGACAACTCAAAATTAACTTATACTGATTCGGAAAGTGTCGGTTTTGGCATAGCACTAGTTTCAACGATTTAACCGACCGCCCACAATAAAGGCATCCACCAGTACTCTAGCAGAGGTAAAGAGTGACACGCCCCATCAAGAGCATAATGTACATGATTTCTTGTTTCGCTCTCGCTTGCCGCTCTCGCGTGCCGCTTTCGCTTGCTCTTATTGCCATACTAAAATCCAACACTTTCCGATTCTGTACAGAGTTTGAGGGTTTGATTATTGATTATAACTGAAGTTCAATTAGAGTGGTCAAATGTTGAACCAAATTCCCTGGTTTGAATTGTTTACTAGAATGCAGTCTGTCGGTGTTGAGAGTCGCATTCGTCTTTACGTAAGTATGTAAAAAGGTTAAGTTGAATGGAGTTTCTATTGCTGCTGTAAAACAGATGCACATTAAACCTATAATTCCCAAGCATGATGACAACTGATTTAATATAAATCCTCAAATATAGATATCTTGGTTAAGTCCTCAAGTTTTACCAAAGAGCCTGTTTTCGAAGACCTTCGTTAGGTTTATATTCTAAGTGGGTTTTTGATCCAGGATTACACCTAGATATCTTACTTCAATTTGTGTACCATTTAATGATGGGATTATTAATGAGAGCTTCCTTCTTTCAGTGGGTATACATTTCAGTTCAGGTCTCAGTCTCTGCTTCATCTACATTGTTGGAGCCTAGATAGTGAATTTACAAAAATTTTTATTAATCAAGACCAATAAAAGTTCATTGTTTGAAATTATCAACTAAATCGATGACAGATAAAAGAAAAATATTTCTTCAAATAAATACTTTTAAAGACACGATGATCATATATTTTCATAATATAAAATGATTATTAGTGTTTTAATTTAAATTAACTGTCCCCAGGATATTTGGGACATATTAATGGTTAACACACTCAATACAAAATATCAAATTACAAGCAGGATTATTTAATTGTTATAGGGGGCGCTACCAGTCAAATGGATTTTGGGTCCCCATAATAAATGAATATACCTAATCTGCAACACACCAGATTTTTATTTATGTCATGGAGACTTTCAAGTATTAATATGTAAAATTGTTTTAAATAGTGATAAACGAGTTTAATTCAAATTTAATTATGTAGCAGCTATCAGTGAATGCTAGATAAAGACATGGGCGTTGTTAGTGATAGAATAACAGCTATAACAAGGTTTTAATTAATGGAGACGGGTGCATGTCCCCTTTATTCAGAGACAATGGGTATGTGCCCACATCTCTGGTTTAATTCACACACATTTCCCCACAACTTAAGCAATACACACACACACACACACACAAAAGGTCTCTTTCTGGGTCTACATTGGGCAACCCCCATGTATTTCGGCATGCTGAATACGAATCAGGTATCCGTTTAGCTCCGTTACTTACCAATTTTCAAGTAAATCGCGAAAATAACCTAAATTATGAGTTTCTTTTTTTTTTAGGTTATTTTCGCGATTTACAGAAAAATGCTGACCAATGGAGCTAAACGGAGACCTGATTCATGTTCATCACATTGAAATGCATATGGGTTACCCAATGGAGTACCATTAAAAGACCACTTTTTTTATTTTGTGTGCCTGTGTTATTTTTTCAATTTCACGAACTAATTTAAGTTCAGCGCGATGCTGCTCGCTCTATTTGTTATTTGGTTCTGGTTTTAGAGAGGATATTAGGAAACAACTTAAAACATTTAAAATAATTAACATTTTTATTTGTGTATCGTTTCAAATGAAGAGTACTTGCTACCTAATCCAGAGAATCAGTTTGGTTTTTATATTCTAAATTAATTTATTTATAGTTAATAGACCGTGGGATAGTGACAGATTTTTTTAAACATTTGGTTCCTATCTGGCCTTTTGGGAGCCTTTTGTGCCTGATTTGTACTAATCATTGTCGTGTTTATCAAACGGTTATCCAGGGCCCCTCAGCGGAAAACAGAAAAGAAAATTTCATAAAAATGAGCAATTTCAAACGTTTTGTTCCTATCTGGCGTCAAGTTCGATTTACGTTTTAAAGAAAAACATCCGACGGAAGCTTATCGCCAGACAAATTCCGTGGGCCGGAAGGCCCGAAATTTCAATTCGAAGTTGTAAGAAAAATGGTCAAAATCAAACGATTTGATTCTTATCTGGGAATTGTATATATAGGTAAATAGATTATAATTATCGCGATATAACAAACGCCAGACAAATTCCGAGGGCCCAACAGTGAAAAAATTATTGTTCAAGTTGTCAACTATTCTGCGAAAATCAAACGATTTACATTCGTCTGGCATTTGTTTTTTTGTTAATATTAGGCAATAAGTAGTTTCAATTTAAGATTCCCAGACGAATTGGCTGGGTCCCCTGGATAGCCAGACAAAAAGAAAAGCGCGAAAAAAATGCTATTTTTCAAACGATTTATTCCTGTCTGGCATTTGGATTTTAAAAAGATATGTTAATAAATAAGCGATATTTATAGTCCCAGATAAAAAGCTTGGGCCCAGACGTAGATATGTTGAGCGAAAGTATCGAAAAATCAAAAAACAGTCGTGTAAAAATTGATGCATTTTCAAATGATTTACACTCGTCTGGGATTTATTTTTTTAAAAAGATATGTTAATAAACAAACCGTATTTCAAGTGCCAGACAAAAATCTGGGGCGCAGCTGTAGATATATCGCAAATTTTGAGGTTCTACAGTTTGCAACTTTTTAATCTTGGCTCCTACGCCAAAAGAGTACTCTAGCTAATTTAAATAGAATAAAATTTGCTAAAACTCTTTTTTTAATTTTTTTAATTCCGACAAAAATGAAGGAATTAGAGGGGGGAGGGATTTGGGACTTTTTTTTTTCGGTAAAATTTCTCCATTTTGTCAGCGTAATTAATTGAAATCGATCTCATATATGATGTTCACTTAATATCATGTACTACTTTGACGCTCCGTTAATCTCGGTCCTTCGAAACAAAGGTGTCTGAGAAAAAATATTTTTTTTAGATTTACATGCACTATAGGAAAACGTGTAATTTCCTACATTTTCTAGAATATCTCGATAATTATTGTGTTTTTCGAAAAATTTGTAGATAGCTTATGTAGAATTGATTGAGCTTTCCGACACTTTTTTTTATTTTTTCTCTAACATAAAGAGCAAAAAACCAAATATGCGGACGTCTCAAAGCCAACCGCCACCCAGTCTATTAATTAGGGTGAAGACGTACCGCTCGGCTAAAGTACACCATCATGCGAGACTAGTTTCTCGATCTGACGTCACAGTGCTTTTCGTGAAGAGTAGCGAGGATTTCAACTTTAATTATTTATTGCAAAGCAAATACTGCGATTTAAGAGCTGATATTCGGTGTGGCGTGTTTTTATACATAAACACACACTTTAATGAAATAAAAAAAAAAATGGGCAAGTTCCCCATTAGCAAACGATAAATAAAAACCACTCCGGGACGAGCGGGGAGTATAAAAAGCAGCGTCGCTCGCAAGCAATGCATATCACATATGTTTCTACCACATCGCATCTTACGTGTCTTATGTCGCGTGCATTAAAATGAGAGAAGAAATCACTTTTGTGTGGTTGACTACCTACGCCAAGGGAGAATGAAACAGGTACGGACTTACGAGGACTCTCAGTTTCAGATATGGTGTAGTGCAGAGTTGTAAATTATATATTAATATGTAATAATTTATATTTGTCTTTTTGCTAGTATGTAACTTATTTATTGTAAATATTATTCTATCGAGGGATTATGAATGTGAAAGTGACAGTTATATTGATTTCAGTGATAAATAAACTCAAATTCCAAATAAGTTTCAAGTGAGACAAAAACGGCATTTCAAGGGCGGATCTGGACCTTGAGCTTGGGGGGGGGTAACATAGCCGCGTGTTGAAAATAACAAAAATGTTTTTCTTCGAAAATTAAAATTGATGAGCGGGGGGGAAAAATCTCAAAAAAAATTATAAACACAACTAAATAGAATATATATTCAAAAATATAAAATAAAATAAAATAAAAATTATGAAATTTTAAAATGAAAGTTGATTGTTTATGGAATCTTGGGGGGTAATTACCCCGTTACCCCCATAAATCCGCGCTTGCGGCATTTAAGTAGTGACACGAAACAATATTTTTTAAATGTGTATAATACTCTTTTACAATGAAAGCTAATGAAATGCGAGACGAGTGTGAATCGTTTGATATTACATCGATTTTTACACGACTGTTTTTTGATTTTTCGATACTTTCACTCAACATATCTACGGCTGGGCTCAAGCTTTTTGTCTGGGACTTGAAATATGGTTTATTAATTACCATATCTTTTTAAAATCCAAATTCCAGACAGGAATAAATCGTTTGAAAAAATGGTTTTTTTTCGTGCAATTCTTTTTGAGATTTAAAATATGTTTGGCCACGCTTTTTGTCTGGGACTTGAAATATGGTTTATTTATTACCATATCTTTTTAAAATCCAAATGCCAGACAGGAATAAATCGTTTGAAAAAATGGCTATTTTTCGTGCACTTCTTTTAAGATTTAAAATATGTTTGGCCCACTAAAAATGTCTGTGAATGATACAATACATTTTCATTTTGGTTAATTTTTACAAAAAAATCATTTCTCATGAGAATCAATCGTTTGATTTTCGCAGAATAGTTGACAACTTGAACAATAATTTTTTCACTGTCGGGCCCTTGGAATTTGTCTGGTGTTTGTTATATCGCGATAATTATAATATATTTACCTATATATACAATTCCCAGATAAGAACCAAATCGTTTGATTTGGACCATTTTTCTTACAACTTCGGATTGAAATTTCGGGCCTTCCGGCCCACGGAATTTGTCTGGCGATAAGCTTCCGTCGGATGTTTTTCTTTAAAACGTAAGTCTAACTTGACGCTAGATAGGAACAAAACGTTTGAAATTGCTCATTTTCATGAAATCTTCTTTTCTGTTTTCCGCTGAGGGGCCCTGGATAACCGTTTGATAAACACGAAAATGGTTAGTACAAATCAGGCACAAAAGGCTCCCAAAAGGCCAGATAGGAACCAAACGTTTAATAAAATCTGTCACTATCCCACGGTCTATTAAACTATCTTTTCTAATTAAGATATTCATGTATTGTTATCTGTTTTATTAAATACAATTTAGAATTAGGAAAAGCTTTAATAGTTTATATAATAACTTTTGCCATTTGTTAAATTACCCCACAAAAAAGAAAAGTATGTTGTACCAGAAAAGAGACCATCAAACCCCCACGTATTTTGGTGCGCTGAATCCGAATCTGAGGTCAGAATTAACTTCTACCTTGTTATTTTTTTTGTATATCGCATTTTCCTGCGCATTTTTCTGTAGTGGTATCGAAAAATGGGTCATATTGACAAGATATCGAAAATTTTTATTAAGAAAAAGTGTAACGAGGTCCCCATATTTCAATTTTAAACCAAATCTAAGAGAAAATAAAAACACAAATTTTTACCTCTACCATTACGTATCTTTTACTTCCACGTCCAGTGGAAGTATAGTAACGACGAAAAAATTTTTAAAAATTTTTATTGTCCAAATAGGCTTAAAATGTCATGAAACGTCGAGATTTTAAGTTTAAGCGAAAAAAAAATTTCTGTCTGTCTGTCGGTCTGTCTGTCGGTCTGTCTGTCTGTCGGTCTGTCTGTCTGTCTGTAACTTTTTTTTGTGCGCACGTTTACTCTGGAACCGTTTAAGATATTGATTTGAAATTTGGTGCACATATGTACTTTAACGAGATCTAGAACTAGATTATATTTTAATCTTGTTCCGTCGAAGAGTTGGGGGGTAAATTGGGGTAAATTTGGGGTAAATGGGTAAATCAGGCAGGTAAGAGTCCATGAAATTGGTATTTAGTATATACAAGAGAAGCTAAGGTCTCAAAAAAATTTTTGGCATTAGCCACCCCCATTACCACCCCCACCTCCTTATTAAAGGGGATGAAAAAAAATTGTGATTTAGTGTATGTACAGGAACCAGAAACCTCAAAATATTTTTTTACTTCATCCACCCCCCACTACCACCCCCTATCACCACTACCGATGTGGGGTATCGTTTTATGGGTTTTTGGGGTAGAGGATTTCAAATGTTATATTATTAACGTTCCATAAACAATTATTTTCACATACAAAGTTTTTTCGTTGTGAGTGACTTGGATAGAGAATCTGGATGTGGAAGTAGTGATTCCTTGGGCAGCGGTTTTTTTTATTATTTTTTCTCAGACCTTGTTCAGAATTGACATATGGGGTAAGCAATAAAATTTCGATATCTTGTCAATTTCAGCCATTTTTCGGTACCACCACAAATAAACTGCGAAGAAAAAAACACGATTTACAAAAAAAAATGTCAGATTCAAATTGAGCGCACCAAAATAAGCGAGGCTGTGATGGTCTCTTTCCTCGCACAACACCCTTTTTTTTGTGAGGCTGTGTTATTATTAGCACGACTTTAAACGTAAATGATCTGTTATTACATTAATACGTAGAAAAAATTAAAATATAAATGAAGATCTGTTATTACATTATATCATTATGCGATTACAGTACTGCTACCAAGTTGCCATCAACGTCGCCTTTCGATGTCTAAGCGAGTGCAAATTTACATTCAATATCTACTAACTTTACACCGTTCTCTGCGTGGTTTTATCCATGGAGGCATTTTGTATTCAAAAAAAAATGTTTCCACCTTATTAAAATTTGACCTTCATTTTAACGCACTTTGGTAGCAAATATATAATGATAATGTGGCAAAAATTTGAGAATAATTCACTGTTCCATTTATGAAGTGAAGCGAGTTAAACAAAAAAATACTTGTATATAATTTTATTTTTAAATATTTATCCAATAGATGCCGAGAAGGAAAGTAATGATCCGCCAAAACTTGTAACGTTATTAAATAACAATTGTTAATAATTAAAACTAACTAGATGGATCTTTATGAGATTTAATAGGGTTCTATTATGAGACTACACGAAGTGATTAAGAAAAACCAAATTGGTCTGTTGAGGATTGTGACCTGTAGAATATTTCCATACCAACTGACAGAGACAATATGGCAATTATTAATAAGAAATTTAGAAATTAATAAAAGTTGTAATCAATCTAAAATAGCAGTGCATGCAGTCAAGCAACAAAGTTATACAAAGAAAATGCATACGCTATATAAATGAATAAAATGGACAGACATAATACGTTCCATTTTTAATGGAATAATTCGGATATAATAATTTATTTCTGAAAACTAAAAAATTGTATTCGTCAGTTTAAAATAATATAAAATGTATATGTATAACAATTTAAATTACATTACAACATAAGTACTGCTTGTATTACTATATAAATGAATAAATACAATAAAATTGCATTGACCACAACAGAATAAATACAATAAAATTGCATTGACCACAACAGAAAAAATATACAGCACACGTATCTGCATACACACGTACATATGTATACACATATACAGTGTGACTGTAAAAAATGTATCTACTATGTGATTTTAACGGGGCTTTTTAAAATATGACAAAAATTTAGAGATTAATTTCAATTTTCAAGACCTACTATGATTTTCTGTCAATGTCAAAAATGGACAAATTTGATTTTTATACCACTAGATTTAGAAACATCCCAAATGAGCAAATCCAAAATTTCGTGAAAAAATATTGAATAATGACAGATTTATGACAAAATTAATGTAGGTAGGTAGTGTTTTATAATAATGTTTACATGTTTTTTTCTAAAAATCGAAGTAGCCCATGAGAAATAAGCAAAAGAAAGATAAATTAAGTGGATGGTTTTAATAAATATTGTCTTTTAAACAAATTCAATAATATTGGACTTAAAAACATGTATGAACAACTGAAAATAATAATAATCAGGTATTTAATAAACAAAATAACAGCATATTACAACATTATACAAAAACCAAAACACGATAATTGTTGCCGGGTAACTTCTGCACAAGCTTGTCTTATTCTTGCACACAAATCTTCTCTATTATTCGGGTGTGACCTGTAAATTTAATATTTTATTAAACCTCATAAAAAGAAGTCCATCGGTGTTAATTCTGGAGATCAGTGTGGTCATCCAAGTAGCGGGGTATCTCGACCTATCCATCAATTAGGAAAGTTAGCATTAAGCCATCTGGTAACCACTCTGGCGTCATGGACAAGGCTGCCATCTAATTGAAAGTATAGATTTATTCTTTCTTGTAGCATATTCCAAAAATCGTTTTTTAGAAAATGTAAAAATCGCATGCTATTCATATTACCTTCAAAAAAGAGAGGGCCAATGATTGTTTCATTGAGTAGCCCACACCAAACATTGACTTTTTGGGAATATTGTCTTTTACAACTAATGACCCACTCTGGATTTTCTATAGCCCAAAACCTAGAATTTTGTGACGATACCACCCCGTTTGTAGTAAAAGTTGCCTCATCGCTGAATAAAATAGATTAAAAAAAATATCTGTTACTAAGATGCTCTTCTTGAGCCCACATGCAAAATTCCATCCGTCATTCATCATCCCCAGGTTCCAATGAATGTAAAAACTTGGGTATAAATGGTTTTACCTTATTCTTGTTAAGGCATCGGCCAATATTTTCTCGAGGTAAATTCAAATCTACAGTGTGGAATTTTCGTAATCTAGGTGGACAAAATACCATTTTGGCAAGTGTACGATATTTTAATAAACATCTTAATTCCTGAAAGTAAAATGATCAAACTTCATAAGCATATATATTTTTTTTTTATCAGCAATATTAAAAACATTCAAACAAGTGTCGTAAACTGTCGTGTTTTCTTGTTCCCGCTATACCAAGTAGGGATAAACTGAATGGACATGCTACAACTTCTTAGTTGAGTACAAGTGTTCCTGCGATGTATATATGTTTTAGTGACAATATTATTTTAAGGGTATTTGAAGGTATGTGGCCATATAATTTTTTATTGAAAAATTATTCTATAAGACTAAAAAAGAAGATAACAGTTTAAGCTTGAGATAACATGGAAAAATTATATTTTATAAATAAATAACTAAACTCTTAATTCATACCTCCGCAGACTACCCTCAACTTCTTATATTAAAAAAAAAAGGTCAGTTTATGTACTTCTAATATCAGAAAGAAGAAGTTGCGCGAGCTTGCGCTCTCACTAGTTTTTTCTTAATTACAAAATTTTTGAAAATGAGTCTTCAAACCCAGGCAATGCAAGTCAGATGCCATAATGTCTTATATTTTACAAAAGTTTGTTATTCTGAGCAGCATTCGTAAGTCAGTGGACCTTGTTTGCAGCAAGATAGGGCAAGGATAGACATCAGGAGCGATTTTTAAAACATAATGGTTCTTGGCTTGACGGTAGTTTGTTGCTGTCTGACATTGCTTCCTTGGCCTTTTTTTATTAATGTGCCCTGCTTTGCTGGGACACTAGAAAGTTCTATAACTATCGACGATGAATCCATTTTACCTACTTTATGCAACTTTATTGCACCTGCAAGCGATAGTTCTTCGTGAGAAGCAGAATTAACGAGATGAAGAATTTTACGTTTCTTAGTTTTCTAGCTGAACTCTTCAAATCTTTTTTGGCATGTACCAGGGGTAATATTTTCCTTTGAAGCAGGGGGTATAGTTTGATAAACAATGCCAGGTAGTAACAAAGAAGCCAAAAATTGCTCCTGATGTCTATCCGACTTAGCCGACTTTGCCCTATCTTGCTGCAAATAAGTTCCACTGACTTACGAATGCTGCTCAGAATACTATTTAGGAATGAATGGTTACCCAACTTTTGTAAAATATAAGACATTATGGCACCTGACTTGCTTTGCCTGGGATTGGAGGCTCATATTTAAAAAATTGACCATCGAGAAATTTCCACACTCATTCTGAAATTAAGAAAAAGCTAGTGAGAGCGCACGCTAGCGCAACTTTTTCTTTCTGATATTAGAAGTACATAAACTGACTTTTTTTTGAATATAAGAAGTTGAGGGTAGTCTGGGGAGGTATAAGTTAAAAGTTTAGTTATTTATTTATAAAATTTAATTTTTTCGTGTTATCTCAAACTTAAACTTTTATCTTCTTTTTTAGTCTTATAGAATAATTTTTCAAAAAAAAAAAAAAATATATGGTCAGTTACCGTCAAATACCCTTAAAATAATATTGCCACTAAAACACATATAAACCGCAGGAACACTTGTACTCAACTAAGAAGTTGAAGCGTGTCCATTCAGTTTATCCTTACTTGGTATAGCGTGAACAAGAAAGCACGACAGTTTATGACACTTGTTTGGATGTTTTGAATGTTGCTGATAAAAAAATATGTATATGCTCATGAAGTTTGATCATTTTGCTTTCAGGAATTAAGATGTTTATTAAAATATCGTACATTTGCCAAAATGGTATTTTGTCCGCCTAGATTACGAAAATTCCACACTGTGATGGCGTTTGGATTGTTGTTAAAATAATTTAAAACGGTCTGCTCATATCTGGGTCTTCTTTGTATATTATCCGTTCTTATACGTCTTGTCCCAGCGCCACACTCATTAAAAATTTTGTTTATTTTAGAAATGAAACTTTTAGTGACGTTGGGCCTATTCGGGTGCCTGTTATCTCGCATACCTCTGTCAAACTTCTGTCATTATCTCCTCTAAGGTACACAAGTTCAATTTCTTCCACTACATTTAGATTATCCATAATTAACTACAACCTAATAAACTAATACTTGATAATATTATTGATCAATTTTATAATTTCAATAACAATATACTCTGAGTGTATGCGTATTTTAACTTCTGACTAAAATTTGTTTTCCATTTCACCCTATTATTGTCTGTCATTACTCAATACAAAAACAATATTTATTAACTACCCACTCAATTTCTATTTCTTTTGTTTATTTTTCATGGGCTACTTCGATTTTTAGAAAAAATCATATAAAAGTTATTATACAAATATATTAATTTTGTCATAAATCTTGTCATTACATTTTATAGAAAAAATCGCTAATCAAATTTGTCCACTTTTGACATTGAAAAAAAAACACAGGTCTGCAAAAAACAAGAAGGTTTTGTCCTAAGGTTCTCATCTAACTTTTTAGAAGTATCTTGACGTGCCGAAGGAAAAAAAATCTACCTTTTATCCCCTAAAAAAGGCAAAAAAAAGGTCTTGTTCGAAGTATATTGACGCGCTGATGTCAATTTTGAACAAAAAAATGTTTCTATCGGCTCAGTTTCCCTCTACCACCTCCCCTCATCCCCTAATTTTTTTTTGTCCAAAATCAGTTTCAACCCGTCAAATTACTTCAGAAAGGTTAATATGACCTTTTTTTTGCCTTTTCAGGGGATAAATGGGGTGGTAGAAGGAAGATTAGAACCTTAGAACGAGACCTTTTTTTTGTAGACCTGTGAAACCATAGTAGCTATTGAAAATTGAAATTAATCTCTAAATTTTTGTCATAAATTAGAGTTTTCGATAGTCTATCTTTTTAAAAAAAGCCCCGTTAAAATCAGATAATACACACATTTTTTACTTTACTTTATTTTTATAAGTTTTAACAAGCATGGAATCAGATCTTAAACCAACAGGTAACTAATGAAAAATGTTATGCTAAGGTATAAAAATTATTTCTGCACTCTTGAAAGCCTACAGCGAGGTAGTCGTAAAGAGTCGTTATTTCTTGTGTTGTGGTGATGTACACTGTACATCGCCCTGTCTCGCAGTTTTATATCTGTCTTTAATAAAAAGGAGGCACTCTTAGACAGATAAAACACATTATTTGATTGAAAAGTTACTATTATAACGATTTCTAGACGGTAATTTACTTATGAACAAACTCACATACTAGGTCATTCTCTAATCTGGTTTTAATGAAGACATAATTGAGAAACAACTTTAAACCATTAAACTTAGTCAATCGTTCCTACAAGATTCCCAAGTACTTGCACTTGTCAAACCTCAAACTACTTAAACTCACTTAAGATCCGTGCAGCGCCCATTACCATACCCACCCTGTAAAAGACAAAGGCGAAGGGTGCAGTGGGCGTTCTAATGATAATATTCTCGCCTGGACGGACTCCTCTGTGTAATCAGAGATCAGCAACAATACCCTTCTTTAGGCCACGCGCACGTTGGTACAAAAGAATAACCATCAACTCAAATACTCGAGCATGTGCCTTATTTTGCAGAACAATCCCCGTTTCGGAAATGCAACAGTGCCTTCGGATATTTGAATGATTCCGTGTCAATCATGCGGTATTGCCCGGAAAGGGATAAAAATCTCCTTTGCAAGTTTATTCGTAGTTGGCCGGTGTCGTAGATAAATTAATTGTTATTAACTTAAGAAGCCCATTCTCCAGATTATATTCACCTGTGAAGTAGTTTCTACACGCACAAAAAAACGTTGACACGCGTTTCGCCAAGCATGTAGGCATCATCTGGAGATGACTAGAATCAAACTATAACTAGAAATGTTCCTATAACTATTTATTTATTTAATTAGTTTCACCCACAGTGAAAACCAATTACGGAGTGAGAAAAATAAAAATAAGAGGTTTATGTATTATTGGGTATGAAAATAGGTAAACAATATTAGTGCAGTGTAATTAGTTATTATATATGAAAAATTACGGAATCCAGCTATAGTGAATGGATTTGAATGATTTTTTTTATTGAATTTCTAATGCCATAAACTAAAAAGTTCACCCATTGAAAATTACCGCAATTTCTAAAATCCGAAAATAAGAAAAAATTAAAATTTTTTGAAATTTCAAAGAAAAAAAATATCGGAAATTTTAAATATTTATTTTAAGAAAATAATGATTGTTATAGTTTTCTAGGTTGTTTATAAGGAATTTGTAAAAAGATGGAACTTTTTAAAATTAATTTGAAGATGGCAGAAGCTCCAAAAAGCGAAATAAATGAAAGAAACGTTAAACTTCTATGTTAGATGTACTAGGGACTTTTTTTTTTTTTTTTTAATTAAAGGTACAGAGCTCACCTTTGGATTAAAATCCGTCCGAAAAGGGCCAGGTTAATAGATCTTATTTTATTTTAGTTTAACATAAAAAATGCGCTAGTAGCTGAAACGCCGTCAACGACAATTTCGCGGTAAACTTCTATGTTAGATGTACTAGGGACGTAATTTTTTTTTAAATTAAAGCTAAAGAACCCACCCTTCTATTAAAAGCGATCTAAAATGGGCAAGTCTATTCAAATTTTTTTATTAACATATTACTTAATCTTAAGACTTTTGATGTAACAAATGCACCAGAAGTTAATAATAACACTATGTATTTAATGCCCATTACAGAGATTGAGGTTGCTGATATTATCAACTCTGTTTGCAAGAAAAAATCGTCAGGCCCAGACGATGTGCCATGTTGTTTAATAAAGGAAGTTAGTACTTATTTGATTAGTATCCTAACATACCTCATAAATTTATCTTTCGAAAATGGACAATTTCCACAACAGTTAAAATTAGCGCTAATAATTCCAGTTTACAAAAAAAATGATCCTCATTCCATGGAAAATTATAGACCGATAGCTCTCCTATCCATATTTTCAAAAATTTTTGAAAAGGCATTTGAGATCAGATTAAATTCATTTTTAATTAAATATAACTTGTTAACCCCTAGGCAATATGGGTTTTGCAAGAGTAAATCAACACAAGATGCGGTTCTCTCCTTTTATGAGAAAATTCTACATAACTTTGATGAAAAATTACTATCAGCTGGCATTTTTTTCGATCTATCACGGGCCTTTGATACCATAAATCACAATTTGTTGTTAAAAAAACTTGAAATATACGGTATCCGTGGCCCAGCATTGGAATGGATAAAGTCCTACTTATTGGAGAGAACTCAAACAATCAAAATTGTACATGATGGTATGGAATGTCTTTCAGATAGTGTTAACATTCTGACAGGGGTACCATAGGGCAGTGTATTAGGTCCATTATTGTTCATTATTTTCGTCAACGATTTAGTAGCTAACTTAAATAATTGCTTCTTAACCCTTTTTGCAGACGACACCTTCTCTATCATAACTGCTCCTAACGTTGACCTCTTAAGCAAAAATGCCACCTTATGTGTTGATAAAATGTCACAATGGTGTCGCAATAATGGTCCGATTCTAAATCAGCAAAAAACTGTATTTTTAATGTTTTCCCCGATTCGTGCAAAGTTGGACTTTAGCCTGTTGGTCAGAGGAAATCACAATCTCCATCAAAATGATCTTACGAAGTTCTTAGGCGTACATATGGATATGAATATGTCATGGGAGGCTCATATTGAGAATCTGACGAAAAAACTGGCTAGTCTAAACTTTGCACTTCTTCAAATAAGGGACACTGTTGAAGCTGACACACTGAAAACATTCTATTACGGATGTATTTACTCGGTTTTGCAATATTGCATATTGTGCTGGGGAAATAGTTCGGGAATTAGCAAGGTGTTCATTTTGCAGAAAAAAATTGTGAGAAGTATGTTTAAACTTCCCTACAATACATCCTGCAGAGATTATTTTAAACAGCATGGCATACTCACCATTTATTGTATATATATTTTGCAATCTGTATGTTTTGTCAGGAAAAAACATTGATAGTCTTTTAAAATGTGGTGATGTTAATAAATACAGCACGCGATCGCAAAAAAATATTTTTGTACCGCCCCATAGATTAGAGCAGTCAAAAAGAGGGCCCTTTATCTCTTCAATTAAAATGTATAACCACCTCCCACAAATTATAAAAGATGCAAGTAGTTTTGTGATTTTCAAGAAGATGGTAAAAAGATTCCTAGCGGAACATTGTTTTTACTCTTACGAGGAATACTACCTCTTTACTTAATGTTCTCCATCTGATCTTACAATTTGTACCTACTAATGCTGTGATAATTAAAATTTCACCCATTTATTTATTTATTGTTATACCTTTATTAGATTTTAGTTGTACATCTCCTTGTTTGTTTGTCTATTTTTCATATGTTGTCTAATCTACCTCTAACTATATATACATGCATATATATGTACATATTTTTTCTTTTTTTGTTTTGTTCTATTTTGTATTTGACAATTCCAATACTGTAATAGTCTATGGAAATAAACTCATTATTATTATTATTATTATAATTATTACTTGAGAAATTACGCTCTTACAGTGAAAACGCTGTCGTCTGCTTTGCGGTTAACTTCTATGTTAGATGTACTAGGGACTTAATTTTTTTTTAAATTAAAGCTAAAGAACCCACCCTTCTATTAAAAGTGATCTAAAATGGGCAAGGCTATTCAATTTTTTTTTAGTAACATATTACTTGAGAAATTACGCTCTTACAGTGAAAACGCTGTCGTCTGCTTTGCGGTTAACTTCTATGTTAGATGTACTAGGGACTTATTTTTTTTTAAATTAAAGCTAAAGAACCCACCCTTCTATTAAAAGTGGTCTAAAATGGGCCAGGCTATTCAATTTTTTTTATTAACATATTACTTGAGAAATTACGCTCTTGCAGTGAAAACGCTGTCGTTTGTTTTGCCTTAATTTGACTTAATTTTTTTTTTAAATTAAAGCTAAAGGACCCACCTTTCTATTAAAAGTGATCTAAAATGGGCAAGGCTATTCAATTCTTTTTTATTATTAACATATAACTTGAGAAATTGCGCTCTTGCAGTGAAAACGCTGTCGTTCCTTTTGCGGTTAACTTCTATGTTAGAAGTACTAGGGACTTAATTTTTTTTAAAAATTAAAGCTAAAGAGCCCACCTTTCGATTAAAATCGATCCGAAAAGGCTCAGATGACTATTTTTTTTTAATACGAGTTTTACCTGAAAAATACGCGTAGGTAGCCAAAATTATTTTGACAATTTAAAGTTAATAGCCTTCTTATTAGCTCTTGGATCATAATTTGTAGGTAAAAATGTTGATATTATCATTAACTACTAATATATGTATTCAAAAGTGCAAACAAAAAATTTTTTGTTTGGCTGCTAAAACGAGTCTCGTTGGATGACTAGGTCTATAGTTCTCAATTGCATTCTTGTCACCTTTTTTGAATATAGGGCAAATTTTTGGCATACACCAAATTTGAGGAAATGTTTCTATTTTAAGAGCTAGATTAAATATAGTAGTCAGCGGTAATGCGAAGATAATTGCGCAGTCTCTTAGTAGAAAAGATGGAATTCCATCAAGACCAGTGGTTAATTTAGTTTTAGATATTAATGAATGACATCAAAAACGTCGGAGACCATTAGTTTACATGATTATCCTCGTAATAAAAATTTATAATTGTTTATATCATTAAAATTTATAATAATTATTATTTAGAATAAGTTGTTAATAAATTACTTTCTATAAAAAATTGATGTATTTGTATTATTTAACGTTTCTTTCATTTATTTCGCTTTTTTGGAGCTTCTGACATCTTCAAATTAAAGTTTCATTTTTTTACAAATTCTTTATAAACAACATGGAAAATTATAACAATCATTATTTTCTTAAAATAAATATTTAAAATTCCGATAATTTTTTTTCGTTGAAATTTATAAAAATTTTATTTTTTTTTAATTTACGGATTTTCGAAATTGCGGTAATTTTCAATGGGTAAACTCTTTAGTTTATGGCATTAGAAATTCAATAAAAAAAAATCATTCAAATCCATTCACTACAGCTGGATTCCGAGGTATAAACCTAGTTGCACTGTACTATATATACGAAAAAATATACAATGATACGCATACAGGATGTTCCTTAATGACGTGCTAATATTTCAGAGTGTGATCTCTTAGGTCATTTTATGAAGAGAAGTTCATAAAGTACATTAGATATTATTTTCTATTTTGGTATGCGTTAATAGGATATAAAGCCATATTTTAGTTAGAAAAATTATTTTTTCGCTCCACCAGCGGGGTGTCCCTGCAAACATGTCCTGTGTTATTTTTTACCAAAAAAGTGGTACGCCACTGACATTTTTCCATGTGGATATTTTTTCTAATTAACCTGGTCAATTTTACATGAAAAATTTCTCTTCCGTTTTTCTCGTCAGACGCGCACAGTTCTTGATTAAAACAATTAAATTCAAATTATCAACATTGATAATGATAAATTTTGTTTTATAAAAATTGTTGGAAATGACCACCTTCACTCAATAGGCATGCTTCAGCCCGTCTTCGCATCGAATTGCGCACTCTTTAAAATATTCCCGGCGTATTTCGTATTGTTTCACATGAGACAATTATTCGCTCCCTTAACTCTTCTAAAGTGTTAATGGGAGATTTATACACCAGGGTTTTAAGACGACTCCACAAAAATAAATGCAAACCATTGAGATCGGGGGATCTTGCTGGCCATCACTGAGGTTCTCCGTGACATTTCCAACAATTACGATAAACCACATGTAAATGGTTGCGAACAACTACACTGAAATGAACAGGAGCTCCATCTTCCATGTACCACATTTGATTCCTTAACGCAGTTGGTGCATCTATCTGCAAGCAACACGGGTAGTTCTTCTTGGAGATAACGCAGGTAACATTGTCCATTAAGGTGTCTTGGCAGAAAAAAAAATTGCCTATAAGATTATTACCAATAATTTCTATCCACATATTAACCGAAAATTGCTCTTGGAAATGGGTTTCGGTTATGGCATGGGGGTTTTCGTCCGTCCACACATGATTATTTTGGAAATTTTGAATAGCATTCCTAGAAAATTTACTTCGTCTTATATCATAAATTTTGACTCAAACTGCAGATTTAGTGTAATATTCTGAAGGTACCGCTGACAGAAGTTCACACGCGGTGGAAAGTCCCTGGGAAGTAATGCCTGTACTCTTAGAATATGGTACGGATACAACAAAAAATCAACCAAAATTCGCCAAATAATTTGATGACAAATATTCAGCGCTCTAGCAATTTTACTCGTACTCGTCTCAGGATGTTCGCCAACGATATAGCGCTTTCGACAAATCTTCTCATATCTGCCTAAACTCTGTATCGATTTGATGAATAACTTATAAAGCAAACTATTTAGGATAGGTTCTTTGTTACTATCCATACTATTTTCACCTTTTGCGATTTACAACCTTTCAAAAGCATCCAGCTCTTTCTTGTTTGTTACATTTCTAATTAACTTAAAGTTACCGATATCTATTCTATGATTGTTTTCAAAGGCATGTCGAGTAACACAAGACTTTTCAGTTCTTTCAGTTTTGAGATGGGCCATATATCACATTTTAAGACTATTGGAAATAGTGTAGTTTTTGTAGATACTGTAATTCTCTAACGACTTTTAATAAACGGAAAACTAAGAAAATTATTAATTTTCATTTAAATTGATATGAATTCAACTTGATGTGTAATCCCAGGATAGATATCAAGTTGATTCACATCAACAGCCAAGAAAATAATCTATACATGTGATACAATCATAGAATAAATATCAATAATTTAGGTTAATTAAAAATTTAACAAAGTACAGTATGAAATATGCGTCACACCGACAGTTGCAGCTCCCTTCAAAACTATACTTTATAATTTATTGATTTCTGGTCACACTATCACACTATCATATAAGAGGCAAAAATGAACTAAAATAATTATCTTAGCTAATACAAATAACAACTGTTGGAACCGGTAAATGAATACGAAATTTTGTATTTAATTTCCTTTTAACTTAAAGAATTCTAGTTCTTCAGGCATCAATAGTGGCAGTACAAATGTAGTTAAAAATGTGATGTCCATTAGATAGATGTTTCTGTTTTCGAAGTTATATTTTCTGAAATTCAAGAGACTATAAAAAAGATGACCCTACTCCCTTAACCCTCTACCTCATACTGTGCCATATATGGTACAAAGCAGTTTTAACCCATTTATAATTTGTTGGTATTTCTGATAGTACTGTAGAGTGCATATATTATCACATGGAACATATTTTCATAACATTGTATTATAGTAACGACATCTAGTAGTAAATTTTGAGAGATACAAAATATTTCTACTATGTCCGGCAACGGCTGATGACAGACACACCAGTTTACATTTTTCTGTTGTGTTTTCTTAATATTTAAACAATTTTATTGTCTGAAAAAAATATTAGTGATTGAAAGTGTGGTATTGACGATAAGTTACTAAGGTAAGGAGGCATTTTTTTATGTATTAGATATTTTTTATTGTCAAAAATAGCTTTGTGCCATATATGGCTCAACATGCATCTACAAGATGGTTTTCTTTTGAATTCTCATAATCAAACATTTTTTAGTCTTCACACTATTCTTGCTTTCCAATGTGCTTTCCAAAAAGATTTTATGAAGGATTTAAACCAACTATTCGAGAAATACCAGTGGATAGTGAAGATGAAGATCTGTCAGATTCTGATCAAGAAAACGTTGTACTGGCTCCGGACTTGGAATCAGATTATGATAGTGATGCATATTCCAATAATTCTGATATTGTTATACCTGAGACCGACTATGAAAGCGATAGCGAGGATGATATTCCGCTCAGTAACTTACGAAAAAAAAAAAATGAGAAAGAAAAAGCATTTAGAATGGAAGGAAGACAAAATGAATATTCCGGATGAAGATTCAAAATTTTTAGAATTTCCCAATTCGAGAGGTCAGAACAGATAGTATTGACCATTGAGGACATTGGCAAAGTGAAAGACAAAGGTGCAAGTATCCTGGGTGTACGGGAAAATGTTACATAAAATGTGAGAAATGTGACGCATTTCTTTGCTTAAACAAAGACAGAAATTGTTATTATGCTTTTCATAATGAATAGTTTGACACATGTCTTAGTTGCATGTTGTGCCATATATGGCACAAACTGGCGAGGTAGATCAATCGGTTAAGGTGTATTGAGTGGCGAATATACTGATCGACTGTCTACCGCGATCCCCCGATATTGACAACACCGGTGGGTGTGGATGTATGTCTGCGTTTTTTCAAATGTGTAACTCCCTTCCGCACAGCCTTTGCTTTGGACTTATTGCTATTGCTATTATCTGTGGTGTGTTTATGTTAACTCCATTTTTTTTTTGTTTAAGTTTATTAAATTTTAAATATAATTTTTTTTAGAATTTTTGCTGTTATCTCAACCATATTTCCTGTCCATCATATTTTTTTTAAATGAAAATAAAAAATCATGCAGTAAAGGGTTAATTAAATTTATCTCCTGTTGTGTTGTTACCAAAAATATCCAAAACTATAAAAAAAAACAGGGAATAGCAAAGGAAGTCCATTTTTTTTTAAATGGCGATAAAAATTCTTATCTTTAAAGAAACTAATGACTCCCTAGCTACATGTTGGGCGGAATATACTTAGAGAAGGTCATTATTGTTTTTCGATTTTTACTTGAAAAATACGGACACAAAAAATATCAAGAGACGTTTTTTAACGCATACAAAATTTTCTTTAAAGGACACAGCTTTGGTGAAAGTCGAGGTGAAAGTAGACAACATTAATTTCAACAAATGGAGTTCGTCTAGTGAATAGACGAGCTTTAGAAACGGTCCTAGTAAATCTAATAAAAACTTGGTCATAATCTGGAGCAAATAGGTGAAAATTCCGCTCGTTGTTAAGTGATAAATTATGCGTGGAGTGGTGCATATTAGCATAACATCAATGAAGTGATATAGCTAATATTTAATTAACACGGATGATCAAATCTCTCAGTGCAAAGTGAAAACCAGGAAGCAATAAATCACAGTCTAGTGGAAGGTATTCGAAGACAACAAAAATAAAGCCACGTTCCCAATTTTTTACTATTTACGATTTATGTACTAAATAATTTCATGAACAAACCCAGGTCAGGTAATAACTTAAAAATAAGTCAATAAATAATTCTTTCTAGCAAATATACATATGAGCCAAGCGAGGGGCGTACCATCAGGGTAACAGTGCACCGTGTCAAATTAAATTAATTTAAAAATATAATAAAAAGTTGGATAAAATTGGTGCCCATTAGCTTGGTTTCGGTGCCATTAAAATTTAAAGAACCTCATGCATGCTATAAAATCATACTGACTGTTTATACTTCTGGTACGACTCTGATAAGGCTAAGGAAGTTTATTAAAAGTTAAGGACCGTAATAGTAACAAGCAAAAAGTAAGCAAGAAATAATAACTCTCCAGAAAACACAAAAATAATGTATCCACTACAGAACGTAGGAACAAAGACACATCAGCTAGTGGTACAAAAAATTGACGGCGACGGGAACTGTCTATATAGAGCACTAAGCTATCAGTTGGAAGAAGAAAACATAACAACCCGTCTTTTACGAGCCCTTTTTTTGTGCCATCACTTGGGCTGGATGCAGGGTGTAAAAAATATAATAGTGAGTTGTCAGGTGAGTGATGAGTATTTGAATGGAGACGTGAGATTGGCGATTTCGTGAGTAGTGATTTCGCGAGTAGTGATTGGTTTAGCACATAATCCAGAACTAGGTACAGTGGTTTGGTGTAATGCAATAGAACAAGTCAAAAATTGAAAGGGAATGGAAGAGAAGAGAAGTATCACAGATAAGTGTTGTTGATCTTTGACTTTTTGTTTGTGTTTGTTTTAATAGGAGTGTGTTTTGTGGTATTGCATGTTTTTGCGTTGTTGGTGTTATAATATAGTTCGATTCAAACAGCATTCTTAGAGGATAGTCTGAGAAATGTTTATACATCCGAGCTCTTGAAAATGTCGACCACTGCTACCATGAATTGGTGCTGCGCAGTATATTATTAAAGGATATTCCTGTGTAGACCCGCAAAGCTATATCCTTTTGTCATACTAAAATAACAACAATAAAGTGATACTGCTAATATTTAATTATAGGTGATTAAATCTTCAGTACAAAGAAGTGAAAATAAGGGTAACGAAGATCGTTGTTAAGTGAAAAAATTCTACATAGAGTGGTAAATATTAGCACAAGAGCCGTAATAATCAATTACATTACTCTTAAAGTATGGTTATAATATTTTCTTAGGTAAATTATCAAGTGAGGTCAGGTCAAAATTGCGCTCGTTGGTAAGTGAAAAATTCTACATTAAATTCTATACTAAAAATAGTTAGACCAAGTTACACGTGGAAAACAATAACCGAAAGGATCATGAACAAACTGGGACCAAACATATTGAGAAAGAAAAGCGAGGGGAAAAAATTAATTCAACAAAGAAATCGCAGCAATATATACTCTACCAGAACTAGGAATAGAGGAATTAGAAGACTTGGACGAAAAAGAAGATTTGTAGAAGCAGAAATGCAAAAGAGGAGCACAAACACTCCACATCGTGACTCAATGCGGCCACGCATTTCACAAATACCTACAGATATATACTCTACCAGAACCATAAACAGAGGAATCAGAAGACTCAGAAGGAGTCCTCCTGTACCATGCGTCATGTGGTTTTCACTGCTGACAACAGGCATGACCCAAATCTAACTCAGCATCGGAAACCAAGGAATCAGAAGACTCAGAAAAAGAAGTCTCAAAGAAGCAGAAACACAAAGGGAGGAGCATAAACACTCCATATCATGACACAACGCGGCAATATATTTCGCAAGAAGGCTCAGGAGAGGCAGAAGCCCAGAACCAAAAACACGAAAAAGGGAGCTTAAACGCCCCCTCACGACTCATTGTGGTAACACATTTCACACACATTTCACAAGTACCTACCTCCCATCCCACATTCCTTTACCATGCGCCATGTGGCTCTCGCTGCTGGCAACAAACATGACCCTAATCCAGCCCAGCGTGGACGTAGCAGGCCCAGCTGTATATACATGGGAGTGGCAGCAATGCCTACCGTACGCTGGTAAATCAATCAATCAATCAACACTAATTTCAACAAATGTAAAGTTGGTCGAAGGGTCAGACAGTGCTATGTTCTGTTACCAATCCTCCTTACTATTTATAATGAACACATGATGCGACGTGTGCTAGGGACTAGCAAGAAAAAAAAATTTGCGACCAATAGACTCTAAAAATGTATTCTTATTGATATATAGTCGAATTATCTGTTCTCGAGTATTTTTTTTAAAGCCTTATTCATATTTACGTCCTGGCGGAGTTTAGCCGCAGGTTATTCCACCGCTCAACCAGTGGCTTTTTATTTGAGTGTTCATTCCCAGAATTTTCAATTTTTCAGAAAATGTTGTTATTAGAAAAAGTAATTCAGTAATTAAGCGAATATTTTCGCTAGAACCTACAACATACTGGAAAGTACTTGGTAATAAATACAATTTTACACACTTAACTTACCTATTTTCATTTTCGTGCATTTGCAACTAATTTGTTTTCAGGAGTGAGTATTTCCGTTTTTGTTAATTTTTTCGTAATATGCATCCTTAGTTTGCCTTATGGATATTAAAGTCAAATGCACTAATGGCTTCTTCTTTGATCAAATAATATTCAGTAACAAATAATGTATATGACATCGCTCTTATGCCAAAAACTACGAAGCATCCACTTCAATTGAAGCGCAGGTTTCTAAGTGATACACATTTCTCTAAATCGTTATATTTCCCCAAGAGTAATTTGACAAAGTTTTTATTAATTAAAGAATAAATTATTTTGTCATGAATATTAATCGTGACAAAACTTTTGTTTACAAAACCGGAAATTTGATTGTCCTTTTGACTGAAACTAATTTAAGTGCCGCAGTATAGTCGGGTAAAACTATAATATGTTGAAAGGTTTAGGCACGTGACCACCGGATACATAATCTACTCTACTACCTAATTTATAGGGCAGGTAAATCAAAAATAATAATAACCCGTTCTCCATATTAATTGATATTGAGAAATATTGATCAAATAAACACAACTTTCATGAAGTTTACAACAGTAATTATGATAGTATGAGACTGCATAAGAGAAGTCTATGCTACGAATATGGCAACAAATAATAATTAATAAAGAGTCTAATATAATTTAATATAACTTTATTAGAATTTCAATATCTGTAGTGATGAAATTTAAGAATCATAATAGACCGGCAGATTTTTGGTTGTGATTTTACTTTTATGAGGCGTATATTCTTATGATGACAAGGAATAAATCAGAGAGTCCTCTTGAGTTCTTCATATGGAAAAGTGAATTTTCATTTGTTCGCAAACTATGCGTTTTGGTAGGATTTTCGTTAAACTGCCATGTGTTTTAAAATGAAGTTCAAAGTAAAAAAATATTCGGAAAACCATCGGCATACCGTTAGCGCGGGCCCAAAGCGTGACCGTAACGGCTTTTTAGGTCCACGCTAACGGTATGCTGGTGGTTTTCCAAGGAATTTTTTACTTTGAGCTTCATTTTAAAACGCATGGCAGTCTGACTAAAACCGTATCAAAAGGCATAGTTTGCGAACAAATGAAAACTCACTTTTCCATATAAAGAACCCAGGATGACTCAACAACTCAAGGTTACATTTTTGTCCAGGTACACGATTTTTTTGGTAACTATCTGTATCAATATGGATTACTTAAACTTAAAATCACCTTTTTTCGAATACATCCCAAGTTAATGTTACCACTTTGAAACGGCAAACAATCGGTTTTGACATACTCAAAGACCAAGGAATGGAATGCCATCAGTGAAAATTTTGATCATTATCGTTCAGCATAATGTTTGCCAGTTCTCCTACTATTACCTATCATATTGCTCAAAATTTGCGGGTCATGGGTTTTGACCTTCTGACCACTTTGCTCTGGCATTCCACAAGAATCTATTCTTGGACTATTCTTTGTAATATTTATTAACGATATTAAAACGGTATTAGACGTTAATGATCTGATTCATGCTGATTACGTAAAAATATTCTTCACTGTCAAATGTCATGAAGACTGTGTGCGCCTTCAAAATAATTTAGATAGATTGTCGGAATGGTGCAATTCAATCAACCCTTATTTAAACGTTGCTAAGTGTCAAGTAATATCCTGTTCTACAAAATTTTTTTAGTAGTGTTCAACTATCGACTTGGAGATAAGACTTTAACAAGATCTGATACATTTTGCGGTTTTGATAGAACTTTCCTTTGCTTATCACACTAAAGCCATTTTGGGTGAGTATAATGAGACATGAATTTATCGTGCGCAATAGCCATGACATCTCAAATACAGATACATTAATTACTCTTGTTTCTTTTTTCATTTATTATACTGGAATATGCATCAGTTGCTTGGTCTCCTGTGCATAATGTGCATATCGTTGTTAGTTCAGGAACGGCGTCATCGAAAGGGGGTGATAGTTACATTAAACGAGGTAGTAGATTTTTTTTTTATATCTTGTATGTATGTTATATAAAATTATACGCTTATTATAAAGACTTAGCCATAATAAACCTTCACAGGTATATCGTATTACACGATAACAGCTTCTCTTATTAATTGCTTATCTTCAAGATATCATATTTCACCTTTGTTTCTCATAACTTGTGCTGACTGCAGAATTGCAATTCATTTGTTCAATATTTTGCTTACTCAGGTTCTGTATGTTATAAATATGACTAAACAAGCTTTGTTGAATCAGTTATTAAACTCACTTAGAATGAAACACTTCTAATTATTATTATATTCCTTCTCCAAGAGCCAACGTTGGCTCTATTTAAGTAAATAAAATTTTTTAAAAAGTCATTCATGTAAACCGTGATCTAACATGTATTGTAGAGAGTATGTAGATTCCAAGTTTTAGACCTCCAAACCCTTGGAAAATTTTTGTGAGAACAAAAAAACCACGAATTTTTGGCATTTTTTTCAGTTTGTGGTCTATAGCTTAAAAGCAATGCATCCAATCGAAAAGTCATCTATTATCAAAATTAAAGAGCATTAAATTTTGCTTCGAATGACTACCTCAAAGTTGAAATTTCATCAAAAGGTATGGCAGTCGAATAACAACAATTTTTACCAACTTGTGAAAAATTCACACTGGGTAACTTTTTAAAGGTCTTAAACGTCTTCTAAATGAAAAAATCCATTCATGTAGAGCATGTCATTTCAAGTTCATAGATTGCCTGGTTTTCCAATTTTAAGAAATTTTTAAGAAAAGATCAATATTAAGCAAAAAAAAATTTAAAAAAAATCAACTTTGAAGTAGTCATTCCAAGCGAAATTTAATGCTCTTTAATTTTGATAATAGATGACATCTCGATTGGATGCATTGTTTTTAAGTTATAGGCCACGAACTGAAAAAAGTGCCAAAAATTCGTGGTTTTTTCGTTCTCACAAAAATTTGCCAAGGGTTTGAAGGTAAAAAACTTGGATTCTACATACTCTTTACAATACATACAAGATAGAAAATCTACTACCTCGTTTAATGTAACTATAAAGTACCCCGTTATTGAACTATGTCTACAATTTAGAAATTTTCTAAAACTGCTGTGGTTCAAATCCGAAGGATTTTCAACAGTCATTAATAATATGGTTCACTAGCCCACTATTTCAGAGAAAATTAAATATCATACTCCGCTTATACCTTCCAAAATCATAGCTTTTACCAACCGCAACCACTTACAAATATCTTAAAATCTAAGTACTCTCAAAACTAGTATCAAACATTAACCTAATACGATCTTTTATTTAAGTGTAAGTAATCCTGTTTTAATCTCCATGTGTCATATATCTGATGTTTAAAATTTTATTATCTGTATATCAAAATGTATTAAGTGTTATTATTTGTAATCACACTTTAACCGTCCTGTAATGTAGTTGGGTTTTCGTCAACCTGTAGGACAATGTCTTCAAATAAATAAATAAATAAATGAATGAATGAATGAATGAATGAATGAATGAATGAATGAATGAATGAATGAATGAATGAATGAATGAATGAATGAATGAATGAATGAATGAATGAATGAATGAATGAATGAATGAATGAATGAATGAATGAATGAATGAATGAATGAATGAATGAATGAATGAATGAATGAATGAATGAATGAATGAATGAATGAATGAATGAATGAATGAATGAATGAATGAATGAATGAATGAATGAATGAATGAATGAATGAATGAATGAATGAATGAATGAATGAATGAATGAATGAATGAATGAATGAATGAATGAATGAATGAATGAATGAATGAATGAATGAATGAATGAATGAATGAATGAATGAATGAATGAATGAATGAATGAATGAATGAATGAATGAATGAATGAATGAATGAATGAATGAATGAATGAATGAATGAATGAATGAATGAATGAATGAATGAATGAATGAATGAATGAATGAATGAATGAATGAATGAATGAATGAATGAATGAATGAATGAATGAATGAATGAATGAATGAATGAATGAATGAATAAATAAATAAATAAATAAATAAGTATTATCCTCTGTACGGTTAATGGGGCCAAAAATTAGAGAATTCCGAAGAATACGATTCCGGAGAGTCCCGTTTCTGGAGAATTCAGCTATAAGTGCATCTTCAGACTCACATCTTGAAAGCATCAATACGCCGCACAGTGGGAAGAATATGCCCTTGTTTGGACAAAAATTTGCCGATAGTAGAGATTTCAATCAAATTAAATGAAAAAAATGGTAAATACCCTCAAGACATTGTACTTTAGAGTAGTGCTGCGACAAATTAGCTTTGGGTTAATCTAACCTAAAAATCGCAGATATTACTTCCACAATAGTCCAGTCGAATTCGACATCATAAAAAATTTTGCGTACTGCGGACTTTTTTCTGTGGAAGTTGTTTAAGAGGGCATAATAATGTAGTTTTCTGTGCTTGCTTATTATGCCCTCTTAAACAACTTCCACAAAAAAAAGTCCGGAGTACGCGAAATTTTTTATTATGTCTAATTCGACTGGAGAACAACCAGTGGAAGTATAGAAACGACAAAAAAAACTTTTAAAAATTTTTATTCTTCGAATAGGCTTAGAATGTCATGAATCGTCGAGAATTTAAGTTTGAGCAAAAAAATGTCTGTCTGTCTGTATCTTTTGAGGCCTTTGGTTCTTGTACACCTACTGAATCACAACATTTTTCACCCCCTTTTGATAATGAGGTGAGGGAAGTAAGGGGGGTGGATTATGCCAATTTTTTTTTTGAGATATTAGCTTTTCTTGTATATACCAAATACCAATTTTATGGACTCTAACTTGCTTGATTTACCTATTTACTCCCATTTACCCCAATTCACCCCCAAACTCTTCAACGGAATAAGATGAAAATATAATCTAGTTCCAGATCTCTTTAAAATACATACATGTACCAAATTTCAAGTTAATATTCCAGAGTAATCGTGCGCACAAAAAAAAGTTACAGACGAGACCGACAGACAGACAGACATTTTTTTTCTCAAACTTAAAATCTCGACATTTCATGACAATCTAAGCCTATTTGAACAATAAATATTTTTTTTAATTTTTTGTCGTTTCTATACTTCCACTGGTTGTGGAAGTAATATCTGCGATTTTTAGGTTAGGTTAACCCAAAGCCAATTTGTCGCAGCACCACTCTAAAGTACAATGTCTTAAGGGTATTTACCATTTTTTTCATTTAATTTCATTGAAATCTATACTGTCGGCAGATGTTTGTCCAAAAAAGGGAATATTTTTCCCACTGTGCGCAGCACAGTGATGGAAAATGGAAACAATTCGAGCCACAGGGCAATTTCAATCATACAGCAATACATTTCTTTTTATTCTCCTCCAAATAACATGTATTTCAAAGGAGGGGAGTACGGAAAATGTGAAATTTGGTTAGATGTTTTCGTAAATCGGAGAAGGAGCAACCTCAATCGCATTATTACCGATTTTCTCTCTCTATTTAAGTACTTCCATGCTGCGACTAATGGCTCCTTCTCCGATTTACGAAAATATCTAGTCAAATTTCACATATTCCGCACTTTCCCCATGAAATACATGTTATTCCAGGAGGAATAAAAAAAAATGTATTGCTGTACGATTGAAATTGCCTCGTGGCTCGAGTTGTTTCCATGTTCCATCGCTGTGTACCGTCTGTCTGTTTCCCTAACGATCCATGTATCAGGAACGTAAAGAAAGCAAAGTTTTCTTCATACAATCAACGAATAATAAAGAATAGATGTTTGGGTCTCTGCATTTCTAATAATATAGCCCACAGTTTGTCCCATTTCATATTGTCAAAAGTATTTGCTCTCTAGTGCCGTGTCCTTTAACAGAGCCTGCTTGCTCAGAAGTTATTTGCCAAGACAGACAAAGCTGAAATCTGGATTGAAGAACATTCAGCATTATTTTACTGTCGTGTGATATTAGTACTAGCAATCTCTAGTCATCATAGACATTTGTCGAACTCTTCTTATGTAGTGGTACGAAAATTGGACCAGAAGTATCCAAAATAATATGTTTTAATGATTATGAAAGCAGAAATTAAAGATATTATTCTTATAAACCACAAATCAGTTCCTAAGTATGGCTCCGCAATTATGAACCAGTCTGTATATTAGAATTTTTACATACAGTGTGGCCCATTTTGAATGAAAACACCCCTGTAAAAAATGTGTCTATTATCTGATTTTAACGGGGCTTCTTTTAAAAGATAGACCATTGAAAACTCTACTTCATGACAAAGATTTTAGAGATTAATTTCAATTTTCAAGACCTACTATGATTTTTTTTCAATGTCAAAAATGGACAAATTTGATTAGAGATCTTTCTTTTATAAAATATAACTATGTTATTGGATTCAGAAACATCTCATATGGGTAAATCCAAAATTTCTTGAAAAAATATTGAATAATGACAGATTTAGGACAAAATGAATGTAGGTAGTTTTTTTAAATCGAAGTAACCCATGAAAAATAAAGAAAAGAAAGATAAATTAAGTGGCTAGTTTTAATAAATATTGCCTTTTAAACAACTTTAATCATATTGGACTCAAATATATGTATGAACAATTGAAAGTAATAATAATAAGGTATTTAATAAACAAAACTAGTGGAAGCATTATACTCTTCGCCAATTTACTGAGCTTTTTATATAATTGTTACACATTCTATAGGATACTCTTCACAGTTTTCTTGTAAATAAGGTTAGTTTTTGGACATTACAAATTTTGTGATAGCAACTTTGTTGTGAAAAGAAATAAATATAAATATATGAAATAAATATATAAAAAAAAACAAACGCCCTGTGAGGGATTCGAACACAGGACCTTTGGATTACAAGGCAAAACTTTAGCCTTTGGACCATTACACATTACTACAAAAATTGAATGTCTGTAATATTTGAATATTTTACTTCAACGGATTAGATATATTATTATGAAATATATATATATTAGTAAAATGTATAAAAAAAATTTATAGAGAATAACATTTCGCAAGATTTCTATTTAAGTACAAGTGACAAAAATTAAGAAAATATATTTTTTAAATTAAATGATTAATAACCTTTTTATTTACTGATTGATTTTTTTAAAACAATAGGGTTCTTCTTCTAGCTAACGCTAACTTACTTTCCAAATTTCAATACAATCGAACTTTTCTTTCTTAAGTTATCATGCTTACAAGAAACATGACGGACGGACAGACGGACAGACGGACATTTTGAAAGTTGTTCAGAATCCTTTCACTAACATAATGATATGAAATTTTTTTTCTCTACGAGCGATATTTCCGGTTTTAGAAATGTGCCGATCAAATGCAATATACTGTTCGTTTTTGCGAAAAGTATAATAGCCAACACATTACAACATTACACTAAAACTAAAACACGACAATACAACCCATCTTAAATTTTCTTCAAAAATTTAAGATGAGGCCTCTACAAGGCCGCCGTTTATTTTGATACACTTGTCGAATAATAATAATAATAATAATAATAATAATGTTTATTTGCAACCAAAAGGACAAGGGTAGATAAGCTATATAATTTTCGCCCACTAATTTCATAAAAAAGAAAAGTTCTCCTTGAAGTCATTAAGCGTTATTTATTTATAGTTGAACATATGGTCTTTATGTTTCTATATGTTTTACATTTGAAAAACAACAGTAGGACATAGTAATATCATTTCAAAGTGGGCATGTTTGCAATTTTTTAGTCATTTTTGACCTTTTTCCGAACTTTTAATGTATATTTCAGTTAGATGCGCTATACCTCATTTCATTATTGAGCATTTAAGCTTTTAAATAATGGTTAATTTATATTGTTTCATCAAGCGCTTCAATGTATAAAAAACAAAATCGTTTCCGCGGGAGTCGTAGTAGTGTCGACGTTGCGTGCGAATTTAAACGTGTCAGCGCTCAAAACCACATATTGTGGTATGTATTGAATAAGAATATGTTTATCCACGACCATCGTATAATCATTGCATTCTACATTTAACAATTGTCAAATAATGATAGTTATTATTCCAACCAAACATATAATGAACATAATCTGATTCTAACACATATTTAACCAACCAGAAACTAGTTGTTTTCATTCTAACGCACCTTTGACCAATCAGGAACTAGCAATTTTCATAAGGAAACGGCGAATCCATTTTTCCATGTTTTCGTGCATATTTTCGTGTTTGACGTTTAACACGTCAACATTTTACTGTAAATGAACTTTATTTTTTCAGTTTTAAACGATTAAAGCAGATAGTCGTGGATAAATTATAGTATTCAGTTCGTGTATAATGGCTATTACCCACTCGGATGATTTACGACACGTCTTCGTCTCGTGCCGTAAAGATCACCCCCGCGAGTAATAGCCATCATTATACGCTCACTGAATAATCTGCTATTCCAAAGAACAGTTTTTTATTACTCGTCAAGACATATAATACTCGGAAAATATAATGACATACAACATGGCCGATGGGCGGAAAAAGGCCTTTATCTACCCTTGTCCTTTATACGTTTTATGGTATAATTTATCGTTTTTTAATATTCTTTACGACATTCTGTAATTGTTGCCGGGTAACTTCTGCACAAGTTTGTCTTATTCTTGCACACAAATCTTCACTATTGCTCGCGAGATTACTCTGGTGTGACCTGTAAACTTTATATTTTATTAAACCCCATAAAAGGAAGTCCATCGGTGTTAAGTCCGGGGATCGGGGTGGCCATCCTCTCTTGAGTCCACAAGCAAAATTTCATTAGTCTTTCATCATCACCAGGTTCCAACGTATGTAAAAACTTGGGTTTGAATTATTTTACCTTATTTTGTTTAAGGCGTCGGCGAATATTTTCTCTGGGTAAATTGAAATCTAAGCTAGCTACTCTTACACTAGCGTTTGGATTGTTGTTAAAATAATTTAAGGGGGTCTGCTCGTACCTGGGTCTTCTTTGTACATTATCCGTTCTTATACTGCGCCTTGTCACAGCGCTACACTCATTAAAAATTTTGTTTATTTTAGAAACAGTACTCTTAGTGATGTTGGACCTATTGGGGTGTCCGTTATAAAATATCTCATATACCTCTCTCAAAGTTCTGTCATTATCTCCTCTAAGGCGCATAAGTTCAATTTTTTCCACTACATTTAGATTATTCATAATTGACTACAAACTAATAAATTAATACTTGATAATATTATTGATCAATTTTATAATTTTAATAACAATATACTCTTGAGTATATGCGTATTTTAAAGATTTGATGTCTGGCTTAAAATTTGTTTTCCATGGCACCCTATTATTATCTATCATTACTAAATAAAAAGACAATATTTATTAGAACTATCCACTTAGTTTATCTTTCTTTCGTTTATTTTGCATGGGCTACTTCGATTTTTAGAAAAAATCATGTAAAAGTTATTATAAAATACTACCTACATTCATTTTGTGATAAATCTTTCATTCTTAAATATTTTTTCACGAAATTTTGGATTTATCCATTTGAGATGTCTCTGAATCCAGTGGTGGTTAGATTTTATATTAAAAAAAAATCGGCAGCTACTGGAAGCGGCTAGAACCTCCCCACCTGGTGAACCTTCGAAGCCGAAAAGAGCACTAAAAAATATGAACGATCTCATTTAATATATTTATTAAGTTGAAATATTTTTTTCATATTAAAACAGAAAAAAAGTCTTACGTTCGGTGGGATTTGGACCTAAGAACTTGAGTGTTAAATTTATAGTCTGCACAAGATTATTATATTTTATTCAGTGTTTTAATACAAATATATGCCTCATCGGATCCTAGCCCGGAGCCAGCCAAACAACCGCGGTGAAAAATATGGGATAGTACCTCCTGTCTTCTGTAGGCAGGCTTAAAAACTAGGTTAAAATTATAATGCGTCCACATGGACCTAAAATTAATATAAAAATAAACACAACACTATAAAAAGTAACTTCGTAGGCAAGAACACTTAATAACTTTGATTATTGATGCGGGAAACACAACTAAACGAAAAAATCCGTTCGTTGGTAATGGTTGGTAGGGATGGCCATCTTTTGGAAAAATCATAAAACTCTTGGTGGACAGCTTCCCTGCCAGATGTGGCCGGGGTAGTGTTCATGGTAGATCGTTTAAGTCTGAGTTGATATATTTTGTTTTATCTTCTGGCCTCGACCGATTTTTAACTAAATCGTCGGGGAAGTATGCTGGCAAATTTTTGGTTCCAATATTTTTCTGGGGGATTTGGTTTTTGACAGTTTTAGAAAAAATATTTTAGGTTGGTACCAATGTCTTAAATTGTTTTTAAGTTATGTAGCACTATTTTTAGGTTATGTTGCCGGAAGTAGCGGAAATAGTTTTTAAAATATAATGTCACTGTCAATTTTAAAGTTTTATTGGAAAAAACTCACTGAAAGCGTTCCGGTGAGATTGCTTATACTTGTAGGGCTTGTGAGCGGTTCACGAAGGAATATCACACCTTCCGTGGGCTTTATGAACGTCGAAAAATCTTATAATCTCTCGATGTACTTGACACTCAAAATTACTCAGCATACAGTCTGCACGCTTTAACACACTAGTCTATTAAACGTTAGGTTAGACCACAGAGTACAGTAACTATACAGAGGCGAAGGCAAGCCTTCCCGCCAAAACCAAATTTGTATACTCATCGCCATTTTTTAATTGTTTAACAATCAACCACCTCACTTTTGTGTTGACACTGTTGACGTTTATCGTGTTAAGTTTGGATTTGTGAATTTTATTTACACTCATTTTGGGAGATTGAAAACTTTAACCGAGAATTAAAATTCTCATAAATAAAACCTAGTGTACAACTCAATTGAAAATAGGCGCCGATTATAAGCAATTCAAATGGTAATATTTTTCAATCCAACTGGAAATACACTATTTTTTCAGTGTATCCTTAAATGGGGATCTACACGTGACGTCATAGCTAACCTCAAAAATATAAATTTCTTAAAATTCAAAAGTATTACGTAGCCGTTATTAAAATTTCTGCCTGGTTCTCATACTTTCGACCAAAATCTAGTTCAATGTAATGTTTATAAAATTTTAACTAGTTTGTCAGAATAAAATAAAACGCATTTTGCAGGTTATAAATCTAACCTATTAAAAGAAATAAATTAATCTCTCTGTGTAGACGCAACTGGTACGCAAGGTCACAGAAAACGAGCCATCAAAACTCAAAGGAACCGCCAAAGCCTTCGCTTCTGTGTAGTTACTGTACTCTGTGGTTAGTCTATAAAATATATCTTACACAAGAAGCGTGTTATTTGGTTTTTTAATTTTTTTCACGGAAACCAAATCGAAAGAGTGCAAGTGTGATATATCGTTGAAATCGGAATTTTTACTGCTTTTAATGGTTCGATTACAAATTGTAAGTAATCATACAATAAATAACAACCAAAACGGCACCAAACGTTATCCGATCTGAACCAAAACCTTTTCAGATGTTCTGGAGCACTAAAGAAACCCTCATGCAAAGTTTTATCCAAATCCGTTTAGTAGCTTCGCCGATATCGTGCTAACATACATACACACCAACACACATACACACACATACACACAGACATTTTTCAAAAACAACTTTTTTGGGTTCCTGGGACCTCAAAACCTAAAGATTTGATGTTATCTCAATTTTCGACCTCCCACAATTTTATTGTGGGGAGGTTAAAATCGCTAATCAAATTTGTCCACTTTTGTCATTGAAAGAAAATCATAGTAGGTCTTGAAAATTGAAATGAATCTCTAAATTTTTGTCATAAAGTAGAGTTTTCGATGGTCTATCTTTCAAAAAAAAAAACCGTTAAAATCAGATAATAGACACAATTTTTACAGATGTGTTTCCATTTAAAATGAGACACACTGTATGTATCCGCCATTGATGAACTTATTATATTTATGTCTAAATGTATCATAATATTTAAGATTACTACCATTATTATTTATGAACTTTATACAAACATACTTATTTTATGTACTTGGGAAATAAAAATATATTATGAGAATTGCATGTAAACAATTCGATTAAAGGTGGTGGCAGTCGTTTCAAACAGGATTTGTTAGATGATGCCAAATTCTAAACAAATATTTTAAAAATTTTTGAAATGGCGGATGCGCCAAGACCAATATTTATTCTAGTAAAATACAAGTCAAAAAGAACAATCGTGAAAATTGTTAAGTTCTTGCATTATTAACACACAGCAGTCAAACAAAGATGCAAAAAGTACAAACAGTACAAGCCATAATTCACCATAACTATTGCAATTAAATTGCAAAGATGACTGTATTAACTTAAAAACGTAAATAAATAATAAAAATCTACAAACATTGGTTACTTGATGATGATACGGTAGTCAGTATTTAAACAGTTAGCTAAGTCCCACCCTCAACAAATCAAAGTATTGGTTAGAGAGAGAGGAAAGCGCCCCTTGTTAACATTAAGAAAGGACAGAGAGCAACTCGTGGCAGAGGAGAGCTCATGAGTGGTATCAGAGGTAATTTAGTGATGAACGTCAGTCAGTACAATTTAAGAATTGGCAGCAGAAACATCAATTGGGCTGATGAATTAGTTTTATAAGTGGAAAAGTGTGATCGTTATTGCCGTTAACTTTGGGAAGTTTATTTAAAAATGGAAGAAGAAAATAGTCAACACAGTGTGAAGACTGAAAAATGTTCTGCAGTATCCGTTACGCCGTTTTCTATAAACGATATTTTGAGTAACAAAAACGAGATTCGAGATGATGACAGTGATGTGCAGGAGTCGGCCTTGGATATGTCAAAAGCTCACAGAAGTTGCGATGGTAAGTTTCGGGTGTTATTACCTAGGTTAATAATACTAATAAGTTAATATGTTAGCATATATAGCGGAGTGGTATGTCGTTAAATGTCTGTGCATCATTTGTTAAACTTACATCTGTAGTTTAAAATTGTTTGAACATACATGTAAACAGTAGTTATGTCACTAAGTTATACCATATAACAAACTAGAAAACTAAACGTATACAGCGAACTTTTCGTTTTTTTATTGAAGTTTTTATATACCGGGTGTCAATGAAATCATTAGACAGGCCATAGTTTCCAGAAGACCCAAGCTTGGCAAGGGTAATATTAATAAAAAAGAGTAGTAAATTTTTCATTATGGCACTTTTCTATCACTTCCGGCTCCCCTGGAAATGACCCCAACTGTGAAATTTTAAATGGAGTAATTAATTTGTACTTTTCTGGGTTCCAGAGATAATCTTAAGTGCGAATTTAAAATAAAATTAAGGCTGCCTTATTTTTGTAAGTAAATGCGCTCAAATTAATTTAATGGACCAAAACGATAAGAGAAAATCGGTTTAATGTTAACCCACGTACACAACTTCTTAGGTGAAGAAAATGGCCTATCATAAGTATTCCGTGAAAATTGAATAAAACTGAATTCAATGCATTCATTTTATCAACAAAATATTATCAATTAAAAGGGTGCTGTGAAAACCAAGAGAAATTTGACAAATAAGGGACGCGTGTATTGTTAACTCACAAATTGTCGTTGAATTGTTTGTTGTCTTTAATTGTTAAATTGTTGTTATTGTTTAAAATATATGCAGAGTGGGGGGGGGGGGGGGGCAAAGTGGTTTTGTTATTGGTTTTTGGGTAATGCCTCAAAAATTCGAGAAATTCCACAGAATTCTATACTCAAAGGTATCCAAACAGACATCATCCATGTTTTGGATATTTTCCAAATGTGGAGAAACAAATCAGTGAAGGAACTGATAACAATTGTGAAGCTATTATTAGTCTATGTAATGAAGCATCATTATAAGATGACTTTTTTGTAAATATTTCGTGCACAGACAAGATTACATCCTCCCCCCCATTTTCGAAGGTGCTGAACACAATGCAAGTGGTGGGAGAAGTTTTTGACCCGCGCAACCCCCTGAAACGGCCAAAAACCACCCTTTTATGGATCCCTTTATGTTTTCATATATAAACGGGTCTGGAGAGTGATTTATCGACGGGTTATACTTGAAATAACATGGAAGGGGGTTATAGAGTAAGTGGAATCCAGATAGCAGGCCTGGGTTGATTAAACCCCTCCCGAGGAGTGAACATTTTTTAAATGATTCGGTTCAAACGTGTATCCCCCCGTTTTCGGTGTCGCTGATCACGGGAAAAATATATTCATTTTTTTTTTAATTTTTCGGCCCAAATCTCTTGCTCGAAAATTATATTACCTATATTTCACCTCTATAAATGTTTCTTCAACTAATATAAAATATTAAAATTTATTTCAATATATTTAATTATAGTAATTGCGGCTAGTTTTTGCTAGGCTACCCGGCAGTCACGTATTACATTATCATTAATCATTCATTTAAATCAAGTTTCATTAAAAAAAATAGATATCTGCAGAAATTAGCGGCCGGATCTTAGACCAATAGATAAAGATAGAAAACTCTTAAATCCTGGAGAGCATGATTTCTGGTGAGTGAGGGGTAGGTTCTCCCCCTTTGAGAGATGAGAAGGGGTTGGAGCTAAAAGTGAATATTTTTCTCGCGTTTGAACTCCTCAGACCCGTTTATATATGGAAACATAAAGGGATCCATAAAAGGGGTGGTTTTTGGCCATTTCAGGGGGTCAAAAACTTCTCCCACCACTTGCATCGTGTTCAGCACTCTCGGTAATGGGGGGGGATGTAATCTCGTCTATGCACGAAATATTTACACTATTTCTGCCTTCATTGCATAGACTATATCGTTGGTACAGCGACAGAAATCAACGTTCTGGCTTTTATAGAAGTTAGTGCTAATGCTTCTACTAGACAAATTGATCACGAGGGGCAAATTTATCATAAAAGTTGGTAAAAAAGGTTCTAAAAAAAACGTGGTTACTGCCCGTTTAAGGATAGATAGAATTTTGCACAGTGAGAGGGAAATATGCGTTTATTTTCGATTTATTATAAATACTTAAAAAACCAAACATAGTATAATCGTTAAAACTGTTTTAGGTACTTACTATTGTTCTAACAAATACAACTATACATATTTTCTATTGTAAATTTATGTTGTACTTGAATATTGTAGCTTGTCAATGAAAATATTTCCTAATTTCATTATTGGACTATATACAAAATTTGTAATAAAGACTGTGTATAATTGTACTCCTTAAAGCAATGGGAAGTATCTGAAACTATTTTAAAGAGTATACAGTTTATGATTTTTTAAATATTTCTAATAAACCAAAAATAAACGTTTATAGCCCTCTCACTCTGCAAAATCCAATTATTATATGAATTGTATCGGCAATAGATTAGCAGAAGAAAATTAGCTTATTGCAACTAGTTACTTGAGAATAATACAGATAACCCGAATTTTGTTTCTTTTATATTGTTTTCTGATGATTCGAGATTCACAAACAATGGTAAGTTTAATAAATTAAACAATAAATATTGTGGTCAAGAAAATCAATCAACATTTAATGAGGCAAGGCAATTTTCAGGAAAAACTTGGAGTTAACGTATAGGTTGGAGTAATAGGAACAAGAATTATTGGACCTATTTTCATTCAAGGGTCTCTGACAGGTGAAAAATATTTAGAATTCCTTCAGAGCGATGTTGAAGAAATGTTGATGGATTTACCACTTGCAGTGTCAGAACAAATGTGTTTTCAACAAGATGGGGCTACACCTCATCATTTTGTTCGAGTTATGGTCCCTTTAGTAAACCAGTTTAATGGATGAGTACATGGTCCTGTACCTTGTCCTGTCCATACAACAGATCCAAGAATTTTAGGTTTTTTTTCGTGGGGTTGTGTGAAAAAACAAGTTTTCTATACACCTCCTCAAATTTTTGAAATTTTACGTTTCAGTGAAGTTTTTATGAGTATATCTCCTGCTATGTTGCAAAATGTTATGCGAAACGCCGTTGACCGATTCAGAAAATGTCAAGAAGAAGACGGGATACACTTTAAACATCTACTACCTTTTAGTGAATCTTGTAATTTGGATAGGTTTTCTGATTAAAATAAATCATTTCATACACAACATTTTGTTATTTGCAGTGTTATTTTGTAGACAAAATGAATATTTTGAATTTAGTTTTATTCAATTTGCACGGCATACTTGATAAGGTTATGTTCTCGATTTTTTAATTTATTATTCAACAAGGAACTTGTGTATTTAAGTTATAATTAACCCCATTTTAGATTTATGAGTTATGAATAGATTTAACGTGAAAGTTATTATTTAACTACTGGGTGTATAAAACATGATGTCATTTGAGAAAGTTTTTACTTAATTACAAATTTGTGATTTCTGAAATTTTGGTTGGGCGTAGGCACTAAACCAATTCTAAAAATCTCACGTTTACATTTTTGTTTTACCGTTTTAGTCCATTAGATTGATTTGAATGCATTCACCCTAAAAAATCAAGTCGTCGTTTTTAAAATGCAAAAAATCAAGTCGTCGTTTTTGAAATGCAAAAATGTACAGGGTGTTCCATTTAAAGTTTAAAAGTTGGGGTCATTTCCAGGAGAATCGGACGAGATTGAAAAGTGTCAAATAAAAATTTACCCTTTTTGGTAGGTATATATTACTCCTGCGAAGTTTGGGTCTCATAATTTAAAAATTCTGGAAATTATGACGTCTATTGTTTCTATTGACACCCAGTATAGTGTACACTCTATAGAATGCTCTTTCACTCTTTCGGTTTCTTGAAAATAAATAAATTTTTAATACATATTATCAATTTTGATATTCTTGCCTTCTTGATTGGCGGAATGCTCGCCAGTATGCTATTCAGTATTTTTATTTTTGTAGAATATTAGCAAAAGTTGCAACCCCCTTCAGGTACATTTTCACATTTTATTATCGATTTCTTCCAAAAACAACAGTATTCGTCTTCAACTAATACTAACACACTATATAAATATCTTAAACGGCAACGTACCAAGCATTTTAAGAACCGCTAGTTTAATTCAAACTTTTTTTCTGAGTAATTTGATTGACTGATTTACCAGCGTGCGGTAGGCATTGCTGCCAGCTGCCACTCCCAGGGTTATACAGCTGGGCCGTTACGTCCACGCTGTGTTGGATTAGGGTCATGGCCGGCAGCGAGAGCTACATGGCGCATGGTAAAGGAATGAGGGATGGGAGGTGTAGGTATTTGTGAGATGCTTTACAGCATTGTGCCGTGAGGGAGTGTTCAAGCTCCCTTGTTTGTATTTTGGTCATAGACTTCTGCCTCTTCTGGGTCTTCTTGTGAAATATGTTACCGCGTTGTGTCGTGATGTGGAGTGTTTACACTCCTCTTTTTATGTTTGTGCTTCTTCGAATCTTCTTTTTCTGAGTCTTCTGCTTCCTCGGTTTCCGAGGCTGCGTTGGATTTGGGTCATGATGGTTGTCAGCAGCGAAAGCCACATGACGCATGGTACCGGATTGGGGATGGGCAGTGTAGGTGTTTGTGGAATGCGTTGCCACATTGCGTTAGTGGTATTTTTTTTGGTTTCTGCTGTTTGTGCTCCTCTTTTTGTATCTCTGCTTCTACAAATCTTCTTCTGAGTCTTCTGATTCATCCGTTTCTGATTCTGGTAGAGTAAATATCGCTGCGATTTCTTTGTGGAATTCATTTTTCCCCTCGCTTTTATTTCCCAGTATGTTTGGTCCTTTCCCAGTTTGTTCATGATCCTCTTGATTGTTGTTTTCCACGTGTAATATGTTCTCCCTCTTTTTAGTTTGCTGCTGTTCAGTGTTAGCGCTTTCTTCAATAGATGTGTTGGGTCCCTTTACTGGACATGTCCCCAGTACTTCATTGCGTACATTTCTATCCTTTTTGTGGTTAATTATGAAAAACCTCACTTGAAAATTCGCTTAAGAAATTTATATTATGACCATACTTTAAAAGTAATGCATTATTGATTATTACGAGTTTAATTTATAATAAATTAATTTGAATATTTTTAATAATTATAAAAAATAATTACTTGAAAGTTTACATAAGAAATTTATATGACAAAATATTGTTAACAAAGTTAAATAGTATATATTACCGTTCTGATTGGCATAGTATCTATTACACCTGGTACAATAAATTTACATTTACACAATAACTACGGCTCCTTTTTTTAACATTTTCTTTGGCAATAATCGCAGCGTCCATATGGTCACTCTAGATATGGCGAAATGTGTATTCTTTCCTGGGAAAACGGTTGACTCATAGTTCCCACAACATCCGTCAAGTAAAAACAGCCTTGGTAAAAAAAAGAGAAAACATACATGATCGGTTATGACCTTGTAGGTTGCAGGAAATCCTCACGAAATTTGCATTAAAAAAAAAATTACCCTTTAAAGTAAATGTAATTATGTACGCTCGGATTACAAAATGATTCCTCTAGGTACGTCAAAGATTCAGTTAATGTGCTTATAAAAAATGTATCGCACTGACGGCGGATAGATCGACGGGCAGATGGACAGATGGATATTTTGAAAGTTATTCAGAAATCGATGACAAACTGATATTTATGGTTTTACGATCTAATGCAAAATACTCTTCGTTTTTGTACTTACGACTAATAAATGTGATGCTTATAATAACCCCTTAATAGCTTGCCAACAAACAATATCAATCATCATAGCTTTCAGGACGGTTAGTGCATTTATTTAGATAATAATTCGAGAAGAGAATGTTCCTGCTATTACCGATAAATAAAACTCCCTTCAAAAGTTAATAGGAAGGAAGCGTATAGTTTGAATCAATATAACACCAAAAGTGTCTATATATGTTCATGCTCGTAAGATCCAAACTACTGTATCGATGTTGGATTGAAATAAAACTAGTACAATATACACAGTAAATATCTGTAATTGAGAAATATATCGTCTGGCTTGGCTTTGTCTGGCTTACCTAATAAGTGTAATACCTTAAGTACACCATTCACAAGTGAAGATACTCATGAGCTTGTGGGCCAATAAAGGACCCCCCAAGGTGGCAATGGAAATTTGTTTTAGGTTAATTTCGCTCAAATTCTAGTATGATGTTCCTTTGACCTTCCAGAACAAAAGTCTCCATGGGCATAACCTTCTTACTCCTTTCCTTTAAGCTACAGAAACCTCAGAAGATGCTAGGATCTCATAGAGTGAAAACTACGTTTAAGCTCTTTGAAATGCGTCAAGAGGTAATTAAATGCAATGCATTGTTATTAGTAAGTGGAAATAGTCACAATCGCATATCAACGCATATATATATATATATATATATTTACATTTACACTTACATTTAAGTGTAAGCTCCCTTACAGTTTTCATATACCTGAGAGTTTAAATGAAGTAATTACTATGTAATCTGATGTATTCCGGCAATGGAAATTCGTTCTCGGTCAATTTCGCTCAAATTCTAGTATGATGTTCCTTTGACCTTCCCGAACGAAAGTCTCCATGGGCATAACTTTCTAACTCCTTTCCTTTAAGCTACAGTAGCCTCAGAAGATGCTGGGGACTCAAGGAATGATAACTTCGTTATTATATATAGATATTAGCTAGTAGACGCGTATTTAAAAGTAAATGCAAATATATATGCGTTGATATGTGATTGGGACTATTTTCACTTACTACTAACAATGTATTGCATTTAATTACCTCTTGACGCATTTCAAAGAGCTTAAAACGTAGTTTTCACTCTTTGATATCCCAGCATCTTCTGAGATTTCTGTAGCTTAAAGGAAAGGAGTTAGAAGGTTATGACCATGGATGCTTTTGATCAGGAAGATCAAAGGAACATCATACTAGAATTTGAGCGAAATTAACCTAAAAGAAATTTCCATTATCCCCTTGCCGGGTCCTTTACTATTTGCTATACACTCTATCGAGCCTAAGTTTACAGCTGAATGCTACATGAGTGAGTTTTCCAAATCAGCCTTTGCGCTGGCAATGGGTTTAGCATAAGCATGGATATGACTAATTTAATTCAGTCCAAAAATATTTTCTATAATTGAAGGACGTTATAAATTATTACCATTTTGATATTAAAATAATGAGTAGAAGTCTCAACTACACGACATGTGAAATTTGTTATGATTTCTTCATTCACACGTGAGCATGCTCGGCTCGTTTTTAGACAACTTGGAAGCATGTTGACGAACTTAACCATATACAGGGGAACTTATTACCGCAACCTATGTTGGTAAGCATGCTGACGAGCATGTTCGCTTGTAAATGGCGGGTTTAGTGTTCTTTATCTCTACATTTTGTCTGACATTTTTTAAATTCCGTATAATTTAAATAAGTAAACTTCTAAGAGAAAAATAATTTAAAAGTTTCTGTTGGTTTTAAAAAATATATTGATTGGAAAAAAATATATTAATAATATAAGGTGTCGAATTTGGAAGACTTATAATTTAAAAAAATATTGTCTATATTATGTTACAGTTATTTTGAAAACTTCTCTATTTTATTACTATAAAAAAAAGACAAAAGAATATCAATCGGCAATAATTACTTCCACATCCACTTAGTGGAGTGAGAGTATGGTATCGGCAAAAAAAAATGAAAATTTTTTTGTTCATATATGCTTAGAATGTCGTGAAATGTAGGGATTTTAAGTTTGAGCAAGAAGAAAAAATCCGTCTGTCTGTCGGTCTGTGACTTAAGAAATATAAAGTAATTATTGAATTATATCTTCACCTCGACAGTATAAGCTCGACTGTGGTGTCTAACTACGCCTACACGCCACGTCAGATAGTTGACATGGAATGGCCGGTATCTTCTCTCTCACTTAATGTGAAAGTGGAGTAAAGACGGGATATCTACTTGCCGACTATTCATTCCGCTCGCCTCTCATAATATCAAAACCCCGCTCACTATTAAGATTGCTTCAACTATACTGACCTTTAAATCCGTTTCCCTATTTAACTCCCGAACACTTGCTGTAGGATTTTCGATTACCGCTAAAGTTATAGCCAGCTCATATCCTTCACTTAATACATTTCGTCGTCTCGCCTTCTTTTCACATGCAACACTTCCTGCACTTTCAAAACGTTCTTTCAAATTTTCCTCACATCAGGACACCTTCTATCGGGATATTTTTCACGGTACACTTTTAATGACAATAAACAGTTTTCATCACATTCACCAATAACATACACCATAAATATCAAATCTTGTTGATAATAATTATATAATTCATATTTTTAAATATTACTTAAAAATATTAATACAACTTACGATAATCTTAAACACCTTACAAAAATGTCATAAGGTGAAAAACAAACGCAAAACAAATGACCAAAGCCATTCTAGATTTTAATGCTTAAATAAAAAGCACCTCAATTTCGCAGAAATTATTTGAAATACTCATATCTCAAAAACCGGTTGAAATAAAAATAAAGTTTATAATATTAAAATATGGAGAATTATATGATTTACTTATCTATGTAAAAAAAGTATAGGGATCTATGTAAAAAAAATTGAAAAAAATAATAATTATATATACCAAGAAATGTAAACAAATATTTTGAACACCCGCTATACTAATAATGTAATTCAAAAATCTTTTTCAGTAAATATATCATTATCAAATAATATTTTACATTTTTAGAAAAAACAATTAATAAATCGCAGAGATATGGCAGTCAAAAAAATGTTTGTAAATTGCCAAAAAAACAGGGAAAAAATCATAACTTGGCAATGCTGCATTCGATTAGCAAAACATTTTAGGGTGTAATACAGGACTCGTGGAGGCTTAACTGATGCCAAAAAAATACAAGGTATTGTTCCATTTAAAAAGATTATACTTTCTTGTGTAGCTCGTTTTTGTGACACCTTGTATAATTGAAAATAATTTTAAATTATAGTAGAGATAAACCATTAAAAGTTTTGTTAAGAAAGTTTTTTTTATAAACTAAGTCGTTTTTGCTAGGGAATACTAACTGGACACCCTGCATAACTGAAGATGCTACCTCACCCCAGGTAGCCACTTATGGTTACCCAAAATTCTTTGTTGGAAACTTTCTTCTTCAAAAGTAAACATCCAAACGAAGACAGCTCATATAAAGGATCTTGGTAATACCACAATTAGAGCCACGTTCCATGAACACTTAAACAACAACTGAAACTATTCACGAATGGTTGGAAGACAGTCTATGACGTGGGGTGCTCTCTTGTAACAACAAATGATCCATTTTCTTGGCCTTTGTATCTCAAAGCTTTAATTTTCATATATAGCGTGCAGACGCTATATATGAAACATTGATATTCTGTTAATTCTCCAACGGTCACTGCTTCCTCATATGCTCCGATTCCAAAAGTATCCTTATCGCAACAAAGAACAGATTCACTTCGGATTTACTTGTTTCTTTCATATTGTGTATTTTACGTGAGACCATTACCTTTTTGTAAGCGCAAGTCATGTTGGCATGCAGGGGAATGATAAAGCAGATCATGAAGTACGCCAAACCACCGAGAGAGACTGGTCCAGAGACATAAGAATTTGCTAGAAAGATCTCACAAATGCATGGAAGAAAAGAAAACCGAATGGCAACCCATGTGGTAAAGAGAAGAAATAGCGCTAAGACATATACAATCATAAAAAATGCCCTGGACACAACCACAAAACTTTGACAGACGATTGCAAGTTGTTACAGAAAAAGTTACCAATTGGGCGTACAAATCTGACTTCAATGTATCTCTTAAATGAGAACCATAACCAAGGTGTCTAGATTGTAATGCTAATACTAGAACATCTCCTGGACAAATATCCCAGATTCTAATTCCACAGAAATAGCCTCAACCTCAAGAATACAATAAACGATGTATTAAACAATAATATCGCAGGTAAACTGATAACTTACCTGAAATCTTGTATCTCTACTGCAAAATAGAAGTCCGTCTTTGAAACAACACATAAGTAGAACAGAAATGGTGACAGATAACACAACCACACACACAAAAAAAAAGTTCTGTGCAGCGGACCAAATTATATGGATTTGGTGTATTTTTTTCTACGCTGAATCCGAATCCGTGGTCAAAAAAAGGATCTACCGTGTCAGTTTTATTTTTTGGTGAAAAACATGCCTTAAAATGGTGTAAAATCACAGAAATAATGTAATAACTCTTAATGAAGTGTGTAAAATGGTAGATGTTTTGTAGTCGAGAGTAGAGAATATAAATTTGAGCCACAGTAAGCTATTTCTGTAAATTAAACCGAAATTCGCCCTCATATGGGGGGTGAAAACTACCGCTAAAACTCAAAAGAAGCAGGTGAGTGTAAATAACATGTACAAAGGCTAAATTTTTGTATCTCTTAGTGCAAAATATTTGACTCTGACACGACAACCAGCCATTACTCTCAAAGAGTAGAGACTCAACCCTATGGAGGGTTAAAACTACCCCCACCCTCATAGGTTTCAAAACTGGAAAAAAAAATTGAGGCCTTTGTAGTTTTAGGCAGGGTGAACAAATATGGAGTGAATTCATTCCAACCACCGACACATGACTAGAGTCTACCCTTGGTAAGAGCTACCCAATGCTCTAATGATGCATATAGGTGCTATTGAAATTCGGAAAGAGTCAAATACTTGTTGCTCATCGTGCCATATATACAAATCTTGTACGACAATCACCTAATCTTAATAAGATTAAAACTACCCTCACAGACGGACAAATTTCATTACTTCTAATATCTTGGAACAAAAATTCAGGCATTTATAGTTTTAAGCAGGGTAGACAAATATGGAGTAAATTCATACATTAACCATTAACCAGTTGTGTTTTATTATACTCTTCGCAAAAACGAAGAGTATATTGTATTTGATCGGCACATTTCTATAATCGTAAATATCGCTCGTAGAGAAAAAAATTTCATATCATTGTGTTAGTGAACGAATTCTGAACAACTTTCGTCTGTCTGTCCGTCCGTCCGTCCATCCGTCCGTCCGCCTGTCCATCTGTCCGTCCGTCCGTCACGTTTCTTGTAAGCACGATAACTCAAGAAAGAAAAATCCGATTGTACTGAAATTTGGACAGTAAATTAGTGTTAGCTAGAGGAAAAACCCTATTGTTTTTGAACAAAATCGATCGGTAAATAAAAATGTTATTAATGATTTAAATTTGAAGATACCAGCATGGTTATTGATATGAGGCTTTCAATCATTCTCTTTTCATCTAGACTATTAGGGGTGGTGTGTGTGTGGGTATGTACGTGCGTGTATATATTGGTGTATGCGCGCGTGCGTGTGCACATATGTCTACCCATAAACTTCTTACAATTATTGTGGTACACACATGTGTGCGTTTATATGGTATACACCTCAAAAAATATTCGTGGCCAAAACGCTCAGATCGTAAGGCCAAAATTAGAGGAAAAAAAAAATTTGAGAATTTTTTTTTTGCTTTTTATGTTTTTGTAATTGAATAGAAATCTGGTGAAATGATATTTCATTACCGGCACGGTAGCTCAATCGGTTAAGGCGTATTGAGTGGCGAATACGCTGATCGACTCGCTACCGCGCTCTGGGTTCGACCCCCAGCCCCGGTATTGACAACATCGGGGGGTGTGGATGTATGTCTGCGTTTTTCCGAATGTGTAACCCCCTTCCGGACAGCCTTGGCTTTGGATTTGGGGGTTGTCTACTATCTGTGGTGCGTTTATGTTTATATGTTTTTATGTTTATTTTAATATCTAAATATTTATATATTTTACAAGTATACATTTCATAATGTAATATGCAACCGTGAAAATATGATTTTAGCTCGTATCCTATAATGTAAAAATTTACATTTTTTACGTGTAAGTTGGTGGTGTAGTTCTTACGCTTTTGACTTGGAATTCAAGGGCCCCGGGTTCGAAACCCAAATGGGGTATGATACAGTTTTTTTTTATTTTTACTTTATTTTACACTGAGTATTTTACCAACTATAAAATTAAAAATGTCTAAAACTAACATTATTCACAAAAACTGCGAAGAGTATCCTATAGAATGTGTAACAGTTATATAAAAAGTTCAGTGAACAGGCGAAAAGTATGTTTTTAGCTTGTTTATTATACCATACCTGCTTATTCAACTGTTTATCTTAACATTTATCAATTTATATATCCTTTAATCTGTGTAAAGCTATTCTTTTTTCTATTTATATCATACTTTCGACCATCAATCCAAATACTTTCATTTCTTATAATTTTTCTCTCTCATCTTCAAAATATCTTTTCCGTGATTTTCTTTCCTTTTTTCTAGTTATAATTATAGGATATATCTCTTTAGTGACCATTTTTTTCTATCCATGTAAGCTGTATACCTAAATTAACTAAATTTCCGTCTATTTATTTCCGTCCGTATGTGGGGATAGTCCCCCTCCCCCCCCTCAATAGGGTTTGGTGGTTGTCATACCAGATTTATATATTTGGTACAAAGAGCTACAAGTATTGGACCCTTTCCGAATTTTAATAGCATCCATATGCAACGTTTCAGCATGGGGGTAGCTCTTACCACCCTTTAAGGATAGTCTCTAGTCATGTGGCGGTGGTTGGAACGAATTTACTCCATATTTGTTCACCGTACCCAAAACTAAAAAAGCTTCAATTTTTTTCCCGTCTTGAAACCTATGAGGTAGTTTTAACCCTCCAGAGGGTTGAGTCTCTACCTTTTGAGAGTAATGGCTGGTTGTCGTACCAGAGTCAAATTCAGATACAAAAATTTGGCTTTTGTACATGTTATTTACACTCACCTGCGTCTTTTTGAGTTTTAGCGGTAGTTTTCAACCAACCCCCCCCGCTTTCGCTTTAATATATGGAAATAGCTTACTGTGGCACGAATTTATATTCTCTACTCTCGACTACAAAACATGTACCATTTTTCACACTTCATTAAGAGTTATTACATTATTTCTATGAGCTTACACCATTTTAAGGGATGTTTTTGACTAAAAAAGAAAACTGACACGATAGATTCATTTTTGGACTACCTACGAATTCGGATTTAGCATCGAAAAATTCACCATATCCATATACTTTGGTCCGCTTTTTTCTTTGCTTAGCTGTGAATGATTTAAAAAAAATTATAGGGTCGAATATTGTTTGCTCTACTATATTTCTCTTCTTATGATATTTTTCCCTGGAAATTTTATTATTGTTATTATTTTGCCAATTTATTATACTGCATTATATTTTAAAACCTAATTAGATCGAAAGTATTTTTTATTTTCGGATCAATTGTAGTTATTTGGTAAGAAAGGTTTATTTATAGCTAGTTATTGTAAGTCGGAGTATTTAGTATCTATACATTTAAATATTTGGTTGGTATTATTACCTTTGTCGGCATTTATTGTAATAATTCCTTTGAAATTCGTGACCATCAAAGTCGTGAATATCTACTACGGAACCGCCATTGTCTTGCAAATGTTTTAAATAAATATGTCATTGGATTTAAGCCAAGAAGATGACATGACAAAGGACATTACAAAATGGTGGTTGATACAAGCTGGCACCTATACTTTTGAGCTTTTAAGCTAAAAGCTTTTTGCACTTTGCTTACGTGTTACTTAATTTCGGTAATTGGTTTGAGAATAACGGTTTTATAGACATAAAAGACCATGGAAAGATTTATGGCCTTCATTTAAAATACATTAAGGACATGGACTCGCTCTCTGACATTTTGTTCAAATAATTTGTGTAGCAAGGTAGCAACAATTTTTTCTGTAGGAGGTATACTTTCCAGTACATTGCAAAGAAATTTAGTAACTGAATATATTCTTATAGGTCGTCCTCTGTGTCTGAAATCAAAGATCTTCTTAGAGACTTGCTTGCGACAAAAAAAACAATAACAGAAGTTATCGCTTTTAATGGGAGTTTACAGTCGGCAACACACAACTGAAACTTTAATTTGTTTCATAATAGTCTCGTTAAAAATGCCACAATAACTTTTAAATCAAAATTGACATTTGACCTAATCTATGTAAAGTTTGTTCGAATTTGAGAGACACTGTATTGTAGTTTTAATATTTTGTATATCTTCGTAACTTTGTGTGCTTAGTCCAAAATCTTAATCACTGGCGGTCCTAAGTGGGGGGGGCGTGGGGGCACAGAGCTCTGATCATGATAGATAAAAACTGATCAATACCAACACTAAAAATTCCAATACCTTTTGTTAAATTATACAGAAAAGCAAATAAATAAATAATGTTTTGTTACAAAAGTTAAATAAAAACTCTTTTTTAGGATTTAGGAAAAAGTAGAGAAACTTATTGATGACTAATCAAAAATGAAAATCTGTCTATTAAAATATCAATTTCTAATCTTCGAATTTTTCTGATAACCTACATTCTGATAATACAAGAAAGTAAATACTATAGAATGAAATTATTTAGAAAACACATATCTAAAAATATTTGAAGTACAAAAGGCACGTGCCTTGGAGTCAGTCTCCATCGATCAAAAATGAAAATCAATATCTAATCTTTGTTCTAACACTGGTTATGCAAGGCACCAAAAAGTTCTAAAATGAATTTATTCCCAAAATACTCAGTCCGAAATTTTTCTGACGTACAAAAATCACTCACTTCTTCCACCCGCTTATACCTTGAAACATTTTTCGCCGTTGTTGTGATTTTTATAATTTAAAACATTTTCTGGATAGGTACTTTTTTTGTACATAAATTCATTTTAAGCTGTTTGTGTCTTGTATAACCAGATGGCGTCGAGGTGACCACCTCAGAACGCCAGACTCCTGAAGCTTCAAACTGGTAGCGCAACTTTTCTCTTAATTTCATAAAATTAAAATAAATTAAGTGTACCTAAGTTAGGACTGGATTTTAAAAAGGGTCATAAAATTGACCTTAGTTAAAGATGGTACCCATAAATTATAATTTATTAGTGTCATCTTGAACTAAGGTCAATTTGCCATCATGTCATTATATGAAGCGTCATACTTCGAGAAAATGAAAATGTCAAATTGCAAAAAATCTAGAGCTTACAGAGCCAAACTACCTACAGATTTGAATCAGCGCCTTCAAACTAGATAAGAATGTGTTATCAATAGCTACAATATTCCAAGAAAGCAAGAAGAAAAGCGGATGACTTGCACGTGTTTCGGTCATTAAAATATAAAATTCTATTTAATAAATCAGATTGACTTCTGTGCATGCATGTATTGAAAAATATTCTTTTATTTTATTTTGTTAAATTTATTGAAGTTTATTTATGTTTACTGCTCTGTGTAAATATTTAGTTGGATACTTATATATTTTTTAAAAGGATATAACTATTATGACTACATTTTCAGAAATTAAAAAGATAAAATAGAAGTTATATAGTTTTATACTCTACTACACTTCATATCACAATACGAATTTTCTCAACAAAAATCATACCTATCAATTTTAAAGGGGTTAAAAAATTTTGGTACATATTTTAATAAGAGTTCCCCCCCTCCAAAAATAAGCCGTAGGACTACCTTTGACTTAATAGCATTTATAAAAATTGTAATAAAATACCGAGTTTTAAGGAGTGTTACTTTCCTTCTTTATTTTTTAAAAGATCGAGATGAAACTAGGCACGTATTACATGTTACCAAAATGACGTTGTTTGATCCAACTGCCAAGTTTTTCCGACTTCTGGTTTGACCTACTTTTGATTTTTGAATAGGACGCCCTATATATTTTTGCATTTTTCAATCCAGAGGTAATTCTGCACATGTTTGTGCTAATTTTATGACTCTTTCCGCCATTTTTGCAATCAATTTATTTTTCAATCTGTGTGCCTTGACGCACCAGAAATTGATCCTCCAGAATGTATTGTGATACATCGTTAGATTGTTATTCAAAAAATTATATTTAGCTGTAATATGAATGCGATACACTTTGATTTGAAAAATTTGAGAAAGTGATTTTATCAAATTTCTACGTCTCTAACAAAAATTAACAACAAAATTCAATACATTTTGTTCTACCAATGGCTTATCATTAAATAATTCAAAAACAGAATTATTGTTATTTTACAAAAAAATCAACCAGTCTTCTTGTAAAAATTAATAAGCATTCAGCAAAATAACTCGGTTAAGTTCTTAGGATTACATTTTGACGCCCATTTAACCTGTAGCATTCAAATTGATTTTTTGTCGAAAAAATTAGCTATACATTGTTTCGTACTATGGCAAATGAGAAGTAGAGTTAACTCATACATTTTAAAGTCATATTATTTTGCACATATACACTCGTCTATTAACTACGTTATTATATGCTGGGGAAATTGCTCTAGAGTTAATGAAATCTTGATAATCCAGAAAAAAATTATTCGCACTATGCTGTTTAGACCTATCACTGCATCTTGTAGGGAACTCTCTAAGCAATTAAATATACTAACCGTAGCTTCCCTTTATATATTTAACCTCCTAATTTTTGTGCAATCAAATCCAGAGAACTTCATACAAGCTCGAGATGGAAGTTCCCGTTATGGGCTTAAGATGAATTTCAATATAAATATTCCGCATCACCGACTGTCTCTGGTTTACTGTTATAGGTATAAAACTTTTTAATAAGCTCCCTGCTAATATTAAAAATCTGGAAAGATTAAATGAAATTAAGCCGCTGTAAAGAATTTATTAATAAAGTTTAGTTTCTACTCTCTTACAGAATATTTTCTTGCTGATTTTAGTAATAAATTTTTTAACTTGTATTTTACTTCTCTATTGTACATGTGGTTATTTTATTTTTGTATATTTTAAGTCCTTTACTGCTGATTTTATGTTTCCTACTATCGACAGTATTCTATACTTGTGTAAGCGAGTCTCATGAAAATAAAGCTTATTATTATTATTAATATTATTATTTTTTATAATTACCCTTTAAATAGGCATTTGCATTCGTCAACTCTCAACTACAATTTTCATTCATTTAGTGCAGTTTTTAAAGGTACTAAAAATGCTTTAATAGCATTTTAAAACAAAACTGACTTAATCTACGTAAAGTTCGTTGTGCTTAATAAAAAATTTTAGTAACATTTTGCTGAAAAATTATAGTAATAGTTTATATAAATTGTGACAGTTTTTATGCCTCTTGCAATCACTCTTTATGAAGGATACGGTCCAATTTCAATACAGACTATTCTATCGTGCTATTTTACATATGTTCCAAATTCAGAACAAAATTTTTAAGTCAAAAACAAGAAACGATCTACACACATACACATACAAATTTCTTCTATGATGCTTATTAAAAATGTTTGTCCGGTTATAATCTATTTGATTAAATCAATGATAACGACAGATTTTAGTCACAGCAGCATAGGATGGGATTTGAATAATTTTGTATTTTCACTAATATCGATTAATTTGTTATTTACTCTGTTGAGTAATAAAATTTCCATACTAGAAAGAAAATTTTATTTATTATTTGGCGGTCAAGTTACACATATTTTTAATTTCAAATACCGTTTCTTTGTGTTATTTCTGACTAAAGTTCCAAGAATATGCACCTATTTCCCCCTTCAGCCATTTTCATGTTTTCTTAATTTTTGATCGCCCAGTGTATCATAAATCCAATTTCTCTTGGCAAAATTATTTTTTCTTTAAGCAAAACTATTTATGAACAGTAACATTCTTTCAGTAGGAAGGTCTGTATACAGACAGAGCCACTGATTATGCATTTGTATTAACTATAATATAATTTGGATTTAGTGTATATAACATGGAACATCCTTTCTTTTTACTGTTTAAAGTATTTAAAAAACGCTATTAGTTATAAGTAATGTTATTTTAATACATGAATATTTGATAAAACACTAATTTTAAAATTTGAAATTGTGAGTATCTCGATTTCAATCGTCACTTATGATTTCTATAATAGATAATATATATTTGATTTGTCCTCTCCTTATCAGAACTTTGTTGATTGTTTCAGAATCCCTGACCGGGCTTTCTTCCCTGGCTACAGATTACCAGTCCTCTCACCAATCAGAAGACTCCAGTAGGGACTCGAGCCAACCCAATCGCAAGAAGAGGTCACGGGCTGCCTTCACTCATGCGCAGGTGTTTGAGCTTGAACGCCGTTTCAGCCAGCAACGGTATCTCAGCGGTCCTGAACGGGCCGACTTGGCCGCAGCTTTAAAGCTCACCGAGACTCAAGTAAAAATCTGGTACCAAAATCGACGATACAAAACTAAGCGGAAACAGCTGCAAATGCAGGAATCGAACCTGCTGAATCAGAACGCCAAGAGGGTGGCTGTGAAGGTATTGGTGAAGGACGACATGCCGATTTTTCTGCAGCAGAAGTCGCCGATTTACCAGAAAAATGGGTATTACACCGAGCCATCGAAGAGTGATTTTTTTGTGTACGACCAGATTAGTAAAGGTATGGTGCAAAAATACCCGAAAACTATACAGGAGTCTATGCTAAGTTTATGTCAGCAATACTCAAATTCAATGCAGCTTTTTCCCTACTTCAACTACTACCATCCGTCCTTGATAAACAATATGGGTCAGTCGGAAGAAGAGGTTAATAATATGGATGGTAGAGAGAGAGAACAAAATTAGATTGTTTGTATTAATTCGTTAGTAAAGATTTAGAAACGTGCTTTCTACAACTAGGAACTTTTTATGTTCGGTACCTCCTTAAAAAGACAATTTTAATAGTAAGTTTGCGTATCTATTTGTATAGTTATACCAAATTTCGGCACTCATTTTACGGCACCAATTATTAGTTTAGTATTTTTTTGTAAATATATGTTATTAAGTGCAATATTTTTCCGTAAAATGTAGACATAAGACATTAACACCAAAGATTCTTTATAATAGTATATAATAGTTGAGGAAGTTTTGGCAGGTTTTCTGAATGTTTGAAATTACCGGCATGACTTACTTTAAATGCACTTTCTTTCTTTTGATTTAAAAATTGCATATTTCAATTAAAATTTTTGAAATTTTCTTCAACCTTTTTGAAAAAGTAACTTTTTGACACTAGTGCGAGAAGGTATAATTACCAGGCAACCAGCATGTTTTAAGTAATGTTGAAATAATAACAATTTCATAAATAATTTTAAGTATAGTAACGTTAAACAATTTTGGAAAATTTTTATTGTTCAAATAGGCTTAGAATGTCATGAAATGTCGAGATTTGAGGTTGAGAGAAAAAAAAATTCTGTCTGTCTATCGGTCTGTCTGTCTGTAACTTTTTTTTGTGCGCACGATTACTCTGGAACCGTTTGCGATATTGACTTGAAATTTGGTACACGTATGTACTTTAACGGGATCCGGAACTAGATTACATTTTCATCTTATTCCGTCGAAGGGTTGGGGGTAAATAGGTAAATCAAGTAGATGAGAGTCCATAAAATTGGTATTTAGTATACACAAGAGAAGCTAAGGTCTCAAACATTTTTTTGGCATTAGCCACCTCCATTACCATTATTTAAGGGGATGAAAAAAAAATGTGATTTAGTGTATGTACAAGAACAAAAAATCTCAAAATATTTTTTTTCTTCCACTACCACCCCCACCCCACTACCGATGTGGTATATCGTTTTATGGGTTTTTTGGGGTACACGATTTCAAATATCATATTATTAAAATTCCATAAACAATTATTTCCACATACAAATTTTTTTCGTTGTGAGAGACTTGGATAGGAAATCTGGATGTGGAAGTAGTGATTTCTTGGGCAACGGTTTTTCTACTGCCGTGCGTAATGTACATACTTTACACACGTTGTGTAGTGCGTAAAGCTAAACTTTACGCCCTAAGGTGCAAAGAAAAAAGTTAAAAATTTTCTATAGTAATCATACCTTATTTTTACAGGTCAAAAACTAGTTCCTTAATTACTTCCACATCCAGTGGAAGTATAGTAATGACAAGAAAAATATGAAAATTGTTATTTTTCAAATAGGCTTAGAATATCATGAGATGTCGAGATTTTAAGTTTGAGCGAAAAAAAAATTCTGTCTGTCGGTCTGCCTGTAACTTTTTTTGTGCGCAAAATTACTCTGAAACCGTTTAAGTTATTGACTTAAAATTTGGTACACGTATGTACTCTAACGTGATCTGTAACTAGACAAGGGTTGGGGGGTAAACTGGAGTAAATGGGGGTAAACAGATAAATCAAGCAGGTAAGAAGAGTCCATAAAATTGGTATTTAGTATATATAAGAGAAGCTATAAGGTCTCAACAAATTTTTTGGCATTACCACCCCCGCCCCATTATTAAAGGGGGTAAAAAAATTATGATTTATTGTTTGTACAAGAACCAAAAACCTTAAAATATTTTTACTTCATCCACCCCAACTACCACCCCCCTATCACCACCCCCTCTACCGATGTGGGATATCGTTTTATGAGTTTTTGGGGTAGACGATTTCAAATATTCTATTATTAAAGTTCCATAAACAATTATTTCCACATTCCAAATTTTTTCGTTGTGAGAGACATGGATGGAAAATCTGGATGTGTGATTCCCTGGGCAGAGATTTTTTAAAAGGAATTATTATTTGTTTATATTTTTCAACGACATTAGGTCACATAAAAAAGCAATATAATGCTATAATTTCGACTGTTCTTTAATATAATATCAATAAGTCATTGTTTCGTGAGAAAGACGAAAGGTGTAAAACCAGTTATGTTCTGTATAGAAAAAGGAAGACAGATGCATTTGGAGTAACAGGACTACATCACTTTTTAATTTTTCCATAAAGGCTAGGAAACCAAATAATTTATTTATTGTAAAAACTATTGTAATATATTGTATATATTGTTCCAAGTATTCACGTTTTCAAAACTTATATTTAAGGATTACAATTCTTATGCACTATGTGTGTTAATCAATAAAAATGTTACACTTTTGTATTTTGTATTTCATTTACTTTATTATTAGATAAGCGTAAAAATATGATTATCTAGTTATAAATTAATCGATTAGTTTCAATACCAAACTCGAGGGACTGAGCTGCGTCCAGATCTGTACCAAAATTTATCATAAAATCTACACCTTGGAAAAAACTTCAATTTGAGAACCCTGTAGATGCTTGCTATGAAGATAATGTTTTAAGTAAGTAAATAAGGTGAACAGAAACCTAATGATAAGCATATCAAGTTTATAAACTGGACATATTACAATGAAAAATAATATTTTTATCATTATTTCTTTACTACAGAAGAAGAACAGGCTACACAAGTATACAGCACAAGCATGTGCCCATTTAAACTAACTCAACAACTAAACTAAACTCTAAAGATTGGTGTGTACGATGCCTAATTACAAAGAAAAAAACAATCAGATAATATTAGTGTTTTTAATAGCTGGTTTAAAGTTTCTTAACAATAAAAAAGTACATATATTTCAGAAAAGTTAAAATAAGTATGTCCTAAACATTCTAATTAAAGGTGACTTGTAGCTCGTATTTCTACTATAAGAGTGAAGCAATAATATTTCTGAGGATACGAGGCGGAATATGAAAGTTTACCATAGACAACAAACCAGAAGAATCAATAAAAGCATTGATCAATAATTTGTACAAAAACATTGCGTCAACAAGAGATCCTCTATTTTTAGTGATCAATATGTTTATGATGAAACCGAGCATTTTGTTACTCTTTGATATCACGTAATCTATATGCGGGGAGTAGGTAGTATTAAATAGTAATAAAGAATTATTCCGAGATTCTTAATTTGCTTTATTTGTATTGGCGCTTTGTTGAATCGTATGTAAATTTGTTTAAATTGCGCGAATAGCAGTTGTGTCAACATTTTTGTTGATTTAAGGATAGTTTGTGCATTATAAAGTACTTGTAAAAATAATCTATGTCTTCCTGAAACGAGGTGTAGTTAGATATATTACTTATTTGAGAGTACATTTTGAGATTGTCTGCGTACAAAAAAAAAAATGGCAAAATTTAAAAAATATCTTTTATATAGATCAAAAATAACAACGGCCCAAGGTGTGAACCCTGGCGTACTCCTGAGGTAAATACAGTGTGACCCACTTAAGATTATTTATCTTTAGAAGTAGAGATTTGAATTTTGGAACAGAGGTAAATTCTGACATGCTAAATTTCTTAGAGTACTCAATTCAAATGCCAGGTGTAACCCCAGCTTACTGCGACCTCGTGAATAGGACAGATTCTCAATATTTTGCGTCGCGTTGGAGAAAAAGTTACTAGAAAAAGTTATTTTGAATCTTGTTTTAATCTTGGATACCGAGTTTCGAGACAAAATTGGAATTTTAATATTGTTTGTCATTTTTACTTGGAAGTTCGATTTTTTTATCACTTGTACGTCTCAATTTAAAAGAAAAAATAGAAATAATTAAATTATTTGTGGACGGTGCTCGAACAAGCAGAGAAGTTGCGGAAAAATTCAACGTAAGACATCTGCAGAGAAATTCTGTTCAACATGTAACTGCAGCAGTCATAAATACACGTTTTAATCGAATTAAAAGTGTATTGAAAAGTCCCCCAATTGGCTGTCCAGTTCGAAATTGAAGACATAGTGATGACAATGTTATCATAGCTTCAACTACTGCCAATCCTCAAATGAGATTACGTGAAAGGGCTGTAGAATTGAATGTGAGTAGAGGAAAAATCAGAAGGTGCCACTTTCCCTTTGTTTGTTCCATATTGTTTTTAATAGATAGAATGTTGAAACTTTCTTTGTGTGAAACTTTATTTGGTGAGGTCTAAAGTTAAATTATTTTTGTTTCTTGTATGATAAACTCGGTCATGTCTCTTGAACAGTTAGTAGTTATTTTTTGTAAAGATTCTAGCCTCAAAAATATATAAGATAATTACAGTAAGTATCCTTTTCTCAATAAAAGCGCAACTATCCTTTTGTGTTAATGTAAATATATTCCTTAGGAACTTTTTGGTAATATGAAAATTCTTTCCACATGACTAGAATTGCTACAAAAATAATCCAATTTTGGTATTTACGTAAGCGTGGTATGCAGTTGAAACTGTTTAATTGTCTATTCTACATAGCCGTATCTTGCCATAATTCGATAATGATATTCCAGTTCAGCCCATGATCCAGCGTTACTCTTAGAAATGAAAATGCTATTTCTAAGTGTATATCAGCATTTTTGTATGTTTCTGTAAAGTTTTGGTCTTTCCTTCTATCAAATTTAATTTTTATTTTCAATAGTTGATGATTCAATGATGAATTGTTATTGAAAAACCAGTAGTCAAGTTTGCTTAGAAAATTTATCACCTGATGCATGCTTATTTTATTGTTGGCTCACTGAAAATCAGAGATGTGTCATCCGAATACCAGGATTATGCTTTGATCCACTACATTTGGTTGGTCATTTGTATATAAGGATATAAAGATTAGGTCCTTTTATGGATCCTTGTGGAATATCTTTTTTTTTTACTCTCTTTTTTGATTTTATTAGATCCCCAGATTCATTGAACTCTACTGTACGTTTTGTATATACACATACACACATATGTAGACACTACCATTTTTATACCAACGATATTTATTACAAATTGTCAGGTTATAATATTTTTTTGTTTGATTGAATCAATCCTCCGGGTCCCTAAACCGCTAGAGAGACAGATATGTAGCTGAGGACCGTGGCCTATTGTGGCCTAGTTGCCTAGTAAAAAGTAGTACTATCCACTATCCACAACGAAATTTTATTTTTTATGAAAAACAGATTTCAGGGAACAATCTCCTTTCCTAATACTAAATAAAATAGCACACAAAACGTGTCTAAATAAATTATGTATAGATATTAATTTTCATTACAAATATAAAAGAAAATATGTATGATGAGACAATTTTCAAGGTATTTTTTATGATTATTCACACAAAGACACAGATTAAGAATTTTTCACTTAATTTCATGTCCTGAAACTCTACGACATAAAGATCCTGAAAGCTCTTACGTGTTGAAAAATTGTGTTTTCTTTTTCTTATAAAATGGTGTAAATATACACTTTATAATGAATTATGGGATTTAAGCTAATTTATTTTAAATATTAATTTGAGAAAATCATATGCCTTAAACTTTGAATAATGTTTAAAATATATAATGCCGAGGTAACATCAAACAAGAAAAAATAAATAACGATATTCGGGATGTTATGACTACAATTAATTTTCCTTGAGCGTGTAACGGTTTTATTTTTTGGCAACACAGAAAAGAAACATTACAACTATGTTATTTTTATAAATGAATTGATCTTTCAAACGACTTTCTCAATTCTAAAAAAATAAATGTACTCTTGTTTATAAACTCCCGACATTAAAATGGAAAATACAATAAAATTTAACTAATGAGTCTCTGCCAACAAATAGATACTACACAATAGTTCAAGAATGATGTAACGTAAAAGAAGAACACTGAATCAGTTCTTAATATTTAATATTACGTTAATATCTCAATGAAATGGAATTAAAAAAAATAAATAAAAATAAGTCTTGAAATTGAGTTTTTCTACGACTTCTTGGCAGTGAAGCAAAATGAATTTCTTGTTTGGTAAAATAACTTTTCTGTAAAAAATACAGCAATATGTCATTAAGGAAAGTTATTCAGATTAAAAAGTTATAGTTCTATGCAAAATTTCAAGAACGTACGCCTACTTTGATAATTTTGATATTTTTAATATAAATTGCATTTTACAAAAAAAAAATTGTATGTCGCTTTACTAAAGTGTTTGACCTACCAAGTGTCTAAAGAAAAATTATTTATTTATTAATTTTTATTGTGAAGCAAAATTACATTTTGGGTTAGGAAACCAATGAATACAAATGACGATTAATAAATGATAATTAAAAAAATTACTATAGGTATCTAGAAATAAAGAAGGATCTACGTCAATTGGACGCGGTAAAATAGGACGTGTAACATTCGACGCGTTTATTAAAAATAATCATGTATACACACTTTAACCTAACCTAATCCAACATAAATAATAACAATAATTGCAAATACAACATAGAAACAGACTCACTATGAAAAATTGGTTACACTAAAAAAAAATATGGTTAATATAAGAAAAGAATCATCCAAAAAAATTATCCATATACAATAACAGAAATTATAAAATATAATTTAATTACACTTGCAGCGTGGGCAATTCCTTGCAAGTAGTCCAAAGTGTTTCTGTTCACATAATCACTATTCTACAGCCTACATGTATTGAAAGTAAAAATAGCAAATTCTTAGTAACTTCGTCATGCTAAATAACAATATAAAAAGCAAAATTTCAATACAGGTAATAAAGTGTAACGCAGGTATAGGGGTCTACAGACGATCCAGCTGCTGGGACCCGACATTGTCGGTACGCTTTGAAGATAATTGGAATTCCAGCGGACCAGTTCACTTTTACGAATGAGTTCAAAGCATGCCTACAAGGCTGGCCCCCTGCCGCTGGATCGTGTGTAGATCCCTTATAAACCCTAGTTTATGGGCGGTCCAATCACAAATAACAGGTAGAATTAGAATTCTACGAAAAATAGACATACTAACTACCTACCTCTTTATTTGTCACTAAAACTGATATTCATTCTTAGGTAGTCGTATTTGTACCTTGTGCATGATAAGCGTTCATTTTTGAAAGTAAATAGTGCTATTTTGAAAAATATGCCACGAGATTGTGTAAATGCACCTGACAACTTTTGTTATATTTGTGGTGAAGTGACTTTTGCGCATCAAAAACGTAATTTTACTCTCAAAATTAAGAAGGCGTACCGGTTGTATTTTGGTTGTACAATTGGAGATGAAGACAAAAAATGGGCACCTCATATATGTTGCAGCAATTGTGCGAACAATCTTTGCAGTTGGTTAAGTGGAAGAGGACGTTCAATGGCTTTTGCTGTGCCCATGATCTGGCGAGAACCTACAGATCATGTTACCGATTGTTATTTTTGCGTGATACCTCCTATTAGACAGGGTATTAACAAGAAAAAAAGGATGGTAATACAATACCCCAATTTACCATCTGCCATTCGCCCGGTTCTCCATAGTGATGAACTACCTATTCCTAATCCACCTTAAGAATACAGCCTTGATTCTGACGAAGAATTGGATGATAATGTAGATGACGACTTAGTCCAGCCATCAAGATCACAAGATTCCGATTTCTCTGCTGAAGTGTTCGGTAGTGAACCACACAAAATTAATTAACGCGAATTAAGTGATCTTGTAAGAGACCTTGATCTGTCCAAGGCAAAAGCGGAGCTTTTGGCATCTCGATTACAACAATGGAATTTACTACAAGAAAATGTTTAAGTTTCCATGTATCGAAGTCGTCAAAAAGATCTAATGGAAAATGACTTGGTTGTCTGCAAGGACATTGACGGTTTAATGAGTGCTTTACACATTCCCTTGATCCTAGTGACTGGAAACTTTTTATTGACGCATCGAAACTTACTAAAAGCTGTGTTACTCCGCAATGGAAATAAATTGCCATCAATTCTAATCGCCCATGCTGTCCACATGAAGGAAAATTACAGTAACATGAATGTATTGCTACAAATTATAGAATATAACAAGTATAAGGGGCAGATTTGTGCAGACTTAAAAGTGATAGCTACCTTACTTGGTATGCAGCAAGGGTATACCAAATATTGCTGTTTTCTTTGTGAGTGGGAGAGGCGAGCGCGATTAGAACATTACTAAAGAAAAATTTGGCCGGCAAGACTGGGTTTTGAACAAGGAGAAAAAAAGTTGCTAACGTTCCATTAGTTGATTCACAAAAGCTAATACTGTCACCACTCCACATAAAACTGGGGCCTATGAAAAACTTGGTAAAAGCTATGGACAAAGAAGGACGTGCTTTCAGTTATTTAAAACAAAAATTTCCCAGACTTAGTAATGCGAAAATTAAAGAGAGAATATTTGTGCTTCCTCATTTTTCTTTAATATAAAAATTGTACAAAGTCACTTCGGCTACTGATTAGAACAATACAAATATGAAACCAAAATTGTGTACCAGTCTTCTTTTGATATCACAGCACACCAAGCATTAATTTCCGCTACATTTTATACCATTGCTAACATGCAATTAAATGGTTTTCAGTAGCCATTTTAAAAACGAATGCCATCTTGCTATACATAGTTGAAAAGAGAAATTTAAGAGGAATCAGATAGGAAAAAAATGTATATACAGGGTGCCATTTAAAATAACAAAGTAGATGTCACTTCCGGTTTAACCGGAAAAATGTTCTTGTTTGTATTAAAAAAAGGATAATAACACATTATATAAGTCTACCAAATTTCAACATAATATCTTTTTAAATAAACATGCTACGGGGTGTTACATATCTCCTGTGTCACCCGGTATATCAAAATGGCAAATATTTTTTCGCATGATGTAATTAATTGCTTTTTTTATTAAAATATACCATAATATGTGAGTTAGGTCAGTTATTACAATTTTTAGAGCCAACAAATTTTTTGTATGACTATGTTAGACGTAGCTGGGACCAAAACAAGCAAATAAGTGGTTTTGGTTAACGATACAAAATAAAAGTTAAAATTTGTAGGTGTGTATTGTCAGCGCAGCAGCATCAGGAGTTGATCGCGGTCGATTTAAAATATCATTGAGTCAGCGAAACAGTGATTTTTGAATTTGTATTTGTGATTGCCCGGATGCAGTGAATTATAAAATTTTTCATATATAATATCATAAGTGATATAATTTTGTCGGCAAAATTTAGTGATTATTAAGAGAGTTTGTTGCTCGGCAATTTCGCGATTGACATTGACAGATAAAAATAACGAGCCGTCAGGCGAGTTATTTTTGTCAATGTCAAGAGCGAAATTTCCAGAACAACAAACTCGAGTAGAATAATCATTAAATTTTGCCAGACGAAATTATATCACGAATGGTATTCGTCATGACTATTTCATGAATAAAAATTTAGGCAAAAGAAAACAAATTTATTAGATATAGGAAGTAGATTTAAAAAAATAAATACATAAATCACCAAATCTTGAACATTTGGGGCCGTTATAGGGCATCTGCATCATGTAACCAACATAACCTTAGATTTTAAGTTTTTCAAGTTTTTTCTCATTTTTAATGTTTGTATACGCATTTTTAGCTTGGAGCCGTACTGGCTCCATGTAAATATTTAAAAATTCACGTAAATAATTTTTCAATACTGTTGATTAATAAAAATAGACTGCTAATTACAGGTTAGATTTCCAACCTACAAAAAGAGTCCTATTTTATTAGGACAAAGTATTTAGAACTTCATAAACATTACACTGAACTAAATTTTAGTTGAAAATACGGGAACCAGGCAGAAATCTTAATAGTAGCTGCGCAATACTCTTAAATCTTACGAAACACACATTTTTGAGGTTAGCAGTGACGTCACTTGCAGATGCTCGCACATTTTTTATAACTGACATGAACTGACGTTTACAAAAATTATTGTTTTGATGCCGCACTTGTTGAATCGGTTAGTATGTTTTTAAAAAACAAAGGAAAATTTGCCGCTGAAAAACAGGTTGGTTGCTTCATTCTGGCTTTTCATTGGTTGACCAACCCTGGCAAAATTTTAAATGTTAAATTTTGTCGATCCGGAACTATTTTTAGATTAAAATGATCGATTTTGATTGGACGAAATTTATAGGGATGAAATAGTCACCAAAAAAAATGCTAATAATTTTCATATAATTAAATAGGTGTAGAAAAAATATTCTAGAGGTATTTGCTAGAATATTTTTCAGTTTATTCTAAGTTTTAAAAGAAGTCACACTGACGAAGCATAGATGCCGAAACACGTGTATGTGAATGTATTAAAGTTTGTTGTAATTTTGGTAAGTGCTTTTGGTTTATTTATTTTTTATTTCATTGAGCAGAATAGTTTAAATTAAAAAGTAACATTTTTGTGACACTTATAGTGTACAGTGTACATAATGTGCATGGTTCCTTTCTTATAATAGAAGGATATATGTTTATACTTATCTGCGATAAGATTTATGTAAAAGCTTAAATAATTACTAGTATTTTATCCACTGTTATTCTTTTTCTTGCAATTGTAAGGCAGCTAAATTAAAAAAAAATGTTACTGTAATGTTCGTAAAATTTAATGAATATATATGGATTACTTTCCCAGCCTCGACGTGACTCGGATTTTTTTTTGAATGAAATTAAAAATGATCTATTTTTGTTGTATGTATACCTTAATAGTGGACCCATTAATAAATATTTATAATATGAGTTCTCCAGTCAAGTGTTGTGCACATGGTAACACTCATAATTTAAGTGTAAACAATGTGAAATTACCGACGTTAGTAATTATAACAGGCTTAGGGGAGATTAAGTTACTTCTTCAACCCTGAACTCTGAAGCCCAACATCGTTTTATACCACCCAAGTTCCCATAAATGAGAAAATATTATGGTATGAGAAAAATAAATGTTTTATTAACAAATTTATAAGCTTCAGATAAGATGTTTTAAGTACAAAATGAGTTTATTCGTACTATGTTTCAATGTTTACCGGGTTCATGAAGGATGACCTAGGTCAATAAAGTGCGAGATAAAAGAAGCTCTCTCTTGGCTATCAATCATTTGATGATAGTAAGGAATCTATTGCTAGCTAGGATGCATTTTGAAGGTGGGAGGGTTGATTGAAGGATATACAAAACATATTCTTACGGGGAAAAATCAAAATGGGTATATATTTTTTATAGCTGAGACGACAGAGATCATATAGGGAAACCTACAAAAACCAGCAAAATGAATTTTTTTTTTTATTAGTTCCTGGAAAGTTTACATTCCGCTCGGATGCAGCATATAAAAAGAAGTGAACAAATTTTATTTTTCATCCATTTTTTCAAAATTTTGAAATTAAGTCAGGGTAGGAAAAAGTAAGAAATACAGGTGGATAGACCACGTGTTTCTAAACAAAAAATTTTCTAATAAAATGTATCGCTAAAGCCACGGTATTCCTGGAAAAAAAAAAGGTGAAATAACTTTGTCACTCTGCGCGGCCAAGCGCATAATTAAATGCATATTAAAAATTCTTTGCAGTTCTAACGATTACACATTTTTAATGTTTCTTAGTGAATAGGAGAATAAATAGTGAGTATGGAGGGAAAATATATAATTATGAACGCATACACAGACACCACACATAACCTCTGAATCGCTCGAATGAATTTTTACGTGCCTTTACTCAGGGGCGGCTCAAGGTAAATTTTCCACCCGGGCGGGAGCACTTTTTGGCGCCCCTCCCGGAGATAATCACAGAAATTTCAGGGACGTACTACGTACTAAAATGCAAGTATATCCTTTCGGACCCCACGATAGTTTACTGACCGCGATCACTCTACTTTTTAACTTAACACATGGAGTAACATAGTCGTGTACACATGGTGGTCCAAAATTATCTCTGGATATATTTATGTGGATGATAGTACATCCAATAATAGATAAATAGATAATAAAAAAATTATACCCCTTTAAAGGGGGATTATAAATATCAATTTTTCTGCAATCTTCCGACCGCTTTAAAATATATAATTCATATTTTAAATTTAAATGGGCATCAATTGACCATATTTTTCTTAAATTGGTTGCTACTAGTAACTTTAGAGTTTTGATATTGGCTATATATTTTCAACTAAAATCAGCGTAGCCAACTATTCACGAAAATCACCTACCAATAGGTGGCGCTATAAACTGATTTATTGTTTATCCCTGAACGTGTGTTATACTACTAGAATGTAGATGTCGTTAACTCCGAGGATTTTCGCAAGAATATCAGAAAGTGGTGTGAACAAGAAAGTTTTGGCATTTAATGTAGTAGATATTTGTGGTACTATTAAAAACAATGACAGTAAAGTTAAACTTCTATTTAACATCAACAGTAAAATGATTCGTAATTCACTCCGGAACATATTATTCTACCAGAATGTAGATGTCGCCCACTCCGAATTGACTAAAAACAGTAATAACGTATAGCCAACATCAAATTGTGAAATAACTGGTAGCAACCAATTTCACAAAAATATGGTCAATTTACATAGTACCAGTCAAACCCTCTGTTCTGATTAAGTAGTTTTAGGGGGTAGCTACCAATATTTTACTCCTAACTTTTTTATTTTTACGTATTTATAAAAATTCTTAGAAAAAAATATTTTCATGTCACTAGAAATAAAAAGATGTTCTTGTTACATTTCGATAAACCATTCTCAAGTACAGACCTTTCGAGAGGGGGGGGGGGGGTGATTCCTCCGTGCCTGGGTTTGTTTGGAGGGCCCGGTTTTGAAATGTTGAAATTTTTTTTCGGATTTTTCCTCTCTGCTCATTAAGAAAAATTTCCCAGCGGGTCCGTATTTTCTCTCCACGGCCCTGCTGCAGTAATTTATGTTTACACATCAATGTGCATTTATAACATATTATTAATAATAATTAATTTGTAACATAAATATAAATTTGTTTGTCTATACCATATGAACGTTATTATAATGAGAGGGGATCCCCGACACAAGTTTAGAGGAAGATTCTTCTTTATTGTTTTAATATTTCATACAAAACAAATTGCCATTTATTTATTTATAAACAGTAAATTAAATGTAACATATGAAATACATACAGCCATTTTTGGTATAACAATTTTCTGAATATTCTGAATTTTTCTGAATGAAAAGGGCACGGCATGTTGCCTGCCTTCATTTATGCAAAATCGACTCTGTGTCAGTTATAATAATAGGACAGGAAGCTTGAGGTATGAGTAGTAAGCTGTCTCATAGCTAAGCAAACATATTTGCGTTACATTTTTGAATTATTTAGACGGCTTTAATGTGATTCGACTGTTCTGCAATATTATAATTATAACTGATATAGATTCTGATTTTATTTGATATTATTTTCCAACGAAAACTATTATTAAATTAAAAATGGTATATTAAAAAAAAATTAACAATTCTTGCCCTCAGTTTGGCGCCCCTCCCACCCGGCGCCCCGGGCAGCCGCCCGGATTGCCCGGCTCTTAAGCCGCCCCTGCCTTTACCGTATTGTATTTATTACAGGTACACCTATTCACATTTCAGCTATATCCAATGGATTAATTATACATTTGTTAATGTATTAGAAAAATTCCAGAATTTATATTCAAAACAATCAAAGATATTTTCATAGTCATAAGGATAAGATCGTGAAAATCGCAATTAGGTGTTTTCACTGTGTGCAAATTTGCCTTTTTGATATTATTAAAATGAAGTACTCCATACATTAATGCACTTACCAATATTTAAACACCATTCTTTCATCTATCAATTTAAAATTTCAACAAATAAATAACAAAACTGAATAACTGAACTGAAAACGGGCCGTGACATCATCGTTTGCATTAACATAACCTCAAATTTTAGGTTTTTTAAGTTTATTGTCATTTTTAATGACTGTATCCGCACTTCTCATTTGAAACCACTATGGCTCTAAGCAAACATTTAAAAAATTGAGTCAAATGATGTCTCAATATTGTTAATTACTAAAAATGTGCTGCTAATTATAGATTGGATTTCCAACCTATAAAAATCGACTTATTTTATTGGGAGAAGATATTTAAAACTTTATGAACATTACATTGAACAAGATTTAAGTTGAAAGTACGAGAATTAAACGGAAATTTTCATAATAGTGACATATTACTCGGAAATTTTTAAAAGATATGTATTTTTGATGTTAGGTGTTTATGACCGATGACGTCAACAATATAGCTTAGTGTTTTGGGTGGTAAAATTTTAATTCAAAATTAAAAATACTTTTTCTTGGATATTACTCAACTGGTTGTGGAAATTCAAATGTTTTTAGTTATAATTAAGTATTACTTTCACAGTCAATGAGATTTTAAAATTTGTGAAAACATCCAATTTCTTATCATGATCTGATTGATCATATTTTTGAAAAAATGCATGCAATTAAACGAATTTGTGTTTGACCATTCGAAAAGTATACATTTTTCCGAAATAATGATATTTTATTTTTTCCAATGGGTCAAGTTCTCGGCAAGTTAAAGCCTCCAATATACATATTTATCAAGAAAATCATCAAGCTAGGAAATTAAAATGATTTGAGATGTACTTTTTTGTGAATCTACGTTACTACAACTTAATAAACATGAAGTGTGCAAGGACTTTTATTTTTTTCCATATTTTTTATTGCGACATTGAGTTCGGGCGTTATAATATATATATATATATATATATATATATATATATATATATATAAGTATATTTTTCCCATCCATCTTTTGCTTCTATTGTTTAAAACAAAAAGCATCAGGAAGCTAGGATTTCCATCTTTTAAATGAACCAACACTCATGTAGATTGAACAAATTCTGATTTAGTGACGTGTAATTCAGTGCGTCGGTGTCACAGTCATGCGTATTCAAGCGCACGCACGCATGGATCTCGCTCCGAGTTGTAACATTACAATTGACTATTTGTTTCCGGGAAAACCGCGACTTTAGCGATAAATTTTTAGGGACATTTTTTGTTCATAAATATGTAATCTATCCATCTGTATTTTTTATTATTTACTAGCTTTACTTAATTTCAAAATTTTGAAAAAAAAAAATGAATGAAAAAATTTTTTTTTCACTTTTTATGTTCTGCATGCGAGCGAAATGTAAACTTTTCAAGATATTATTTTACACACCTTCATGAACTCATTAAAAAAAAATTATTCATTTTGCAAGTTTTTGTAGGTAAATACCTTCATCGATTGGGCTATTATTTCTCGTCCAGTATCTCGTGTGCTCTTAGAGGTATTGATCTCAAATTTTATGAACATATTTCTTTCTCTATGAGAAGTCAAATTACTTTATTAGTATATGTTTTTTATAATAAAGTTATAGACTTCTTGTGGTACAAAAATACGAAAGAGCAATGTAAGATATAATAAGTGAAAAACTCTTTTATTATTAAAAATATGAGGGTGGTATAGTAACAAAAAGTTAAGTTTATAAGTCAAGGAAGTTTTTGGATCCAACATTCTTCTTGTCGCTGTTTTGTTTAATCGCAAAAGAATTGTTAAAATGCTTCACACCTGCAACACGGAGTTTCGCTTCTATTATATTATCAGTGACCGTACCTGTTCGAGACATTTGTTATGTAATAATTGTTTCTTCGCAAAGAATTAATTTATAAAAAGCACATAAATTATTTTGTTTAAATTCAATTATTAATTATGAAGAAATCAGTAATAAATTAAATATGTTAACTGTGTCAGAAAAGTGTTTATATAATAAAATTATATAAAAAAGATGTGTTTAAGAAAAAGCTTTTATTTGAAAAAACTACTAAAAAGCAAATATATATATTTTTAAATTGATACACCTGGAAACCAAAAGCTTTGGGACGGTCATATAGCGCTATTGCATAGTTACTTTGCTCAATTGACCGCCCCCAAAGCTTTTGGTTTCCAGGTGTATGAATTTTAAAAAAAATATTTTTAATTTTTAGTAGTTTTTTTCAAATAAAAACATTTTCTGAAAAATATTTTTTTTATGTGTAATTTTATTTTTTACTTTTTAGTTTACTTGTTTTACAGACAGACAGACAAAACCCTTTATTTGCCACCTTCCCTCTCCTGTCTTCTCACCTCTCTAATATTACTTCCCACTTCTTCCCACCCCTTTTCCACCTCTTCCCACCCCTTCCCATCCCCTTTCCCAAATTTTTCCACGTCCGTCATATTGAGTTTAGAATGACGTCACATAGTTTATCGGATTTTACTCGTCACTTTTATTTGATACCCATATCAAGGGGGTTGTGAAAAAAAAGACGATCCGCCATCTTGGGATGTCCGCCATATTGAATTTAGAAAGACGTCACATAGTTTGTCGTATTTTACTCGTCAAACTCCATATCAAGGGGGTTGTGAAGAAAAAGGCGATCCGCCAGCTTGGGACGTTCGCCATATTGAATTTAGAATGACGTCACATTGTTTGTCGTATTATACTCGTCAAACCCTTTCATTTGATACCCATATCGAGGGGGTTGTGACTAAAAAGCCGATCCGCCATCTTGGGACGTCCGACATATTGGATTTAGACCGATAATGGCTATACTATGTTGCATTGTCACTGGACTTATACACGTGTGCCAAATTTCAAAGCTCTAGCTTAATAAGAACTGGTTAAAATTCAGCTTGTAAAATGTGACCTAAACAAACATACATACAAACAAACAAACAAACATTGCAAGTTAAATAAAAGCTTTTAAAAATAGAGCAAGATTTTTAAGACTAGTACGTTATAATTTGCGATTAACATGGTGGACGCGTAATCCTTTAAAAATTATAATATTTTGAGATTTCGCTAAATTATTATACTCTTCGCAAAAACGAAGAGTATATTGTATTTGATCGACACATTTCTAAAATCGTAAATATCGCTCGTAGAGAAAAAAATTTCATATCATTGTGTTAGTGAACGATTTCTGAACAACTTTCAAAATGTCCGTCTGTCCGTCCGTCTGTCCGTCTGTCCGTCCGTCCGTCACGTTTCTTGTAAGCACGATAACTCAAAAAAGGGAAATCCGATTGTACTGAAATTTGGACACTAAGTTAGTGTTAGCTAAGGGACGAACCCTATTGTTTTTGAACAAAATCGATCAGTAAATAAAAATGTTATTAATGATTTGAATTTGAGAATTTTTTTTTTTGATTTTTATGTTTTTGTAAAAATTTACATTCTTTACATTTTTTTACGTGTTAGGTGGTTATTACGCTTTTGACTTGGAATCCAAGGGTCCCAGGTTCGAAATCCACATAGGGTATGGTTTGGTTTTTTTTTAATTTTTACTTTATTTTACACTGAGTCTTTCATCAACTAAGTTCGACTATAAAATTAAAAATGTTTAAAACTAACATATTTACAAAAAACTGCGAAGAGTATCCTATAGAATGTGTAAAAATTATATAAAAAGTTTAATAAACTGGCGAAGAGTACGTTTTTAGCTTGTTTTATCATTTTAAAACTAGCTAAAAGCTACAATACTTTGAGCATATAAATTACATGCTACAAATATTCATAAGCTAACTTGGCAATATCACACGGAAGCTATATGGAAATTGGCTATGTGTCTACCTGTTAAGGAACATTACGGTGGCCCACAAAGCAACATTAATTCCAGCACATTTTGTGCTAGTACAGTCCCATACATCTTATGCAATATCATTTATAAAACAAAAAATTTCAGCCCTTCCTTATTTACATATATTTCACTGTGTGCTGTACGCTAAAGATAACATGACGTCATACACCACTTATGAAGATATGCATGACTACGAAACGAGGAATAAAAATAATATCTACGTTTCTTTTACCTGAGTAAAAAAATCTGTACAAGTATTTTTTTCTACTTTTTATTTATTCTTTATCTTTCCTGTAGGTTAACTACCCTGTATACTTTTTTAAATAAAAGTTTTCCTCCTGGCAAAAGTGACAACTACATTCCAAATATTATTTTCGTCTGCCGTTTCTTAATTAATTATTTTTTAGAGTGACCATCCTGTGCACACATTTCACTAAGAGTATATCAGATTTCTTCATCGGCAATTGTGTCAACGACAGTCCAAATATTAGATACACCTTAATTATTTTTCATAGTGTCCACCTTGTATATTCTTCATATTTTTCTTCCCTTACAGTTGAATTAACTACATGCGAAATAATGTCCGTCACATTTTTTGAAAATTTTTGTAGGTGACCACCCTGTATAATTTTCTTGTATTTTTCTTTGATAGTTGTGTTAACTGCGTGCGAAATATTATCGTCATGTGTTACGTTTTGTTATTCTCTTTAGGGTGACCACCCGGTATCTTTCTTTTCATATTTTTCTTCCTTGACAATTGCATGCGAATAACTATCGTCCTCCGTCACATATTTTAAATATTTTTAGGGTGACCACCTTGCATATACAGTGTGTGCTATTTAATACGCAACACCCCATTATTTTGGAACGCTTAGGCCGATTTAAACATTTTTTTTTGAGATATAGTGTTCGGTGAGCTTTATTTGACTGTTTTGAAAAATTTATAATTTTCATATTCTCGAGTCCTACTAACTCAATAGTGCCTATTGTATGATTTATCATACAGAAGTTAGGTTGTCTCTAATGAAGTGTAAACAAATCGAGTGTGATAAATTCAGTGATTTTACTCATCGAAAGTATTATTTAGATATACAGACAATAAGCTTAGGACAAAAATTCGATTGTTTTATACTTAAATAAGTTATAACCGAGCGTTCTATAACCAGTAAATTTCTACGCAGCAGAAAATGAGCACACGGTAAGGTTATGTTTCACAATTTTCATTTGGATGTAATTTATTTGACTTCTATTCATGTAATAATTCTTTATACATATTATAGGATTTCATAGTCATATCAATTCTTTCTGTAATTGCAGCAGCGGAAAAAACTTTTCGTATGATATATCATACGGTAAGCAGATGGCGATATGAATGTTAGTTTTGTTTCAGAACTCCTTTTTCATTGGATGAGGCTATAGAGCCTTATTTTGGCCGTAACAATATGGAGCAATTTATAAAGGGAAAGCCAATTCGCTATGGCTTTAAATTTTGGTGCCTCGCACCCCCCATTGATACTTATTGAAATTCAACCCCTACACGGACAATGTGGGGATAAAATCAAAGGTAAAACTTTATGTCACCAATGTCACTGAGAAACTTTGTATGAGATGTATTCCCCCGCATTCGACCATATATTTGAGATAATTTTTTCAACTCCTTACCATTACTTGAACTTCTGCAAAATAATGAAATTCAATGTATTGAACCGTATAGAAAAAGCTCCTTTAAAACAGCTGCAAAAAGAAAAACGAGGGACTTTTCATATTCTGATTGACTCTAATAGTGAGTGGTATTCAACTCACCAGATGGCATGACAATAGTCAAATGAATATCGCAACCAACATCAAAAACAAAGACATTTGTTTGACAAAAGGCACGTGCAAAAGATGGTCTAAACAACAAAGGAAGCAATGTGGATCAACCGACACTTATAAGTCTCAATAACCAAGGAATGGGAGGTGTGGATATGTTCGATAAAATGAGAGGACTCGTATCGTATACGAATCAGATCTGGCAAATAGTATGGGCAATGATTCTCTTTTGCTTGAATGGATCGGTAGTCAACATGAGGCTTCTTTATCGTTTTGTCTATTCAAAAGTGTCCCTTCTGCAGTTTTTGAGGAGAATTGTTCTCACAACTTTAACAGCCCCTGAACATTTAGCTGGCCCCAAACCAAAATGTAGTAGGAATATATTAAAAGAGGTCAGGTATGACAAAACTGATCACCTGATTGACAAAATTGATAAACACTGACGTTGTGGGTATTGTGGCAAATGTACACAATTTTCTTGTGTCAAATGTAACGTAGGATTACATCCAGACATATGCTTTCGAAGATATCATACCTCTTCTATGTGATGTATTCTGCTACTTTCTCTTAAATTTATTGAATATTTTGTATTATAATAAATACATTTTTTTAATAATATTCTACATGCATATTCCTATGGTATGATATATCATACGTCAAAAAAATTGGTGAAAATGCACAGGAATAAATAAAATGTGATTTGGGGAGTACTGACAAGCCCTAAATGAAGGTCGATCAATATTTTTTTCAAAAATTTTCCAAAAAAAATTACTCGGGAACTATTGGGCTAAGCTCATCCAAATGGGTCGAAATTTCGGGATCGAATATTGGGCAATATTTTATCGGCAAATTGGTCGGCGTATTCGATTCGCAGTTGATTCAAGTACCTCTATATAAAATTTTAGCTCGATACCTCATATGTTTGTTATTCAATAGCCAAATTTAAAATGTCTCACATTTCGACTGGCTCTGTATAAAAGTCGGTTAGGTTTACTAAACATGTAAGGTAGTCATTCGACTTAAGGAACATCAGACACTAAATGAGGAAGAAAGTAGAAAAGTTCTTTAAATAAACAGTGCTTCTATACTTTATTCGGTTGCTGTACGTAGGTGCCTTAATGAAAATTTTTTAAACAAATAGATTGGACGGAATAGATTTTCTTGTTTTTTTCCTTATTTAGTTACATCGACATCAGATACTAAATACTAAAAGTGTTTTCTATCTACACACATTGAATTCAGTTTCACAAATACGTATTTAAAACAATCTCAGCTTGATGCCTTATTCCTGCTGTCCACAACCTATCAACTAAAACTATATAAATTTGCAGGTTGTAGAGTCAGTAGCATCACTGTAACATGCTAAAACGTGCAATTTACATTTTAACAGTCCCGGCTGCAACGCACATTTCCGATCCTCTAAAACATCTTTAATTTAACACGTGTTAAGTAGTTAAAAATAAAATCGTCTGATATGCATACACTAATATTGTCAATAAAACATTACAATTCACAAACGGAGAAGAAGTAATGTATATATTGGCATCTAAAACGGCGAGCTATTAAGTCAAAAGCGTCGGACTCAAACAATTAAGTAAACATGGGGCTCTTTGAGCGCTCAACGCTTTTAAGTTGGGCAGACTGACTGCTGTTTACCGCTCACCGCTGCGCTGGAATCAAACCCCTAATAGCCTTTTATCTAATGTAAACAGCACAAGTGAAATGATGGCTGTGTAATCTGAATCAACCGGAAAAGTAGTATTATATGATTGTTTTGTTAAAATTATATTTAATAGAATTGGCAAACAGTAGTTTGAGTGGACGTTCGCCTCTTTTCTCGCAAATGCTGGGAAGACTATTACAATTTTAATAATTATAACTAATAGTGTTTCTTAAGAGTGTGCAATGCCTATGCTTTTACATGGGAAACTTTGTGATTTTTTTCAAAGCTCCCTGTCCCACAAAAAAAAAAATTAAAAAGGAATAAACATTTACAAGTATGCGATGCACAAAATAAGATTTTTGTTGTTTTAAATAAACCACACATTTGCCTAAAAATCTGGGAAAACGAAACACATGTAGAAGTTCATTCATAGTTTCATAGATGGCGACACATTGATAATTCAGACTCGGAATGGATTACAAGTGTTTATTTAATTTAGACCACAACAGTAAATATATCAAATATCTAACTTCATAACGACAAGCACAATATTTTTCTACATAATAAAATATGTTTTCTGTATTTTTTATGCAATGCATTTAGTAATAAAAGTGATAAAACGAAATATATAAATAACTCTCTAGCCACGCCTACTTCCTTACCGTTCGCGATTCAGCCAGCATATACTGGCCAACATTTTCAAGGGACGCTTTATGTTTAAAAATGCAGCGGTTTAGAGAATATTATAGCGGAGCGGATCTGATTTTGAAACGAAACCCACTTTTTTTAATTTTTTTTTTTTTGACAATTCGGTTACACGGATTCTCATTTATCATGTTATCAAGTTAGTTCAACTTAATCACACAGGGTGGGGGATGAATTCGCATTTAAAATTCGCAAAAACACGTTTTTCCTCGACGAAAAAAAAGTTAAATTAAAATTTGAAGATCTCGCGGAAGCTCGTAATGACTTAAAATTTGGTACACGTCTGTATTTTAACGAAATCTGGAACTAGATTATATTTTGATCTTACTTCGTTGAAGGGTTTGAGGGATAAATTGGAGTAAATAGAGGTAAATATGTAAATCAAGCAGTGAGAGTCCGTAAAATTGGTATTTGGTATATAAAAACGAAGTTAAGGTCTCAAAAAAATTTTTGGTATTACCACCCCCCATAACTAAAGGGGGTGAAAGAAATAAAATTGTAATTTAGCGTGTATACAAGAACCTAAGGCCTCAATTTTTTTTTACTTCATCCACCCCTCTACCACCACCCCCACCTCCACTACCGATATGGCATATCGTTTTATAGTTTTTTGGGGTAGACGATTTCAAACATTATGTTATTAAAGTTCCATAAATAACAATTTTCACATAGTGAAGTGCAAATATAGTATCAAAATTTTTTTCGCTGTGATATACTTGGATAGAAAATCTAGGTGTGGAATTTTAAGATCTATAAACACCCTACAGGTTGCATTGTAATCTAGTCCTATGAACAAACCAACAACAGCGTACCTGCCTTTCAAGATTATTTTAGCAGGTTGCTAAATTGACACCAATGTTTCAAGGATACATGAGGAGGATAGCGTTAGAGACGTGTCATCGCGTGTGTGTCTAGCTTCTACGATTTAAAATTAGAATACCATGCAACCTCTACGTTGTTTATAGATCTTCTATTATTTTATTGATTCTATACTAAGTGGGTTACCTCGAGTAGTATAGATGCGCAGTAGGTTTCCCCGAGTATTATGGATGCGCAGTGGCTTTCCTCGAATACTTTTGATGCTCAGTAGACTACCGCAAGTAGTATGGATGCGCAGTGGCTTTTTCGAGTACTATGGATGCGCAGTAGGTTACTTCAAGTAGTATGAATGTGCAGTGGCTTTTCTCGCGTACTATAGATGCGCAGTAGGTTACCTCAAGTTGTATGAATGCGTAGTGAGTTTCCTCGAATCAAATGGGTTAGCAGTGGCTGTTCTCGAGTAAATTGCATGCACAGTGGATTCCTTCGAGTAGTATGGATGCCTAGTAGGTTTCCTCGAAGAAAATGCTTGAAAGGGTGGAGTGCAAATATAGTATTTTCGTTGTAAGAGACTTGCATAGGAAATCTGGATGTGGAAATAGTGATTTTTAGACAAAGGTTTTTTTCAAATCAGACGGTACCTCTTCGTGAATTTTTTTTTAATATTTACGCGTTTCTTTGCCGTAACACTAATATACAATAAAGTAATTTCTTTTAAATTTTTTCGCAAAAAAGGAGTTAGGGAGATGAGATTTTTTTGAGGTAGGTGAAAACGATAAGAATTGATGGAGCCGGAGGATGGGGGTGGTGGGCCAATTGTGAGCGGGGAGGAGGTATCAAAAAGAAAATCATTAGACCTATAACTACTACCTGTAACTTTTTCCCCGTCGTGCGATTTTGAAAAGCCAAAATGGAGTTTGTTCGTTATTACCTCTAGTATTTGAGTGATTAATTTTTTTCAATTAAACAAACTTGTGAGAGGGGAAAAATCTTTTGCATTTTTTTTCAAATTCGTTTTCGAGTACGAAGGAAAGGGATCAGAAGACAATTTTTTTACATGTAAGTGAGGATTTTAAAGAATTTATCGCAATTCAAGCAATAGGAGGGGAGGGAAGGGACACAATGCGTTTGTGGGAATAAAGGGTTAAGGAAAAGGGATAGGGACCTTGGACCTTGATATTCTTTTTTCCATCTTAATGGAATTAATCTACCCTTAATTAAATATTAAACTTATAAATAACTATATAACGGCACGGCACAATGGATTACTCTCAAACTCTTATCGTGTTATCACTATATATTTGTTAACAAAATGCGTTAATATGTAGGGGTCAAATTTGAATAAGTGTAGTAACAACTTTTTATATAATTGTTGCATATTCCTTTAGAATACTCTTCTCAGTTTTTGTGGAAATGTAAATTTTTGAACATTTTACATCTCATATTGACGCCTTATTTGATAAAGCACTTGCCATTATAAAAAAAAGTAAAAAGGAGCAATCTATAATAACCTGCCGTTTTTCAAACTTGCTGTCTTTGGATTTTAAGCTCAAATTCTTTATTACACGACCATATCCTGTTTCTGAAATCGATAATATTGCTAATATAATGCTACTAGTTCAAAATCATGTCTACGTTTTAATATTATATTGTTATGAAATATATATTAGTTAAATATATAAATATAGGAAATAGCATTTAACAAAAGTTCTATTCAATTACAGATCTAAACAAATTGGAAAAAAATTTTTAGATTTTGAAGGATTAATAAGTTTTTATTTGCCTATCGATTTTGTTAAAAAACAAATTGTTTGTTTTAAGCATTTTTAGAGTTATAATACCAACTTAGTTGTTAAAGTACTCGTCCGAATCTAAGGTTTGTGCAATGTGTACGCTATAGTAATAGCGCAACTTATTTATAAAATGCCGCTTCGACAGTTTAGTATTTGATAATGGGTAGATTGATAAAATATTAATATGGAAAAAAAGATTTATATTGCCGCATTTCAAAGTCCGACGTCCCTATCCTTTTTCTTTAACCCTCATTCCCGCAAACGGATTATGCTATGCTATCCTATTGCTTGCGATATTTTTTGTTTTAAATAAAAATTTAAAAACTCCTCACTTATCTGTAAAAAAAATTCTCCTCTGAACTCTTTCATTCGTACTCAAAAACGCATATGAAAAAAAGTTTTTCTCCCACAAGTTTGTTTATTTGAAAAAAAATTAAAAAATTAATCAGTCAAATACTAGAGGTAAGAGCGAATAAATTCCACTTTGGTTTTTCAAAATCGCACGACAGGGAAAAAAGTTATAGAGGGTTGAATAATTTTCCTTCCCCTATCCAAGACTGTCATAACGAAAAATATTTGTGTGTGGAAATAATTGCTTATAGAACTTTAATAATATAATATTTGAAATTGTCTACCAAAAATACCTATAAAACGATGTCCCACATCGGTAGTAGGGTGGGAGTGGTGATAGGGGGGTGGTAGAAGGTGTGGATGAAGTAAAAAAATATTTTGAGGTTTTTGGTTCTTGTACAAACACTAAATCATATTTTTTTTCACCCCCCTTTAATAATAGGGTGGGGGTGGTAATGGGGGTGGCTAATGCCAAAAATTTTTTTAGACCTTATAGCTTCTTTTCTATATACTAAATACCAATTTCAATGACTCTTATCTGCAGGTGAAACTGTTTGATTTATCTATTTATACCCCATTTACCTCAACGGAATAAGATGAAAATATAATATAGTTCCAGATCACGTTAAAATACATACGTGTACTAAATTTCAAGTTAATATCTTAAACGGTTTCAGAGTAATCGTGAGTACAAAAAAAAAAGGTTACAGACAGACCGTCAGACAGACAGAACATTTTTTTCACTCAAACTTGAAATCTCGACGTTTCATGACATTCTAAGCCTATTTGAACAATAAAAATTTTCAGTTTTTTTTTTCTTTTCGTTACTATGCTTACACTGGATGTGGAAGTAATTATTTAACTTTAAGGATAGGATTTTGCAGAGTGAGAGGGAAATGCGTTTATTTTCGGTTTATTATAAATAATTAAAATATTGAACATAGTATAATCTTTAAAACTGTTTTAAATAATTGTTATTACTCTAACGAATACAATCATATATATTTTTATTACAAATTTCTGTTGTACTTGAATATCGTAGTTTGTCAATGAAAATAGTTTTTAATTTCATTATTAGAGTATGGCATATAACTATATACAAAATTTATGATAAAAACTGTATAAGGTTGTATTTCTTAGAACAATAGGAAGTACCTGAAACTATTTTAAAGATTATACCATTCATGATTTTTTAAATATTTATAAAAAACCGGAAAAAAAAACGCATATTTCCCTCACACTCTGCAAAATCCTGTCCTTAATATATATATATTTTTTAATTTTCGACTTTTTACTGCATTAAAAAGTAAGTTTGTTTTATTTTTTATTTTACAGTTTCTATTTTAAGCTAACTTTTCTTTTTTATCAAGTGCTTCACAATTAGTTACATATTATTTAAATATATCGTTCGTAATATACAAATATTTATAAACAGTTAGATTTGTTAAAACAAAGCAATTATGAATTATTACGAAAATATAAATATAAATAAGTAACATCTCATATCATGGCGAGCAGTGTATTATGCAGTTGCTTGGCTAATAATTCGTTTTATGGTCGACAAACACTACAAATTTGTCGAGATAGTCTGAAAGGCCACGCCCATCATCCGTATTTCCCCTTATGCCACTTCCTCACAGGTGAAACTGTTTGATTGGCATTGTCTACTCTTAATGACGATTTAAAACTAGGTGAAAAGTAATGTAACGAATTCATGTTATCTTCAAAGTTCTAGCCACTTAAGGGAGGCTTGGAACCATTATGTAGAACTGATACTGAAGTAGCTTTCGCCACCAACACACTGAACAGTAAACATTCAGCTTTATATGAGTTGTACGAGACTTTCCTGTCTCCTTGCGAAGACGTACTGATGGCATACAACCCAATAAGGGTTGAGTGCCAGGGGTGAGCTTCCGAGCTACCGCCATGTAATACCTATGCAGGGATTTTGTATGTGCTAAGCGATTCTTTCTAGTAACTTCTCCATAATTAATAATGTGCCATCGTGAGCAGGGATATAGCTTTCTGTTAGCCAACCAGTGCCCCTATTCCAATCCATTGGATGGATTGATTTTAATTTTACGGTAAAAACCGGAATTGGAAATGTTTCTTTATTTATGTAAAAAATCCAAATAGATGTTACGCGCCTTTTGCACTTTCCTAAATTCAGTACTTTTTTACATTTTTTACACGCCTAACAATTGTGCAGTCAACTTTTTCACCAAACTCGGTTGGGAATTATTTTTTTATAGAAAGAAACAATTTATCATACCTGCTATGAGGCAGAAGGCACCACGTTATTTCTTGAGACGAAACATTTGGCACTTCTGAGTAGATAATAAGATAAAGGTAATATTTTTCGTGAAATTGGTATGCTTGTGCTTGTATTGTAATAAATTATGGTTAAACTGCATGAAAAAATGTGATAATCCTAAGCTTTTACGAAGAAATCGGAAACCATAGTTAAACATTTGGGCAACACCCAATTTAAAAAAAAATTATTAGACTATTTGGAAAAAATTATGAATGAAAACAAATGATTTTGAAACATCTTTCTAAGAATTATTACATGAGATATGATGTAAATTGCATTTGATGTAATAATATATTCTTTTGGCAGTATCAGCTTTCTTCAAAATTGTCTCTTAATATATTTTTTCTAAATTAGGTGCGAATTCAAATGTTTAACGACATTTTTATACCCATGTCCACAGTGATAATGTCTACCAAATGCAAAATAAAAAGGACGGAGGTGCCATTTAAATGAATGAATCATTATATCACTACTCAAAAAAAGACAGCAAACGTTTTAATTTGATACTTTTATAGGGGGTGGGGGGATTATGCCACCACTTTTAGGGGGTGGAACCCAGCAGTCATTGGAATTGAAAGAAATTTTATATTTTCTTCATTTCCGATCATCCTGTATAGAAAATGGTAATCCTGAAAATTGCTAATAGTACTTTTCAGAATAACCAAAAGTTTTTATGACGAACGATTTTTTGTAAAAAAAAAAAGTTTTACAAGTACAGTTAAATCCATCCGTAGACACCTTGTATAATGAGCTATATGAGGTGGTCCTAAAGATGTCTGCTATCTGCCAGTATTGATTATTGACGTAAATATATTTAACAGGTTCTAGAAATGGTATTTTAACTTTTAGGTATCCTCCGTTTTAAAATTACTCCATATAAAAGTTTTTCCTGGGATACCTTGTATAAAAATATCTAAAATAAGAGCAACAAGAATGATTTTACCCTATGAATTTGAAACTTAACAATAGGAGTAAGATGCATCACACATCAGTGAGGCAGCATAATATTAATATAGTATAGATAGATATTAATGCAATATACACATTAGTAGTCTATGAATAGTAGACAAAGAAAAACATTTTAATTGCCTTCTGAAGCTGAGGACCATCTTGCGGCGTGATTAGAAGGTACGATGTATTATACTATAGTTATCTGTATACCATGATAGTTCATTTACAGAGCTGTGAACAGTAAAATTAAATGCGAGGCTCAGCTGAAGATGATTTAGTTGAGCTTATATGCGACAGATGGCGAATCATCAGGAACATATTATTTTACTGTGGCCCTTGCAGTTTATTCAGTTATTATTCACTTTTAGATCATTAGTTACGTTATCTTCCTAAAAACTGCACTAGAAACGCAGGGATTCGATTATTGATCACATTATTTTATTTAAATTCGAAATTCAGCCACTCTCAGCTCTTCAATGTCCGATTGGGTATAGGCATCTGAAAATAAGGAGTACGCCACCTGGTGGTCTATAGTCAAACTAATTATGGGCTTTTCTGTCATTGTCTCTTTAGTGTACGATGATATCAACAATAAGTAAATGATAAACTGAGATGCTAAGTTATTAAAAATATGATAGCGTTTAAAGGGGCTACAATTGGCTGGAGCCAACCTAGTCGGTATCCTTTGTAGATTGCAGGGACAACTCGTGAAAGTTGAGTTGCACTGCAATGTTCAAAGCATACCCTTTTTAATGTAGACACCTTTAACCAGGCATTGAGAGGGGAAAAGCTGGTGCAAATAACCGTGGCCCGAGTAGCAATAATAATGTCCTAGACAATCACACATTGTAAGTGAAATTTTTGAAATAAGTAAATATATGTAATTCCAGTATATTTAAAAGTAATATATACTATTGCACCATGCACTATTATGACTTACCCCTGAATATTTCTGTTTCATATTTTACAAAATACTGTTTCATTTATTTTACTTAAAGAATTAATAAATATCTTTTCACTTATATTCAATGTACCACTAATTTCATGGGTATTTGAATCTGAGACACTTGTTTGTAAACATATAGAGCATACGCATTTTTAAGTTTTTTGTTGAATATGGGTTGTACCACACAAAATAATATATGTCCTGCATTTAAAACATATTCCACTTCATACACACACTTAGAATGTTTACATTTTTAGTGCTTCACAAATGTTCCATACATTTCAATATGCTTAACCTAAATGTCACTCATGATTCCTGAAAAAAAAAAAGTGATTTAAACTACAACTGTATATAAATTTAGAGAAATATTTAAGTTTATTAATATTTAACTAGCCAGACAGCGTTTATGTCGAAGAAACTGTACTTTTCAAGGGAAAATCTAGATAACCTAAAAAAATATGAATTTTGCTGAATAATGCCATTAACATCTTGTAAATCACTTACAACAAAATCTTGCAAACCTTTAGGTCATATATTATTAATGTTATTATTTTTAACGCCAAAAACAACAATAAACAGAACAAAATCAATATAAGTATTCGCCATATAACAAACAAAAAGCCTATAATTAGTTCGCGAGTTCTCCACTTTGGCGCTGGCATCTTAAATTCAGACGCCTATAGGAGCAAATCTCCAGGAGAAATATTATATTAATTTATAATATGAAATAAATCTGATTTGATTTGATACATTATTTTGAATAAAGACAACGGATAGGCGTGAAAAATGATGACCTTTTAAGCAAAAATTAAAATTGAGCTTGTTTTACTTTTCTTGTGTAAACAAATATTTCGTGTAAAAAACATTGAACATATCCACATATCTTTTTTACATTTTGTTCATAATCATTTTTTTTAGTTGTAAGTATGGGTTAGGCATTTATAAAAAAAATAAATCGTTATACAGAGTGTTCTATATTTCCTCGGATCTTTATGTGTCAGATCAGTTTATGTAGATTTTCAATTTCATCAGCCTGTCATGTATCGCCAGGGCCGTAGCGAAGGGCGGTATGGGGTACGTTACTCCCCAACTTTGTAAGATTTGGCAAAAGTTGGAAATTTGAGACATAAGTTGGCAATTTTTATTTTGATGGGAAAAATTTTTTTTGAGATTGTCTCCCTCCTGTTCATCAATTTTTATTAATTTGTTTGAGATTTTCTCCCCCCTGCTCATCAGTTTTTTATGGGAATTATTATTTATTTATTTACAGAGTTGGTTTCTTAAGCTTATGAAGTTGGCAAATTTGAAAAATAACCCCCAAAAAAGTTGGCTCGCCACGGCTCTGTGTATGGTTCTTCATATCTAAAAACCTATTTGACTATAGATCTATTTTCCTAGACTGAGCTCACCAGCATTTTGTACTTTAGTTATTGCTCAAAAAAATATATAATATTTGGAATGTGATTGACACTGTTGCCGAGGAAGAACACTCGATGCACTTTAGGCACAGAAAAGAGAACTGCCAGAAGTGACACTTAGAGTTCCCGTCAAAATTTTGTTGTTGGTTATTCGTCAGTTCTATTGTTTTGACCTAACTTTGTGTAACATAATACCCAATTTATTTTCTTACCAGGTATTAGGGCTGTTGTGCTGTGCATAGGTAAGAGATCATATGGAAAAGTGCTGTCTGTTGTGTCAGCTAGTATTTTTTAGAGCGATATGATGAATAAATAATAAATAATAAATGAGGTGGAACCGTTTGCGCTGTTCGGGGATCGTACGGAACGACAGGAAAATACATTACTTTATTTAGATCTCCTTAGGATCCCCAAAAGTATTTTGTTATTGCTGTAAATTATAAGAATTTCCAGGTAATTACAAATTTATCGAACCGTTAACACTATGATCTCTTATCTATACCAGCACAATAGTCCTAATACGTGGTAGAAATATAACTGAATTGTTGGAAATTATGTGCCCGAATGTCAGGTTAAAACAATAAATGAACTGACGGAAACACCTACAAAAAGATTATGAAGGTCATAAAAATTGATCAAGAAACATCATAGGTGATGCGAAAAGTGTCGCTTCTGGTAGTTCCCTATTCTGTACTTTTGGTGAGAAAAACGATACAAGATGGCCACATAAAGAAAAAAATAACTGATAGATAAAAGGGTGTTTTTGTGTAAATAATTTTACAGATTTTTTGTATCCCTCATGAAAAAATGGCTATCTCTGTCACTAGACTATCTAGATTATGAAAATTAAGGTCTGCCAATTTACTTATTCAGTCTAGCTGTCTGTCGGTCTGACTGTTGGTGCTACATCTAAAAAAATAATTGACTTAGTAAAGTATTTTTCAGGTTGTTGAAAGTTATTGCCAAGAATGAAACCTGATATATTTTGAGTGAAAAATAGTGGGAAAGGATGACAAAGAATAACTAGACTAGACGGTCAACATTCGACTAAACGTGTGTAGATTTGAAAACAAGTTATGGTACTTCCTTGTCTTTTATGAAGATCTACCTATTCTCTGACATAGCACAATTGGATATCATTAATAGTGTAAGGAAAATTCATGGTCTGTTCTTTTCCGAGAATAACACAACTAAACACTTCTTAATATTAAGCTTAACTTTGACCAAATTCTATCCTGCGATAGAGCTTACAAAGCAAGTAAATTTACTAAGTACGTTAGGCAAATCGTTAATAAAAATGAGAAATAACAGCGGGCCTAAGTCGCTTTCTTGTGGTACGCCATGACAAAACTATGTTCAAAGCTAGAAGATTGATAAATCAATCAAATCGATATTTAAACTTGTCGCCTATAGAGATAAAAATTTAATAGAGTAATGACAACAGGGTTGATTTGATCACGTTCTTTTAATTCTAAAATTAAAATCATATAGTTCAGTCTGTTATGTAAATAACATCCAGATATATGTTATCCTCTATTGCGTTTTTAGCATCCTGAATAATATTCAGTGGAAATCAACCGAAACGAAACTAATTAACTAAATATTTGTACAAGTTATACAGTGTGTTCCACTTAAGAGTGTAACACCCTTGTAAGTTTCTTAGTTAGATTTTATGCATTTCATTTTCTTAAAATTTTACTAATAAAAGTTGTTTAGAATTGTACAAAAACATATATCCAAAGTTTGATGAAATTAAAAAAAAATATGATATTTTGTTTAATTTCGAAGTCCAAGAATAACACTTTAATGGGTTTTGAGTTTTGAAAAGCGTGTTGTATATTATTAATATTTTATTAAAAATAACTATGAAATTAATTGACAACTAGAAACCCATTAGAATAATATTTGCACTTTTAAATTTTTTTAAAAAGAATATGAATATTTTTTAAATTTTGTGAAACTTTGGATTTACGATTATTGAGCGATTCTGAACAACAAAAGTTTTTAAAATTTTTCTGTAAAATAATGCCAAATATGATTACTTCCGCTTATTCTGGTAGCGCAGGTTGCTTTGTATTTGAAGGGAGCGATTGTCTTTTGGTCATTAGTAGCCCATAATATGTATCTTTGAGGAAAATCTTGTTCAAATTGGATAAAAATTAAAAAAGGTCCCACTCTTCAGTGGGATCTAATTCGACAAAAATTTTAATATGCTTATATCAGTTCTTTAACCATATTAAATAAGGTCATGTACTCTAAGAAAAGGTAAGACCATTACGTTGATTCAGTATCATAAATTTCTTGAAAATGTGTTTGCTGGTGGCAAGTTCAAAAGTGTGCCTTTAAGGAATAAATTCTGGAAAATATTTTCAAATATTCCCACCCTGTCGAATCTTGACGGGGTTACAATGGTTGTATTTACTTTGTTAATTCATAGAGGCGAATGTTTGGAAAGTAATTAAGCAAATATACCAACAAAGAAATGTGATATCTATTTCGCTTTCGTTGGGTGGTTGTGCAAAATATATTAAATGATATGATGTATATGGTGGAATCGATCGATAAATGCGAGGGATTAACTACTAGCCTAGTTTTTAACTTCGGAAAAATTTCTCACTGGATGAAAATTTTACATTCTTTTCGACAAAAAATGCATTACAAAAGAAAAATACATTTTACAGAAACGTATAAAGTGCAATTTTAAAATATTAATAAAAAAAGAAAGAATTTTATTACCGCTTTTAAGCACATTCAATAAGTCCTGGTTCGACCAAATGGCAGTTCTTTATGTGGCTAATAAATGTTTTTACTTTTAATTTTTAATAAGACCTATATTTTGACCAAGATTTATAATTTTTTTTGATAATTTCAGTTTACAAAATGGTTGATCGAATTTGGATCTTTGCTGCATAATTCGTAATTTATTTACGAACATTTTGATTTTTTGGCCTGATCCGATGAACAGAATACAAGTTATTAAAAATATGATACAAAAACACGTTTTCCAAAATTAAAACGTAAGTTCCAAAAAACGTCCACCTCCTAGATTGGACAAAACTCTACTGTAACTTTCTCAAAACATAGTGATGCAATTCAACAAAAAAAATATATCCCCTTTCCTAAACAATCGTTGAAATCATATTTTTGATGCTTAGTTTTGTTCTTAGTTCTTAGTTTTTGTTTGACTAAAAGAGCTTTTCCAAAATGTAGTAGAAAACATTATTTATACTCTCATTTATGGCTACTCTGCGATATTTATAAGCCTGTACAGTTGAAACTTGATTTTGCAATGCAATTTTTTTTATTAATTTATTTTTTTTACCATTTGCTTAATTTTTTATTGAGATTTCCTAAAAATATTTAAATTACACAATCTCCTAGTTTGGCATAAAAAACATTAAAATTCGTTAATCAAATCTAAAGTGATTAACGTTTAAGTGGCGAGCCAAAAAAGCTGTCGCAGTCAGATTAACTACAGGGATTTTTGTGTTACTTATAGTCTCAAAAAACTACGGAATAAGAAACCTGCCATTTTTTACCAAAATCACATCTGGTCCGTAGTAAGCTCTAAGTTATTTATATGTTACATATGTTTATTTTGTACTAGGAGACTTATTCTATACGAAAACTCCCAAAGTACTAGCAATTTGGGGAAATAAAGCCACAATATATACTAAAACTTTTATTTCTTAATAGTAAAATATATACATATCTAATTGTATTTACACATTATTTTACAAATAATCAAAAATTAAAGCTATATTTACATCAGTCTAAAACTAAATAACTAATACTATTTTTGGTAATTAATTTCTCATTTAAAAAATATTGTACCTTTTCCATCATAACAGTAATAAAAATTGTGAAGTAAAAACATGAGAAAATAAAAAAGCCGCCTTTAATAAAATATGTTTACAAATAAGCCACTTGAGTTTAAATCATGCACTCTGGGTACTAGTAGATTGAGTCTCTAAATCATAAAAAAAATCATATCACTTAGATACGAGAAAACTTCTGTGTAATAAATTTTAACATACATTTTTTTATTGACAATTCACAATATTTTTTAGCGTTCAAAATTAGAAGTTTGTTTCTCGTCAACTGATTGAATTTATTAATTGTTTACATTATTTTCAGGTGCATAAGAAGAACTTTTATCAACACTTATGCTTTAGTGGAGTGCATTTAAAATTCTGACTTAGAAATCGACGAGACTTGAAATTATATTACGAAAAACTCCTTTACAGAGTAAAGTTAACCAAAATCGGCTGTAGGTTAAACTTTTGGGGAGGGGGACAAGAAGTTAAATAAGTTTAACTATTGCAAATATTTTGAAAACAGCGAATTTTGCCAGTGTTATATGCAAAACTGAAATCTTCTGAAATTACCTTCAATTTGAAACTAGTCCCATTTAATTTGGTAAGAAGTTGACCGAGATATGGTTTTTTAAAGTTTAGTGTTTTTCACATTTTTTAAAGTTAAACTGCAACGAGCGCTCTTTGTGTTTAACTCAAAAACTAAGAGTTTTCAAAAAAAAAAAAGCTTATTACTAAGTTGAAAGGTAGTTCAATTTCCTATAAATAAGATATTTAGTATAACCCTCCACGATAAGAATGGGCGAAGTTATCGCTGTTTGTAATTAGAAAAGTAATGTTTTTATGAAAATCAAAATTTTAAATGACGTTCTGGCAAAAAGAATCATTTAAACTTCTTTGTAATTTTTTAAATAATAAATCAAATGGCATGCATTTTTTTTTCTGGAAAAAAATCTAAATTTAAAAAAAAAGGAGCGTTTTTACCCAAATATGCCATAACCGGTCATATTTAAAATAACAAAATGTTACAAATTTCTAACATGAAATAAAATATATTCAATATTTTTCAAACGGGACTAACTGTGTTTATTTATATTAATTACAGCTTCATCTATGGCCGCTTAAATTTGGCAAAAATCATTTAGCCCAGACAACAGAGAAAATTTTATAGTGAAATTTCCAAAAAACTTGCAAAATGAGTACTTCGTTTTTTTTTTAGTGAGTTCGTGAAAGTGTATAGAAGAATATCCTGAAAAGTTTACATTCCTCTCGGATGTAGAACATAGGAAAAGTGAAAAAAAAAATTTTTTATCAATTTTTTCAAAATTTTAAAATTAAGTCAGGGCGGGAAGAAATAAAAATACGTGTATTATGTTCTAATAAAATTTATTGCTAAAGCCACGGTATTTCCGGAAAAAATAGTGAAATAACTTTGTCACTCTGCGCGGCAAGCGCACGGTCAAATGTCAAATGCATATTATGGAACCTCTGAAAAAATTGTTAGCAGTTCTAACGAGTAAAATAAAGCTTTTTCCTCTTTCTATTTGTACATGTTTAACATTTTAGACGATGGATCGAAGCAGAGCTAGTGCGCTGTACGCGTCCCGCGCATGTATTTTTACCTACCTTTCCTGTATTGTATTTATTACAGGTATACCTATCCACCTTTCAATTATATACAATGGATTCCTTATACATTCGCTAATGTATTGGAAAAGTTCCAGAATTTATATTCAAAACTATAGAGAGTTATAAGATCGTGAAAATCGCTATTTCTGATCATAACGGGATTAATCATATTTTCGCAAAAATGTATGCAAGCAAATGAATTTGTGTTTGAATATTCGAAAAGTATACATGTTGTAGAACCTTTATTTTCAGAATTTAACAATATTTTGATTTTTGGTTTTCGAATTACGGTTCTCTTAAAATTACTTATTTTAAACATTAAATAATCAGTAAATTGGTAACGAATTTTTTTTGAAGAAAAGTCATTCTTTATTTTCTCTTGAAATTCCTTTTATACTACCGCCCAATAACATCGATACTTTCAAATTCGGTAATCCTTAATGCGCGAATAATTTACGGCTCAAAATTTTTTGAAATTTTTCAATGAAACTTGGCCTATGAAATTTGAAAGTATGATCATATTTAATGGTAGAAAAAGTGAATTTAAAGAGAAAATGAAGAATGCCTTTTTTTCGAAAATAATTTCGTTACCAAAAGATGCCACTTGAGATGGGTCGCACTATGTATTTACCAAAAAAATTATCAAGAAAGGAAATTAAAATGATTTGAGATGTACTTTTTTTTAACTTGCGTTACTACAATTTAATGAACCATAACAATCATGAAGTGTACATACTTCTTAACAGTTCTTAATGAAGAAATAATTTTTTTGAAGGGTTTTTATTTTTTTTTTCTATAGTTTTCATTACGATGACTGAGTTTGGGCGTGATAATATATATAAGTATATTTTTCCTATCGAATTTTTGCTTGTATTGCATCGGAAAGCTACATTTTGCACCTTTCAAGTGAACCAACACTCATATAGATTGAACAAATTCTGATTTAGTAACAGCTCAGCATGTAATTCAGTGCGTCGGTGACGCAGGCATGCGTATTCAAGCGCGTGCACGCATGGATCTCGTTCTGAGTAATAACGTTATTTGACTATTTTTTTCCACAATTACTGTGGCTTTAGCAATAAATTTTGTTAGAACATTTTTGTTCGTAAACACGTGATCTGTCCATCTGTATTTTTTATTTTTTCCTACCTTGACTTGATTTCAAAATTTAAAAAAAAAGATTTTTTTTATATTCTGCATTCGAGCGGAATGTAAACATTTCTGGATATTATTCTATACGCTTTCACGAACTCATTAAAAAAAATTAATCATTTTGCAAGTTTTTGGAGGTAAATACCTTCAACGACTGGGCTGTTAAAAAAAAACAAAATTTTAAAATCGTTGGCAGAAAAAAAATTAAAGCGTATAAAAAAAGTTAATATAATTTTTTTAAGAATCCCATTACAGCTAAACGATCACGGAGGGATTTTGCTTTTCAGCGTTTAGTTTTTTGGTACACGTGTTTGAAAATAAAATTTTTTCGAAAAATTTGAGTGATTCTGCAAAATTCTCAATTTTCTTCTTGCAAATTCTCTTTATTTTTTTATTTTCATTTGAATCAAAATTACTAGAGTAATTTGAAAAATACTGAGCGCACTTTCAAGTGACCCTGGTCAAACTCATGCAAGCGTTCAGCAGATTCGATTTACACGAAAAAATACCTGTTGCTAAACTTGAAGCATATTTAATTTTGTTATTTTTTCTGAAATTCCATGTTTAAATGCCAATAACGCTGTTAACACAAAGGACCTCTCACAGAGCATATAGAAAGGTGGTCCCAGACAAACTGGTTGAATTTTTAACATGTTCTAGATTTCAACTTTCTGATCAAAAGCTCTCCTTGGCCCAACTCGATTCTATATCTAGTTTCCGAGATACAGCTCAAGAAATGTACAAGAGGTCAATATAAAAAATTTCCGAATTCATTCTTTGGTACATTTTATATTGTGATACTTTTTAATAGCCTTTTATAATATTTTACACTGAAAAGATTTTTTGTTTCAATAAAAACAGCGTAGAAAAAAGGTTTGAAAAATGTTGGTGAAGGCGCCGGAAATTCCACATAAAAATAACAAGTGAAAAAAATATTAGGGCAAATTGGCTAAAACTTTTTTATATAAGTATGTTTTCCTGATCAAAATACTAATATCCTATCAATAAATTATACATTTTTGTAAAATTCTGTTTCATCTCGCTAAATATTTTGAGCATATTAAAAAAAATTACTGGCAGTTACAACCATTATGAGTTAGATTTGCCTAACCCTGCATATTATTATAAATATACTTAGTTATTACAAGTAAATCCAAGGCTTTTGTTATTAAATGACCACCAATAAAAAAAATCTGCCGAAATTTTTTTTTACTTAAATCAGAGAAATTAATAATATTGTTTAAAATTCAATTAAAATGAAATACAAACCTGTCGATTAAATTTTCTTTAACAATTCACATACTTATAATTTTTAATTTGAACTTATAGATGTTGTACCTATTAAAGTACCACTCCATATTGAGGAACATGTCTCATAGGAAACCTAGAAGAATAAACGGAGGAAATAATTAGCTCAAACCTCAAATATATCTGATCGTCAATAATAATGAAAGTAAATTTTGAAAGAAATTGTTTTGCTGCAGCTGATTTTAATTTATTTTAGGTGTGACAAGTGCAATGGGAAGTATTAAATTAAATCTGCTCATTATTCATATAAAATGTAAACGATTTATATTGCTAACAAACATTCTGCTATTATCTCCGGTCGTAGTAATCTCATCGCAAAAATAAAAAAAATCAAAATAAATTCCAATCGCTGTTTACGTGCATCGACTATAAGGTATATTTCTTCAAAATGTAGGGTTTTACATATATTTTACAATGGTATTAAGAAAAGAAATGTTTTCTTTATTTAAAGCGTTTTTTGGAATTTGTTTTACAATTTTCTATAGTGGTTATAACCAATTTTAAATAAATCTAGCGATTTTTATGAAACCAAATTCGGTTAACGAACTATGAAAGTAAATAAAAAAACAAACACCTACTTGCATCAGGAGCCAAGATAAGTTTTTGTATTTCAGCAGCTGATAAATAAACAAAGACATATTTTTTCTTGAAATTTGAAGTGGTTGTTCTCCAATACTTATATTTTCACCTTTGCTGATAAAAAAAAAACAATCCAGAATTATACATAATACATCGAATAGAGTGTCTCGTCTCTGAAAATGTAACGCATGGTTGACATAAACAATTTCCCTCTTTCATTCCCTTGCAACTAGACATTCCAAGATAACTAGTGCAACATTTCCCTGGGTTTTCATCGTAACGCGACGTTTTTGTTTAGTAGCGTTTATTCTTAGATGTTTAATTTCGTAGTGAGACATTTTTGTCACTCCATTTTTTCCCAGTCGCTTTTGTCACTCCATTTTCCCCACTGCTTCTTTTTCCCACTGCCCCTTTTTTTCCACTATGTGTTTGTCATTTTTGTCTAGAAGTACCCAATGTAGTTATTGACTTGGTTAGGCATTTGTTTTCTGTAAAATTCAACGAAGTAAACAGTTTGGTATCTGTCATTTGGTATCTCATTCCGTACAAATTTCATTTCAAATTTAATTTCATTTCACTGAAAATTAAAAATGGTTGTGGAATTGGTGCAGTCTGTGAAAAATTACATGTTGACCATTGACGGCTTTTTGTATTACAAGCACACGGAAAGAAATGAACGTGTCTTCTGGAAATGTAAATTGTATCCAGAATGTGGGGCTCGTGCAGTCACCCGGTCTATGATGACACACGGTCAAGTACGTTATTGTGAATTGCAATAAAAAGTTTTTAAGTATTAATAATATTTTATCCCGCTAGGTGATTGAAGTCATAAAAGGCATAGAACAATCGCCGCTTAACAACCACGCCCCGAACGTTGAGGAAGTGGAAGCTGCAAAAATCAAATCGAGATTGAAAAAACGCGCCGAAGAACAACTTCGTTGAATTTGACAGAAAACAAATGCCTAACCAAGTCAATAACTACATTGGGTACTTCTAGAAAAACAATGACAAACACATAGTGGAAAAGACAACTATGGAATAAAATGACCTGTGGAAAAAAAACTATGGGAAAAAATGGCCAGTGGAAAAACCAGAGTGACAAAAATGTCGTACATTCGTTTAATTTAACGTGAAATAACTTTGTTTTGTTTATAAAAAAAATTATGATTGGAACATTCTTTTTTTAATTGCTTGTGTTCTTGCTCACATTTTGATTGTTCACGATAATTTAACGCAAACTAACTTGTTTAGCTTTTGTTTATAAAAAGTGCAATGAATTTTAAACATTGTTATGTTTCTTATTTTTTTCGCGAAAAGGGAAAACCAACCTAACCTGAACAACACTAACCTCAAGTCCATATACCATCATTTTAAAGCTTTTGATAGTACTATACGATAAAACAGATGCTGCGATTTAGTTTTGAACTCGAAACATCCGCGTCCTGAGCTAGCCATCTTACATGCTGAGCTATATAACGTGTAATACCAATTTGATGATTTTCGAATCTTTAATATAATTGCAAAAGTTCTAGGGATCTCTATACTTCCTTTTAACAATTGTAGTTTTGCATTATTTTTAACTAGGCGATACAAAAATATAAGCATTGGGGAACAGCCAGTCCAAATTACAAGAAGAAATATCAATTTGTTTATAGTGGAGTAAAAAACAGGGGAAAAGTCGCTTCCTTCTCCAGTTTTTTTTTTTTTAATCTTAGAACAAACCTAGATATATACCATTTCGTTAAGTAGGTCGATGTTCATTAGAAATCATGAAATACGACATTTTTTAGTGGTCACGGACATTGTTATTTTTAAAAAGGTGTGAATTTTTTTTTTTTAATCATGTTTTTTTGAACATCTAATGCCATAACTCAAAAACGAATGGAGCTATCCACATGAACTTTTTTTTGTTATAAAACACACACTTAAGCGCTTCTATCTGTGTATAGTATTGTTAACTAAAACATTTTTAGGTTTGTTAAAAACTTAGATAACCTTGAAAGTTCAGAAAATACGCAGTCAAATTTTCACTAAGCTACAAACTTTTTTGTTTTTGGAAATTTTGTGTAACATGCTGCGAAGAAAATAAAGCCAAAAGACCAAAAAAGTTTTTGATAGCATAAATTTTATTGTGTCTTTTACAGTCTAGGTACAGTGATTTTTTTTAGAGCGCGCGAATTGCAGAAATTGAGTATTAATACGCCCGCGTCCACTAAAACTAACTAGTCTCAAGGCGGTGTACTATTATTCGTTTTCGTCGAAGATCAAATTATAAAACCGCTGCCCAAGGAATCACTACTTCCACATCCAGATCTTCTATCCAAGTCTCTCAGAACCAAAAAAATTTGAATGTGGAAATCTAATAATATAATATTTGAAATTGTCTACCCCAAAAACCTATAAAACGATATGCCACATCGGTAGTGAGGCTGAGGGTGGTGGCAGGGGGGTGGTAGTAGTGGTGGATAAAGTAAAAAAAAATTGAGGCCTTTGGTTCTTGTACACACATTAAATAACAATTTTATTTTTTTCGCCCCCTTGAATAAGGGGTGGGAGTTGGTAATGTGGGTGGTTAATGCCAAAAAAAAAAATTTGAGAGCTTAGCTTCTCTTATATATACTAAATACCAGTTTTATGGACTCTTACTTGCTTGATTTGCCTATTTACCTCCATTTACCCCCAACCCTTTAACGGAATAATCTAGTTCCAGATCTCGTTAAAATACATGGTACGTGTACCAAATTTCAAGTCAATATCTTGAACGGTTCCAGAGTAATCGTGCGCACAAAAAAGTTACAGACAAACCGACAGACAGAATTTTTTTTGCTCAAACTTAAAATCTCGACGTTTCATGACACTCTAAGCCTATTTGGACAATAAAAATTTTCAAAAATATTTTTGTCCATACTATATTTCCACTGAATGTGAAAGTAAAATGTGTAACGATATTCTTTCTCTTATTACCACTTGTATTATATTGTAGAACGTATGGTCATTGTGCGAATTGTGCGTGGATTATCTACTTAAAAATATTTAAGATAAATAAGCAATCTGAGTTTCATTGTAAAATGGAGTGAATTTTATGTGGCGTAGTAATAGAGAAAAACGATAAACTTGTGCACAAGCCATGGAAACAGAGTTTAGAGACTATAATTAGGAAATTAAAAAAGACTTAATTTAGGATGTTTTTTTCTTTTTTGTTACCTAATTTAGGCGAAAATAACACGTTTACTCAATTCACAGGTCTACAAAAAAAAAATTCTTCTCCAAGGACTAAACCTATCATGCCTTAAGTATTTTTGTGTGCTGAATCCGAATTTTCAATTAAAAAATTTTCTACCGCGTAGATTTCGAGTAAATTCCAGTTTTTATTGTCAAAAAAACCGTATTTTGACGATAAAAACCGGGATTTACTCGAAATCTACGCGGTAAAATTTTTTCAAATTGAAAATTCGGATTCAGCATACAAAAATACATAAGAAATGATAGATTTAGTCATTGGAACAGAATTTCTTTTTTTGTAGACCTGTGTACAAAGTGCACCTGTGCCACAGATCTACAAGAAAAAAGTTCTGTTCCAAAGATTAAACTTATCATTCCTTATGTATTTTTGTGTGCTGAATCCGAATTTTCAATTTAAATTTTTTTTTACCGCGTAGATTTCGAGTAAATCTCGGTTTTTATCGTCAAAATACAATTTTTTGACAATGTTTGACGTTTGCACGAAATCTAAGTTGAAAATTCGGATTCAGCATACAAAAATACTTAAGGCATGATAGGTTTAGTCCTTGGAGTAGATTTTTTTTTGTCGACCTGTGTTATTGTGTGGATCTAGGGTAAAAATGCAATGCATGGGAGTTTCGGATACGGGCTCTGACAGAGGAAATGTCGGATACAAATATTAAGATTGCCACGTGCTTTAAGAAACAGTCTTTTTTATTTAGCTCCAATAATAACGCAAAAAAAGGAAAACTCGATAGTGTACTTTTTATCAGAACACTCCAAAATTGTTACTTTTCCTAAACTTCTGTTTATGGGATTTTATTAACCCCCTAGTTGCGCAACATTTTTTCCATTTTACTATAATATTATTTTTCACCGTTTCCGGGATCCCAATGCAATGCATACTCCATTTAAGATTTTTAATTCCTTTTTGCCTTCAACCTTAGTCCTTAATGTGTCACTGGAAAAAATAAGTTATCCTTTCAGATCCTAATACGTGATAAAACAGTCCTAAACATAAAAAAATAATAATGAAAAGTTCCGTTACACACAATACATAATCATTATTATTCTTAAGTACGGCGCGCGTACGCTTCGACAATTCCCCCATACTAAAAAATTCGTAACTAGCAAATTATTGCTAATAATGAAAATATTTTTTTTCTAAAAACTTTTTTAGTCTATAGGCGTCTGAAAATAAGGAGTACGCCACCTGGTGGTCTATAGTCAAACTAATTATGGGCCTTTCTGTCATTGTCTCTTTAGTGTACGATGATATCAACAATAAGTAAATAATGTAAAACTGAGATGCTAAGTTATTAAAAATATGATAGCGTTTAAAGGGGCTACACAAGATACAATTTGCTGGAGCCAACCTAGTCGGTATCCTTTGTAGATTGCAGGGACAACTCGTGAAAGTTGAGTTGGCACGACAATGTTCATAGCATATCCTCTTTGTATGTAGACACCTTTAACCAGGCATTGAGAGGGAAAAAGCTGGTGCAAATAACCGTGGCCCGAGTAGCAATAATAATGGCCTGAACAATCACACATTGTAAGCGAAATTTATGAAATAAGTAAATATATGCAATTTCAGTATATTTATAAAAGTAATATATACTATTGCACCATGCACTATTATGTTTTACCCCTGAATATTTCTATTTCATATTTTACAAAATACTGTTTCATTTATTTTACTTAAAGAATTAATAAATATCTTTTCAGTTACCTATATTCAATGTACCACTAATTTCATGGGTATTTGATCTGACACTTGTTTGTAAACATAAAGCATACACATTTATTAAGTTTTGTGTTGAATTTGGGTTGTGTACCACACAAAATAATATGTCCTACATTTAAAACATATTCCCCTTCATACACACACTTAGAATTTTTACATTTTTAGTGCATCCCAAACGTTCCATACATTGCAATATGCTTAACCTAAATGTCACTTCATGTTTCCTGAAAAAAAAAAAAGTGATTTAAACTAAAACTGTACATACATTTAAAGAAATATTTAAGTTTATTAATATTTAACTAGCCAGACACCGTTTATGTCGAAGAAACTGTACTTTTCAAGGGGAAAACTAGATAACCTAAAAAAATATGAATTTTGCTGAATAATGCCATTAACATCTTGCACATCACTTACAACAAAATCTTGCAAACCTTTAGATAATATATTATGAATGTTATTATTTTTAACGCCAAAAATAACAATAAACATAAAAAAATCGATATAAGTATTCACCAAATAAATAAACAAACGGCCTATAATTAGTTCACGAGTTCTCCACTTTGGCGCTGGCATCTTAAATTCAGACGCCTATTGACTTCATTTTCTTCACAGCACGTTACACAACATTTTCAAAAACAAAAAAGTTCCTCGCTTAGTGAAAATTTGATGGCGTATTCTCTAAACTTTCAGGGTCATCTACGTTTTTGACATGTTTACATTTTTTTTTTATTAGCAATCCTATGAATAGAGAGAAGCGCTTAAGTGTGTGTTTTATAACAAAAAAAAGTTCACATCGATAGCTCAATTCATTTTTGAGATATGGCAATGGATGTACAAAAAAACATGATTTAAAAAGAAATTAAATTTTACACTTTTTTTTAAATAAGAATATCTGGGACCACTAAAAAATGTCGTATTTTGTGTTTTTATGTGTAAAATGATGTTGTTGGTAATACCCACTGTGTCTGATCTTGTTCTAAGCTCATAAAAAAAAACGACACAATTTTACCTCTTTTTCGCTCCACTATTATTTGTAGGCGAAAGAAACGCAAAAGCTAACGCATTTGGCTCCAAATGAAAGAAGATTATTATTATAATTTTATCATGTCGGTTCTTCATCTACTTTCATGATTTATTTACCGTTTGCTGTTTTATAAAAATCTACAGATTTATCCAAATTTGTTTGTTTGTAAGTACAAATTCGCAAATTATAAACAAATTCCAAAAAAATAGTTTAACTGAAAACATTTTTTTATAAGATCGTTATAAAATACATGTAAAAACCTACATTAAAAAAACCTCCTACTAGCCAATGCACTTGAATAATAAGCGATGAAAATTTCGAAATCTTTTTTATTTTTAGGTGTTTAGATAAATATTTTGTTCTTTGCACGAATATTTAGTTCAATAAAGGGAATAGTTTTATCTACGATTTATGTATTACTATATATACTCTTCTCAAAAACGAAGAATATATTGCATTTGATCGGCACATTTCTAAAACCGTAAATAACGCTCCTAGAAAAAAAAAATGCATATCATTGTGTTAGTGAACGAATTCTGAACAACTTTCAAAAACCGTTAATAATGTGTCTGTCTGTCTGTTTATCTGTCCGTCCGTGTCACGTTTCTTGTAAGCACGATAACTTAGGAAAGAAAAATCGGATTCTATTGAAATTTGGTCAGTAAGTTAATGTTAGCTAGTTTTTGAAGAAAGTCGATCAGTAAATAAAAAAGTTATTAATCGTTTAAAATTAAGAAAAATGTTTTCTTAATTTTTATCGCTTGTACTTAAATAGAAATCTTCCGAAATATTATTACGTATCAATTATTTTTTGTTTATACATTTTACTAATATATATGTCAAAATAATATATCTAATATTATATTTGAATGATATATATTACAGACGTTAACAGTTTCCGAATGGTGGTTTCGTGGCTAACGTTTCTCCTTTCAATCCAAGGGGTCGTGTGTTCGAAACACACACGCGGTTGGATGTAGTTCTTTTTCTATTGCATTTTTTTATACTGATGAATGTTTTACAAGAAAACCGAGTAGAGTATTCTACAGAATGTGCAACAACTATATAAAAAGTTCAACAAACAAATCGGCGAAGAGTATATCATTTACTCTAATTACATAATATTTTTTAAGTTATACAAAAATAGCAATTTTTGATCGTTGCATTATCAAAAAGTTTATTTATAGATCCAGTTTTGGTCAAAATTTTATTGCAAACAGACTGATATTTTACTTTTGCGATGCGATACTAGTACCGGAGATAATTACGAAAATAGCAGATACCTTTAATTTTGCATACATAAATTGTTCAAATTTTATATGAAGCAATAAATAGATTTCATTTAAAATTTCTCATTGCACTTGTCCCACCTAAAACAGGAAAATCGCTACAGCAAGGCAATTTCTTATTCACCTTCTTGAAGCTTAGCTTAACTCCAGTATAACAGATTTCTTGTAGTACTAGTCATAACACATTTATTTACAAAACATTTTTAACTGTGTTAAAAATATCTTTAGGCAATATTGAGAAATTCTGTTGGACCGCCATCAGTTTAGCAAAATAATAAATAAATTAATAAATACATAGGACCATCAGTTATATGAAATACCAAATTCATTATACCTTATACTATCGTGGCACATATAGTCACTATAAACAGGAGGGTTATTTTGAAACATATACGGACTCTGTGAGATCTGTTGGCTTACACAAAAACTCGGATTTGTCACGCTAACATTCGGAGGCGTCTTCTTGTCCATCTCAGACTTTTCAATTTTTTGTCTCTTGCTCTTGTACCTTCTGTTCTGAAACCAGATCTTCACTTGTGTCGGTGTCAGTTTCAGTCCTTGTGCCATTTGCTCCCTTTCTGGTGCTGAGAGGTACTTCTGTTGTTTGAATCTCTGCTCCAGCTCGTACACTTGCGCTTGAGAAAAGAGGACACGTGGTTTTCTTTTCGACCTCTGTCGCCCGGACTTCCGCAGTTCAGTCTTCGAACTTGTCACTTGCTGCAGCTCTGAAATGATAGGATTGGCGTGTTAGTTAAGAGTCTCATAAAATAATAAGAGTTTAGAAAATACAGTAATTCTGCCATTTTACCATTCCTGTAAGAAAGTTATTAGCTCGATTTTCGGTTATTATAATAAAAATTACTAATTTTCTTACGTTTCGATTTATTCAACCAACGTCAGAGGAATTAACAAATATTATTAAATTGTACTACACTATTTATTTACATTTTAGGTGTCTACTTCGTTTGAGTGTTTAAATGCAGCTCGAACAGACACCTAAAAGTAGATATATAAATAAAATATAGTTATACAACAAATTAATTTAATATCAACGGTCAAAAAAATAAGAGATATGCATACAAAAATTTTAAATATAATGTAGGAATTTGAATAAATTATGGTCAAAATAGAATTTTCTCGATTATCTTCTTTCCATTCCATTTACATTCTATTCTAAAATTAGGGAATAAAAAAAGCTCCAGCTATTTTTCTCTATTAGTAATATTTTACGATTTACGTAGAACAAACGGGGACATAGATAATTGCAAAAACCTGCAATGAGGCACATATTTTGACCATTAACAATATAATAATATAGAAACATTGTTTGCTTATTTTGATTAGAACTAACAGGAAAAGAGTTAATCGGAAAAAATATATTTTGACCGTCATTTTTCCAACATGGCATGGTGGAAGTAGCGGCAACGCTATTTATGTGAAAAACATTTAATTTATTATTGTGGTAACCCCTCGACATTATGTATTCAAAAATTCCTTGTAGCAATTTTCACGGGTACCCTCCGTTTTTGCTCTACAGGCTGAAGTAAGGAGTTCGTTCCTCACGTGTGTGTTTATGTTTACGTAAGTTAAATATGTGCATGGTGGTTAAAATTTAAATGTTTTTATGGCAAGAAGTCGAGAGCGGATCTTAATTTAGTGATTTTGCAAAACATTAAACAACTTCATTCTACGCATTTTTTTTTAAATCATAAAAAAATGATTACTTTTCTTTGTCATAACTACATTTTTCTTGAAACAATTGGCAGATTTATCAAACATATAGGTCATTATTTTACTCTTCATAAATACGAAAACGAATAGTATATTCAACACCACCTAATTTAGGCGGTGTTGGTATATTGCATTTGATCGACACATTTCTAAAACCCCTCGTAGAGAGAAAAAATCATTGCGTTAGTGAATGAATTGGAAAAACTGGACTGTAAGTTAGTATTAGCTGAAGAGAGAATGCCATTGTCTTTGAGCAGTAAATAAAAAAGATATTAATCATTTAAGTTTAAAAAAATAGTATTCTTAATTTTTTCTTCATAAAAATATACGGGGTATTCCCTTTGAAAATGAGTTATGACAATTTAAATATGTAAAATTTTGAATAATCGTGAAGGAGACTCTGTAGAATTGGGATCAACTCTAAGAGTCCTGGTACATAAAAAATGACTTTAAAAAGCAATATGCTCTTCGTTTTCGTATTTGCGAGTAGTAGTAGTAGTAGTAGTAGTAGTAGTAGTAGTAGTAGTAGTAGTAGTAGTAGTAGTAGTAGTTTTATTATCATTGAAAATTACAAATCAAATATTACAATTTAAATTATTACAATGAAACAATAAATATAAAAATATGTTATAAACAATACATTATTATGTATATATCTAAAGTAAAATTATTCACACATTAAAACTTTTTTTTTGCTTCAGTCACGGAAGCTATTCAATAGCTTTTAAGTGACATAATAAATTTGACAGTTTATATTATAAATAAAATAGAGTTAGGTAATATTAAATACTTATGTATATATATTTTTTTATCAAATTTGTATTTTCTCTGATCCATTTCTTTTGCTTTGTTGACAAATATTTTATATGAATAATTTATTATTTTTAACTCTGTTGGCAGATAGTTGTAAATTTTATATGATAGGTAGGTGAAAGTTTTTATACCAATTGTTTTATTTCTTTTCGGTATTACTGTTTGTAATTGTGGTTTGGATCTTGTATTATGCATATGATTTGGCAGATTGAAATTATTTTTATTTTTGTAATAATATTTTCGAGTTTCTAGCGCATACAGTTCTGTGATATTGATTACATTAAATAGTAATTCACTTGAATAAGTAGAGGGTTTATTAAGTATAAATTTAATAATTCTTTTTTGTAATACTTCTACATTATTAATTAGTTCTATTTGCGCCTCCCCAAGCCAGTAAACCATAACATATAAGTGACTGTATTAATGCATAATATACATGTTTTATTCATTTTAATGACAATATATTTTTTAGCATGTTGAAGTAGTAAACTATTTTTCGAATTTTATTGCATAAGCTGGCAATATCTATGTCCCAGCGCAAATGGCAATCTATTTCTATTCCCAAATATTTTGTATTGTCTGTTCTTTCTATTTTTTGACATGAGCATATTTTTTTGTTTGTACACTTATGTTTGTGAATTTTTAGATGATTAATGTCTGGTAGATTATTTTTATAAGACGTAAAGGTTATAAACTTCGATTTATTATAATTTAGTTTTAGGAGCTTGCTGTCGAACTAGTTAGAGAGTTTTTGAAGGCATTTTTCTGCATTGGATTTAACTTCTTGCCAAGTATTCCCCTCCACATAGACAACCGTATCATCGGCATAAGATATAACTATTAGTACTATTATATGTACTATTAGTGATTTGGAGAAATAAACTGTTTACATACAGGATAAACAGTAATGGACCCAGTACTGTTCCTTAGGGAGTACCGGGTACCTGTCTCTACAGCCAGCGGATACCTTTTTTCGTTTTCAATTTTTACTATCTGTTGTCTATTTTCAAGGTAACTAGTCAAAATGTTTAAGATTATGCCTCGAAATCCATATTTTTGAATACTGAATAACAATTTTTGGTGGTTTCTGGTATCAAACGGCTTTGCAACATCAAGGAAAATACCAATGGATGGCAGGGAGTTATCCAAGTTGCCATAAATATTTTCTGTTATGAAAGATATAGCATCTTGAGTTGATAAATTACTACGGAATCCGTACTGATATGGTGACAATATATTGTGCTTTTTTATAAAGTTTTCCATTCTGCATTTAATAATTTTCTCATAAACTTTGCCTATGTTAGATATTAATGATATAGGACGGTAATTTTCCATATTTGTACAAGGGATTAATTATGGCTATTTTTAAAATATCTGGAAAGGTGCTCTGTTGTAAGTTAATGTTAATTAACTTTGTTAGTGGAACTAAAATAAAAGCAGCAATTTTTTTCAATGTTTCTGTAGTAATTTCATCAAATCCAGGAGCTTTATCATTTTTTAAGCTATTAATGTATTGCAATACCTCATATTCCGTTGTACTTTCCAGGAACATCGTTTTTTGTAGATCATTTTCATTTACCAAATCTAGTTCACTATGTGGTTGAATTGTTTGTGCTATTTTATTACCAACTTTTATATAATGCCTATTAAAGTTATTAGCAATTTCTTTTTTGTCGTCAATTATTTCATTATCATTATTTATAATTATTTTTATGTTCTTTGTTGGTTTTTGATTACTATTAACTGTTTCCTTTGTTATTTTCCATATTTGTTTTACATTACAAACATTATTTTCTGTGTGTACAGGATGTCCAGAAACTCTAACAAACGAAAACTGCAAATTCTAGACATGATTTTATGTAGATGTGACGTAAATCACCTTCAAAAATGCTTCCTAACGGAGTAGCCCTTTAAAGATGGAACTTTGTCATTATTTTTTAAATATCTTCAAAAAGATTTTATCTAAAAAGATGAAATTTGGTACATTTATTAATCTAAAAATGACCAATCGTTTGCTGTAAGCATGATTTTTCCATTGCGATCATAAGTGTCTGATCAAGTTTTTCTTCTTTTGCATTTTTGATGTCAGCTTTAAAAACTTTAGTAACAATAAGTTACTCTTGTTTGTTATCGCTATGATGCACCTTTTTCGAGAAAAATCGATTTGAATTTTTCATCATGTTCCCAAATTGATTTTATCTAAAATGGTGTGCCAAAGCGATAACAAACAAGAGTACCTTAATGTTAGAAAAAACTCTAAAGTTTTTAAATCTCACATCAAAAATGCAAAGAAATACAAAAAGGTATGATTCAAAATGTCCGCTGACCTCCCCAAATGAGACACTTATGATTACAAAGAAAAATCATGTTTACAACAAACGACGTGTCATTTTCAGGTTAATAAAGTTTTTTCTTCTTAGATAAAAATATTTTGAAGAAATTTAAAAAAAATTGATGACAAGGTTCTTTAGGAATCATTTTTGGATGAGGCGATTTACATCATGTCAACATAAAATCACGTCTAGAATTTGAAGTTTTCGATTGTCGAGAGAGTTCTTGGATACCCTGTATAATAAATTGAAATGCATAAAAATTTTATGTTTACACAAATTCTTAGTAGCTTTTATTTAATAGGATATGTCAGGTTTTATGGAAAGATATTCTATAGGAAAGGTGCGTAACCTCAACAAAATATTCTTTGTTTGCATTATATTTGTTGGGTTTTGTTTCGAAATATGAGCAAATTCGATTAAAATTTTTTAAAGTTCGCTTGAGCAAAGTTAAGACAAGACGTAAAAGAGAGGCAGTTTCATCACTAGCGTTTTGTACAATGATTGTAATACCTCCAAAAATTACTTGCATTAGTTCATGTTCTTGAAAATAATTCCAAAGTTGTAAAATGAATTATAATAAAAACATTTTTTGACAAATGGAAGCTGACATGATGGAATTGTGTGTCAGTATAGATTAGCATATTATGTTAAACACTTTCTAAAGTAGCAATTTCAGAGTATTACAAGTGATTAAAAATGAACTTTTGGACAGTAGTTATCACTTTTACTATTTATATCAGTGTCAATAACATTAGTTGAGAACGACCTAATTGTGACATAGTAAAGGATACCCCTTCAAGTACACCCCTGAACATACCTATTGAATTATCTCGCCAATTATAGTACTCTCTCTCTCTCTCTCTCTCTATCTCTCACATTAAGATTATCAATTATTATTTCAAATACCTGAAATTGTTTTCTGAAAATTTTTACATTTTATATGAGTAACCATTTTATATATTTTTTTATATACCTTAAAAAAATAGCCAAATAATGACAGAGGGTGGCAGAGGAGAGATGACATTATAGAATTTTTTTCTTGTCCAAAATAGGCTTCAGCGCATCAAAATACCTCAGAAAAGTTAAATCAGAACCTTAGGACAAGACCTTTTTTTTCCCATTATAGGGATAAAAGGAGTGGTAGAGTAAAATTGACATGATAGAAAAAAAATTTCTTCAAATTTGCCTCAGCGCGTCAAAATACTTCAAAAAGTTAGAACCTTAGGACAAACAAGACCTTTGTTTTGCCCTTTGTGCGATATATATTTTTTTTAATATAGAAATCGATTTCTGCATGTCAAAACACATAGGATAAGATGGTTTTGATCAAAAGCGCAGCCCTTTTTTTTGTTGATCTGTGCATTTTTACTTTGATAATGAAGTGATAATTTACTTGATTTGTTTGTACATACTCATTATTATACTCTTCGCAAATACGAAAACGAAGAATATATTGCATTTGATCGGCACCGCACATTCCTAAATCCGTAAGTGTCGCTCGCAGATAAAAAATGTTCAAATCATTGTGTTAGTGAACAAATTTCGAACAACTTTCAAAATGTCGGTCTGTCCGTCCGTCCGTCCATCCGTCTGTCTGTCCGTCACGTTTCTTGTAAGCACGATAACTTAAGAAAGAAAAGTCCGATTGTATTGAAATTTGGAAAGTAAGTTAGCATTAGCTAGAGGAAGAACCTTATTGTTTTTGAAAAAAATCAATCAGTAAATAAAAAACTTATTAATCATTTAAATAAAAAAAACTTTCTTAATTTTTATCACTTGTACTTAAATAGAAATGTTGCGAAATGTTATTCTCTATAATTTTTTTTTATACATTTTACTAATCATAGTAATATATCTAATCCGTTAAAATATAATTCTGGAATGATATATTTTACTGTCCAAGAAATCTCCCAAAATTCTACCAATTCAAACTGGGCGATAGTTCGCTAACCTGCAACTTAACACGAATCAGACAGCATAATGCGATTTTCGATATCCGACACCCCCTACCATACCAGGCGTTGCCTATCTTTCGACAAACTCTCTAACCACACTTTCCTGCATGACAACTTCTCCTTTCCCTACCTTTAATCCTCACTAAAACCTACAACCAACCCCTTCTATTCCCTTTATCTGATTTTACCTTTTTGTTCTTTTGTTCCCTTTTTGTCTCTAAATTCAGTCTTGGCCAATAAATTCTTAACAAACCAAAATATTTCACATAACACCATACCTTTTTAATTATCCACGACATTTTCCTGGCGTCAGGAAGACCACCAGGGTAGAATTGTTTTGAATGGGTTTTTTCGTTGAGTTCTGTTTTCCCGTGCAAAATTTCTAAGTGTTCGCGCGTGAAATCGCTAGTTTTTAAAGGTTTTAGTTTTTAATTATTTTTAAGTATCCCTGTGTACTGCGTTACACAATACCGTTAATTTTAAGCCCCTCGGCGAGGTACGCCGTGGTTTTCTGACTGGCCCCGGGCCGCACTCTGGAATGGCGCACTGCTGTATTGTAAACATAAATAAATACTAGTTGAGCTTGAGCCTTGCAATTCGAAGGTCTTGTGTTCGAATCCCTGACAGGGTGGTAGTTTTCTTTTCATTTTTTTTTCATGTATCTTTTTCCACAACAAAGTTGGTATCACAAAATTTAGAATGTCTAAAAACTAACATTATTTACAAGAAAAATGCGAAGAGTATCCTATAGAATGTGTAACAATTATATAAAAAGCTCAATAAATCCGCGAAGAGTATAATGCTTCCACTAGTTCAGTTTTGTAATAAATGCACATAACCTCGCTTACAAACATGTAAATATGCAAAGGACCGTAAAGGAAGCGAACGAAAAACAATGTAACAGATCCCCTGTTAGTTCGAATGTGACACCTTGGTGTAGTCAGTTTTTCAATTTTGTTATTGGTAGTTTAAAGATATAAAATGTATAAGGTACGCAAAGAGCAGATACTACTCGTGTAGTGAAATAATGACGTTAATGTCTGATGTAAAAGACAATGTAGAATAAGCAATTTTTCATTAAAATCGGGATGTAGGGAGCTTTCAAGCACATCAGCTCATACTTACCACAATTGTAAGGTTCTCTCTACTAAGCTTGACTGACTGATACCATTTCTTTTACTTCCACTTCGTGGAAAAAAAATTTCTGTCGGTCGGTCTGTCTGTCTGTAATTTTCTTTGTGTGCACGATTACTCTAGAACGGTTTATGATGACTGACTTGACATTTGGTACACCTATATATTATAGCGAGATCTGGAACTGGATTATATTTTGATCTTATTCCGTTGAAGGGTTGGGAGGTAAATAGGCAAAGCAATCAAGCAATCAATGTCATTAAAATTGAGATTTTTTTGTATGTACGAGAAGACAAGGTCTCAGAGTTTTCTTTGGTGCCAGCTACCCCCACTACCACTCACATCCCTCCATTATCGTAGAGGTAAAGAAATTAAATTGTGATTTAGTGTACGTACAAGAACCAAAAGTCTCAAACCCCCATCCCCAACACCACACCTCTGACACCCCACCCCCACCCCCACTAGGTGGGTGGAAGTAACGATTCCTTAGGAAGTGATTTTTGTTTTATGATTAGCCTTTCTCTTAATAATAATAATAGTTTTTATTTCTCCATTGCAAAAAAATTATATTCAAATAAAAGTAGGTATACAATAAAATCAATGTAGAAAACGTCACAAAAATTAACAGTTAATAGAAAAAAAAACAATACAATAAAATATATAAAAAAGATGAACATACAAGACATCTTGTAATTGGTCATATAAAACAAATATATTAAATTACAAAAATTCGTTTATCGCGTAGCAATTTTTTAAATTTATGTTTGAAAATATGTATGCTACCCGAAGACCATCTTCATCTTCATCTAATGAATTATAAAGCTTACACCTTGGTAAAGAAAACCTTTCTGGTACATAGCAGTTTTATGAGAATCAGGCATTAAAAAATTCTTTGCTCTAGTGTCATGTAAATGATTCACTTAATTTCTTAAAAACATTGATTTATGTTTATGAACATATGAGCACCTCTCAAGAATATATAGAACAGCAACTGTCAAAATTTTTAAAGGCATCACGGCAAGTCTCTCTGTAATTTAAATTTAATAAAATACGAATTGCTTATTTCTGTAATAAAAATTCCCTAGTCACATTACAACTATTGCCCCAGTTTACAATTCCACACCCAAGATGCGAATGGAAATTAGCATAACAGAGTACTTTAAGAATTTCTTGGCTACAATATTTATACATACATTTTAGAGTATAACAACTTGTTCTTAGTTTTATACATAATTTTTCAACTTCGATTTTTAACATAGATATGTTATTATTCTTAATATTTTTAGTTAGAAAAATTTAGACATGACATGATCATAGTTTCATAAAATTTGCAAGAAAATTTAGTTAGAAATGATACAATTAATATTGCATTACAGTAAATATTAAATTCTCTACACAAAGCGTATTCAATATTGCCGTTAGTTGAAAATATCCAAAAATGTCACACCATATTTTCTTGATACTTACTAGGACTCTCAACTTTGATATATCCTTCTTCCTTGCAAGAACGATGAGGTGTCTCGTTCTGATGTCCATAAATATTACCCATTTGTTGAATATGCGGCGAGCCGTTGTCTCCATAAACATTATCACAATTCCAATAATTTTTACTAGCAATGCCGTCCACCTCGTTACCACAATAATACCCGTACTGTTCATTATTACTAAAGTAAGAAGTGTCCCAGTACTGTTGATGCATTGTATACGGTTCCTTTTTGGCAAAAGTCGCGTAAAATTCACTTTCGTTTTGCATGTTCATGTTTAAAATGTCCTTTACAGAAAAGGGGGTGGTGGTTGTGTCACAGGTTAGCTCACTTCCTTCGTATTGTAACATTATTAATTAACCGAATTAATTAAACAAATTAATTAACACTTCTACTCTCAACGAAGTCACGACTAATTATGTATTTAGTTCTTAATATTTTTAGACAAATCGCTCAATCTCAATCAATGTAGAGGAATCTGTCTTGCTCTCTTTTACTTTCAAGCTATTGGAACCCTTACTGCCAAGATGCATAGGTATGTTTTTAGTGTGGCGGTGGTCGATATTCCACGAACCAGGCTATGGCCATAATTTGTAATAGCTTTAGGTTCAGTTTTTCTGGCGTTTTATTGACGTCATTGTGGATCCGCCTACTACCAATAGAATTTGAGAAAGAGCTAATATTTGGACTAGTGATTGATTGAATGGCACTAATGCTAGGGGAGAATTAATGGATTTTGGTAAACTAGAAATGTTTTTAGGAATAATTAGGAAGTTTTATGTGGTGTTAAATATATTGCAATTATTGTCAGGGCTTGATGATTTTGCATATATTAACTGAGTAGGTACGAAGTTGATTAAAAACACCATTATTAATTTATTGTTTGTTTCTTAATATTAGTTGACCTACAATAAAAATATGCTCTTCTAAATCTTATTTATGATTAATTACGTAGTATAAACTCTTTAAAAAGTGTACTATGTTCCCAAAATCTAAAATAAATTTAATTTAAAATTATTTTATTACTAATTTTGCATATATTGAAATGTTCAATGTTTCTTTATATATGCAATTTTAGAAAATTGGGTTTTGAATGAAGAAAAACTAGTTTCTTTGATGGCAATGTTGTTTCGATGGCATAAAATAATTCATCAGTACTGAAGGAACTCATGATTTAAATATTGCTCTTATGGAATGCTTCATAAATCTTGTAAATTAATAAACAATGGTATATTGTAATAATGGTAGGATAAAAAAATTTATTTTTAGTGGTCATCCTACGGAAAATATAACTAATAAATAAGAGATGTCTAATAAAGAGGGAAGTCTTTTGTAAATACCAATGATTGAATTTAGAAAAATACTGCTAATGTTATAAAAATTTTATTATTAAATAATAATAATAACCATAATAATAATTTTATTCATACAAAGCATCATTTACATGATACATCTGAAATGTCAGATATAATATAAAAATACAACAATGAATGACAATAAAAAGTCGTATAATAACCCAGGCAACAGAGAAAATTTTATAGAAATCTCCAAAAACTTGCAAAATGAATAATTTTTTTAATGAGTTCGTGAAAGTGTATAGAATAATATCCTGAAAAGTTTACATTCTGCTCGGATGCAGAATACAAAAAAAAGTGAAACAAAATTTTTTTTCAAAATTTTGAAATTAAATCTGGATAGGAAAAATAAAAAATACAGGTGGATAGATCACGTGTTACGTGTTTCTGAACAAAAAAATTCCTAATAAAATGTATCGCTAAAACCACCTGGAAAAAAATAGTGAAATACGTAGTAGCTCTGCGCGGCCAAGCGCACTGTCAAATGCACACTATGGAACGTCTAAAAATTCTTAGCAGTTCTAACGAGTAAAATAAAGCTTTTTTCTCTTTTTGATTACACATTTTTAACATTTTTCTTAGTGAATAGGAGGATAAATAGTGACTATGGAGGAAAAATGTATTATTATGAACGCATACACAGACACCAGCCGCTGGATCGAAGTAGATCTACCGCACCGTCATTCGCATGAATTTTTACTTGCCTTTACTGTATTGTATTTATTACAGGTATGTTACATAAAATTATACGCTTATTACCAAGACTTAGCCATAACAAACCTTCACAGGTATATCATATTACATGATAACGACTTCTCTTATTAATCGCTTATCTTAGAGATATTATGTTTCACCTTTGTTTCTCACATTTTATGATGACTGTCGAATTGCATTTCCTTAGTTCTATATTTTGCTTACTCAGGTTCTGAATGTTATAAATACGACTAGACATGCTTTGTAAAGTCAGTTATTAAACTCAGTTAGAATGCAACACTTCTAATTTATTATTATATTCCTTCTCCAAGAGCCAACGTTGGCTCCACTTAAGTAAATAAAAGTTTTTAAAAAGTCATTCATGTGAACCGTGATCTAACATTGGCGCAGTCGGTAGGATCCGTAAACATCATCAGAACAAGAAGCCTAACTGGTAGTGAAGCGTAAGAGAACAAGGAGAACATCTGCAGAAGGTGCCTAACTAGTGTGTGTACATCTGCGAGAACAAGGAGACCTTCCTCACTGGTGGTGGCGGATCCCAATCCCTTGACGGACGAAGAACCTACCCATGGAAACGAAACTAACGTAAGTCATTTTAAGAATCATCTCGTACCATTTTATTATTTTATTATTTTTCGCAACTTATTTTATTAAAAGTGTATTATACTGCTAATACACTCGGCGCACAGTTCTATTGTCAAAGTGAAATCTATTCCTTTACAAACACAACGAAACAAGTTCATTTAATTTTAAGTTATTTATTTTCATATTATACTGCTAATACGAAACATTGTGTATTATACAGCTAATATACAATCCATTTACGCACACAACGTAACAAGCTAATTTAATTTATCGTATCATACTGCTGATACGCAACCAATTTTTGTCCAAGTAATTTCTAAATACAAAAAGCAAAATGCCAGATAGAGCTCAACCAGAGCCAGTTCAACCAGTGCCACCGGCACCAACCGAACAACAACTACAACAACAACAACAGCAACAATTACAACAACCACAACCTGAGCAAATTGAGCCTTACAAGCTCTCTGAAATATTTTCTCTAATACCTGAATTTGATGGCAACGCCATAAATTTACAAACATTCTTAAATTCCTGTCATTGCGCCCAAAGCATGGCAATTGGAGATCAAAAAATTCTTTTGACCGTCCACATAAAAAATAAGTTAAAGGGCAAAGCTGCCGAATTAATGAATTCTCGTAACCCTGGCACCTGGCCAGAAATCAAAGCATTATTGGAAACCCACTTTGGGGATTCCAGAGATCTAACGGCCCTAATTCAGGACCTACAACGAATTCACCAATTGCCCGGTGAATCCGCTCTAACATTTATTTCACGTTTACAAACGCAAAATGCTAAAATGCACGCCGCAGTGCAAAAGCAAAATTTAATCACAACGCAAAGAGATCTTATAGAAACCATGACCTTAAATAATTTACTAACAGGTTTAGAACCGAATTTAGGCCGCATCATACGTGCTAGCAACCCTCCTAGCATACTGAAAGCCGTAAGCAGAATTCGTAGAGAGCTACAACTCTCTTATTTCGAGCAACAAAAATTTCCCAAAAATAGTCCGGTCAAAAATCCTATTATGCAACAAAAACGACCAACTTCAACTTTTCAGCAGAAATTCTGCTCGTTTTGTAAACGAAACGGACATGTCATAAATGAATGCCGTACAAGGCAACAATCACAAACAATGCCGTCAACCTCACAAAATTTTCAACGACCAAATTACCCAGGAAATTCAAGTTTCCAAAACTTTTCACAAAATAATCAATTTAGTCAGAGGACATTCCCTCAAAACCAACCTAATCAACCTCAAAATAGGCCCTCAGCTATAAGGCCAAATCCAAACTTTAACCAACAAAGACAGCTATTCAACCTAACCCGAATTTTAACCGCTTTAACCAGCAAAAAGCTCATCATTTAAATTACGAACCTTACGATAATTATGCCGATCAATTTAATCAATACAATGACTATTCACCCGATTATCAAAATGTAAGTGACAGTTATGAAAACTACGATTTAGAAAACGCTCAAAGCTTTTCAGAGAATTATACAGCTAATTCCCAATATGAACAGTACGAGAATTATACTGCTAATTCTCAAACGCCACAGGAGGATTATACTGTTAATCCTCAGGTTTTTCGCATAGATCCGGAGTACCCCACGGATACTCCAACACAGCAAACAGACCAATTCGACCAAATAACAAATCAAATACGAACGATGAATCTCAACGACAGTTTCGACCCGTCGCTGAACTTCCCGGAACAAGGGTTCATGTAGAAACACTATCACACATTCATTGTTGACCGTAAATTCAAAAAATCTATACTACATTAAAGCTATCACAAACAAATTCAAAATTCTAATCGATACTGGCGCAGGTATCTCCATTTTTAAACCAAAAACAGCGGAAAATTACAAACGGAGATTTTCAGAAAATGTAATTATACAAGGCATAACCGATCAGAAAATTACTATTAGTGAATCTGTTCTTATACCCTTTACGGATAACGACCCACATAAAGTTTACATCTACGACCTAGATATCAGTTTTGATGGACTGATAGGAGCTGACTTCCTAGAGCATTATCATTGTATCGTCGACATAAGAAATAAACGATTAATAACCAATTTTAAAACAGTTCCACTTTTCAAAGTAACCGACGATTCGTCGAAACCCGAATGCGACAAAATCCAATCAAACCACAACCCTAATCAAAATAAGATTCAAATCGATGGCCGTACCGAAAAAATGTATAAACTAAAATGTAACCTTAGAAACACTGACGCTATTTTGCAAGCGCAAGAGAATGAAAAAGTCCGTTTACCTAATGCTCTTGTTAAAGTAAACGAAAACGGAGAATTTCTAACAACAATAATCAATGCTAATGTCATCCCGAAGACTGTCGATTTTTCCAATTTAAATTTAGAACCTTTACAAAAATTTAAGTCAATTTTTAACCTAAACACGCAAAACTCGGACCAACAACTAATGACGGACAGATCCTTCGAAATCAGGAACGAATTGCGCTTGGATCATCTAAACGAAGAAGAGGCCGAAATAGTAACGCAGCTTTGTTTAGACTTTCAAGATATATTCTATTTAGAAGGAGACAATTTGACCTTTACTAATGAAATCAAACACCCTATTGACACCGAAAATTCCCGACCGATATTCACTAAATCGTATCGATATCCTCAGGTCCATAAAGAAGAAGTTAAGTCCCAAGTATCGAAAATGTTAAGTCAAGGTATTATTCAACCCTCAATCTCACCTTGGTCCTCTCCTGTCTGGGTAGTTCCCAAAAAACTGGACGCTTCTGGTAAACAGAAATGGCGCGTTGTAGTCGACTACCGCAAACTCAACGAGGTTACAATTGGTGACAAATATCCTCTGCCCAACATTTCCGATCTTTTAGACCAACTTGGCAAATGCCAATATTTCACAACCTTAGACTTGGCTTCTGGTTTCCACCAAATCGAAATTAATCCCGCAGATATTCAAAAGACTGCTTTCACAGTTGAGAACGGTCATTATGAATTCGTGCGAATGCCATTTGGACTCAAAAACGCTCCACCAACTTTTCAAAGAGTTATGGATAACATCCTGTTAGGTATTCAAAATGAACGATGTCTCGTCTACATGGACGATATTATTATTTACTCCCCTACAATTCACGAACACATTTCCCGTCTAACTGAAGTCTTTAAACGCCTTCAAAAAGCCAACCTCAAAATTCAACCAGACAAAGGCGAGTGTCTCCGCAAGGAAGTCGCTTATTTAGGACCTCTCATTACAAAAGACGGCGTAAAACCAAACCCTTCGAAAGTTGAGGCTATCTTAAATTTTCCTCAACCGAAAAATCCAAAAGAAATTAAATCATTTCTAGGCTTAGCCGGATATTATAGGCGCTTTATCCCTATTTGTCCAAGATAACCACGCCCCTAACAAAACTACTACAAAAAGACATACCATTTCTCTTCGACAATGATTGTGTAAATTCTTTTCAAAATTTGAAACAAACATTAACAACGACTCCGATATTAATTTACCCTAATTTTGATGAACCTTTCGTTCTAACCACTGATGCGAGCGCATTTGCCGTCGGCTCAGTGCTGAGCCAGGGGCCTATTGGCAAAGATTTACCCATTGCCTATGCTTCTAGAACCTTGTGCAGCGCAGAAACTAAGTATTCAACGATTGAACGCCAGCGTTTATCGATAGTATGGAGTGTAAAGCACTTTAGACCATATCTGTACGGTAGAAAGTTTAAGCTTGTAACCGATCACAGACCACTCACCTGGCTATTCTCTATAAAAGACCCAGGAAGCAGACTTGCCCGTTGGCGACTCAAATTAGAAGAGTACGACTACGAAATAATTTATAAACCAGGCAAAATCAATAAGAACGCGGACGCACTTTCCAGAATCAAAATTAATCATTTTTCCGAATGTTCCAAATTCTATTCAAAGGTCCTAGCCGCGAATGACGAAGAGTCAGACGACAACGAAAACCCAGACGATAACAACGAAATCACTAACGAACAAATTTCCCGAGAATTTGAAACTTTCACCAACCTATATAAAACAACATCTTTAATAGACTATTCAAAAATCAAAGCCTCAAACAAACAACTCTTATACCGAGAACATAAAGATATTATAACCTTCTTCCAACAAAATAACTTACAAGACCTACATCACAAAATTATTGAGGACATATTCGAAGAAAACCCCGAATTTCATAACGATAAAATCAATATTGTATCGAGCAAAACAGTCAGACATAGGAGATATTTTATCATTCCTCTACCTTTTGATATCGAATCTGTAATTGAACATCTATTTTTGGTATTATTTAAAAATCAAGATGTTTCAAACCTTTCTAAGACATACTTTGTCGAAAATAACCTAGACCTTCCCATACTCGAAATTCTATCATTCATTTTTGCAGAAAAAGATTTAAAAGTAGTAATTTGTCAAGATATCGTCAGAACTGCCGACGAAGATGAAATCCCAATTATATTGGAGCAAAATCATTTTGGTAAAAATAATCTACACCGCGGAATAAATGAAACGATTCGAAGAATTAGAGAAAAATACACTTGGCAAGGTCTAACTAAAGACGTTGAAAATTTTATAAAAAATTGCGAAACTTGCCAAAAGACTAAAGTATGCCGGAAAAACCTTAATAACCCTCTAGTAGTCACAGAAACCCCAAGAAAACCATTCGAAAGAATCAATATCGATCTATTTGAATTCCCCACTCGAAATTACGCTTTAACCATTCGCGACGAATTAACCAAATTCACGCAAGCATATGCAGTCCCGGATAAATTCGCAAAATCTGTCGTAAACACTTTGTTGTTATATTTTCAACATTATGGTACCCCATTAAGAATCCATGGCGATTACGGTGGCGAATTCGACAACCGTTTGCTAAAAGATCTCTGCACCCTCTACGACATAAAATTAACTTATTCAAGCGTAGGACATCCCCAATCGAACGGATCAATAGAAAGATTTCATGCTACCTTAGCTGAAATGATAAGAATTCATAAAACTGAAAACCCGAATGAACATCCGATCACGATTTTACCATATGCAGTAATATGTTATAACAATTCGGTAAATAAAACACACGGTTTCACCCCATATGAACTTATCTTTGGTCATACGTCTAACAGACCACCTGAAACTTTATATAACCAAAAAGAGTTAATAACCAAATACGTTAGAGATTTAAACAACAGAATATCCCACTACTATAAAATAGCCCGTAGTCGAACACAATCTCAAAAAGAGAAAGCAAAAGTTCGCTTCGACAGAAATGTTCCCCAAAAACGACCTGAATACAAAATAGGTGACTTAGTTTATGTAAAAGAATCACAAATTAAGAAGTCATTCATGTGAACCGTGATCTAACAGGTATACCTATCCACATTTCAACTATAACCAATGGATTCCTTATACATTTGTTAATGTATTGGAAAAGTTCCAGAATTTATATTCAAAACTAGAGTTATAAGAATAAGACTGTAAAAATCGCTATTTTTGATCATACGTTTGAACCTTCAAAAAGTTTACATTTTCTCCGAAATAGTGATATCTTATTTTTTCCAATGGGTCAAGTTCTCGTCAAGTTACAGCCTCCAGTTGATATATTTATCAGAACAACCACCAAGCAAGGAAATTAAAATGATTTGAGATGTATTTTTTTTTAACCCACGTTACTGCAACATAATAAACCATAATAATCATGAAGTGTACATACTTTTTAACAGTTCTCAATGAAGAAAGAATTTTTTTGAAGGGCTTTTATTTTTTTCTGTATTACTTCCACATCCAGTGGAAGTATAGTAACGACAAAAAAAATTTTTGAAATTTTTATTGTTCAAATAGGCTTAGAATGTCATGAAACGTCGAGATTTTAAGTTTGAGCGAAAAAAAATTTTCTGTCTGTCTGTAACTTTTTTTTTGTGCGCACGTTTACTCAGGAACCGTTTGAGATATTGACTTGAAATTTGGTACACATAAGTACTTTAACGAGATCTAGAACTAGATTATATTTTCATCGAAGGGTTGAAGGGTAAATTTGGGTAAATTTGGGGTAAATAGGTAAATCAAGCAGGTAAGATGCCATAAAATTGATATTTAGTATATATAAGAGAAGCTAAGGTCTCAAAATTTTGACATTAGCCACCCCATTACTACCCCCACCCCATTATTAAAGGGGATGAAAAAAAATGGGATTTAGTGTGTGTACAAGAACCAGGAACCTCAAAATATTTTTTTACTTCATCCACCCCCACTACCACCACCTATCGCCACCCCCACCCCACTACCGATGTGGGGTATCGTTTTATGGGTTTTTGGGGTACAAATATTATAGTATTAAAGTTCCATAAATAATTATTTCCACATACAAAATTTTTTCGTTGTGAGTGACTTGGATAGAAAATCTGGATGTGGAAGTAGTGATTCCTTGGGCAGCGGTTTTTTTTATTGCGACGATTGAGCTCAGGCGTGATAATATATAAAAGTATATTTTTTCCATCGATCCTTTGCTTGTATTGTTTAAAACAAAAAAGCATCGCAAAGCTACAATTTCCATCTTTTAAATGAACCAACACTCATATAGATTGAACAAATTCTGATTTAGTGACATGTAATTCAGTGCGTCGGTGTCACAGTCGTGCGTATTCAAGCGCGCACACGCATGGACTCGCTCATTACTTGACTATTTCTTTCCGGGAATGCCGTGGCTTTAGCGATAAATTTTAGTAGGACATTTTTTATTCAAAAACACGTGTTCTATCCATCTGTATTTTTTACTTTTTCCTACCTTGACTTAATTTCAAAATTATGAAAAAATGGATAAAAAAAATTTTTTTTGTTCTGCAACCCGATATTATTCTATACACTTTTAAAAACTCACTAACAAAAAAATTATTCAATTTACAAGTTTTTGGAGGTAGATGCATTCAACGACTGGGCTACAATACAAACAAATATAAACTAGGAAAAACAATATAAAGTTACATTTTAATAGTAGGTACATAAATAAGAATTACAAATAATGTGTATAATAAAATATACATTAAATGTTAACATGGCGAGTCCAAAATAAAATAAATATATAGGTATTAACAATCAATAAAATAATATACAGGGTGTAACGAAACTTACCCGACAAATTTTAACCATACATGCACCTTTAAATAAGAAGTCGATTTCTTAAAAAAAAAATTAATTAAAGTTCAACATAGAAAAAGATACACATTGTTAAAGTTACAAATTGATGAAAATGGTAATTCATTGAACTCTACTTAATTGAAGGACTGTTTTATTAAAAAAAAAGTTCCTAATAAAATTTAAAAAAAATTAATTTAAAATTTTAATTTTAAATAGTAGGTTATTTTAACATTTCCATTAATTTGTAACTTTAACAATGTGTATCTTTTTCTGTGTTGGACTTTTATTAAATTTTTTTTTAAGAAGTCGACTTCTTATTTAAAGGTGCATGTATGGTTAAAATTTTTCGGGTAAGTTGCGTTACACCCTGTATATTACTAATTAAAAGATGCGGATAAAAATTCCTCTGGACTATAAGAACATCCATTGGCCAACATGACTTTTATATGTTTTTTAAACGTATCAGGACTTGCAACATTTTACAAATCAGCAATTTATTGTTTAATTTTATGGAATTATAATTTGATGAATCTAAGTAGTTGTATTATGATGAGCAATATTCAATAATTCGCCGTGCCTTGTGTTATGCTCATGGAAACAAGAATTACTGGTAAATAAAATTTTAACTAATGTTACACATTTGTGTATATATAGTGAAGGGGCAGTAATAGTTTCTGTTGGGCTACAATTTTTTTTTTAATTTCTGGCACATCTTCAGTTAAGAGAAGATTTTAGAAAAATATGTGATTAAGCCATGACATCATATATAGGAGGTCTTTCATTTGTAAAATGGCACAATATGACTTGTATATTTTTTTACAAACACCGTCCACGTGAGCATCCCAGGTAAGTTTATTATCAATGCAAGCACCTAGAAACATTACTGATTCTGAAAATTCCATATCATTTTACTAGTAGGAATGCTCCTTCTTATAAAAAAATGTATGCACTTGGTTCTGGTTTTATTCAAAACAGGTCTGTTTCTTTCACACCGAATGCTTAAATCACATATAGCATTTTGAATCAAATTCTCTAGCTGTTGTGATGTTTTTGTTGTTACGGGTATAGTCGTATCGTCAGCGAACATTGTAACTAAGCCTCCAGTGATAGGGTTCGAAAGGTCGTTGATAAGTAACAAAAATAGTAATGAACCTAGTACAGATCCTTGGGGAACACCAAATTTAACATCGTGGGCAGCTGACTTGATACCATTAATATTAATAACCATGTCTCATCACTCAGGGTATGATTGGATACAGCTAATTATGTTGCTTGGTAAGTTGTAACTATTGAGTTTCGTTACAAAAAAATTTGGACACACAGAATCAAATACCTTAGACAGGTCGAAAAGTAATGAGGCAACATATCTCCCCCTATCTAGTTCAATGTAAACGAAATTCAGTAATTCACACGTAGCTGACTCGACACTTCAATCTTGTCTTCCTCTTTTTAAAAATTGTTGTTATCACTTCAAACAATTTAAAAAAGGAGAAAAGGAGGATTTTTTAAATTCGGCCCGTATGTACGTTGATTTTAATACGCTCAATTGGCTCAATCATTACTCTGGATTGGTTTAAGCAATATCCATGAAATCTTTCTCAAACTGTAGGATATGGCTCGGCGGTTGTTCTGTAATAATTTCATCAAGTTACGTCTAGTATAACATAAACAAAAATTACAAAATTATTATTTGCAAATTTGGCGGAGGCGCAGGTTAAAATTAATTAATTTCTAATTGCATTAAAATTAGTAGTTAGATGCAGGGTGTTCCTTAACCCTACAACGGTATCGTGTGAAATTTACGTGTGCAAGATTAATAATTTGCATTTACAGAGCCATACGCCCGCAAATTTTCTCGATCCCCCAGATATGCTTGCCTAAATATCTTAGCGATAGGCTGTTTACACTGCCATTTCGCTAGTGCTCGTGTTAGAGGTTACGTTTATTATTTTCTGGAGCTCTTCACGTAAATATTACGCATCGTTACCAATTAGTATATAGTTTTTACGTGTCCGATACCAATAAACAGGGCCCCCCACAAGGGGGGGAGGTCAGTAGGTACCGCGGGACTCGGGCCCGGCCACTTTAGATGGGCCCGGTTAGACAAGTAAACGCAGTATTCGCTCATTAATTATGTTACCTCGACAATAATTTTTTTTCACATTTGTCCCCCCCGCTCATCAACTATTAAGCGCTGGGGGCCACCAGAAATCTTGACAATTTTTTTTTCAAATTTCTCCCTCCCCCCCACCTCGCTCATCAGTTATTAAGCGCGGGGGCCCGCCAAAGATGTTGCCAAAAAAAAATGTTTTTCACATCCCCCCCCGCCGCTCATTAATTATTAGGCGCGGGGGCACGCCAGTGAATTTGGTACCGGGGCCCATGATTTGATGTGAGGGGCCTGCCAATAAACGTTTACAATGTCGAAACGAGGTTTAACAGATGAAGACTTGGAGGAAACTAGTACATTTACTTTGTTCATTTCTAATTTAAGTTACCATGTATATTGTATGTTTACTTGGCAAAATAAACCTTTAAGGAAAAGGTTAATAGAGTTTTATTAATTTATTTAACCGCATTTTAACATAAAGCTTATAAAAACAATATGTACGTAAAATTTACGTATCGATACCAATTAATACAGTACCATAAAATATCGATACCGTTCTAGGGCTAATGACGTGCTAATATTTCAGGGTGTGATGCCTTAGATCATTTTATGTTGAAAAGTTCATATGAACCTACGTCCGCAACGGCCTAAATTTTTTGCTACAGAGTGTTGATGTTTTCTTTTAATAGATATTTTTTAATATCTCAGAGAGTACTTTGCATAATATTTGCAATTTTGGTGTATATTAATAGGATATAAACCACTTATTTTAGCTAGAAAAGTTATTTCATCACTCCACGAGTGACATCTGTGCAAACATGTCCTCTGAAATTTTTATACCAAAAAAGTGGTACGCCACTGACATTATTCAACGTGGATATTTATTTTTGGTTAGCCTGGTCAGTTGTACATGAAAACGGTCTCTTGCGTTTTTCTCGTCAGACGCACAGTTCTTGATTAAAACAATTAAATTCAAATGCTTCATTTAGCAGTATTGACTAAAAACACAGGCACACAAAAAAAAAGTTCAAACCCAGGAGACCGACATATCATTTCCGAATGATTTTCGGGCTCTGAACACGATGCCGTGGTCAAAATACATGACTTAAGGGCAAATTTCGGAGATAATCGTAATTACTTCCACATCCAGTGGAAGTATAGCAACGACAAAAAAATTTTAAAAAATTTTGATTGTTCAAATAGGCTTAAAATGTCATGAAACGTCGAGATTTTAAGTTTGAGAGAAAAAATGTCTGTCTGTCGGTCTGTCTGTAATATTTTTGTGCGTTTACTCTGGAACCGTTTAAGATATTGACTTGAAATTTGGTACACATATGTACTTTAATGAGTTCTGGAACTAGATTACATTTTCATCTTGTTCCGTCCAAGGGTTGGGGGGTAAACTGGGGTAAATTGGGGTAAATGGGTAAATCGAGCAGGTAAGAATTCATGAAATTGGTATTTAGTATATATAAGAGAAGTTAAGATCTCTAAAAAATTTTTGGCATTAGCCACCCCCATTACCACCCCCACCCCATTGTTAAAGGGGATGAAAAAAAATGTGATTTAGTGTATGTACAAGAACCAGAAACCTCAAAATATTTTTTTACTTCATCCAGCCCCACTACCACCATTACCCATTACCACCCCCACCCCACTACCCATGTGGGGTATCGTTTCAAGAGTTTTTGGGGTAGAGGATTTCAAATATTATATTATGGAACTTATTTCCAAATATAAAGTTTTTTCGTTGTGTGACTTCGATAGAGAATCTAGATGTGGAAGTAGTGATTCCTTGGGCAGCGGTTTTGTAAGGTTAAAACTGGCTAAACATTAAACTGAAAGTGATTTTAACATACATGCCGACCAAATATATCATTTCCGTAGTATTTTCACGCGCTGAACACGATAAAAATAGTGAAATTTATTTTTGACATTCAGATTTCAATTCAATGCTTGATTTACCCATTTACCTCAAATTTACCCCAATTTACCCCCCCAGCCCTTGGACGGAACAAGATGAAAATATAATCTAGTTCCAGAACTCGTTAAAGTACATAGGTGTACCAAATTTCAAGTCAATATCTTAAACGGTTCCAGAGTAAACGTGCGCACAAAAAAGTTACAGACAGACCGACAGACAGAAATTATTTTTTCGCTCAAACTTAAAATCTCGACATTTCATGACATTTTAAGCCTATTTAAACATTAAAAATTTAAAAAAATATTTTTTCGTTACTGTACTTCCACTGGATGTGGAAGTAATTGCGATTATCTCCGAAATTTGCCCTTAAGTCATATATTTTGACTACGGCATCGTGTTCAGCCCAAAAATACTTCGGAAATTATATCTCGGTCTCCTGGGTTTGAACTTTTTTTTTGTGTGTGTGTGCCTGTGTAATTGTCGAACACATAAATCTATTTATCCTAGAATAAATGACGATTAATACACCCTGGTAATATGGCGAATTATACAAATGCAGAAATGGCGACAATGCATTACACATATGGTCTCGCAGATGGTAATGCAAAAAAGCCAAAAGTATGTATCAAGAAAGATATCCTAATCATGCCTTGCCAGATGGCTGATTCTTTTCGACTATTCGTCACCGTCTTTGTGAAACTGGTACTTCGGAAGATAGACCTCGAACTGTCAGAACACCCGAAATTGAGGAAGCGGTGCTGCAGGAAATCGATGAACATCCTGAGTACGAGGAAAATTGCTAGAGCTCTGAGTATTTGTCATCAAATTGTTTGGGAAATTTTGGTTGATTCTTGTTGTTTTCGTACCATATTCTAAGAGTACAAGCATTACTCCCAGGGATTTTCCACAGAGTGTGAATTTCTGTCAGTGGTCAGTGGTTCAGAATATTACACTAATTCGCAGTTTTAGTCACAAATTGTGTCCAAAGACGAGGTAAATTTTTCTAGGAATGCTATTCAAAATTTCCATAATAATCATGTGTGGGTGGACGAAAACCTCCATGCCATAACGGAAACCCATTTTCAAGAGCAAATTTCGGCTATGTATTATTAGGAATTATTGGTAATAATCTTAGAGGCCCTTTTTTTCTGCCAAAACGTCTTAATGGATAATCTTACCTGTAATTTGTCCAAGAGCTACATGTGCTGCTTGAAGATGTACCAATTGCGTTAAAGGCTCAAATGTGGTACATACATGATGGCACTCCTGTTCATTTCAGTGTAACTATTCATGACCATTTACATATGGTTAATCATTGGATAGATCGCGGAGAACCGCGGCAATGGCCAGCAAGATCCCCGATCTCAATAATTTAGATTTCTTTTAACTCCTGGTATATAAAACTAACATTAACACTTTTGAAAATTTAAGAGAGCGAATAGTTGCCTCGTTTGAAATAATGCGTAATACGCCGGGAATATTTGAACGAGTGCGCAATTCGATGCGAAGACGGGCGGAAGTATTCCTATTGAATTTAATTGTTTTAATCAATAACTGTACGTGTGACAAGAAAAACGCAAGAGACCGTTTTCATGTAGAATTGACCAGGCTAATCAGAAGAGACATCCACAAGGAAACATGTCAGTGGCATACCCTTTTTTGGTAAAAATATCAGAGGACATGTTTGCCACTGGTGGAGCGATAAAATAACTTTCCTAATCTAAAATATGTGGTTTTATACCCTATTAACACATACCAAAATTGAAAATAATATCTAAAGTACTTTCTAAGATAAAACAACGTTTTTTTAAAAAAAATCAACACCCTGTAACAAAAAATGTAAGCCATTGCCAACATATGTTCATAGGAAACTTTCTTTCTACTAGATAATAAAGTTCAATTAGTAACTAGGCGACGAGACGATGAAATTATATTTCATGATTATTTTCGACCTTTTTTGAAGCCACTTCAATTTCTTTTCCAAATTTTTTTTATTACAATCAATATATGATGTAATGAAAAAAAAAATCATTTTATTTTTGTAAACTATGTTTTTAAGTATTCTAGTTCTTTAATTAATTGTGGGCGTCTCTGAAAGAAAGGTTCTGCTCCAAACTACAATAGTCTATTTCTTCTAAATTAGACTATTGTTAAAATTAAATAAAAAATGGTTTTCGGTACATTAAGTATGGACTCTAATAACAAGTATTAGGACGGAAATAAGTGAAGGAGATGAGATTGATGTAGTTCTAATCAACTTCAAATAATTTTAGAAAGGGGAAGTACTTAATTCGATCCGTTTTTTTATATTTGTTCAGTCATTGCTCCGGATTGGTTCAACCGATTCTTATCAAATCCCTTGCAATGTGTAGGGTATGATTTAACAGTAGTCCTCTAATAGTTACTTAAAGTACGGTTCGTGCCAAGCTAGTAAAAATTGGAAATATTTCTTTGTCGCTAATTTGGTGAATTCACTAGTGGTATTAAAAAAAGATTTATAATAATACTTTATTTACCAAAATATAGAGAATCATTGCTCACTGGTGACCTCATTGTGGTGTTTCCTTCAAGCCACGACCACTGCATATTGAGCCGGACTCTCAAAAAAATCAGACAAAATTTAAATATTCTCAGAAATGCACTAAAATTGTGAGATAGGTATGTTCAGATCACTTACCTTAAGCACTTTTAATTTTCTACACTATTTTACTGCTTTTTTTTAATGAAATGTATGCTACTGCTTACCCATATTTCCGCCACTAGTTAATTATATTTCGAAGCATCTTATCTAAGTGCACTTCTTGCTGGGAAGTGGTCCAGACCATCATCCATATCCACGACTGGCTATTGGTGCAGCTGGATTCTCTACAGCTTCGGCACATGATGCTGCAGTTCAGACCAGGTACAAAAAAGTAGCCATAGCTGGCTCTCAGGAGCTGGCTGCCTTGTGGTAGGAACGTGCACATTAGATAAGTGCTGCAAGCTTTTCGGGTGATTAAATCCCCACTATATTCTCCATAACTCCTCTCCTGGAGGACTGGGGGTGGAAATCAGGACTCCAGGACCTGATTCCGATTCCTGTTCCTACCACAAGGCATCCAGCTCCTGATAACCAGCTACGGCTAATTTCTTGCGCCTGCAAAGCGGACTGCGGTGCCCGGTGCGAGTGAAGGAATACTGGTTTGAACTGCAGCATCATGTACCGAAGCTGTAGAGGTTCCAGCCAGTCGTGGATATGGATGACGATTCGGACGACCCTACTTCCTAGTAGGTCAATAATGTCAATTGTCTAGCCAAATAAGGTCATTTTCTGAGTCTGACAAGTTACATTTCATTCAATAAATCTTATAAAACACCAATAACATATAAACAGGAATTCGAAACTGGTCTCATCAGCGCAGCCAGGGCAGTTCCACCGGGAACATGATGGGCGCGGTGACACTCAAAGTGGCGTAGCTCCGTAACGGGTGACGCTAGAGAGAAGGTAGACACACCAATGGAAAGTCCAAAGTATGAAGAGAATTGTTTATTCGGGTACGTTTTCCCCTCCGAGTCTTCATTTATCCGCAATGGAGCCATTTCGAATTTTTTTCAATTTTTGAAGTTTTGACAGCACTAGGAAAATTATGAACGAAATATGCATTGAACATGTGAAACACGAACGAATATGCTTCTCCGAAGCTTTTATGATCATTTCGACCCAAATCGGACCAGTATCAACCTTTTTGCTGCCCTTAATAGCCAGATCTGCAATTTCTGCGACTTAGGCCCTTATTGTTCCGCAAAAACAGGGAAGCCGACGGGGGAGAGTAGGGGACTTTTTGGTACGTGTTGTCCTGGACGAAAACTACAATCCTGGAAATTTTCAGCTTTACAATAATTAATTCCGGATAGAAGCGATATATTGACTAAAATTCCTGCGCTACTTTTATTAAATCAATGCTAATATATTAAGTTTAATTTTGTGATGTAAAAAATAGGCGTGAATTATTAAATATTTTGTTTATAGGAAGAAACCATCATGTCATAATTAATTTTGGGCAAATTGGATAAATCTTCTTTCACAAAATTCAACTCTGTCTTAATAGTTTATTGATAAAATATAAAATAACGAAACCGAATGCCACATATTCACATAAACAAACAATAAATAAATCTAACCAATATGTCTCTTTCACTTGTATTGTGACAAGAAGTAACAACTGATAGCACGCAGGAAAAGTTGGGAAAGCCGATTTTACACAAAGTTGCCACATAATCATCGCCGTGAGATTATCTACTTTCTGTATATTGGTGCCTTAATCGGGTCACGCTAATATACTACTTAGGAAAACACTTTAAAACACTCATTATTGGAAAACCAATTTCATATTAAATAAAAAAGTGTGAATGACTAAATTTGAATAAATGATTTAAGTATTTTCAATATATATTTTTTTCTCTTTAAAATGCTAAGAATTCTATCATGTAATTCAATACTTCGTCAGTATTAGCTAGAAGAGTAGTTGTTTTGATTGATTCTCCAATAATGAGTGTTTTAAAGTATTTACCTAACTAGTATATTAGCGTGCCCAGATTAGAGCAACAATATACAGAAAGTAGGTATTTTCATAATGAATAAAAAGTGTGTAAGTTGTGATTTGCATAATACCTAAATAATATTCTCTAATCATGATAAAAGCAAATAAATAAAAGATAATTAATTGTAAAAATAATTATTATTATTGTGTGTCGTTGTATTTATTAGAAAATGTATTAAAAAAATAACGCAAAATTGATGTTTTATGATAATGAAAAAAAAATAGTACGTTACACAACCGAAAAACATTGTTTTGCAGGTCTCTCTGCTTGGGTCGACCTGCAAAACACCTCTCTCCAGTCTTGTCACGCAAATTAATTTTTGTTTATAATTGCTATGTACCAACGGTGTATTTATGCAATTTTACAAAAATATTTTTAATAACTATCACAAACTGTCAGATTTACAGTCACGATCGCGTAACAAAAGTCAAATAAGCATCTAGCGCATCCGTTTCCATAGCTACGAAACAAAAGTCGTTTATAGAACGCGTCGCGTTGCCGTCAATTAATTAATAAGGAAGTATGTTTTCCAAATCAAGTATGAATCGTTTTGGGAAGATAGAATTTGTTAAAATTAACAAATAAAAAAGTATCTAAGGAAATTGTTAATTTGGGAAATAATCTTGACATAGCTCTAAATCTTATCACACAAACTACGGGCAGCTATATTTTTTGTAACATTTTGCTTTTAAGCAAATGTTTTCGACTTAATAATTTACACATAAAAACTTCGACCTTCGGTCTCGGGCTTTTAAGGTAAATGATTACGTCTCAAACATTTTTTAAGCAAAATTTTACAAAAAAAAGCTACCCGCAGTTTATCCGATAAAATTCAGATATAACCTATGACAATATAAGAAAAATTCGGTAGTATTTTTTGTAAATTTCAACTCCTTAAAAAAATATTCTTGGACACCTCTTAATATGAACTGTTTTTCTTAAAAAAATTAGCTATGAAATATTTTAACGTACTTAAGATACACCCTGTATTTGCTTTTTCTTATTTTTTCTTTCAAAGTTGTCGCTATTCCCATAAGATTCCTATGAATAAGTTATTTATTATTTTGTTTATATTATGTTTTTCCCAAGGTGTCTCAATTAATAAATAATTAAAGAATTTACCAAACTCAAGTACTGGCTTGAAAATTTTATATGATCGACGCCATGCACGTTCCCCGTCATAAAAATACACTCAGTTTCGTGGGAAACCTTCTTAAGTGTCTGGTAGTTTAGATAAGTTCCATCAGTTCACGGGTGAACCTGCAGATATGAGAAAAAACGAAATACCTATCTTGTAATAATTAAGTACTTGTAAAGCAATGTTTTTGATTGTCTTATCTATTTTTAAAATGATACACAGTGCTATAATTTATCTTCTTATGTAGAACATATGTTAAATTTTGTTTAATAAGTAATAAGAATGAAAAAGATGAGCAGTAATAACTAACTATTCAGACAATAATCATTTTTTATTAATTTAAAAAATTTGCTTTATATCCTTTTGATATTTATTTGTAGTAAAGTAGCTAGAGGTTTTAACTTCGAAATAATCTCATATGAATTAGATTTCGTTCATTTGTGGCAACTTAATAGTAAATGTATTAAGGAAATGTTTCTATATTATGTGGGGACGCTGACTTATAAGGGGTGGATGCCACCTTTTTCAGTGGATGGTATCTAAAAAAAAAACACATTGAAGCTGAAATAGAATCAAATTTTGAGAAACTTTATGCAATTTCTTATATAAATTATCTTTGAGTTTTATAATTTGTCTTCAAGTTATAACGGCTTGAAAATTAGGATTTTAGCTTGAAAAAGAAGTATTTTAAATAGGCTTTTGTCAAATCACTCGAAAGATATTACATTGAGCGAAAACATGCCAAGAACAAATAAAAAATCTACTGATTTCAGGATGAATTTATTTTTTTTCTAATTTCTGTAGAATTAATGGTTTCGGAGATTTGTAAGTATAAAGGTAGCGTCCTAATGTCCATAAGACGAAGTATTTAGCTTAAATGTTAACAGTTGCGTTAAAAATGCTGACGATCCATTAATTAGGCTTTCAAATCATTTTTTGGTTATTTCTATAGCATAAAAAACAAGAAAGTTATAACAGAAACACTGTACTGTTTCACATTTTTTTAATAAAACGTCGTCATTTTGTTACTGTATTTCATCAGTAAAAAACATATTCCCATATGCTGTTTTTCGTCAATGACCTAGAGGCTGAAATTTTTTCGTCCGTTTACAACGCTTGCTTTAAAAATAAATTGCATTTTAAACAGTAAAGAGATTTTAGAAGAAACTCAACATTTTTGTTTCTTTACAAATATCTTAATATAGTTTTAGAGAAAAAATTATGTACAGCAGAAATTAAGCTCATAAACTGAGAATGAATTTGATTTTGTAATATATTTGTGTAGAATTGATAGTTTCGGAGATATGTTATAGATGGCATCGGACCGTTTTTAGGATGGAGTATTTAGTTTAAAAGTTGAATATCTTAGAAACTACGACACATAAAAAATTTTAAGGAACCAAATTAAAGATAACACAGGCACACAAAATAAATAAAGTGATTTCTTCTTCTGACTAAACCAACTTATTTTTATGCATTTTGATACGTTGAATTCGAATCCGGAGTCAGAATTGCTCCATCACCCACAATTTTTTTCTAAGTCGAGATAATAACTTTAAAAAAGTCGTAATTTAGGTTATTCTCGGGATTTACAAAAAATTGGTGAGTAATGGAGCTAAACGGACACCGGATTCGTATTTCACACCGTCCCTGGCTAAGAAGTCTGCTATTTCATTGCCCTCCATGCCAGAGTGGCCCGGTATCCAGACCAGAGTTAATTTGTTGAATCTGCCCAATCGGGCTAAAGCCTTTTGGCAGTTCCAAACCAATTTAGAATTGCAGCGATGCGAGGCAAGAGCTTTGAGAGCTGCTTGGCTGTCTGAAAAGATTTTTATTGATCTGCGTCTAGGACGCCTCTGCTCAAGCCTCCTTGTACACAGTTCAATGGCATGAACTTCTGCCTGAAAGACAGTCGCATAGTTACCCAGGCTTGAAGCGATTCTTACCTTTGGGTTGCAACTGTATGCTCCAGCTCCAACTTCCTCAGGGGTTTTGGAGCCGTCTGTAAACCAAAAGATGTCTGCTCTTTGCAGGTCAGGTTTGTTCCGATCCCATTCGTCTCTTCCAGGAAAGAGGACGGTAAAGGGCAGTTCATAGTTGGTTACGGTAGACATCACATCTGAAAGCATTCCCAGCATGTCATGACACTTCATGTCATCTGACAGCCTGTTGCGTTCCATGATGCTAGCCTGCGGCATATTATTACCGCTTGTTGAAGTCTGTATGTTGCCCACCTGGCCTTTCTCTCCAAGTAGATGTGGAGAGTGGGTAGATCTAGGAGGTTTCCAGAGCTGCTGACGGTGTGGTACTTATCGCACCAGTTATCGCCAGGCATGCTTGTCTCTCTAAACCAGAGAGTTTGGGTTTGGTCGTTTGTTGTAGCCCTTTCGACCACCAAACTATGGAGGCATACGCTACCGTTAGTCTTATGACCGTAACGTATATCCTGTATATTTGTTGGTGACCTATGCCCCAGAACTTTCCACAAATTCTGCGACATGTCCACAAGGAGAGTCGTGCTTTGTTAACCTTTTTCAGATGGGAGTTCCAGTTGAGTGATTTGTCTAGTGTAACACCTATATATTTCACTTCCTCCGCAAATGGAATAGTTTCACATGCTAATCAAGGCGGCACTAAATTGTTCAGCTTCCTTTTTCTAGTGAAGGATACTATTACAGTTTTGTGGGGGTTCACAATCATCTGCTCCCTCTCATACCAAATGTGGACTGTATTTAGCACCTCATGAAGGGTATTAGAGAGTACCTCTTCGGATTTTCCTCTAACCATAATGACTAGATCGTCCGCATATGCCTGAACCTCGACTTCCTACAGAGAGAGAATGGCCAGCAGGTCATCCTCAAACAGTGACCACAGAAGGAGGGAAAGAACCCCGCCATGTGGGCACCCTCTTGCGGCCTTAAATCTGACCGTCTCTCCCTGTAGAGAAGTCGTTGATAGTAGTGTTAGATGAATTTTCCCAAAATATTATTTTTGGAAAACCATTTTTTGGGAAGTTCAAGAAGTGTGGTGCAGATATTTTCAAATTCTCTGAGGTCAACTGTTGGGTCAAATAAAATCTAGTTTGAAAATCTGAACATTTTGCAATGATGACGTCTGTAGTCAGCTTAAGTCTCCTTGCCCCTTATTAGTAGAGGTGCTTGGTTATTGTGAGTCCACTTGCCTCTCACTAGTCGGGGGGCTTGTTTTTTGTGAGCCCCTTTACCTCTCACAATTCGGGGTGCCTTTTTGCGTGAATTCCTTTGCCTGTTACTAGTCGAGGTGCTTGGTTATTGTGAGTCCCCTTACCACTAACAATTCAAGGTACCTTTTTGCGTGAGTCCTCTTGCCAGTCACGAATCAGGTTACTCTATATTGATGAGACTTCTCTTAGTCTTGATTGCCATCGTCCTTAATTACAGGAATAATATTATTCTGAGTAAAAATATCGCTGAGAATTTCAGCTGGCTTCAGAACTTTCGACAAATACCTTGAGTGGGACAGATAGTACACAATTGCAGCAACGTGCGAGCAGCAGCGAGCAGCTCTGTTTCCGTTGGCACAATTGTATACTGTCTGTTCCATTCAAGGTATTTGTCGAAAGTTCTGAAGCCAGCTGAAATGCTCAGCGATATTTTTACTCGGAACAATAATATTCCTGTAATTGACTATAGCAATGAAGAAAAAGAAATGTCAATTGTGACAGACAAGGAAACTCACAATAAGCAAACTTCCTGACTAGTGAGTGGGAAGGGGACTCACGATAAACAAACACCCCATAATAAGTGGTCCAAAATCGTACTGTAACCTTCACGTGGTGGACCTTAGAAACTACAGTTCTTTAGTAGGCTGACTACAAACGTTATCATTGCAAAATGTTCAGATTTTCAAACTAAATTTTGATTGACTCAACAGTTGACGTCAGAAAATTTGAAAATATCTGAAGTTTGATATTGATTTGAACCACTTCTTTCCGACAAATGGACTCAGTATTTCTACGTTTGCGCCATCAAAAGCCATAACATATAATTTTTTCATGAAAATCGGTTTATATTTTTTCATTTTTCTTTTTGCCCCCATAACTCCTAGTCCCCTGCCAAGTGTACAAAATAGGCTCCCGTGGGCTCCTTGATGATGCAAGTATGGTAGTAGTCTGAATCTCTTTGTTAGGCCTTGAAGAAACATAATTTCGATGTTGGCACTCTCAAAAATGATGTGCATGAATACTGCGTGCGAAAAACAAAATGGCCGCCATCGCAAACACTTTTTCCAATTTATCTAAGTAACTATTGGGGTTACGAAAAAAAGTTTTATACAAAAAATATTGCTAAATCAATTTTACACACAAAAGGTTATTATAAGTTTTTATGCAGGACTAGCCATTTTCCCAGAAACTTAAGTTTTAAAATTATTTCATTTGAGATACCATTTGAGCAACTACGAGTTCTCAGCACTACCGAAGTCATTATTTGCAGTTGACGGGAGTATGCAAAATTGTCTAGCTAAGTACAAACTTATGCATGCTCTTGAATCAATGCAAGGTATACCTGCCGAAGAAAACGATGCTAATCATGCTTCCACCACACCTGCAGTTTTAAAAGAAAATGAGAAGCTACAGGAAGAAGCTGCGATAATAGATGGCATGGCGCTTTTTCACACCTACCACAAACCTAGTACAGTGAAGACATGCCGTGACCTCGGTTTAAGCTTCAGCAAATGGATCGGGCAAAAATTCAGCAATTACAGTGAGGTCCATGTTGTTTTCGACTCTTACAAAGAAAACTCGTTGAAGAAAGCCTTGAGAGTGATTCGGCAAAAAGGCTCAGATCCAATCCAGTAAAAAATCGGACCAGAAACGAATATTGGAAGTATAGCAATGAATAAATTCTTGTCCCACGATAAGACGAAGGATGAACTGACAGAGATCCTTTCCGGTCAGATTCTTCAATTTGGCGTGACCCATAACAAAAGGTTTGTAATCAGTTGGAGGGACAAAGCAGCTTCATCACATGGCGATGATGTATCCAGTCTTTTAAGTACGCATAAGGAGGCGGACACAAAGATCATATTACATGTAGTATATTTAGCACAGAAATGAATTGAAACTACTCATGTATTCTCCCCCAATACTAATATCCTAATTTTGGTACTAAGACGATATCCCCAACTTTCGAAAGAGTTTGCATTTTTCCTTGGCCATGGCATGAAAAGGTTTAATTTACAGAGCACTTAGACCTCTGAAAGCCTCTGCACTTCCTGGCTTACACGCACTTTCAGGAGCAGATGTAACAGGATCATTTGCTGGGAAAGGTAAAACAACGTGGTGAAAAACTTTTAATTCTGCAAGTGATAAGCTGCTAGAAGCTTTGGCTAAATTGGGGACCCACAGAAGATGTCAGGGCTAACTTGGAAGTGTTCATTTGCCAGCTTTATATCCCCATAACAACACTGACCGACATAGGAGCTCTGAGAAGGTTGTTGTTCATCCAGAAACAATATCAAGATGAGAACCTTCTTCCAACAAGATCTGCACTGGATCCGGCTTTGCTAAGGACCCACCTTCAGTGTTTTGAGTGGAATCAGGACCTCATTCAGCATCCCAATAACCCCTCAGATTTTGAATGGAAGAAAGTAGGGAGCACATACGAGCCAGTTGCCTTTACCAAACCTTGTGCTCCAGAGCTTATCTTGGAACTTTGTAGCTGCTCATGCTCCCAAAGGCGTTGCTCTCCTCCATATACGTGTCAGTTGAATGGACTCCGGTGTACCGAAACGTGTAAGTGCGAAGGTAATCTCGACCGATGTAATAATATCGGAGAGTGCGAGTAAGGCGACGATGAAGATTTGGGTCTAAGAGAGATTTTTATTGAAAGTGACGATGATTTTAATTAAAAATGTCATTGTAGAAGTGAAAAGTATTGATTGTCTGTACTTTGTCTATATAAATCTGTAACTACTGTATTTCTATAAGTTTCTTCATTAAACGTTAAAAAATTTTTTTCCTTTTCTGGCCTTGCATGGGTTCCATCAGCCAGCTACACAGATGGGGGAAAGAGAAGGAAGTAAAAAGGGAAACGTTAAAATTATATAGGTACTTTTTCTTTTAATTTCCTATGCCTACCTATACTGTAAAACATAGGGGAGATGGGGGTATTTGTTTATTTATGTTTGTAATATTTTGGATATAATTATTGTTTCCAGTGGCCCGAGAAATAGTGTCAAATATGTTAATATGCTCTGGCAAATCTCTCATCATCAGACATATTAATTTTTATTGTTGGAAACTATAAAATGAAACTTTTTGAGAGAACGGTTAGTTCTAGATAAAAAATTGCAATAACCTTTTCTCTGTATAATTGATTTAGCAATATTTTTTATATAAAACTTTTTTTCGCAATCCCAATGGTTACTTAGATAAATGGGAAAAAGTGTTTGTGGCTCCGGCCATTTTGTTTTTCGCGCGCAGCACTCACGCACCATTTTTGAGGGTGCCAACATCGAAAGTATGTTTCTCTAAGGTCAAACAAAGAGATTGAGACCACTACCACACTTGCATCATCAAAGATCCCACGGATGTACTTTTAATAGGGGACTATCCCCTAAAAATGGTTTTCCAAAAATAATATTTTGGAAAATTTCATCTAACACTACTATCAACTCGTGCCCAAAATCTCGACCAGATTGGTGCGGGCAGCATACCCATGCTTATCCTGCTATACTCTTTATGTTTGTTTCAATCTTACCGCACAATACACTTCATTTTATAGATATAATAATATAAAAAATCGCAAAAGATACCGTCAATGAGTAAAGAGGAGAGGAGAAAATAGGTATTTTCTCACTAAATTTGGTATTTGAAAGTTGCCAAATCCAGTGGTGTACTCAGATTTGAATTGATTGATTTGATTGCTAATACGATTTCAACATGTTTCGCCTTCTATTCAAAGTATGGTCATAAATAAATAAAATAAAATATAAATTTCTTAGGTAAACTTTCAATTTAGGCTCTTCATGATTCAAAAATATTCAAACGAATTTAATTTAGAATCAATGGAGGTATGCGTGGTGCAGGTTTCTTTCAGGAAAATTGTATTTTCTAAGAAACACACACACAAAAGAACATGTGGAGAAAATGCCAAATCTGTGTCTTGATACTTAGTTCAACGGAGACTCAACATTACAAATAAATTATTTTTTCGTAGGCAGAGTGATAAGAGAACGGGTCAAAACATTAAAGCAAAAAGGACAACATAAGTCAACACTGACCCCAAAATAACATGGGAAACTGGAAATACGAAAAAAGAAAATACGTAAATGAAATAACAAAATACACAATACCTGGAATATCCCCCTACTAAGGCATGAAGACATTTAGAAGAAATACTGCGAGGATATATAAATGCAACTACGAGGAGAAGAACTAGACTGGACAAAAATATGTTCATAAATAAAAATTGCGGCACCTGTGGATCCAACAAGAAAAGAAGGAAAAGATCTAGATGATATACATAGCAATCAGCAGCTAATGAAGACATACGGTGTCAAATACGTGGCATCGATAGAAGCCAATAGAAGTCTGAGAAGAGCTGAAAGAGACATTAGGACTAAAGCAACTAAATAGGAACAATGACAATTAAGTGGATAGAAACACACAATAAAGTACTGGGGGCATGTCACAAATTAAAAATAGGGGGGCCATGTTACACGTAGATAACAATAATTGAGAGGATCACGAACAATCTAGCAAAGGATCAAGCTTACTGGGAAAGAACGGTAAGAAAGAAGGTATACCATGAATATATCGCAAGGATATATACTCTGTCGTAACCAGAAACAGAAGACTCAGAAGAAGTAGAAGTCTAGAGGCCAAAACACAAATGAAGGATCTTAAACGCTCCTTCGCGACACAATGCGTCAACGCATCTCACAAATACACTACAGGCACCCCACATCATATGGGCCTCGGTACCAAATTCACTAGCCGAAAAAAAAAATTGTCAAGATCTCAAGATCTCTGATAGGAGCTCCGCATTTTAATAATTGATAATCGAGGGGGAGAAATGTGAAAAAAAAAACATCTCTGGCAGGCCCCTCGGAAGCCCGGGCCCCCAAACTCAGTACCCACCATACGAGGGTCTGCCTACATTCCCTATCCCGCATTGCATTACCATGCATCATGTAGCTCTCGCTGCTGGCAACAAGCATGACCCTAACCCAATCCAGCGTGGTCGTAGCCGGTCCAGCGGCATATCCTGGGAAAAGAGGCAATGGCTACTACACGCTGATAAATCAATCAATCAATCAAATCAAAAACAAAGGCAGTCGACGTTTTATATTTTATAATATCGGATGTAAAATGAACTTTTAATAATACACTAAAGCAACATATATATATATCCAGACATCTAAACATGGGTTCGCAAACTCAATACATTAACACTTTTTTAAAGATGATAAGTAATCTGATATAAGGTCGAACTATTACAAGGGCTACTATGTGGTTGTTACCACCCATAGGGAAGAATCTATCAGAAAATATCAGTTTTAGTAAATGTGTCAATCACAAAAGGAGGACCCGCTACTTTCATTTGACTTAGTCCCTCTCAATGGGTTCTTTTATTTAATAATAGACATGAACGCTGGAGTGCCGCTGGATATATGTAACAATCGCAATAGGCAAAAATTGTATTTCTTCAGAGCTATTTCATTTCTAAATTATTAATTAATATTTCATATTACCTACAGTGATAAAAGTATTAGTAAAATTACCGAGTAATTGAGCAATTTACTAAGTAAATTTACCATGACACGACTTTTTCTGAATGATATCAGTGTAAGTAATGTTCAGCTGTACCTTTAACATGCTGTTGTACATTTACAGTTAAACTGTAATTTTATTTTGTAATTTTAATACTTTATGTACGTACACTATAAAAAGAAAATCCTGTCTGGATAAATGGCAATTTTGTTACAACCTCGGGGTGTAACAAAATTGTCCCTTATCCAGATAGGATTTCCTTTTTATTTAAGTAAAATCACTGTTTTACTGTAAATGTACAACTACATGTTAAAGTTACACCTGAACATTACACATTACTTACACCGATATTGTTTAGAAAAAAATGTATTTTTACAGTCATGTCATGGGAAATTTACTTAGTAAAGTCCTCAATTACTCGGTAATTTTACTAGTACTTTTATCAGTGTATACTAGTATCATTGTCAATACCTCCCTACAAAATAACGAAAGACCTCGGTAAGTAAATATATATGTACCTACAAATGGACATACGCTCAGAAGAAGCTAAGAATTTATACATATCTGAGATGTGCCATATATATTCATAATACAGTTAAAACGGATATCATGTGTATCTTAAGAGATTTATGAACTAAAAAAACATTAATTTCAAATATTAGTATCACAGGTAGTTAAAAACGACATTAATTTGAATTGCATCTTTTCTGTTTTTGGTAGCAATGTGTCTCCAATGTTTGATAAGTAAGTCATGACATAGATAGCAGGTCTAGGGTATAACAAATCGAAAAGCTAGTGGCCGAATCAAAAGAAAAACGACGACTAATGACATAGGAAAATCTGCACCTCAGCAGATGCCGGTCGAAAGAAAAAGCTGCGATGCCAACTCTGAACTTCAAATATCCTATATTGCTGTATTAATATTAAAGACACTCGCTTATGTAATCCAAGTGGACGGAGCTTAAAATATACAACGGCTTAGCGATATTCAAGCGGGAAGAATTCATAAAATAAGCTTTACTGGTTGGAAACATTATTGTGATCACGACTGTATGTATCCACAGTTAGATTCCTCAGAAAATATCCCTTCCAATATCGTTATCTTCCACATTTTATAATTTTTGGGCTCCCATCAAAGGAGAGATAAAAATATAGACGGATTATGATTCACGAAAAACCAGGTGGTAAGCAGTATCTTCTAAGACGTAGATATTACTAAGGAACTGATGGCAAAAAGCGTTGATGTCATAATGCTGTCAGATGCACCATATAGTAAGGGGACGCCAACTGGAATGAATATATCACAGAATAAGTTGTAAAAAAGAAGATGCTTATGTGTATTATTCGATAGTTCTCTTCATGTATTTTCCTACTTTTATTGTATTTTACTTATTATGTTTGAGTCAGTTATAATGTGTATATTCTCAAAATCATTCTGTACTGTACGTAAAATTTATTAAAATTGTGTTAATCTTATTCCGGATGAATTGGGGTAAATGTGGGTAAATAGATAAATCAAGTATATAAGAGTCCATGAAATTGGTATTTAGTATACACAAAAGAAGCTATAAGGTCTCAAAAAAATTTTGGCAACAGCCACCTTTATTACCACCCCCACCCCATTATTAAAGGGGGTGAAAAAAATATGATTTAGTGTGTGCACAAGAACAAAAACCTCAAAATATTTTTTTACCTCATCCACCTCCACTACCACCCCCTTATCATCACTCCTACCTCACTACCAATGTGGGATATCGTTTTATGGGTTTTTGAAATCATCTTCAAATATTATATTTTTAAAGTTCCATAAGCAATTATTTCCACATACAAAATTTTTTCGTTGTGAGAGACTTGGATGGAAAATCTGGATGTGGAAGTAGTGATTCCTTGGACAGCGGTTTTGTTTCCTTGACGAGGAAAATCATCCTTTGCTGTACAATTTCACTTCTATACACTATGTTCGTAGACACCACATTAATAAAACTATGCGAAGCATGCGCCAGTGGAGCTCAACACCCTATTTTGTTCGCTGCATGAAAACCACTGCGCCTATCGGAAATATGCATAGAACCATATTTGTAGTAAATTGTATATAGAACATTATCAATGAGTATAAAACTTTTTGGTGGGCCAACTATTTCGCATAAAAGTGAGAAAACCGCAGTGTGGTTTTTAAAGGTGCGGAACACCCTGTACATTTTTATTTAAACTATTTCAGAAATTGATTATCTACATGTTGATACCTACTTTTTTCGACTTTATATCGTTTGAAATCGTCGAAAAGTAGAGCATAAAACTCAATTTCTTCAAAAAGCTGAAAATGGCCATATTATCAAAACGTTGTATCTTGGTTAATTTTTAATTAACTATAAAAATATTGTCACCAATATTGGTGTTTCTGAGAAAGTAAAATCGATGCATAGTTTCATTAATCGGCTTATGTTTACATTTATATTTACTATTTTTAATGTAGGTACTAATAAAAGTGGTAAAAAAATATGGAATTCACGCATATGGAGTTGTAGAAAACGAGATTTTCATGACCCTCTTATCTCTACTATACCTCATCTGCCGGACTCCTGCTAGTGCATTTTTAAATACATTTCGCTTTCAAACTTTCCTAAATGGCAATATTTGATAGATAAAAATGAGAGGGTGTGACAAGATTCATTAGGTTACGTGTAAATATTTATATTACACAAGTAAAATAGTAAACACCATCAGTACAAATTTAAGTATGTAGATACCACGACACTTCTAGAAGAATGTACCATATCAGGTGACATGTTATGGATGATGCTGTATAACTCACTATTTCCATAGTTTTGGACTTTAAAACTTTGGGGATTCAAACTGTGAACGATGCACTTGACATAATATGTCACGTTTTTATCACTTATCGGAAGTTACTTCAATTTCTCATTTTGAAACTACAATCTGTATTTTAAAATATTCTGATACTAGATGATTTTGTTTCAGTTATACAGGATGTAGCGTAAATAGGAGCAACTACGTGTAGATCACGTCAAAATACGACGATTTATCATCACTATTCCTAGAAAAAGTTCATAATTTTTCTTCCAACTTTAGATTTATATACCTATATGAAGTTGCGGTTCTTGTTGTCGATCTTACCACCTAGAGTCTGAAGGATTTAATCCTGGAATAGACGAGAAAAAACAATTCATACTTAATTAAATTGCTACTCTGCCACTCTTCACTGTATTTATAACCATTGAAGCAGTTTTTCTGATATAAATATTTATATTTCACAAGTAAAATAGTAAACACCATCAGTACGTAGATACCACGACACTTCTAGAAGAATGTACCATATCAGGTAACATGTTATGGATCATATTTTTGAAACTTTAAAACTTTGGAAATTCAAACTGTGAACGATGCACTTGACATAATATATCACTTTTTTTTATCACTTACCGGCAGTTACTTCGATTTCTCATTTTGAAACTGCAATCTGCATTTTAAAATATTCTGATACTAGATATTTTGTTTCAGTTATACAGGATGTAGCATAAATAGGAGCAGCTACATGTAGATCACGTCAAAATACGACGATTTATCATCACTATTCCTAGAAAAAGTTTTCTTCCAATTTTAGATTTATGTACCTCTATGAAGTTGCGGTTCTTGTGGTCTATCTAACCGCCTAGAGTCTGGAGGATTTAATCCTGGAATAGACGAGAAAAAACAATTTATACTTACTTTAAATTGCTACTCTGCCACTCTTCACTGTATTTATGACCATTGATATATGTCTTAATCCTAACGTTTTTAAAGTTAGTCGCGTTAGTTTCTTTCTTGCAGTCGATGTCCTGAACAGACGTAAAGAACTATGTAAAATTCTTTAAAAATCAGTTACCGATCCAACCCATAGAATTGCCAGTGGCGTACCGAACTCTTTGGGGTGGAGGGAGCAGTCCATTTAAAAGGTGGTATAAAAAAGTTGCAAATAAAAATGAAAGTTTTATGAGCGGGGCACGCAAAATGAAAAAAAAATGATGAACGGGGGGTAAAAAATGGGAAAAAATTAGTTTCATATTATGGGTCTCAGAGACTGGTAATTTTCACTAGGAGACGCAGGTTAGACGGCTTTGTCGAACCCGTACTCTACGACACTACTCTTCCGATTTCCAGGACGGTGAAGTATCTGGGTGTCATCCTGGACTCTAAACTGACCTGGAAAGATCACATAGAGAGACAAATACAACGGGCCACTACTACTCTTTAGGTGTGTAGATGGACCTTTAGTAAAACATGGGGGTAACAATGTGGTACTATAGTCGTATAGTAAGACCAACGATAACTTATGCTTCTGTTGTTTGGTGGTCGGCTGTATGCGTTCAACAGAAACTAACACAACTCCAAAACTCGCCTGCTTAGGAGTCATAGGAGTGATACGCACTACTCCCACTGCCGCTCCGGAGGTCCTTCTGGACCTTGCGCTCCTTCACCTGGTGATTGAGGCCGAGGCTCGAAAAGCGGCCTACAAATTGATGTGCGGCTGTCAGTGGAAGGTTGGAGGAGAACCTTTGCCCTATCCAACGCTATAAAGTCTCATTCACTTCTGGAGGCTAGAAGTAATGATATAGTGCCCTCTTTGTCCTTCTCAGTTCCCTTTGAGTTTGTCATCCCCAAAAGGGAAGACTGGAACTCACTCGTGAGTATACTGAGGTCTACCAAAGTTGTCTGGTTCATGGATGGATCGAGGTATGAGGAAAGTGCTGGAGCGGGGATACTTATATGGTGAAAATCCCAGGGTTGAACTTTCTTATGCGGTGACAAAGGATCACTACAGCCCTTTGGATGTGTAGAAGGACCTTCGGTAAAACGTGGGGATTAAACCCCAGGGTAACAATGTGGTACTATGCTGTTACAGTAAGACCAATGATTACTTATGCTTCAGTTGTTTGGTGGCCTGCCGTTACCAGGCTATACATTCAACAGAAGCTAGCACAACTCCAAAGACTCGCCTGTTTGGGAATTACAGGAGCAATACGCATGACTTCCATAGGAGCTCTGGAGGTCCTTCTGGACCTTGTGCCCCTTCATTTAATGATCGATACTGAGACTCAGAAAGCGGCCTAACAAGCTGAAGTGCGGTGGTCAGTTGAAGATTGGAGGAGAACAACGCAAGGGCCCTATCTGACGCGATAGTGACTCACTCACTTCTGGAGGTTAGGAGGATGATATGGTGCCTTCCTCCTTCTTCTAAGAACCCACTGTTGGAAATAAGGAATGCCCCTATAGGAAGGATTTTAGCCTTCGGATTAGAATTCGGTGCCAAAGTTTATAACCACTGAGATTCCACAAAAAGATATTTTTTTGATACTCATTGGTTTATAGGGAAATTACCAGTCTCTCAAATTTTTTATATCTCTCTTATTTTGTAAGATTTTTTATAAAAACGGTCTAATTGCCCTTGTAACTGTATGCCATTTTAATCCTCCACTTTATCTCCTTTAGTTGATTCGTCAGATATGCTCCTAGGTATTTCAATTTGTCCTTTGTTCTTAAAGAGTTGTCGCCTATTTTGTATTTATCTCCGCTGCTCCAACTCTGTTTTGTTGATGAATCTTGCACCATTTTTTTCTTGTTTATATTCAGTCCAGATGTGTACAAATGTGGTTTCATGTTTTCTCGGAAGTCGAGAATGCCTGCTCTTCTTCCGCGACAATTAGGAGATCATCGGCGTATGCTAATACGATTGGGAATGTTACTGTGTCTTCGTTTAAATTTGGTGTTTCTTTTATTGTGGTTTCTACTTCTTTGTCTGGGACCGTGGTGGATTAATTTGTTTTTTTGTTTGGTTTCCTTTATTTGTTCGAACCATTGGATAATAGTGCTTTCGTGGAGGCATGTCTTTATTATTTTCTTTAGGTACGGTGTTGACTCTGGCCTTATAAGCGATAGTATCAAATGTCTTCTGGAGATATATATCGACTATGTGGTTGGGCAGTAACTGTGTGTAGCATTTGTATCCTATGCTACTGGCTGTTATTCTTCTGTAATCGTCTATACTCTGTGGAGAGTTGATTTTGTTTGCAGTTGCTGCAGTCCCTTACTGCCCACCTTATAAACCGTCTTTTTGTAGATCTCCAATAAACGCCTCGATCTTTTTCTTGTGGTGCCGTGTTGATTGCAGACGAGCTTCAGTTCATTGTTGAATACCAGCATGAACGGGATGAAGTAATCTATGTTGTTTTGTATTATTAAAAACAAAAGTTGGTTCAGGTCGTCCCAAACTTTCCAACCCTGAACAGGAGGCTGCTTTTTTGGGATACTTAAGAGAGAATCAATTTATATTAGCGAGGAATGCTGTGATTGGTAGTGAATTTCCTGGACCTCAACCTATCGGTAGCAAAAGGGTCAAGGAATTTGAATTACAAAACCGTCGAGCTACGAAAAAATATTACTCACTCTAGAACGGAGGAGGTCAAGGTCAAGGTCAAGGGTAATTTCTGCATTGAACTATATATAGCGTTGAACTGGGTCGTCTTTACTGACTAAAGGACATTCCAGTCGACTTATAACTGCCAAATTCGTGATTATTGTCCAGACAATTCAAGGTTTGAAGAACGATACATTAGCTCCTTTGCTTTATATCTGGACGTTTTTTTGTAAATCTATGGGGCTGAATAAGTGTCCGTGGGCCTGGTGCTTGTTAGCGAGTTGAGGGAAGGTATAATGCTTTGTATTATAGAAACATTTTAGGAAACGTAATGATCCCATCTACCGAGCAAATGTGTCCCAATAATACTTTCATAAATCAACAAGGTAATAATTGTCCAGTCCACACCGCCAACACTGGAACGGAGTGGTTTCAGACTCATAATGTGGAAGTGCTCTCATGCCATACCTACTTTCAGTCCCGATATCAGTCCGATAGAAAACACTTGGGGTATAACTGTAAAAAATATCTATAACTAAATTTTAGGCCACAAAATTCAAATGAGTTATGGAAAATAATTCACGAATGCTGGGAGGAGTTTGATCCAAATATTGTATCTAATATAATTCAGTCAATAGCGAATAGATTTTCTCAAGTAAATGAATGAGATGGTTATAATATGATCAAATATTAAATTTCATTTTAAGTATTCTTGTTATTGTTGTTTTCTGTTTTATTTGAATTTTTATAACATTGTTAAATGTAATTGAATTAACGTACCTAATCCTTTTTTTTTTTGTTTATTTCACTGATGCCCAATGACAATGATTTGCATACTCACTCTAATAATGGTAAGCTTTTTTCATGAATATAACTTTATGTATCATAACGAGATCTAGTACTAGATTATATTTTGATCGTATTCCGTTGATGGGGTGGGAGGTAAATAGGTAAAGCAGGCAAGTAAGACTTCATAAAATTGGGATTTAGTGTGCACGGTAAGTACCAAGATATCAAAATTTATCTGGCATCAGCCGCCCCCACTATGATCCCGAATACTATCCCCACCTCATTATTAAAGGAGATAAAAAATAAAATTGTGATTTAGTGTCTGTATAAGAACCAAAGACCCCAACATTTATTTTGGCATTATCCACCACACTACCAATGTAGCATATCGTTTTATTGGTTTTAGGGGAGACGATTTCAAATATTGTTAAAGCTGTATATTTCCACATAGAGGAGTGCAAATATAGTTTCTTTTATTGAGGGATAGGAAATATGGATGTTAAAGTAGTGATTCCTTATAGGCAGCAGTTTTTGGAATGGTGACAATTCGAGCAAACACATTGTATAACACGTTCATGCCGTGCATTTATTTAAATTTGACCCAAATTTTTCAGTGAGTCACTTCCCAGTAGTGTATTTCTTTTCACAGATTGTACACTAAAGTTCATTTATTATTTTTTCACTAACATTGAATGAATTTGTATACATTTTCTATATCTAAAAGAAATAAATCTTGTCACTCCTGCCATTTTTTAATTAGTTATATTAACTTATTAAACTGCGGCGTTTCTGACCTAATATTACCAATCCAATTTAGGCCCTAAATAATATCCCAGGAAATACAAACAGATCTCAAAAATAATGAAACCATTCATTGTTTACTGTCGGCATAAGGTGATAGGATTATTACTAAGCAACAGCGTGCACAATGCTCCCATTTCTTGGTCCATTACCGATATAGTGGGAACGGTCATCTGGTTTGTGTAAAGTGTGTGAGTTAGCGCCCCACACACTGAGAACCTGTCCTGGCGCCACCGGGAAGACAGGGACTTGTCGTGAATCTGGTAATGCCTTGTAAACATTACATATGTCAAAATTTTTCTACCGATACAAAGAATAATGTGTTTAGACGGCGCCGAGTGCCACAGTGAGAATTTCTTAGGTTTACACATGCATAATATATACATATACAGGGTATTTCACGACTTGTCCGAAAAATTGTAATCACATAATATTTACTTTGAAATAAAAGTCGACTTGGTCAAAAAAAATATAATAAAAGTCCAGCAGAAAACGAGATAAAAATTGTTGATGAAATTCTCGAGCTGCTGTAACTAGTAAACAATTGATAGTACATGGAAATTATTCAAATAAAAGTTTTGTAAAATTCTATTATTTTCACATTTTTGGGTGAGCATTTTTCTTATTAGGTAATAAGAACAAAATTAATTCTTTTAAAGAAAAAACACTGCTGTAAGTCAATTGTATGATTATGCAAAAATAATAATGACTATATAATTCAATTTAATTTCAGTACACTCGGTGTAGTATACTTCAATATATTTCAGGAAGACATTATTTTTGTCGCGTTGTACTACTTTAGCAGACATTGTATGATTGTAAGATCTACTTTCCTTACGATGGCTATAGTTTCTACTATTAGTTTTGAAGTGCGCAGTATATAAAATATTAAAAAATTATCCCAAGAAAAAAAGATAAAAGCTGGATGTATAGCTATGTGTAGAAGAAAGCAAAAATTAAAGACTCTGTTTTATATCAACTCACTTAGTCGTAAACAAGTTAAGAAAACAGTGAACTGAATATCTTAAACCTTACAACTCTGCAGTAGTCCACTCTTGTTATTGTATAAGTTGCTGTGTTTTCTTAGCGCAATTACCATTTAACATTTAGAGAATATATGTATTTTATATTGTTATCATTATTTTAATATATATTATTGCATTAAAAGAAACTTCTTTTAGAAGGGTATTTATTTCTATGTACATTTCATATTGCGTTGCATTCATTATGTGTTTGTAGTTTCTATTTTATTTAACAGCTTTTGACATTTTCATAATTGTACATCAATCCGAACGTGTACCTTATTTTCTCTCAGCGTATCAGCGCTAAGTTTCCTTAATACAAGTGGTCTTTGATCGGTTAATTCTGCAAAGAATCAATTTTAATTACAGCTTTCGTGTGTTACTACCACATCGTGAAGTATAGCAACGGTAAAAAAAAAAAATCGATTTTTTTTTATTCGAATAGGGTTAGAATACGACACGTCGATATTTTAAGTTTGAGTAAAAAAAGATTTCTGTGTCGGTCTGTATGTCGGTCTGTATGTCGGTCTGTCTCTCTGTAACTTTTTGTATGCACGATTACTCTGAAATGGTTTATATTAACTTGAAATTTGGTACATCTATGTACTGTAACCAGATCTGCAACTGGATTATACTTTGATCTTTTCCCATTGAAAGTTGGAGGGTACATGGGGGTAAATAGGTAATCAAGTAAGATTCCGTAAACTTATGATTTAGTGTATGTACGAGAAGTTAAGGTCTCGAAATTTTTTGACATCAGCCACCATCACCCCCATTACCACCCTCACCCCATATAAGCAAACAAGTAAGTATTCATAAAATTGGGATTTATTCAGCCACCACCACCCCATCAGTAAAGGGCGTGAAAAAATAAAACTTGTGAATTAGTGTGTGTGTATAAGAACCAATTAAATTTTTTTTTGGCATCGACACCCCCATCGGAAATTTGGATATGGAAGAAGTGATTCCTTATCTTGGTGCAAAGGCTTTCACGGAGCTGGTGAACTGGCTGCTGGTTTCCGGGGTTTTTTCCTCGTTGACTTTGTTTGGTGTTTGACGTTTCAACTATCTTGTTGTGGTCTTCTTCTGAACGGATTGGACACCATCTTAGCACACCTGATGGAGCTTTGTATCAACTCGAGTTACTTCAACATCAATGGAAGCTTATATAGAAAAAAAGATGGAGCAGCAATGGATTAACCTTTATTACCAGTACCCGCCAACTCATTTTTGGAAGCATTCAAAGTATACACCCTGGACAACTACCAATTAAAACCAAAATGTTGCTTTCAATATGTGGACGACACTCTCAATACATGGCCGTGAGGAGCTGAAGAATTTCAAGGACTACCTAAACAACTTACATTATAAGATCAAATTCACCATGGAAATAGAAATAAGTGTTCTCCCGTTTCTTGACGTCCTCGTGTTTAAGGGCAATGGAAGATTAGGACACAAGGTATACAGGAAATCGACACGCGCCGTCAGATTCCTACACGCTAATTTTCACCACCGCCCAGTACAAAAACAGACCGTCGTTAACACACTAGTACACGAAGCAAAACAAATTTGCGAGGCAGAACATCTCCAAGAAGAATATCGGACTTTAAAAACGTCACTACAGAAAAATGTATCCAAACCGAAGGACATAGACAACGCAATAAAGAAAAGATACAACCAGAACAGAAAAAGGAAAGAAATACACGGCAACAGCTTACCTACCATATATACAAGAATGTGCGGATGGGATCGGAAGAGTTTTGGAAAAAAGAAAGGTGAAGTAATATATGTACAGTGTGTCCCAGGATAGATGTAATGGACCAAAAATTTTGGAATGATATTTGGGGATTGAGTCCTGCTTGTTGTAAAACTAAAGTATACCAAAAATGACTTGATATGGTGTTCTACAGGGTGTTTTATAAGCAAAGTTGTAAAAATCACCAATAATAAAGTACCTTTATTTTTCAATAAATGAAAAAAATCCACTAAGAAAAGTTATTTAGAATGCAATTTTATACCTCTATACCAAATTTCAGGAATATAAAATTATTTTTTTGAAACTTCCCATTTTTTCAATAAATTAGTATTTTATTTTGAACCATTCAATTAAAACTGCATAGAAATTATTTTTTGTGAATTAATATTTAAAGTTATGTTGAAGCTAAAAGTAGGCTATGAGAAAAGCAGTAGATACACGTTTATCATTTATTATTGACATATCTGTCAAACGTAGTCAATATTATCCTTAATTTCTGTTTCAAATTAACGAACCAAGCATAAAAAATTAAGTGAAAATGGTACTCACAGTGCGTGAAAAAATTTATATTGGGCAATGCTACGGAATTGGCGGTGAAAACTCGCTAAGAGAAGTGGTAAGCAATTTAATTTGAAATTTCCAAACACTGCTTTGTCACGTACTGAGGCTATGAGAATAATTAAAAAGTTTCTGGCTATTGGTAGTGTTCTTAACATGAAAAGAAAAATAAAAGCATATGATGAAGACAATGTTGGTTATCATAGCTCATGCCTCTGTTATAGAAAATCCTAGGATGCCACTAAGAGAGAGATCAGCTCTTATTAATATTAGCAAGTCTGAACTCCAAAGAATTTACAAGGCAAAGAAAATTAGGGCATATAAAGCAAATTATAAACATACGCTTGAAGAGGGAGATGACGGCCGTAGGTTGGATTTTTGTTTGACCATTGGAGAAACAATCATGGAAGAGAGATTTTTTCATCATTTCATAATTTTCTCAGATGAATCCACATTCACAACCAATGGTGTTGTTTCATCTCAAAATTGTCGGTTTTGGGCTTCTGGAAATCCAAATTTTAGAATTCATTGTAGAAGACAATATTATAAAAAAGTTAATGTGTGGTGTGCCGTTTCTTATCACGTTGGAGTTATTGGACCTTATTTCATTGAGGGAAGGTTAAACTAGCACACTTATTTACAGCTTCTTGAAAAATTTTCTGAAGAACATTTAAATATTTTAAGATATATGCCTTTAGTTCATTTTCAACATGATGGTTGCCCTGGCCACTCCACAGAAATGGTTAATCGGTGGTTGAATTTAAATTTTGGAGAAAATTGGATTGCCAGGAATGAACCGATCAAATGGCCGGCGAGATCCCCAGACCTATCAATATTGGATTTCTTTTTATGGGGTCGCCTCAAGCAGTTGGTTTACGCTGAACCACCTCCTAACGATGTAGCAGTATTGAAGCAGAGAATTACAAATGCCGTAAACTCCATACCGTTAGATCATATTCGAAACAGTTTGAAGGACTTCAGGCGAAGGATCGCAGTGTGTGTGGATGTGGGTGGTAGCTACGTCGAATAATAAAAAAATTGTAAACATTGTTTTGTATTGGTCAGTAATTAATTTGTTTGTGAATCTGTTATGTTTTTGACATTTATTACTTGTTACAATTTTTAAACCTCATTAATCTTCTGTTAGTAATTGTTTCTTGTTTTACAATTAGTTCGATTAACATTATGCCTTCTTACATCTTGTATATTCAATTTTTTATTTACCAATAGTCTACTTTTTGAGATGATTAACATTTGCTCCTACACAACTTTAAATATGAATTCAACTCTTAATTCGCAAAAAATGGGAAGTTTCAAAGAAATAATTTTATATTCCTGAAATTTGGTATAGAGGTATAAAATTGCATTCAAAATAACTTTTCTTAGTGGAATTTTTTCATATTTTCAAAAATAAAGGTACTTTATTAGTGGTAATTTTTACAACTTTGCTTATAAAACACCCTGTAGAACATCAAATCAAGTCATTTTTGGTATGCTTTAGTTTTACAACAAGCAGAACTCAATCCCCGAATACCATTCCAAAATTCCAAAATTTTTGGTCCGTTACACCTCTTGTTACATCTATCCTGGGGCACACTGTATAATGCAAGACAGAAGGTGGCACAACATTTTCTCAAATATTAAGATCCAGAGGAACTCGAAACACCAGGAGTAGAGTGTAGATTATAGACTGTTTAAGGAGACGCTTGGCCTTGAGTTGGCCTTTCTTCACCTCGACCTAAAAGGACTTTTGTGAATTACGCTACAACTAGTTGTTGCCCAGGACTCGAAGACTTTTCGCAAAGCTTGTGATTTTCTTGGGAGCTAATTTCCATATGTCTTCAGCGGTTAGTTCTGTCTGTTCTAGATTTAGCCTAATGCGGATTAGTACCTTGTGTTCACAAAGTATATGTTCCGCAGTCTCAGTTTCAGCTTCACAGTATCTGCATTTGTCATCTTCTGCCATGCCCATGTTCTTCAGATGATATCTCAAGGGGCAATGGCCAGTTAGAATGCCTGTAATCAGCCTTAGGTTGGACTTTTCAAGTTCGAGAAGCCTTGTGGTACTCTTTGTTGAATAGGTTATAAAGCTTTTCGCTTGTCTTTGGCCTGGAGTATTCCTTCAGTAGGACTTCTTTTGTTCCTTTTCCCATTCTTGGACCTCCTCCGTTAGGTGTCCCTTAGATAAGCCACAGAACGAACGAACGCACAGGGGGCCAGAATCCGAAAAAGCTGACCAAAAGTCGAAAAACCGAGTTTCGAATTTAGGACTCTTTTGTCCCAGAACGTTTAGTAGATTTTACAGCACTTTCGGTAACTACAACAACACGCGTGAAATAAACAGCTCGGTGCGCTTCGTGTCACATTCGGAATGAAGTTACAAAGAGCTCGGGGGATGTCGGCTCCTAGGGACCGGTTTATATTATACCTGGGTAAATGACCCCAGGTATAATATAAACCGGTCCCTAGGAGCCGACATCCCCTGAGCTCTTTAACTTCATTCCGAATGTCACACGAATGCACCGAGCTGTTTATTTCACGCGTGTTGTTGTAGTTACCGAAAACAGCTAAGGCGCCGCACAGTGGGGCAAATAGCTCATTTTTTGGACAAGCGATAATTCCCAAGCCTGGAATTAATGAAATTTAAATTTTTTTTAAACTCTTGGTTATAAAATTGCCTTTAATTCTATCGAGTCCGAATTTTGAAATTTCAAAATTAAAGGACTTAAATTTTGAAAGTAAATTAAAATTTTATCAAAAGATTGTTGAAAATTATAAAAAATTGTTACTTGGGGTTTTTTTTTGATTTCTAATCTCATTTCTGATCCCCAAATTTTGCGATTCAAAAAACCAAGACAGCGGATCCAACATGGCGGCCATAATATTTTCTTAAATGAAATGTACATGCACAAACTGTTAAAAATTGTTACTTAGGACTTTTTAAGGGTTTCTGATCGAGAATCTGAAATCTAAATTACGTAATATCGTAATCTAAATTGGCGAATCCAATATGGCGGCCATAATATTTTTTTAATTTACATGTAAATGCGCAAATTGTTAAAAATTGTTATTTGAAGTTTTTAGAGATTGCTGATCACGAATCTGAAGTCCAAATTACGTAATATCGAAATCCAAGATGTCGGATCCAATATGGCGGACATGATATATTTTTAAATGAGATGTATATGCGCAAATTGATAAAAATTGTTACTTAGGGCTTTTAAGGGTTTCTGACCATGAATATGAAGTCTAAATTATGTAATATCGTAATCCAAGATGGCGGATTCAATATGGCGGATCCAATATGGCGGGTATAATATCTTCTTAAATGAAATGTACATACGCAAATTATTAAAAATCAGGTTTAAAGATGTCAACATTTTTGATTGGTTATCTCATTTTTTTATAAGATGGCAAAATTTTATCAAAAGATTGTTTAAAATTATAAAAAATTTTTACTTGGGGGGTTTTTTTGGTTTCTAATCTCATTTCTGATCCCCAAATTTTGCGATTCAAAAAACCAAGACAGCGGATCCAACATGGCGGCCATAATATTTTTTTAAATGAAATGTACATGCACAAACTGTTAAAAATTGTTACTTAGGACTTTTTAAGGGTTTCTGATCGAGAATCTGAAATCTAAATTACGTAATATCGTAATCCAAAATGGCGAATCCAATATGGCGGCCATAATATTTTTTTAATTGACATGTAAATGCGCAAATTGTTAGGAGTTTTAGAGATTGCTGATCATGAACCTTAAGTCCAAATTACGTAATATCGAAATCCAAGATGGCGGATCCAATATGGTGTCCGTAAATTAAAAAAGAATGACAAATCAAGAAGGAAACTGGTAAAATTTGTTTTTCGGGGGTTTCGCAGTTTGCTAATCTCATTTCGGATATTAAAATGTCGATATTTTGCAAACCAGATAATTATATTCAATATGGCTGCCATAATTTTTTTAAAAATTATGATGTACATGTGAAAATAGTTACAAATTGTTACTTGCAGGTTTTTGCGATTGCTGACTACGCATTCGTAATTTCGAATTCTAAGATGGCAGATTCGAATATGCCATCTTATAAAAAAATGAGATAACCAATCAAAAATGTTGACATCTTTAAACCTGATTTTTAATAATTTGCATATGTACATTTCATTTAAGAAGATATTATACCCGCCATATTGGATCCGCCATATTGAATCCGCCATCTTGGATTACGATATTACATAATTTAGACTTCATATTCATGGTCAGAAACCCTTAAAAGCCCTAAGTAACAATTTTTATCAATTTGTGCATGTACATCTCATTTAAAAATATATCATGGCCGCCATATTGGATCCGACATCTTGGATTTCGATATTACGTAATTTGGACTTCAGATTCGTGATCAGCAATCTCTAAAACCTCCAAGTAACAACTTTTAACAATTTGCGCATTTACATGTCAATTAAAAAAATATTATGGCCGCCATATTGGATTCGCCAATTTAGATTACGATATTACGTAATTTAGATTTCAGATTCTCGATCAGAAACCCTTAAAAGCCCTAAGTAACAATTTTTAACAGTTTGTGCATGTACATTTCATTTAAAAAAATATTATGGCCGCCATATTGGATCCGCTATCTTGGTGTTTTGAATCGCAAAATTCGGGGATCAGAAATGAGATTAGAAATAAAAAAAAAACCCCAAGTAACAATTTTTTATAATTTTAAACAATCTTTTAATAAAATTTTAATTTACTTTCAAAATTCAAGTCCTTTAATTTTGAAATTTCAAAATTCGGGCTCGACAGAATTAAAGGCAATTTTATAAAAAGAGTTTAAAAAATTTTTTTTTATTTCATTAATTCCAGGCTTGGGAATTATCGCTTGTCCAAAAAATGAGCTATTTGCCCCACTGTGCGCCGTCAACGTCACCTTCGAGCAAATGGAATTGTCTAAAGTGTAACGTCACTTTATGTATTGAGCGTGATTGTTTCATAGCATTTCATTCAAAGAATTAAATAATATTCATCTGTAATGCATTTCTACAACAAATAAAAACTTTTATGACTTTTAAAATTTCGCACTATTTTCTTATGCATTATCCCGTTGTACCCATTCGAGTACACCATTTTTTTTCAAAAACTTGCAAAATAAAAATTTTTGTAATAATTTTTCTAGTATAAGTTTACGTGTGTGGCCAACTAAAGCAAGAAACTCATAAGAATAAAGAAAAATATTCGTGGGAGCTAATGGGTTAAAATACATTAAAATGGATTCTCCTCCACAAGGTATATATAATTAAATGTCGAAGGTGAAATTTCGTAATTATTAATTTATAAAAAATTACACAGGTCAACATTTGATCTAAGAACAATCACCAGACTTTACCAGAGTATACATAGGTTTTTTGGGTCGTTGATTCCGAATGCGAGGTTGGTTAAGCTTCATCACGTCAGATTATTGATCCTTTGAAGGTAAAACTCAGAAACTTAAACATAAATTTTTTCAAATTTTTTACAACACTTTTTCTCAGTTTGACCTTCAAATGACCAAGAATCTGACGTGATGAAGCTTAACCAACCTCGGATTCGGAATCAGCGACCCAAAAAACCTATACAAACTCTGGTGAAGTCTGGTGATTTTTCTTATATCAAATGTTGACCTGTGTTATTAACATTCAATAGGAGGTGGGTTTTTTCATAGAATATAGAAAACATTGTTTCTTTATCAAGAAAAAAGTCTATGATTCATTCACACTCGTTCAGTGGATTTTTTTAAGTTGTTCGTTGAACATTTTTGTAAAAAATATGTAAAAATTGGCTGCCTCTAGATGCCACTGTTCTTTTTGTGATCGTTTTTCTGACACGGTGCAAAATACAACGACGCGTTAACTTTGGTTTATAGTGTTGTTTTAGCATAAAAATTCCATTTAAATGTTTACAAAACAATTTATAATATTTATGTGTTATAAACAATTTTGGAAAAAATTAAAGCAATTTGTTATGTCAAAAATAATTATTGACAAATTATTTATTTTTTGATTAGAATTTATAAAATGCGTAAAAGTATGTAAAATTGAATTTAAATTAATTAATTAATTAATTAATTTTTTAAATTTGAATTGAAATTCGTAATCAGCGACCTCAAAAACCCCCGAATACCAATTTTCAATTGAAATGATTAACTTTTCTCAAATGTTTGTCGCCATATTGGAGCCGCCATTTTGCTTTTGAAAAACCATTACCAAATTCGTAATAAGCAGCCTCGAGGACCCTCGAATACCAATCTCCTATTGAAATGACTTACTTTTCTCAAACGTTTATCGCCATATTGGAGCCGCCATTTTGTTCTTGGAGAACGTATTATCAAATTCGTAATCAGCGACCTCGAAAACCCCTGAATACCAATTTCCAATTGAAATGACTAACTTTTCTTAAACGTTTGTCGCCATATTGGAGCCGCCATTTTGTTCTTGAAAAAACTATTACCAAATTCGTAATCAGTGACCTTAAAAACTCCCCAAGTGAGAATTTTCCAAAGCATTACTCCATTTTTCGACTTTTGGCCAGCTTTTTCGGATTCTGGCCCACTGTGGAACGGTTCGGGTCCAAAAAATAGGGCTTCAGCCTCTTTTCTTGCGAAGCTATCGACTAATTCATTGCCTTCTACTCCATCATGCCTTGGCATCCACATCAAGATAACCTTGTTAATTTTTGCCAGTTGCTTCAGGGATTGTCTGCATTCCCAGGCAATTTTGGACTAACACCAGGAGTATATAGCATTTCTTGTTCCTGCGGGCAAGTTTACATCGGAGAGACCAAACGACATATAAACACCAGACGCAGAAAATAAGGGAAATTCTACAAAATCAGCAGTTGCCGAACACTCAGAAGAACCGACCATTTGATAAAATTCGACAAGACAAAAATATTAGCCAACATTACGAATTATTGGACAAGAACATACAGAGAAACCATTGAAATAAATAAACATACCAATAACTATAATCGTGACACCGGACTACAATTACCAATAATGTGAAAGTCAATGTTTCGCATGAGCAATGATCCACAACACACCTCCTGATATCCTGTATAAATAGAGGAGCTCAGTTCAGCAGAGCTCACTTCGCCTCAGAAGACCACGACAAGATGGTTGAAACTTCAGGCATCAAATAAAGTCAGTGCGGAAGAAGACCCGGAAACCAGCAGCCAGAGTGATTTCTTATGCACCGGTAGTTTTAGGAATATTAAGACATTTGCAAATGTGGCGAATGCGCCGGGAAATAGAATTAAAAATTAATTTTCTATTTAGGCCAGTAGATCAGTGTCAATAGTTTTTGATAAAAAAAAAATTCTTAGCAGTATATGGGTGGTGGGAAAATTTAGGATTAATATTTTGGAAAAATCGATTGGACCTCGACAGATAACCGGAAGTGGGGTGGGGGTGTGAAACGGTGTGTGTTTAGGTAACACTTTTTTCAAGATCGATTTTACCGTAAATGTCACTAATTCTCCATTGTTCATTTAAATGAAGTGTTGTAAGTTGTGCAAAACGGTAATTTCAATGTTATACGTAATAAGGGAACTTTAATTAATCGTTAAGGTTCGGACTGCTGAAAACCGAAATGTTTAAACAATAATTTTACCTAAGAAATTGCTAAAAATGACCATTTTTAGGCAAGAAAGAAACTTTTTGATGGTTTATGGGCACTCTCACATTAAAAATAAGTTTATTACGTATTTTACATTAAATCAATTAACAAAGTAGAAATGCTTAATCAAAATTTATAATAATCTCATTTTTCTAGGAAGCTGCTCTACATCATCAGACTCAACACATTGTTCGGTTTCTTCAGGAGCTTCGATAAGGTCTTCAACTTCGTCAAGGTCCTCGAGTTCATCTAGATCGTTATTTTAAATATTATTTTGAACATTTGTTTCGTCACACATCTCCTCCGAATCGCTGATTTCTTCTAATGGTTGTATTTCAGAATTAGAACAATTTTCAGCCCTGTGACAATTCGAGAATAGAATAGAGCATTTTACTCCATGCTTTCGACAGCCGCATCTTTTACTACCACAACCAGTTTCACAGCCGCAGCAGATAGATTTCAGCAAACTTTCAGGAGCTAATTCTTTTTCTGTCAATTTAGGCATTATTCCGGTTAGATGGTGTTTCCATCCCCAATCCGTAGCTGTAAGTTTGTTACCAAGCCAAGTTTGAATTTAAAAATAAGCCCTGTAGTAGTGTTGTTCAGCTGCTCCCTCAGTTGGTGGTAGTTTTTCTATATTAAATGAAGTCCTTACCGTAGCGGTTTGATATATTTCAAACCTCAATTCATTCAGTGAATATCCTTTTCTTACATTTATAAATAGACGCTATTATCTTCAAATTTTCGTTAGCCGGTAATGATTTTACAATTGCCACATCAGCTTCGGGTTACCCAATACAACTGTTGGCTGCATAGTGGTTGCGTACGTAATCCAAATACTTTTTTGATTGAAAATTAGGCCTTCTTTCAAATTAAATTCGCAAAAAAATCAAAAAATGAATATTACGCCTCAAAAAAATTACAGCTTTTTTGATGCATAACAATGTACATTTTCACTGAATTTCACCCAAATTAAATTATTTTTGTGGAAGATAGAAATAAAAAAATAAAAAATTGGTTTTTCGTTTCGTTTCGCGTTTTTCTCAATATTTTTGAGGTTATGTAAAAAAATGGTTCAAATAAAAGTTGCAGATCTCTCAATTATCTACAACTTTTACATTAAACTTTTTTCGATAGCAGGTCTACTTTTGCCAGAAATTGTAAAAAACCACATTTTACCACTAAACACTCACCTTCTCACACCCCCACCCCACTTCCGGTTATCTATTGCGGTCCAATCGATTTTTCCCCAATTACATACCATTAATCTTAAATTTTCCCACCATCCATATACTGCTAAGAATTTTTCAGACTTCTGGTCTTTGAAAACCGGTTTGGCACTGGTCTACAGTTCAATTAGACGAAAAAAGTGCGTTACTACAGAAATACTTTGAACTTCAATGAAACCTTTTACAACGTACTCTAAGAATGACCAATTTAAAAGTTTACCCATTAAAAAAGTGTGCAAATAATTTTTTTTAATCCAAAAAAACAATATTTTAAGAAGAAATATTTTACAACTGTGATAACTCAAACAATTACCATTTAACAATATATACCAGTTTCTCCTAAAGCTCTTTGTTTGCGAATACATTCACGCTGAAAAGTTTGTATAAATGTTATTTAAAATTTCTTTGGCATCTGTAGGTCTCCTATGATTATGGTATGCTTTGAATTCTGTACTACGGCAATATAGTTTTTCTACTCTGCGGCTGCCACATTTTCATTAAGTAAAAGAAATGCAAACGAAATCAAAATGACTAAAAGGAGGAGGAGGGTCTATAAGACCGGTTTTCGGCCCTTTTTATTTTCGGTCAAAAAATCTCGCAAAAATTTTTGTATCATATATATTCATTATCTAATCTATTTAACTCCAAACAGAACTTGCCCCAACCCTCCCCCCCCCCTCCATATATCCCCTTAAATTATTAAAGAATCAGTTTACTTTGAACTTGAAAATCATATTTCCTTCGAACAAACTGCACCCTAAGCTCCCCCTACTACTACTATAGAACACAGACGGTGCTTGTCATTGGGAATTGCAGGTGGGGGGTGTTGAAGTACTGCATAGTAGTAGGGGAGCTTAGGGTTAGGGTGCAGTATATTTAAGCATGTGTGCTATTGTAAACTGGTTCTATAATAATTTACTGGGGTTACATGGTGGGGGGATGAGTTGGGGAAAGTTCTGTTTGAGGTAGAATAGATTAGATATTGAATATGTATGATAAAAAAAAATTTTCGAAATTTTTTGACCAAAAATAAAAAGGCCGAAAACCAGCCTTATAGGCCCTCCTGCTTTGTTCAACTCTTATTTAAAATATTTTCCTGTTTATCCAAATACCCATAAGCCGTAAAATTATTAGAAAATTATTCCTGAACAATAGACCTATTTACTCTATAACCTATTGACAACAAAATTTTATTGTAGCCGGCAATTCGAACCACTGCCAACCGCTGAACTCATGGCCAGTGTTAATAGTATGCAGGTATAAAAACTTTACCATATATATGAATAAAACAGACCCCCCCCCACTACCAAGCGACCATAACCGATAACCAGAGTATAGTAACGTCAAATTTATAAGAACTGACGACAGACTAAAATCGCGTTAGAATAAAAAGCACAAAATAATAATTTATACAAGTGCATAAAGTGATACTTTTCTTCACGAATGGGAAGTTTGACGGCAATCCCATGAGTGAAAAAAGACACTTTATGCACGAGTTACAATATTTTTTCTACTACTGCTTAATTTCCATTTTTATATAAATAAATTTCAAAATTAACTTAACCGTCAAAAGAGAAATTCATAATTTGACGTTTCTAAAGCGAAGATTGTGAGATAACTTCAATTGTTTTCAATGCACTTATGAATCCGGTTATACATAAGAGTGCAATAATGATACTTTTTCTGAAATCGATCAAGAATGTCTACTTTTTCGGCGCAATTTCAGATCCCAAAATACGCGATTCTAGTATTTTAGTCCGTTGCTAAGCTACTCTCAGAAAATAGTCCGGGAAAGTTACTTTCACGGCTTAGGCCGGGATTTTATATTTGTACGTTTACGAATTTTTCTTGTTATATGATTATGTTTATACGTTTGTAATAATATGGATTGCGGTTTCAGAAAATAATACGTGTACCTTGTAGTAAAAGCACATTCCTAGACTTCAATACTTGTTGGCCTCAGCTAACGCCTCGGCCAACAATTTACATCGTCGTCCGGAAATGTATTGCTTTTACTACTAGATACACAATGTACTATTTTTTAACGCTTCTTACTTTTTTCACTATTACCATAAACGTATGTTTTATGCACTAAAAATAATGAAAAAAGTACAGTTTTTTTGAAAGTCGTAGAAAAATTCTTTGTTTACGGAAAGACAAACAGAAAAAGCTTTTGTATGGCTGTCATGTCTGAGCTGGATTGAGTAAAAAAGCTTTCCCATTGAATATGTATAATTTATGTAACTTTTGGTTAAATTTTATAATTATATTATATATAACTATTTATTTATTTATAAGTATTTAATTTTCTGAGGACCTAAGAGAGAAGTAAATAAATTGATACGAAAAATTCAGTTCTGTACGGTATGTAAGTTTTAATTGCCGTAATTCTTTCGGGCATAGCCTGAGGCCGTCTTTATGTCTACGGTATTATAAGTATAATAATTCAACAATATATATCATTGTCATAAGTAGTAAATAAATGGCAGTGTATACGAACAAAAGAAAAATATTCTATTTTTATGATTATTATTTGAATCTTACAAAATACATGTTTTCTTATTTCATTTTAAAACTATTCTTGCAAACATTTTTTTCAAAACAGAATTAGTACATTAGACACATATTTATAAATACCATATTGAAGTATTAATAGCAAAATAATCTATTGCTCCTGTTTTCTGTCTCAAATTCCGAGCGAAAAAATTCAAGTAGTTAGCACCAGATCACCTTTTAACCTAAAAGCTTTTGGCACCGACTTAGATAAGCTAGATATCTGTCATAAAAGAGATTAACCCTTCCGCCATGATACGCAATTTATTATTATACCTACCAGCACCGCAAGTCACTGAAGTTATGAATAGAACGTGAACAACAAGATAGTATATTAATTAGCCTCAGGATCGAAAGAAAATATTTCATTCAGAGGCTGCAGTATATGAAATTAAGTTCGTCTAAGAAATTCTTGATTACTTATAAAATTTGTCTAGTTTTGAAATACGCAAAAATAGGAGGTAAGAGTAAAATTTTCATTTTGTGCATACTGATTTTTTTAAACTAGGTATTAAAGTGCAGACTTGATTTTCTGCCCCACCAGTTTTATTCAATGAACAATGTTTAAAAATGGGGCTTTTTGACCCATCCGTGATAAAGTGTGGAAGCCATCTTTTTTTATTAATTTTGGGAATACATTCAATCTCGGGAACACATTAAAAAACAACCCATTATTTGGAGGGTGACATTGGAACTGATATTAGAACTTGACAGGTTATTTTTTTGCAGGAAATTCTCTTAAAATACTAAGTTTCGATAACTAAGTAGAAAAAGAAGTAAAAAAAAAACAAATTCACCTCTTCAACCTTCCTCGCCAAAAGTCATTTAAATAATTAAAGAATTGTTTAATATAAAAGACAAGTAATATTTTCTGGATAGCGATATGCACACCGTAAGCCCCAACCCCAAACAGGTGAGAAATATTCATCTGAATTAACTAAATCACCTTATTATGATAAAAAACATCAAACTGCATTTTTAAAAATAAATAATTATTAGATACTGTAACTTTCACGGAAACATTTTATTTAGGTATGTACTGTTAATAATATAAATAGTTTATGTATGCATCTCATTACTTTACGATAGGTAAAAGATTAAATTTTACCTTGCAAGTTTTTCACTATACTCGTAATTGATTAAGACCTACAGTTTGATTGCTAGTGATATTTGTAATTAGCCTTTATCCATTTGATATGTCATTTTATACTTCACCAAATTGGGTGCAGGAGTTGCAGCTGATTTTTTTATTGCATTTTTTAGATATGTGTGTTTTTTCCGGAAGGAACTTTTCGAAGATTGGCTGAGCGAGGGCAAGAAAGCGGCAAAATCCATGAGGATATATCAACCGCTACTGATGAGAAGAAAATTTTACAGGAACACGAAAATCAGCGGAAATTTTTGCCCAGAAGAAGCGTTAGCCTTATTCTTCGAATGTAAACTAAACATTCTTATAATTTATTAAGAAATAGTGCGCTTGGGGTAGGACGCAATATGTATTCCTCCTATAGAATTTTCAGAAAGCAAAAAGGTCTTGTAATCTTTGCGATGTTTTGAATGATTTAAGATTAAGTTATGTTAGAAAATTAAAACATTGGCAAGAACATTTTTGAAACTTTTTTACATACTTTTTAAAGTGTATTTATTTTTCAATCCTCTCAAATCCAACCCTTCATTGCTTGGATTTTTTTATTATTTTCAGCAAATTCACGGATCTAATATTATCATGTCCACAAAGTTTCAGAATTTTAAAATAATATTTATCTTTCAACCTCTTCAAAAACAACCCCCCCTATTATTTATAATTTTTTAACTATTTTTGATATATTCACAGATATTATATTATCATATTCACAGAGTTTCGAGACTTTAGAAGCAAATTTATTTTTCAACTCTTCAAAAACCACCCCCTCAATGCCTAGAATTTTTTCACTATTTTTTCTGTCTTCTAACAACTATTTTAAGCTCATTTAGAAATTTCTAGAATTTTGTCCATCTAGAAGTTGCAAATGGTCCACTGTGCGAAGGGGAGGGGGTGAATTTAGAATTGTTGCTTGTTTTTCTACTTACCTAATGAAACTGAGTATTTTGAAAGAATTTCCTGCATTAAAGAATAACTTTTTGTTGCAAGTTCTACTATCCATTTCAATGCCACCTCCAAATAAAGGTTATTTTTTACTCTCTTCCCTATGTTCTTAGCCAATACGGATGACAGATCGTATTCATCACCCCAAAATTAGTAAAAAAATATGGTTTTCACACTTTACTACGGATTGGCTAAAAAATCCATTTTTAACATTTTTCTTTGCTTAACATACCGGGTAGCTCAGCTGATAGAGACACTCTTGTATCTCCTGGACGGGCGAATGAATTTTTTCAAATTTGGTGCAGGATATGGGATGAAGTTTCCAATTATATGATGTAAATAACCAAAATGGCCGACTTCCGGCTTCGATGCAATTGACATTAAAATCAAATTTTTAAATGGGACAACCTGTGTATTTTTGCATATTTGGATGCTGCTGGCTAAAATACATATGATCTGACCTTCAAATATTATTTTGATTTCCCAAAAATATAGATTTTTTAATTTTTAGTTCTAATCAAAGAAGGCCGCGATTTTGCCAGAATTGTTAAAAATTAGTCTGAAAGTACTTTTAAAGTATTATCTCTTCAGATACTAACATTAAACATGATTTATTCTTCATTAAGTTCAACGATATTGGTCTTTCAACGAAAATTATGTTTTTTTAAATGGAACCCCCGTCTTAGCCTATGGGACAACCTGTTATTTAATTAGATATCTATATTACGAAGAAAATGATATGCATAATGTCTGCCTTCTCTTTGTACTAAATTTATAATTAAATAAATAATAATAATAATATTTTTTTTTAATATTTTTTGAGAATTAAAATAATATTTTAGAGTTAGATATTATGTATTTTGGCCAGCAGAATCCAAATATGCAAAAATATATAGGTTGTCCCATTTAAGAATTTGATTTTCATGTCAATTGCATCGAAACCGGAAGTCGGCCATTTTGGTTCTTTACATCATATAATTGGAAATTTGGTCTCATACCACTACACTAAATTTGAAACAAATCCATTCGCTCATCCAAAAGTTACATGATGTGTCCCTATCGGCTGGGCCACCCGGTATGTCAGCCTCGCGAATGTTTCAGCAAGAACCTACTTGAAGATTGAACAAAAAAAAATATTAATTAATGAAAACATTTTTGCGGAGGACGATAATATTTCTCATGTAGTTAACAAAACTCTCAAAGAAGAAAAATATGACAAATATACCGGGAGGTCACCGTAAAGAATAATTAAGAAACAGAGGTGAAAATGATATTTATAGTTGACACAATTACTGTTTAGAAACCCTGGTATACTTTTAGTTAAAAATATATAAAGTGGTTACTAAAAATAATAAGAAACGTCGGAGGAATGTAATACGCCAAACAGGGAGAGCCATTTTGTGAGAATACACTTGCAGATTTTTTCATCAATTAATGGATTTTTTTTTTTTTTAGGTATTCACCTTGCATGTTTTTGACTCGAAGTATATTCCAGTTCTTCGTTGGCAATAGCGTCAATTACCTATCTAAAATTATTCTTCTCTATCAAATAGTTTTGTAGATGAAGCGCCAACAGACAGACAGACTGACGGAATTAAAAGACTTTTAATCTACATAGTCGGAAACGTCAGAATCTTGAGAAATCTCGGATTTTTCCACGATTATAAGCTACTTTCCCTTCGGTAAGCGAAGGAAGTAAAATGAATGAATTTCAAAATCAAGTGTTGAAGAAAAAATCTTAAGAGTAATTGAAGATTTTTCTATTGGATATAGAGGTATAATTAAAGGAAGAGCGTTATTTAAAATTGATATTGTCAAAAAATTATATTGCTTGATTATTTTTTCTGATCGATTGCACAGACCGACAAAAAAAGAGGATGTTCTTTTGATCAGAACTATGTTTTTTGACATGCTGAAACCGATTCTGATATGAAAAAAATCTACCGCATAAGTTCGTATCTACCCCCCCCCCCCCCTTTTATTCCTTAAAAAGGTTCTGATCTAACTTTGTTGGAGTATTTTGATGCGCTGAAACTATAATTCTTAGAAAAAAAATTCCATCGTGTCAATTTCCCTCTGCCACCAATAGGAGATAAAGATGGGAACCTTAGAACAAGACCTTTTTTTGCTCTTTTTAGGGGATAAAAGATGGTAGAAAAAAATTGATGCGATAGATTTTTTTTAATGTCAGAATTGGTTTCAGCATGTCAAAAAACAGAATAAGATGGTTCTGGTTAAAAGATCCCCTTTTTCGTCGATCTGTTACCCTTCAAACGACAAAAATTTTTTATTTGCACGCCACTGGTCAAATTAACAGTTTCTGCATTGATGCATTTCCACAGCATTAAATTTGAAAGTAGAAATAAGAAATTCTCTAACTCTAAAGCCATATTAATAACCATTAACCAGACTGGAATTTTCAAAATAGAACTCTCTCAAATATTTCTGCAAATATGAGCACAATAGAAATTGATCTGTAATTTTCAATTCAAAAATTTTTGGAAATATATTATTTCTGATTCTTGAGCGATGAGGAATAATATAGTCCAGTCAACGGGGGGGGTTCACCTCTAACTTGGGTGCTAATTAATAAATTTTGATGAAACCTTGTGCAACGTGTTTGTAATGACGTTAATAAAAAAAGATTAGAGTAGGAATTGATCCGAAGGGGTAGAAAACACCCCTTTTATCACGGGTTCCTTAACTTGTAGAATTAGGTCAAAAATGAAAAAAAAAAAACAATGTATTTACCTTTTCTTTCGCCCAAAATAAGATGTTTTGGCTCTTGTGAATTTTTTTCGAAAAATGCATATTTTTCGAGATATGGATACTCGAAAATTCCTAAAAATGAGATAGGTGAAATGTAAAAATCGAAAAAAAAATCTAAAAAAATGCAGGTGAATATATCATCGAAATACAAGACTTTTTTTGATTTGTAACTTTTCTGTAACGTGCGTTTTCACCGAGTTTTTCCGGAAAAATATGACAAACTACCTCTATTTTTGACATTGTAGCGCTTTAAAAATATGTAATTTAAAAATTTGAAAAAATTCGGACGTATGAACCGAGGCCTTCTAAACATTTTTTGTCTCCTGGAATTTTTTTGTAACTTGCTAATTTTCCAAGTTACAGACTGTTTTTCACGATATAATATTGTACTACATTTCTTGCATATTAAAAAATACAAGGAAATTCGAAAAAAAGAGCGTGATTTACACACGTTATTATAAAAAAAGTGTGAAACCTATATGGTTATACCATTCTTAAAGGTTCAATATAATTTTTAAATTGAACATTTGAAAAAATTCTCCTGGATATTTTTTTTTCACAATTTTTATTTGTTAATGATAAAAGTGGGTGAACTGATTCAAAGGGTTGAAATAAGTTTATATAGTTACATGTATAACGCTTATTTTATTTTTTTTATTTATATACAAACATGACTTAAATTGAGTTCTATTCCTAATGGCATCCGAAAAGGTACATCAAGAATTGTATCGTAATTATTGTTACGAAACAAGTGGTTTTTTGAAAAAAAGTTATTGATTAAAAAAGTCTTATTCCAACCCTTTGAATCAGTTCTCCCACTTTCATCATTAACAAATAAAAATTGTAAAAAAATCCCCGGAAAATTTTGTCAAATTTTTAATTTAAAAATTATATTGAACCTCTAAAAATGGTACAACCATATAGGTTCCACACTTTTTATAATAGCGTATATAAATCACGCTCTTTTTTCGAATTTTCATGTATTTTTTTAATATGCAAGAAATGTAGTACAATATTTATCGTGAAAAACTGCCTGTAACTCGGAAAATTAGCAAGTTACAAAAAAATTCCAAGACAAAAAATATTTAGAAGATCTCAGTGCATATGTCTGAATTTTTTCAAGTTTTTAAATTACATGTTTGTAAAGCGCTACAATGTCAAAATTGGGGGTAGATTTTCATGTTTTTCCGGAAAAACTCGGTGAAAACGCACTTTACAGAAAAGTTGCGAATCAAAAAAAGTCTTGTATTTCGATGATACATTCACCTGAATTTTTTTAGATTTTTGTTCAACTTTTAGATTTCCCCTCCTTATTTTTTAGGAATTGTCGAGCATCTTTCGAAAAAATTCACAAGAATAAAAACATCTTATTTTGGGTCAAAAAAGGTAAATTCAGTGTTTTTTTTTTGTCATTTTTGATCTAACTCTACAAGTTACAGAACCAGTGATAATAGAGGAGTTTTCTACCCCTTCCGATCATTTCCTACTCTAATCTTTTTTTTTAACTTTTCTATTAACGTCATTAAAAATCGTTGCACAAGGTTTCATCAAAATCCATTCATTAGCACTCAAGTTAGAGAGTTTGGTCATTTTAGCGCTCCGTTAATTGGACTAATAATAATATATTTAATATGGTTAAGTACTTTTACATTCATATCATGTGCATCATTACTTTCCGTATATTTCAAATTTTCAATTATGTCGAGTATTCGATTATAAGTTATCTCGTTCAAAAATAAAATAAATACTGCACTTAATTAGTTTGTTGAAAACTTCAGGGACAATATCAAAATAAAGATTTCAATTTTCTTCAGGGCCACTTTATTAGTAATCAATTTTCTTTACTGTATTTTAACATTAAAAAATAAAAAATATCCCAAATTGAATGGCATTTTTAATGTGCACCAAGTCCAAACAAAATTGTTTACACTCGGCAACTGGTTTGAAAAATTATAATTATGTAATTTTTATTTTTAGCTACTGCTTTCTAATTACCACTTCCTCCATCTCGAAGACTAGCCTCCACCAGCACTTTTTTCATTTATTATTTTATGTTTGATTAAAATACTAAATTAATAAGAGCAAACTAACTTTTTGTTCATTCAAAGTACTACAGGAATAAGTGTAAAGTGTCTAGAAGTGAAAAGTGGCCAATTTGTTATCTAGGCTTGAGTCTAGCCCAGTCGGCACCCGACCAATTATCTGCCAAATTATGACACTTTTGCATCTTAATAATCAAACTAAAACACACATGATGTATCCATCCGTAGTCGCAGCCTCCGAGATGCCTCTCTATATGGAATAGGCGCCACCGGCTTGTGAAAAGAGGCTTGCAGTGCTGGCTCTGACATATATATTACATATCAATGTCACTTCTTCCCTCACAAGCTACAAAAACGTTAAGTAAAATATTGATAGTATAAACAAAGTGTCCCTTTCGGTTAAAGGCATTTTGTTACCTTTTTAAACGCTTTGAAAAAAGTTTATTCCCTTTACACAATACGTCTAACATACAGGATGTTTAGAAAAATATTTTATGGAGAAGGTGACAGAGATATGATGGAGGTAAAATTGATAACGAGACACAATGTGGAAAGTCAACTGATATGACGATGTAGCTTCCGTAAACACCTAAATCGTGAACCTACATTCGAATAATATACTCGGCGCGTATTTTGAAAACCATGTTGGATCATGTGTGGATTTTTTCATTTATTACTTCCACATCCAGTGAAAGTATAGTAACTACATTTTTTTTTATTGTTCAAATAGGCTTAGAATGTCATGAAACGTCGAGATTTTAAGTTTGAGCAAAAAAAATTTCTGTCTGTCGTCTGTAACTTTTTTTGTGCGCATGATTAGTCTGGAACCGTTTAAGATATTGACTTGAAATTTGGTACGATTTTATTCCGTTGAAGGGTTAAGGGTAAATTGGGGTAAATGGTAAATAGGTAAATCAAGTAAGTAAGAGTCCATCAAATTGGTCAGCATATACAGTGTGTCCCAGGATAGATGTAACAAGAGGTGTAATGGACCAAAAATTTTGGTATTTGGCGATTGAGTCCTGCTTGTTGTAAAACTAAAGTATACCAAAAATGACTTGATTTGGTGTTTGATAAGCAAAGTTGTAAAAATCACCACTAATAAAGTACCTTTATTTTTCAAAATATGAAAAAATTCCACTAAAAGTTATTTAGAATGAAATTTTATACCAAATTCAGGAATATAAAATTATCTTTTTGAAACTTCCCATTTTTTGCGAATTAAGAGTTGAATTCATATTTAAAGTTGTGTAGGAGAAAATGTTAATCATCTCAAAAAGTAGGCTATTGGTAAATAAAAAATTGAATATACGAGATGTAAGAAGGTATAATGTTAATCGAACTAATTGTAAAACAAGAAACAATAATAACTAACAGAAGATTAATGAGGATTAAAAATTATAACAAGTAATAAATGTCAAAAACATAACAGATTCACAAACAAATTAATTATTGATCAATACAAAACCATGTTTACAATTTTTTTATTATTCGATGTAGCTATCACCCATATCCACACACATTTCGATCCTTCGCCTGAAGTCCTTAAAACTGTTTCAAATATGATCTAACGGTATGCAGTTTACGGAATTTGTAATTCTCTGCTTCAATACTACTACATCGTTAGGAGGTGGTTCAGCGTAAACCAACTGCTTGAGGCGACCCCATAAAAAGAAATTCAATATTGATAGGTCTGAGGATCTCGCCGGCCACTTGATATCTGGCAATCCAATTTTCTCCAAAATTTAAATTCAACCACCGATTAACCATTTCTGTGGAGTGGCCAGGGAAACCATCATTTTGAAAATGAACTAAAGGCATATCTCTTAAAATATTTAAATGTTCTTCAGAAAATCTTTCAAGAAGCTGTAAATAAGTGTGTTGGTTTAACCTTCCCTCAATGAAATAAGGTCCAATAACTCCAACGTGATAAGAAACGGCACACCACACATTCACTTTTTTATAATATTGTCTTCTACAGTGAATTCTAAAATTTGGATTTTCAGAAGCCCAAAACCGACAGTTCTGAGATGGAACAACACCATTGGTTGTGAATGTGGATTCATCTGAGAAAATTATGAAATGATGAAAAAATCTCTCTTCCATGATTTTTTCTTCAATGGTCAAATAAAAATCCAACCTACGGCCGTCATCTCCCTCTTCAAGCGTATGTTTATAATTTGCTTTATATGCCCTAATTTTCTTTGCCTTGTAAATTTTTTGGAATTCAGACTTGCTAATATTAATAAGAGCTGATCTCTCTCTTAGTGGCATCCTAGGATTTTCTATAACAGCGGCATGAGCTATAATAGCCCCAACATTGTCTTCATCATATGCTTTTATTTTTATTTTCACGTTAAGAACACTACCAGTAGCCAGAAACTTTTTAATTATTCTCATAGCCTGAGTACGTGACAAAGCAGTGTTTGGAAATTTCAAATTAAATTGGCTTACCACTTCTCTTAGCGAGTTTTCACCACCAATTCCGTAGCATTGCACAATATAAATTTTTTCACGTACTGTGAGTACCATTAATTTTTTATGCTTGGTTCGTCAACTTGAAACAGACATTAAGGATAATATTGACTACGTTTGACGGATATGTCAATAATAAATGATAAATGTGTATCCACCGCTTTTCTCATAGCCTACTTTTAGCTTCTACATAACTTTAAATATTAATTCACAAAAAATAATTTCTATGCAGTTTTAACTGAATGGTTCAAAATAAAATGCTAATTTATTGAAAAAATGGGAAGTTTCAAAAAAATAATTTTATATTCCTAAAATTTGGCATAGAGGTATAAAATTGCATTCTAAATAACTTTTCTTAGTGGAATTTTTTCATATTTTGAAAAATAAAGGTACTTTATTAGTGGTGATTTTTACAACTTTGCTGATAAAACACCCTGTAGAACACCGAATCAAGTCATTTTTGGTATACTTTAGTTTTACAACAAGCAGGACTCAATCCCCAAATACCATTCCAAAATTCCAAAATTTTTGGTCCATTACACCTCTTATTGCATCTATCCTGAGACACTTTAAAAATGAAGTTAAGGTACCAAAAAATTTTTTGTCATTAGCCACTCCCATTGCTGCGCACGCTCTATTATTAAAAAAAATTGTAATTTAGCGTATACAGTGTGTCCCAAATTCGATCCCCACCATTGTGATATCGGAAACTGTAAGAGATGAGAGTCGGTTAAATTAGCAAAGTTGTGGTAATTTCAATGCTGATTTTAAATCCGCCGAGAAATCAAGGCTAACTGCGATCGTCTTCGAGTTATTTTCAAAAAACTGAAATTTTGTATTTTAGTTTTTGTCAAATATCTCAAAAACGAGGAATCGTACAAAGATAAATTTTTAACCTTCTAAAGGCACTTTTTTATTTACGTTTTGTAGTGCCATTCGTTTTTTTTAAGGCCTTTTGAGATCCGACCTACAACTTTCAATTTTCTTATGGGAGTCATATTGGATTTTTACAGATTTGAAATCTACATAAAATTCTCGTTCTCCTGATGTATGACACTAATGGTTTTTGGTAATTAATTACCACACATGGACCTGCCTCCAATATCGCCCGATTTTACGCCCCTTGATTTTTATCTTTGGGACTATGCTAAGAACCAAATTTATGAAGAGCCTCTTGTCGATATTGATGATCTGAGGGATCGAGTTATTGAGCCATTTCAAAACATTAACAGAGGCTGCCCCACCTAACAACATAAACCATTCGTATTATACATCAGGAGAACGAGAATTTTATGTAGATTTAAAATCTGTAAAAATCCAATATGCCGCCCATAAGAAAATTGAAAGTTGTAGGTCGCATTTTAAAAACTAAACGCTTTAGAAAAAACTAATGGCACTACTAAAATATTCATAAAAAGTGCCTTTAGAAGGTTAAATTTTTATCTTTGTACGATTGATCGTTATTGAGATATTTAACAAAAACTAAAATACAAAATTTCAGTTTTTTGAAAATAACTCGAAGACGATCACAGTTAGCCTTGATTTTTCGGCGGATTTAAAATTAGCATTAAAATTGTCACAACTTTGCTAATTTAACTGACTCTCTATCTCTTGCAGTTTCCGATATCCCAATGGTGGGGATCGGATTTGGGACACACTGTATACAAGAACCCAATTGAATACATTCAAAAAATTTTTTTTACTTCCCCTTCCACTACCGATGTGGCATATCGTTTTGGTTTTTGGGGTAGACGATTTCAAATATTATATTACTCCATAAACAATTATTTCCACATAAAAATTTTTTCGTTGTGAGAGGCTTGGATAGAAAATCTGGATGTAGAAGTAGTGATTCCTTGGGCAGCGGTTTTTTTGGTTTGACTTATTAGTGGGTGCTAGGCATTGCTGCTACTCTTGAGAAATGCACCGCTGAGCCAGCTACGCCTATGCTAGGTTGAATTTGAGTCATTTTTTGCCAGCAGCGAGAGCCACATGGCGAATTGTATAGGAATACAGGATGGGAAGTGTAGATGTTTGCGAGATGCTTTGCCGCAATGCGTAGAGATGAACTGTTTTTCTTCTCCAAAGTCTTCTATTTCCTCCGTTTCTGACTCCGGCAATGCATATACCCTCGCGATTTCTTTTTATTACTTTTCTAGTTTGTTCATATTCCTATCAATTGTTGTTATCCATGAGTAGCATGTTTAGTATTACCGCTCTCTTCGGTAGACGTATTGAGTGTCGTGTTTGGAAAATCCTCGTTTCGTACGCTCCTTTCCCATTTTGTTCCATTAATTTTGACGTTTTCTGACTTTTCTTTGGTTCATTCGTTGTTCGAGTATCTATTCCAGCCATATTATTTCTTCTAGCCTTTGTTTGCGTTCCCTCGTTCTTCTATTTTCTTGGTTAAATGTTGCAGATATTATTTATCGCCTCGTGTATATATTGGTGAGTTTTTCTGAAAGGTAGGTTTCATAGAGGTCCTACTGTTGGAGTTTCTACATATTTTTCAAGAATTTTCTGCATTTTTCTCATCATGGCTTCTCCCCGCCTCTCTTTTTTCCCTTTTCTGTCAATTCTTCTTTTAGTCTTTTGTTTATATTCCGTATACATTACTTTTTTTCTGTGTGACGTTCATCTTATTTGTTCATATTTCTTTTTTATTTTATTCCTTATTGTAATTTTTCCCTTGTAACATTTTTTATTCTGTTTAGTTTTTCCTCGCAGATTTTTCTTTAATTCTTCACACTCGGGTATTGTTTGGTCATTTGTTTATTTTTGTCCCTATGAAAGATCTATTGGAAAGGATTCGAAAATAGCCTTAATCATCTTCAAATGTGCCACACCAAATATTCCAGCCCTTTGCAGGACTCCATGTGAGTTTAGAAAACCACGACTAGACGAGTTCTTCAGGTGTATGTTCACACCTGTCCTCAACAATTTTAAGTCTCATCAAAATGGTGACTCAAAATTTTCGTGGTATCTTTTCAAGGACATCAAAAATAGTCAAATGCAACTTTGCAGAAAATCCCAGCTGCTTTTCTCACGATATCGACAAAAACGTTATTTTTCAATCAAAAAACTCCGAATTTGCAAATTATATGCATATATTTATACATTTGTCGATAATATTTATATTTAAATATGCACTTACACTTCATATACGTATGTGTATATGATTATTTCCACAAAACTCTCCTTTCCAAGACCTGATTCGTAATTTTGCTTCCTACTGTGTTAATAACAACTTTGATTTTCAGGCGGGTGAAATTGGTTAAGCTAGAAGAAACAAATGTGTTTTCGTTCAAAACGTTGACTCATCTCACGGTTGATTCCAACTGCTTGACTACATTTGCTATAAAATGTCGAAGCAATTCTGTGATCACGAAGACAACAGGTTGAAAGTTTGCGAAAAATAGTTTTTGTGGATCTAAGAAACTGAGGTTTTTCAAGATTAATAAAAAGGGTAAAATTCTGATCCAGAAACACGTTGACAATTCGTTCAAGTCAGAGGACACGAAATTTCCTTTGGCTTGGTGTAACACCTGTCGCAATACCATTAAAGAGTATGAAAAAAATAATAACCAAGAGGCCCCGAATTAAAATGCCCAGCTATGAAGATTTGCAGCTGCAGAAAGAAACAAAGAGCAATTGCTATATTTGCAAGATCTAACATTCATACGAAAGCTATTGCAGGTAAGGTCTTTATGCAGTCTCGAGCACAAAAAAAAGCTTTAATTCTTCAAACGTTTCTGAAAGCTCTGAAAAGAAGAAAGACATTAAAATCTGTAAAATTTTTTGGGGAGAAGTTGGTAATGGCGTGCGTCATGATTGCAATAAAGAAAATGTTTTGGTGGATAATTTACAAAGTATCGTAATCCCGAAAAAGTCAAAGATAAAGTTGTACTTTCTGTTATGAAACAAAAAAATTAAGAAAAATTAGTCAATGCATAGTTGCACGTCCTCGAAAGGAGAGTTTTGTGGAAATAACCATATACATATATCCCTACATTTATATATACATACCTAGACATACGTATACGAAGTGTAAGTACATATTTAAACATAAATATCTATAAATATATGAATATATGCATATAATTCGCAAATTCGCAGTTTTTTTTATTGAATAATAACGTTTTGTCGATATCTCGAGAAAAACAGCAGCTGGGATTTTCTATAAAGTTGTATTTGACTATTTTTGATGTCCTTGAAAAGATACCATGAAAATTTTGAGTCACTATTTTGATGAGACTTAAAATTGTTGAGGAGAGGTGTGTGTTATGAAACACTTAAGTTGGACGTTTGGTATAATCGGACCAGACAAGTTTACTTGACTGGTGACCCAATTAGTCCCAACAAGCTGCCAACACTATGGCTAAATCAGGACTGGCGCCCAACGATTGGATTAAAATTATTCTGTTGCATTTTTGAATACAAATAAAAAGTTATTAACAAGGCACACGATTTTTATGGCTTCTCGTAACTGTTTGAAATAAGTATAAGATCAGATAAGATAAATATTATACTCACCTCACAGTCTGTAGAGAAGAAGAGGGGAGGGAGGTTACTCGTGGGTAATTTTCACATGGATTATTTCTTTATCACAATCATTAATCAATGTCTTTCACAAAAATATATCTGCCACTACGGTCGTCATGTGGAAAAAACGATGATCAAAATAAGTTTGTCTCGATTATTTCCTTTATCTCCTTTCCTTCTACCTTAAAATGAGGTATTTGCAAAACTGGAGTAAAGGAGGGTAAGGAGTAAAAATAGCTAAAATTTCTATCTCTAGTTTCAATACCTTACAATTTACATCCACTAAAAGGTAACAATATGTGCTCCACTGATTCTTGCAATTATCTCTGTCTTCGTTGTACCTACATAGTAAATAGCTATTATCAATGTTGCATATTATAAAATTTTCTAAAATTTTCTTTAGACAATTTTCTTCCACGGTAAACATTTTTAAAAAACCGCTGCCCAAGGAATCACTACTTCCACATCAACTTCTTGATTAATTTTGAAGCCTTTAGAGACCCTAGAAAATTCTTTTTTTTGCATTTCGCTCTAGAATTAATAGATCTTTCAGAAAAGGTAATAAAGAAAATAATGCTAAATGAGCCCATTGTTTATGCAACTTAAAGAGTATAATATTTGAAATCGTCTACCCCAAAAACTCATAAGACGATATCCCATATCGGTAGTGGGGTGGGGCTGGATGAAATAGAAAAAAATATTTTGAGGCCTTTGGTTCTTGTACACATACTAAATCACAATTTTTTCACTCCCTTAGCAATGGGGTGGGGATGATAAATGGTTGGCCAAAAATTTTTTTAAGACCTTAGCTTCCCTTGTATATACTAAATACGAATTTTATGTACTCTTGTTTGATTTACCTATTTAAAATCATTTATCCCCATTTACCCCCAACCCTCTAACGGAATAAGAAATATAATCTAGTTTTAGATATCGTTGAAATGTCCCAAATTTCAAGTCAATACCTTAAACGGTTTCAGAGTAATCGTGCGCACAAAAAAAAGTTATATACAGACAAACCAACCGGCAGACAGAATGTTTTTTATGCTCAGACTTAAAAAATATAGTATCAACATTTTTACTTCCACATTCAGTGGAGGTATAGTAACGCAAAAAGAAATTGAACATTTTTATCCTCCCACACTTCCACTATGGGCTTGTTACCGATAACTTTTTTTCGTTACTTATTTTATTGTATTCAATAGAATTCGATCATCAAGATAAGCTGTTAAAATTTTAGCTTCATAAGTATATTCAATCCTTCAAGATACACATTGGGTTTCGGTACAGAGCGCTTCGCCGACTCGTGACGTCATTTTGCATAAACAAAAATGTAAAAAGTACATTGTTTCTATCATAACTTCTTTGTTTTTTGTGCTATAGAAATATAAACCATTTGAAAGCCTAATTAACAGTCTTTCATTTTTATTCTTACCGATAAAAGCAAATAAATAAAAAATAATTTATTCTTACCGCTTTTGACACAAATGTCCTAGTTTCTGAGATATTTAACATTTAAACTAAATATTTCGTCTTATAGACGTTCGGGCGCCACCTTTATACTTCCAGATCTCCGAAACCGTTAACTAAGAAATTAGAAAAAAACAAAATTCATTCTCAATTTAGTAGCTTTCTTATTTGTCTCTAGTATGTTTTCGCTCAATGTAATACTTTTCGAGTTATTTGACGAATATTGTTTTGAAATACCTTTTTTGTTAAGCTAAAATCCCAATTTTCAAATCGTTATAACTTTTTATATAAATTTTTATATAGTTATAAATTAGTTATAAATTTTTATGAAAAGTTGCATAGAACCTTTTCTTCTTAAAATTTTGATAATTTATTTAAGGGCTTAAACGTCCGAATAAAAACCAAAAAATTTGGAAATTGCCTTAAAAAGTGTTCTACTTTCAATTGCTAAAATAAAAAAAAATGCTGAACAAGCCTATTGCTGTTGTTCTAACGAATACAGTTTTTTTTATTGTAAATTTCTGATGTATTTGAATATTGTAATTTGTCAATGAAAATAGATCCTAATTTTATTATTAGAGCATGGAACTTAACTATATACAAAGTTCATGAAAAAAAACTGTATATGGTTGTATTCCTTAGAGCAATGCGCATGCGCAATGGGAAGTACCTGAAACTGTTTTAAGATTATACAATTTATGTTTTTTTTAAATATTTATAATAAACCGAAAATAAATGCATAGTTCCCTCTCACTCTGCAAAATCCTTTCCTTAAATATTTTATTATATTTTCTTAAGTTTCGATTTATTAACCACCGTCAGATAACTATAATATTTACAAAATACAACAAAGGTTTTATGTCCTTTTATAATATTTTACTTACAATTATTTTTTTGTTTTTTAGCGAGCTAAAAACCAGTCACCCTTCTCTGTGGCTCCGACCCTCACAGAGGGGAGCTGGTAGTACCGATAGCCACTCCCCACGCCCGTGGTAAGTGACTACTGGGTCCGGGAATCGTGTGCCCTGAGCAGACGTAATGAACCAAGAATGACGGCCTTCTGCATTCTGCCGGCTAAGATCTCTGCCCAATTATTATTATTATTATCATTATTATTATTATTATTATTATTATTAAATTTTTCTAAACTAATTTTACGTTTTAGGTCTATTTCACCCAATAAAAACTGCATTGCTTGCTTTCATGTCTGCGTTGTAGATCGTATAGTCAGTCTCTGGTTGTAGCTACTTTGAAGCTTGCTTATATTAGTGCTTATATCATTATTAGCATTAGTATTAATTAGTATTAATAAGATTTAAATTACAAAATAGTTTATTCATTGTATCAAACCACAAGAGAAATGAAAAAATATAAGCACATAAAAAGGGATTTAGATGAAATCAAGATCTAATAATGAAACAGGAATTAATTCGTTTACAGCAATCTTTTGAAAATAGTATAAAGTTTACTGAGAATAAAGAAGAGTTCGGTATTTTACAGCTGTGTAGCGAACTCTCATACCTAATATTAGTCCACTCAAATACAGATGGCAGCAATAACAGCGCTGTATAGTGTTGATGAAGTACGATTTGAACTCGGGCGAACTAGTAATTGTGCAGATGTACAGTTAGTGCCATCTAGGTATAGATGGCACTAACTGTACATCTGCACAATTTGAAGAATTATTTACATATTCAAATGGTTAACATTCCTCTGTTTTCTTTTTTATTATTTTTATGTATGCGAGGAAATAACGCATACATTACAAAATAGTATATTGTGTATCTATGTGTGAAAGCGATACTTTCCCGGACGACGATGCAATTGTTGGCCGAGGCGCTAGCCGAGGCCAACAAGCATCGAAGTCTGGGAATGTGCTTTCACACCGAAGTACACATACTATTTTTTCTGAAATCACAATAAATACTATTTTAAACGTATAAAAATCAAAAATATAAACATTTAAAAAAAAAATTTTCTGAAATCACAATCAATACTATTTTAAACGTATAAAAATCAAAAATATTAACATATTAAAATATATATAAAAAACCGTACGGGAATGTTGATCGTTGCTTAGCAACGGATCTTTTCCGGTCTGTTTTCTGATAGTTTCCTAGCAACGGACTAAAATACTGGAATTGTGCATTTTTCGCTCTAAAATCGCGCCGAAAATGTAGACATTCCTGATCGATTTCAGAAAAAATTTAAAATAATAGTTATTTTGTTGCAAAGTTGCTATTGTCGCTTATAAATTCACTTTTTATCTTTTAAATTTAAACACCTAAAATAATTGCTTAGAACAATATACTAATAGCAAAACAGAGAAGAAATATGCCTTATGGATATTAATTTTAGACTAAATACTCTGAATTTTGACCAGCCATTCTGGAAAATACCCCGCATTGTGCGAGCGTTATGATAATTATCTACAGATATTTTTACCCTTTCTAATAGAAATGTAGAATTATTATCATTCCAAATTTAGGTAACGCACTGGCCGAATCCACCAACCCTACCCTTATCAATCCCCAAGTTCCTTGAAGCTCCAAAACATCCCTCTCTAAACTATATTTACACCCTCACTCCCGATTAGGCAACAAAAATTGTAATTATTCAAACTCAATAAATTGTAAACTAACCATGATTTGAGAAAAAATACAAAAAAAAACAAAATCAAATAAAATAAGCAATAAAATACACTAAACATCTTTAGCAAAAAAAAAGTATCACATAAACATCTGAAAAGAGCCATACCACAACCATAAAACATCAAAAAAATAAAACAAACAAAATTACAAAGAGCCATACATACACTACACTGTGTACACCACCACAAATATTCAACACTCATAAAAAAACCATATTAACTAACACTAACCTTAATAAAACCAAAAACTAAACTTCATCAGCCCAGCTTCGAGCACCGTTATTCAATTACATAATAACCCAAGGCAAGCATCCATGGATGGAAAGCCTTAGCCAAAAGAGGCACATACTATGCACGATTATTGCTTAGAATTAAATAATCTAGGATTCTAAGAATAAAAAATACTTACAAAAATGTAAGTATTTATTTATGCATTATATAGCAAGATACTTAAGTTCCGAAATCTAATATTCAGAAAATAAAAGTTCTAATATTAGTAAATGAATATATATTCTCTAACACTCTAACAGAAAAGAAAAAAATACTCATACAATTTTAAATCCCCTTAACGTTACGGCTCTATTTCAAGCTCTCTTCAGAGACATTACACATTAACTCTAACACATCTCCTTACGCTAATCGGAAATTGCGTAGACACGCAAACCTCCTCCCGTGCCCTTGTTTCAACTTAAGAGCAAAATATAAAAGTTGAGTTGTAATTGATTTTTTACTAAAGGTATCAAAAGTATTTATTTGATTTATAAATAATATGATTATTTAAAAATTAAATTTTTATTTTTTATTAGGAATATTTTCTACCTCATGGATAGCGTGGAGGTGAGTCTATACAACGGTATAAATACAGTTAAAAAAAATCTTAAGAAATTGTAAAATTATGCATTAAAGATTTTGAGAGTACTGATTTTAATAGACAATATCCCGCTCAACAATTTCAGATATGCATGTGTTCAAAAAGGCGTCGTTTTCATATTATCTGCAGATATAACCTCTTCTTAACGCAGTGGGGGCATGCATATAAAATTTATCTTTCTCACGCAGTGGGGGCAGGGTGAGAAAGATAAATTTTACATGCATAATGCCCTTTTCACATTCTCACCAATAAAAATAGGGAGGTTACTGCAATTGGTCCAAAATCGAGATGAAACCAAAGTTTTACGATCCCAAGTCCCAGAACCACGGTCCTTTAAAAATGTCCGTATGCATGTATGTCTCTACGTATGCAGACACGATAGTATCGATAGTGCCAATAGTGGTGCTACGGTTTTGATTAAATTGTTGAAGTTGGTGCAGATCGGATGACGTTTAGTGCCCTTTTGGCACATAGACGAACGGGGTCCTTGACGCCTCCTCATGTCGCCTTGCATTACGTCTACCCCAACCGGAGAACGTTAAGGTGATCGGATATGCGTGGAAAATCGATTAGGCGGGTAACACGGTCATCGCAAACATAGAAAGACTGGTAAGGGGGAAGAAGCAGGAGCTTGCCCCTGGAAAAACCAAGCTGGTGATCATAACCAGAAAGAGAAACCTCCCTGTCGTGAAAATGAGGGTTAAGAGAGCTAGAAATCGATCCGAGCCAGGTCATAAAGTACCTACATATGGCTCGATTCGAAGTTGACACGAAAATGGAGGAAAAAGCTGTGCGAGTGGCAACGGCCATAAGCAGGCTGATGAATAACACCGGCGCGGACCGAAGGTGAGCAAAAGGAGCGTGCTGTGCAGCGTGGTGCATTCCATCCCCCTCTGCGTGGCCTTGGTATGGGTAAGTGCGATGGCAGTGGAAAGAACGCGAAAAAGACTAGCCAGGGTACAGCGATTTGGGCACTGAGAGTCTGCAGTGCCTACAGAATGGTTTTCTACGCGCCAGTGCTAATAGTGACAGAGATTCCCCCGTCGACTTTCTAGCAAAAGAAAGGTGGGAGGTATACGAGGGGATTGACAAGAAGGAGGCCAACGATAGATTTATCAGAGGTGGCAAAAGAGATGGAATACCTCGAGTAAGGGTAGATGGACGAGGAGACTCATTCCAGAAATTGAAAGATGGGTGGAGAGAGGACAGAGGTAGGTTTTACAGGCTCTAATAGGGCATGCATGCTTTGAAGAGTACGGCATTGGGAAGATCGAATGCATGTATGGTGGGGAGAAAGACGGGGCATACCATGTTTCGGTGTACCAGGTGGAGAGAAGAGACATAGATAGACTAGATGGTTACTAGTTACCCCTGATGACATGGTTTTGAGGATGATAGAATCACAGGAAAACTGGCAACTCCTGGAGGAGATGATAACATCAGTCATGAAAATCAAGGAAGTAGACGAAAGAAACTTGAACGCCTAATCATTTGTAGGGAAGTAAGGTGAGGATATCTCTGTGGAGACAGATTATTTTGAACACCTAATTCTAAGATTGACCTAATATTCTGACGGTAAGCGAGAGCGGTTCCAGTATACGAGGAAATATTGAGGACCACTGTTCTGGAGGGGTTTTAGTTCGGTTAGAGTCCGGTACTACACAGCGTGATAGATCCAATGTGCTGGATGTCCCTGATGGATTCCCCCACGCGCAAACAAAAAATAGTCGCCTTGCCCCGAAGCCGGTCTTGGTATTTGATTCTTAGGTATAGGAGGAAGGAACTACTTCAAATGGCTTGTTAAATAATGTCGTGTAAAAGAATTCTGTTTCATAATTTTAGTGACACCTTTTTAATTTTTGAAAGCGACTTCATTTCTTTATAACTTATTTTAAAAGTTTAAAAATTAAACGTTGTTACAGCATCTTTTATAATGTAGTACGTAGTGAAATTATTGCTATTTTCAAAAAAACCCCTGGTTTTATTGAAATAACTTGAAATATAATGGGTTAATTATTAATTGTCTAACTTAGCTAAATAAAAAATAATTCTTTCAAATTAAATTTTAAAGGATTGCCAACCTAGCACTTTGATCCTGCCCTTCTTGCGATAGATGTTTTTTCCTATAGGCTGTTATAAACCCTGACCGTTTAACCTTTCCGTGATACATTTGATTCAATGTAAGTTTTTAATTAATGCCAAACATTTAAATGAAAATATATGCAAAAGAGCTTGGTGTATGCTGAATGAAATAAATTAAATTAATTAGAGTTATATTTTGGCAAAAGTACTAAAATATGTGAATTAATATGCTAAGCATTTATGCATAGTAGATTGAACTATGTACTCAGTTTGGTATGCATTTATTTAAAATAAAATTAATTCACAAACACTCTCATAAAAAATTTGAATTATAAAAAAATCGACCAAACTTTTTATCAAACATAATTTTAAATTTGATAACAACATATATATACATAATTTTACATTTGATAAGAACTTGGCATGGAAAATTAGTAATTCATTTTTGGAATTAGCTTTATTTATGGCTTAATTTCTAGAACAAATAGTTGATTTTATATATTCTGAATCATCTTTTAATTATATAAGATAAAATTATGCTAAGTTGTTTGAGTATTTGATTAAGTTTAATGTAAACATCTAATAGTCTAATAGTAAAACATAAAAATGTGATCATCACCTTTTATTTCAAATTGAATGCTAATTTAAAAAAATTATTATATTGTTTATATTAGCTCATAAAAGTTTTGTTTTAAAATAATTATAAAAAATTCCAATGAAAGTTAAGTAGTAAATGTTTTTTAACACCATTCGACGGCAAGGTGTAAATTACGTGTTAGAAAATTTGTCACAAAGCTAGTTTTTTTTTTGTACAAAACATATAGCACAAAAAGAAATACAAGCTAATAATGATTTTGGTGTGTCTCATATGTTTTTTTTTATCTATTTATTTAACGTCAGCCTATTTCCACTACCAGGGCCTATCACCAACGTGACGCCAGGAGAAGAGCTTGAAATTACCCGCTAGAAGGTGGAACGAGATCGCTGTGTTTCCCAAGATATGGATTTCCCCCATCCAAGTACTAACCGCGCTGAACGTTGATTCATTGGAGTATCGAAATACATGCATAGTCAAGACGCCTCTATGCTCGCCCCTAAATCTCATATACCTCAATTACTCTTATAGAAAGAAATTGAAACAGTACTTGAGAAACCAGTTTAGGAAATGACACCAATTCTTGATTTTTAAATGGAACGCCCTATATATTATTGCATTTTCAGAATCCTGGGAAAATTCCGAATGGGTTTGAACTGCTTTGGTGAGTTTTTACGATGTTATTACCGACTTGATTGTTTTTAGTGCCAAGTTTTGTCTTAAATCTTCTATGCTGCGATTAACTTTAAATCATCATAAATGACATAACAAATAATGAAAAAATACATATTTGACTCTTAACGAACAAATTTAATAACTATAGGTGCATTCTAATCTTTCGAAATTAATTTCTTGCGAAAAAGCCTTTTTTTCAAATGCCACAACCCTGCAGGACCCCCTCAGTTGAATACAACTTTTCGAGATCAATTCAACGGTACCGTGAAACCCAAAATCCATTGAGTATTAAACTCAAAAAAACTTATTATTTGATTTTGGTTACGATAGAAAAAAATGGTTCTTAACCATTTTTTAAAGATGGCGGAAAACCCCGGCCGCGTAACCGGCAGTTCACCAGTACACTCAAATATCTGAAAATTTTTCACATAATTAATACACTTGTTCTTAAAATAGTTCATGTTTCTTTAAACATCTACCTGTGTTCACGTAATTATTGAAGGAGGAAATTGTGAAATATGATTGAAAAATTAATCGGACTTATCTGAAGACTAGTTTAAATTATATGAACAATTTTCTCCGAAATATTTACATCCCACCCTCCCTTACAAACTCTTTTCCAAAGACCTATTTTAGCATAATACAGCAGAAGTGATAATCGACGACTTGACAGGTTGGGGTCTGAGAGAGAATAGAAGGAAAACACTTACTTCAAACATAGTCACTTAAGAGACGGAAACTACCTGTGCTTATGTAATTATTTCGGAGGAAATTGTTCATATAATTTAAATTAGTCTTCAGGTAAGTCAATCAAAAATATGAATATCTTATTGTGGATTCCAAGCAATACTAGCATATTATAATTTTGGGCTTACATGCTTGGAATTTCTTATTATCAAGCCTAGATTTTTGTAGGCTTTAACCGTAATGTTATTTACATAGGCAGCAAAGGTTAACGTTGAATCAAAGATTATTCCAAAATCTTTAAGCTGACTACCCTATTAACCATTTTGTTGTCTATTTTATATAAAAAATATATCAGATTATTTCTCTTGATAGAAGTCGCGGCATTATATTTTGATATATGTAAGGGAAATAGTTGACAGATGCAAACAATTTAATATTACCAAAATATAAATGAATATTACTTTGATTATCCCTGTAAATGCCATTGATAAATAGAATTAATAACAGTGACCCCCCAGAACTGAACCCTGTGGAACTTTTGATGTTGCTAACACACCATTAGATGAAAAGCCTTGATACTGCACATTCAATATTCTATCAATAGGATAGGATCTCCGATTAAAGAACTTATATCTAGATACATAATGGCATTACTTTGTGTGATTCCGAAAGATTCACAATCTAAGGCACTTCTCTCCATAAGTTCTTGATTGGCTAGTCGATCTGTTCGCGACTGATTCGGGCAGCATCGGTTCAGTTTGATTATCATAATCTCAGTTTGACACTTTTGACAGTATCTCCGCCATTAATGTTAATAAGCGTTTTTTGTGTTTTTCGATCAAAATGTGGTGAAGAAGTCTTTTTATTTTAAGTTGTGATTTGCTCAATACCTAAATAATATTCTCTATTCATATTTACACAGTTTAGTGACAATATAGTTAGTGCAAATAAATAGTGAAGTGCTGTGCCGTTTGCAGAAAGCAGTTTAGAAAAGAAGAAAATCGATCGTTCCATAGTCGTAACATGATGAAGTTCAGTTTACAGTTATAAAGTAAATAGCAATTAAATTTTAATATCCTTTCAATACATATTTATCTTACTGTTTTATCTTACTGTAATATCGTATGCCTACATCACGTTATATAAAGAGCCGGTAATGCAGGAATTGCAATAATTCATTTTAATGAAAATATTTACCATTCTACACATTTTCTACACACACAACGCCACTGTTGCCTATGGGATGTGATGTTCATCTATTCTTTTTAATGGACATATAATGTGACTATGTTAGGAGCAAACAAGGTATATAGTGAAAAGATAGCCTGTTATGTATCTAGATATAAGTTCTTTAATCAGAGAATAGGATTAAAGAAAGCTAAAGTTGATTCTTTTGAAAATTTTTGAAGTAGAATTCCATGATAGATTATGTTTCAAAATGCTTTTCGAGTTCCTAAGTAATGTAGATGACATTACATATTACATCTACTTGACCACTACAATAGGGTCGTTGACCATTTCTTGAAAATTTTATGTTCAAATACTTTATTAAATTTTATTTGACCCGTATTTTTTTATTTTACAATCTAAAGTCATTTTAATAGTGAAATTAATTATTTAAATTAAGAAATTTTGAATTCGCGCCCATCGCCACGTCAGATGTGAGCGCATGCGCAGTTAGATAAAGGAATAATCGACGGGCGTCGTTTGCTTTGCTTATTTGCTGTTAGCATATAGTCCAGTCAACTTTTCCCTCTAATTTGAGTGCTAATGAATGGATTTTGACGAAACCTTGTGCACTGTGTTTGTAATGATGTTAATAAAAGAGTTAAAAAAAAGATCAGAGTAGGAAATGGTCGGAAGAGGTAGAAAACACCTCTTTTATTATGGGTTCCATAGGTCAAAAATGAAAGAGAAACAATGAATTTACCTTTTTTGCCAAAAATAAGATGTTTTTACTCTTGTGAATTTTTTCGAAAAATGCATATTTTTGGAGATATGGCCTCTCGAAAATTCCTAAAAGTGGAGGAGGTGAAATGTAGAAGTTGAAAAAAAAATCTGAAACAATTCAGGTGAATATGTTATCGAAATTCAAGACTTTTTCTTATTTGCAACTTGTCTGTAAAGTGCGTTTCCACCGAGTTATTCCAGAAAAACATGAAACACTACCTTTTCTTTAAAATTGTAGCACTTTAAAAATATGTTATTTATAAATTTGAAAAAATTCAGACGTATGCACTGAGGCATTATAAACATTTTTTGTCTCTTGGAATTTTTTTGTAACTTGCTAATTTTCCGAGTTACAGGCAATTTTTCACAAAACAGATAATGTACCATATTTTTTGCACAAAAAATACATGAAAATTCGAAAAATGAACGTCATTTATGTATATTATTATAAAAAAGTATGGAACCTATATAGTTATACCATTTTTAAAAGTTCAATATGATTTTAAAATTTTCATGTATTTTTTAATGTGCAAAAAATGTAGTACATTAGTTATCGTGAAAAACTGCCTGTAACTCGGAAAATTAGCAAGTTACAAAAAAATTCCAAGAGACAAAAAATGTATAGAAGGCCTCAATAATTTTTAAATTACATATTTTTAAAGTGCTACAATTTCAAAGAAAGTGGTAGTTTTTCATGTTTTTCCGGAATAACTCGGTAAAAACGTACTTTACAGAAAAGTTGCAAATAAAAAAAGTCTTGTATTTCGATGATACATTCACCTGAATTTTTTCAGATTTTTTTCAACTTTTACATTTCCCCTACCCCACTTTTAGGAATTTTCGACTGGCCTTATCTCCAAAAATATGCAATTCTCGAAAAAATTCGCAGGAGTAAAAACTTCTTATTTTGAGCCAAGAAAGGTAAATTTATTGTTTCTTTTCCATTTTTGACCTAATTCTACAAGTTACGGAACCCGTGATAAAAGGAGTGTTTTCTACCCTTTCCGATCATTTCTTACTCTAATCATTTTTTCAACTTTTTTATTAACGTCATTACAAACACATTGCACAAGGTTTTATCAAAATCCATTCATTAGCACTCAAATTAGAGATTTTGGTCATTTTAGCGCTCTGTGACTGGACTAATAGATCAAAATTAGTATCGACGTGAGTCATATAGAATGTTTTTATAGAAATACTAACCTCAAATGTTTAACATTTCGAGATTCGGCACTTAAATAGTTCAAATTGTCCACATAAAACTCGTGTACCATATAAAAATCCACTATAGGTAAATTCTCTGAAGTACCTTTCACAAAATTAGGTTCCATTATAAACAAATATTAAATATTAAACACACAATGTAAATGTAAACAAATATTGAATGTAAACAACAAATCAACAGAGCACCACTACCAACATGAAAATTCTCTAGAATTGAATGATCATCAGATACGTCATCGTTCACCGCCTTTTTATTTTCAAAACCAATTTGTTGTTGCATGTGATGATTAGAACTTTTTTTAATATGATATATGCAATGTATATTTAATATACTTTTTGATCATGTAACAATATTTTGTAAATTTTGTTGAAGGAAACGACCCTATCCAGAGTATACGCAATAAAATGGGTAATACCAACTAAATTAGTTGCTGTAGATTTATCTGCTATAAACCCGTGTTCACAAAAAAAATGAGAATTGGTATGAAAAGAGATTATATCGCATAAAACAATTTCAACTACATATGTAGATTGTGTATTGTCTTAAGGAAAATAATAAGTTAAAATTCAGAGAAATTGAATTATCTAATGGCTTGACGATAATGCCGATTTTGATGTACCTATAACTTAAAATTCGTGCAGGTTTCGCTTTGATCGGAACTTCTAGATATATATGTGCCGACAGCTGTCCATCGGGGCTTCCCCATAAACAGATACAACCAGTATTCTATAACGCATTTAATTTCACGGTCCATTATAAACTAACTTCTTCTGTACACGTCAAATTTAAAAACAATTCCGTCTTAAGCAACAACTCTATTAACATGACCGTAAAAAAATCATCTCGGTAAAACGGAACACGGATTCATAACATCAAGGTGATTGTTCACAGTTAATAATAAGTAAAGAAATGGGCAGAACTTGGGGCGCCCCGTGGTAGCATGGGGGCCACCAGAGACAGGTCTGGCCAACGTAACAGAGTTGTCCGACGGTTGGAGATCACTTACCACTTCCCAGCGGGTGTTGGCAGACCTGGAGAACGGACCGCACTCCACACGACCATTTAATGAGACGTATATTTATATTTGTTGATAAATTGCTACACACTGGTCACAACGTGGTGTACACTTTTGAGAATGCTGTTCGCTGATGTTACTTCTTGGTCTGTTTTTCTTTTTTTAATTAAAAGAACAACTTAACAGTAACATTTCCGAATAACGAGGCAAACTGTTAATATTAGCAAAATTTTTGTTAGTTTTTCAGAATAGAAATATACTAGTTTTTAGTTTTGCAATACTTTCTTCAGCAAATAATTGCGATATTTTCTTATATCGTATTCAGAACTCAAAAGTTTCGAATCACTTTTAAAAAAATACTATGATTATTGTTTAAATGTTGGTTGTGACATTTTCTTAATTTTTCTGTTTTTTATTGGGATGCTCTGCCACACATATTTTCTTCTAAACAATGCCCGTGAAATCTACAAAATAATACAATTAACCAGTATTTTACTGGAAAATAACCTCTGCGCCTGTGACTTTTACCTCAAAGGATCAGTTAGAGGGTGGTTTTTGACAAATAATGAATAAGAACAAAAATATAAACATGACGTATTTTGTTGACGTTTCGGAAAACGAATCTGTTTCCTTTCTCAAAGCGTATTATAATGTTTGTGTGCCGTGTATATTACATACACAGCTTTAAGAATACATTTGTTATATTCAGTGTCCATAGATACTTACTGCTTACACAGAACTGTTGATTTATCTAGTTGATAGTTTTATTTTAAACAATGTTGAGTTTGTTAAGTTCTTCTTTTAACATCGGCAGCAAGGTTGTGCAAACATCTACGGAACAATTCGACACGCATTTATCCTCATTCAATAGTATTTCAGCCGCTTCTTTAATTTTTTTTTCTTGCTATCTGTCTCTTTTGTTAAAACTTTTACAGAGTCCCAGTTTTAGAGCGGGAGCTAGGTGGCTTTTTCGGCAGCTCATCGTTTTATGAATTTTGAGATATTCTTATGGTTTAATGGATGATAACGATTCATAAAATCGACTTCTGGCGGGGCACCTCCTGTCAGGAGCGTCACGAACACTGTTTAAAAATTAGTGAAATCATGTCATCGTTACAAGGCTCATTTTTTTTGTGGGTACACATTTTATGTTTTGAATGAATAAAATAAGATCGCCAGAAAGTGTGGGCCGTCAAGAGGTGCAGCCAGAAAGGTAATAATGATACAATACATCTGAGGCACGGTACGGAGTCAAGTTAGCCGAAAGTGTTAAATTCCTGTATTTAAGAGCCTATGGTACTTTTGTTGACACTAAGAACTTTACGGGGAGGCTATTCTATTGTTGAAGGAGCTTATATTTATGTTTTAAAAAGGAGCCAGAACTTGTAACGATGAGTTTAGAGTTCTGAGATGAAATATGCGAAAAGAAATCAAATTTTCTTCAAAGATCCTAAATATTTTCTTTCTGGCTAGCCTTACTGACGGGAGTTTCTTTCTGGGATTTTTTTTCTGTGTTCAAAACATTTAAATAAACATGCTCAATCTTAAAAAGTTTGTAACGATAATGTTATATAACTCCGTTTTTTTACCTCTTTGACCTTTCTGGTTGCGCCCTTGATGGCCCACACTTTCTGGCGATCTTATTTTATTCATTCTAAACATAAAATGTGTACACACATAAAAAATTGGCTTTGTAACGATGATATAATTTCACTGATTTTTATATCTTGAACCATGGTCAACTCGACGGGCTGACATAAGCCAGAAGTCTATTTTGTCGTTATTTAAGTTCGATAGAATTAATCAGCGCATAGAAAATGCTTGTAACGATGAGTGTCCGAAAGAGCCACTTAGCTCCCGCACCATTTATTCTATGCCCGTTCTCCCAAGCGTGTTCGCAAATCTTCGATTTCTTAATCTCATTCTTCTAATGTAGCCCCTGTGCTCACCCAATCTAACACTAAATGGTCTGGATGACTCACCCGCATAATGTTTATGACACTCGCACGGAATACTGTAAATGCAGTTTTTTGAATTTTGCTCACGATTTAGCGGTTTTGTTTTTGTTAAAACAGATCTCAACGTATTGCCCGTTTGAAATATCGTCCTAATTCTAAATCTATTGCCTACACGGCGCGTAGCTTTTCAGATAATCCGTATACATAAAGAATTAACGTTGTGTATTGTTGTTCAGGTTTTTGTCGTACTTGATTATTATTTCTATAGATGTAAAAGTTCTATCAACAAAGGCGTCGGGTATTAATTGTTTATAAAAACCTCTTTTGTAAAGCGTTTCTCATTGTCTAATATTTCATCATTAGAAGATATTATTTTGACTATCATATAAACATTTACACCATTTTTAACATGCATCGACTGATTTGAGTTAAAATTCAAATATCTATTGGTATGTGTTGGTTTTCTAAACGCTTGTTTGCAAATAATATAGTTGAATTTTAAAATTCGCTAATATTTGTTGATAAAACCAAAAGTGCACCCTCCAAGTTGTTTTATGAGTGCTCTGAGTAAAAAAAATCGTTCGGTGGTCACATTATTATTATTTTCTAACTTTGTGGTTAATTTTTTGTTATAGACTATTTACCAACCGTAAAGAAGTACCTTACACTAATAAAAATTGGAGACAAAGTAAAACGGTGCAAGGAATATCTGCAAGACTTATTTAATAACAAGAAACGTGGAAATCTAGTAGCAACTAATTGCAGGTCACTGGTCACCAAAGAGGAAATCAGACAGTCACATTAATTTTTTTGAGATTGATCTTAGAAAATAAAATGTCAAATAAAGAAATTGCGTTTGATATTTATTTCTTCTCAATATGATTGGTATCTATTTTATTAGATAAAAAAGTTTCCTGCTTGCTAGACTTATTCCTACAAATTCTTTTTTTACATAGCCTTAGGAAAAATTCATATTGTCTACACTACTTATCGAAACCTGACGTTCATTTTGATTAAGCTTTTTTAACAATATGTTGGTAGTGATAATGTTGTAGAACCTCAGAAAATCGAACTACGACGAAACAAAACGTCAACTTAGGAAAAAACTACTAAAAGGCACCTTGAGAGCATAAACTAACAATATTTAAGGCATCAGAGCCGAAACCTACCTTAATAGACTTAGACCCGTTTGCAGAGACGTAAGGCAGAAAAAATGAAGATTCGAAGGTACACCGAACTTTTTAAATCACCGCCGATGACGATGCTCGAAAAGTAAAATTGGAAATTACGCCAAATTTTGACTTATAAATAACATATTATTACGTCGTTCGACAACATTCGTGCTCAAAAAGTAAAAATCGAAACTACGCAAAAAGAAGTAAAATTCAAAACTACGCGAACAATTGGATTTCCTCAACCTCAACCAAAAAGCAAAATTGATAGCATTAATTAATAATATTTAATGGATCAAAGCCGAAGACTATCACAAAAAGATTTAAACACGCTTGCAGAGAAGTAAGGCACCAAAAGTTTTTCAATTAGAAAAATATTGTTACGTCGATCGACGACGGTCATGCCCAGGACGTATAATTCAAACGAGCATCGAATTTGGACAGAAAAAATATTTTAAATTTCTCAAATTTTTTAAAAAATAAAATTTTTGTCGCTTCGCGAAACAGGCAGATTGGGGACATAGTATATTATGGACTTAGAAAAAAGAATAATAACAAAATTTTTGGAATGGAATCGTATTCAAAGGCGAATTTTAAAGATATGGCAAATGTTGTCTATATGAAATTGCCGATCGTCCTTGCCCTGTTTGGGAAGACGATTCTTTCAAAATATTGTATAGGTATTATTGGATAGGCTTTTACATTTACATTTATTCTTGCATCATTTTGGATCAAACCAATATATGGTATTATTTGAACTGCTGTATTTATTTAATTGATTGTTTAACTATAAAGCCAGAAAAAATTAATGCAAAAAAACCCAAACAAACTAAAAACCAAAAAAAGAGTCCCAAACGAATTGTAAAAAAAAAACAGAGAAAGCCAGAAAAAAATATAAAATTTTACTAACACACAATATCGTCGAAACTTCTAGAATAGCTCTGTATTACTAGCTCATAACAGATCAGAAGAAAACAACAGCACCTTACCGCAGAAAGCGCCCCCCAGGGCGAAAGCCGCACAGCATGGCACATCACTAGTGTGTCGGCACTGAATAACGGGATCCTCATGGACCCATACGTGTGAAAATCAGTCTCTACATTTAGTAAAATATGACGTTTATATTTATAAATTTCGTTAACAATATGTAGGTAGTGAAAACACGATAAAAATTTGAAACCAATTCATTGTTCCATTTTTGAGTTAAAACGAGTTGAATGAAAAAATTATTGTTTCATTTTATTTTAAAGTATTTATTCAATAGACGCCGAGAATGAAAGAAATAGTTTGCGAACACTAGTGACGGTATCAAGTTATTATTTACATTATTAACTACTCGACAGTTCGTTATGAAATTTAATAACACAGCCCCACAGAAAAAAATGTTCTGTTCACCAGACTAGACCAACATATCTATACGTTATTGGCTGAATCCGAATTTGGGGTTTGTTTGACCCCATCAGGTCAGGATCAAGGTCAATCCAAGGTTAAATTGGGAAAAAAACGATTAAGCGAAGGAAACCACGATTTCTGTACGTTTTTGGGGTCACTGAATCCGAATTCGGGATTTGCTTGACTCCACCAGGTCAGGGTGATGGTCGATCCAAGGTCAAATTGGGAAGAAACCTGTTAAGCACAGAAAACCACCATTTTTATACGTTTTTGGGGTTGCTGAATCCTAATCCGGATCTGTTCAACCCCATCAGGTCAAGGTCAAGGTCATTCCAAGGTCACCTTTTGTTTATCAAATGGAAACGCGTTTTTTACCCCCTAATGGGGGTGGCTAATGCCAAAAATTTTTTTGAGACCTTAGTTTCTCTTGTATATACTAAATACCAATTTTATGGACTCTTACCTGCTTGATTTACCCCTTTACGCCAAATTTACCCCAATTTACCCCCAACCCTTCGTCGGAACAACATGAAAATATAATCTAATTTCAGATCTCATTAAAGTACATACGTGTACCAAATTTCAAGTCAATATCTTAAACAGTTCCAGAGTAAACGTGCGCACAAAAAAAAGTTACACACAGACAGAAATTTTTATGTACTTTAATGAGATCTGAAATTAAATTATATTTTCATGTTGTTCCGACGAAGGGTTGGGGGGTAAACCAGGCCTGTAGCTAGAAAGTGCTTTAATCGCGGGCAAACCATTTCGGGGGGGGGGGGGGGGGGGGGCGTAAATTTTTTTTTATTAGCGGGGGAGGGGGAGAAATCCAAAAAATCTTTTTCAGTCCGAAAAAATTTTACCCAATCTCTTTCAAAATATTGGGAAGGCAGTTGAAATTGCCCCCCCTTGCGGTCGCCGTAGGTCGGGCGAAAATTATTTCAGGACGGGCGTGGCCCGTCCTGGCTCCCCTCTAGCTACAGGCCTAGGGTAAACTGGGGTAAATTTGGCGTAAAGGGGTAAATCAAGCAGGTAAGAGTCCATAAAATTGGTATTTAGTATATTTAGTATATACAAGAGAAACTAAATAAAATTTTTGTCTATGTACAAGAACCAGAAACCTCAAAATATTTTTTACTTCATACACCCCCACTACCACCGCCCTGTCACCACCCCCACCCCACTACCGATGTGGGTATCGTTTTATGGGTTTTTGGGGTAGAGGATTTCAAATATTATATTATTAAAGTTCCATAAACAATTATTTCCACATACAAAGTTTTTTCGTTGTGAGTGACTTGGATAAAGATTCTGGATGTGGAAGTAGTGATTCTTTGGGCAGCGGTTTTTCAATCATATAGGAGAAATTGTTGAATTGCGAAAACATTTTCTTAAGCACGGCACCGCCACCCTTAATTTTTGGGAAATTCTAAGGAGAGCATTTCTTTTCATTCTGAAAAAAATGCGAAAACCACCCCTATTAAAGCGTTGAAAATATAATAGTATAATAAATATTTAAACAAATAAAGCAATTATTATAACTGATTTTGAAAATTGTTACCATCCGCTCCTGTGTTTTTTCTTTCTGAAGACAAATAATCTTAAATTTATAATCCACTGTTTCCGTCACAATAAAGGTATCTCTGTACAAAATATTTATCAAAATAAGATATAAGAAATATTGTCCTGTCATAGTAACAACGCTATTAATTATCAGTATCGCCCCTTTGTTATGGATGTGTTAAAATGTTTTGGACCAGGCATCTCCCACGATTTCTAAGGACGCCTAAAAAACCGTAACAATAAATCATGATAAAAACGGTCATTTTTCAAAAAATTCTATTTTAACAAATTAGGGTTCCAGAGTTCAGAGTGGCCGCTGTGCTGCCTAGAGTTAACTATTGTAGTTAACCTGAACAGGTCAAGCGGTCGCAGTCAACAATTTTAAACTAAATTTAATCTTTTGAAAGATTCGATAAGGTGCTCGACATTTCTGAATTTACTGAAGTGCCGATTTAATGGTGCTTGTAATTTTTTACAATTCTTTCTATAGCTGGTAACAGGTGCTAACACGGTTTCCCACAGTCAACGACATTATTTTTTCTGCCCGTTTGATATAGATTTTTTATTTGAAATAACAATTAAAATATATATAAATATAAAGAATTGTATAAATAAAAAAAATGTTTCACTAAATCTATAGAAATTTATTTTCTAAACCTGTTAGATAATCTGCATATTCTTTCATTCATTTAAGTTGAGTTAATTCTATTATCACACTGAGGCTATTTGACGGAGTAATATAATGACATTTTGGATTGACAGTTTTTTATCGCATGTAACATCACTAGTGCTTAGATAATAAACTGCCAATTTACTCGAATTATATTACCTTTTGGCAACTTAGGCTGGGAAAAAAAATTCATAGATAAAATTTAAAAACGCGAGTGGTATTTGTACACAAAACACTTTTAATATTAAGTTTTGTCATTAACTACCAGATGTTTTCTTGTCATTATTTAAAGTTTACTGTCCTTTATTTTCAATTTCATTATTTACGTAACATAAAAATGTATTTCCAAACCGACACATCTAATAAAAATCAAAGTAGATATAATTATTGAACAATCGCAGGTGCAGAAACTTAAAAGTCCACGGAATGACAATCAAAAAACCAATATACCTTAAACTATAGGTATTGCAATGCATAGAATGGTACAAAGCTGCTGAGAGTCTTCACTGTAAACAGTTTTTAGGCATGGTTCGACCAATCACATTACGCATAAAGACAGAGAGAGCACTTCTGTGTTTACCAATGTCCCTCCCTTGTGTTCTATTCTAAGTTGATTAAAGACAAATTAAATATGGTTTTGGTACCGCCATCTAATAACAGTAACGCTAAACGCTACGTACATAGAATCACACGTCAGACAGCAGAGGGTATTTATACTCTGAGAGTTGAGTTGGAATAAGTATTACTAATTATTGTAATGTACAGTGCACAGTTCTGATTTCCCGAATTGATAAATTGTAGTTACTTTGTGATGGATTACCGTACGTGAGTACATTTGTGTTTAGCATGAAATAATTGATTTGCCTTCTCCGTAGACATTTGTGATAATTCTGCTTTGATTTCTTTTAGCTATGACTTCATCGCTGCTTCGGTTTTGACGTCATCTACTTTTTTTTTAAATGGAACGCCTTATCTATTTTTCATTTTTAGAATCTCTATGAAAAGCTGTTTTCAAAGACTCTATATCTCGCTCTATATTTAGAGCCTAGAGTTTAAAAGTTTGGAGCTACAGACATTTGAAAATATTATTTTTTGAAGTTAAATAATTCTTGTTTTATTGTGATATTTTACAATAAATGGCAAATGGGCAGTAAATAATAACATAAATAATATAATTAACTGAAGGACTGGATTTCATTTTTATGAAGCACGTTTTTAGATGCACTTTACGAAAACGAGTAGCCGAATAGGTTTTTTTGTAATATTTTTTAAGTAGGCTGGTACTATCAACAATAGTTCTATCTTTTCAGTGTTGAATTAATAATTACCTATTGAAGTTGTGTCTTCTGCTTTATGACAATGCGCTTGTCCGTATTTCAGAGAATGAAATTTCTTAGGATTGTGTATGGACACGAACCAAAGAAGAAGATTATGTTTTATTTAACACTAAGTACCCCAATAGATCCTTAACCCGATCAACAGTGAACGAAATTGAAAGGAAATATACCAAATTAAATGTTTTTCTGGCTATGGAAGAGAATCCACACAGTAGCGTTCGCCAGGTTGGCCGAGATTGTCATATTACTTTTACTTCTGTACACAAAGTGTTAAAACAAGAAAAGTGGCATTCTTTTAAGATATATCTTGTGCAAAAGTTATCTGATAATGATTCAGACCGAAGAATGAAAGTCTGTCAAATATTAACGAATATGTGCACCAATAATCCCCTTCAAGTAGATACTTTGCAAAGGAAAACCCTCGGTGGGTGTCAGGGCAGCACACTCAGTATCCACAAAAGATAAATGTTGGTTATTAACAAAATAGACTACTAATTGAAGACATAAGTGGATAAAGGTGCCATGTCGCATTAAAAAAAATTACTTTATGCAATTTTTGATCACACTTGGTATAGATCTAACCCTCAATACACCGTGAATTCTTAATTTGTAATATTTTAAGGAAATTTTTTGACGATAAAGCCGCCATGTCACACATATGAGATGTGATGTGATTGGATTGTATTTTTAGTGGATTTAAACAGTTATGTACACAAAAATCTAATTTCATAAGAGCTTGGTGTTTTTCTTTAATATTAGGGTAAACAAAAGAAAATAACCTAACAGTATCTATTTTATGAGATATTACTCATTTGAATTGAAAATACAATAGTTCCAACTCAAAACACGTTTTGTTAATTTACTCAAAACTTTGAAAGTGTGACATAACACCTTTATCCACTTATGTCTTCAATTATAGGTTAGATTTCCAACCTTCAAAAATGGTCTTATTTTCTTAATTAAAATATTCATATTACAGTATAAGTAGTGTATGATAAGGCCTATTTATCTTTTGGGTGTCACTATTTGTACGTGAAAATATCGATTTCTTGTTTATATTCGGGATAAACCTTATTCTGCAGATTAAATATCACTCCCTATAAATGGAAGTACCGGGCCTTAGAAGTATTTACGTTTCGTCATAAAACACCCCGTATATTATGTATTTTGTAATAATCCAATTTATTGGCGAAATCACTCTCCAGGCAGACTCCGTATAAACACTTGGATTATTCCAGTTGTACTCTTTTTCCAATTTTTTTGTGTCTGCACCAAAAGCACTAAACCTGGCATCTCATTTGGTCAAAAAACAAAACATCAGTGTAGTACAGAGTGGCTGATTAAGAAAACACTCGCGCAAAGTTAAGTAAGGCGCAATTAAGATGTTATCATGGCCGCCACGATGCGGCGAGCTGTCAACAATTAACGTAATTTATTATGAGGTAACAATGGTAATGTTGTGATATTGTGATTGGGTGGTCCAAGGACCTCGCGCGCTAGTCATCGTCATTAGTTACTTATTGAAAAGTACAGTCGGGGCAATCAGAAATGAACTCTCGGTCTACTATGACAAGGGGTGCCTTGGAATCCCAGATATTCAACTGTCTGTTCATCATTTATTACAACTTACATGATGGGATATTTGTTATAAAGATAGAACAGCCGCCGTTGTGTTAAAAATACCAGAGGTTTTTTGTGCCATGTGCTATTCTAAATATAGTGGACAAAACGTTTGATTTTTTATATATAGATTATTTTCTTTCGTTTTATTTACACTGATACAACCGATATTTTATAATATTTTTTAAATAATTCACACAATAACCTTAAAATCACGGTATATTTTACATGGGGACACCAACAAGAGTAACATATACTCAATTAAAATAATAACGTGACAAAATGAAATTATCTTCTTATGTTTAATTTCAAGAGAATGTACATGTAATCATAGTTGTCTATAATGGTTTTTATATTGTAGAGTCATACGTCAGGTACTCAGGCGTCAAAAATCAAAGCGGTAGATTTGGATTAGTTAATCCAAAGCGAAGAATTGCACCACTCAACGTCATTTGTGCTGACCAATTCATAAAGGTCGATTGTGTGAAATTAATCTAACTTTGTTGCCTTCGGAATTTTTTTATTACTCATTTATTTAACCTGAAAATTTCGCTGAACCTCTTCTCGTAAGAAGTAGGGATTGTTTACTTGCCTAACATCTAGTAGACATTACCGATTGCTTTATATCCCCTCTAATGTAGTTTTAAGCGTGTTTGCAGACCTAAAGAGAGCATTTGAAACTATTAATCGACGTAGGTTAGTTAAGAAGTTAAGTGAGTATGGTGTCATAGAAACAGCTTCAACATGGCTTGAAAATTACTTAGAAAATAGGTACCATAAAACTAAAGTGAACAACAAGACATCTACTAAAATTCCTAGTTTGTATGGGGTACCGCAGGGCAGTGTGTTGGGGTCTCTTTTATTCATTATATATGTGAATGATATAAATCTTGCCCTAAAAAAATCATATATAAACCTTTTTGCTGATGATACATTAATGTCTGTATCTGGAAAAAATCATATTGAAATCACAGATATAATGAATAAAGAGCTTTGTATATGTATTGGTGGTTATGTACAAATAAATTGAAACTCAATAATGAAGAAACTAAATGAACTAAAGCTAATTGCCGAAAATATTTAAATGATCAACTGTTTCTCTACGTTAATAATACAAAAGTTGAATTTGTAAGTGAAATTAAATACTTATTTTAGATCAACAGTGGACGTTTTCAAAACATGGTTATTTATGTATGAAAATTGGCACAAGGATCTTCTTTCAAAGGATATCTGCAAATTTAACACAATGGTCAAAATTAATTATATACAATACTATAATTTACCTACATTTTAATTATTTCTTTTCATCAGTAATATCATTTAGCATATCAGATATTAAGAGGTTACAAGTGTTACATAATAAAGGAATGCGTGTAATATTAAATTGTGATAGATACATACCTATTTAGAATATGTTAAGCCAGTTGGATTGGATTTTAGTAGAACAAAGTATTGAGAGAGCAAATTAAATTTTATAGTACGGCAGCCCGTTACCAAGATTTTAACGAGTTACTTTAGCGAAGATAATTTCAGCGTTTCTCATCAGTTCTGGGAGAGCTGAGAAGAAAAGTTCAGGGCGACGGAACTTTTTACCTGTCCTAAAGGGTTCAAATTGGGCTTTTAACATGTAAAGAAAAACCGGTCATCTCGGTCTTCGCGGCGAGACAGTCTCTTTTGTCTTCTTGTCGAGTAAAGTAAATATGATGAGAAAAAATTGAGAACTGCCCTTTTGACTGATACGCCGAGTTACAAAGACCGAAATAATGACAAATAGCCACCGGTCAAAATTCTCGTCATCGCGGCGAGGCAGTTCTGCTCATTATCGAGTAGTTTCGATGTCTCTTGACCACAAGAAAATTCGAACGGTACGGGTGGTTACATTCGCATGTTGCTTTATTTTGAGGGCTGATCAAGTCATCGCGGCGAGGCAGTTCTCCACTTCAGGCTATTCCAAATGTCATTAAGAAGACGAAGAAATAAGAACTGAAAATTTTCCCAGTTCACATTTGAGAAATATGATTTCCGCCGCGACAAAAAAAAAGGAGAAATTAAGGCCGTTTGTAAGCACAGGCTCTCAGAGAATGTATTTAAATGGAATTGGAATTGAATTTCAAGGTTCTGTACATACAGTAATGATAAAAGAAGGATTCAAATTGTCAGGTTTATTATTGTAGTTTTAAACATTAAATACATCGTCATCTGATGAATTCCTTGCGCTTCATAACTATCTAAGAGGCGATGTATCCTTCTTGAAATATCGCCGTATGTACTACTAACATCTTTCAACGAATATAGCAAAAAAAAGCCATCAATGATTATAGTGCGCGGAGAATCGGGGCCTTCAGAATCCACCCTCTTTTCCAACAGCCGAAGCAGAGTCGCCTTCTCGGTCTTGTGATGTGATCCGCTAGGGTGACAAAAAGAAAGTACAACGGAGGATATTGACTAAGTAAGAGCAAACTGCAGGTCAACCTGGGCATTGGGAGAAAGACTGAGCAATGTTCCAAAAATGTTCCATTGTAATCTGATTTCCTGAACCTTCCCGTTGATAATCGCTTTCGCGAGGTCATATGTGACTTCGGTATATGGTGATTCACATTCATCTGCTATTTTTAATGCCATTTGAAGAGTTTGATAGACAGTAGAGGCTTTGGTTGGAGATTCGTTAATTGGAGGCAAATAATATCGGGGATTGGTCAATTTGGCATTGAACCCGATCCACATCGATTTCTACCAAAATTCTTAAATTTTTACGTCGATTTTCCACAGCTATGGCCAACAGAAAACGGCAGTTCGCATTTTTTTACCGTTTTATACAACCGACTCTACAAATAGAAAAAAATTTTAGTCTCGCTGCTTTGATTATTTTAGCCTCCAATTTGATACAACTTTGATTGATATTATTGGAACTTAGGCCAATGAAAAATGGCACTTCTCGATTAATTCATGTCTTGTTTATCATTTTTAACGAGAATTAATCGAGAACTGCCTCGCCGCGGTATAAAAATTACGACATTTTTTTCGACAGACGCACAGTGGTACGAATCGTGATTTTTTCGTTCAAAATTATCTAGAGCACTTATTTCGCAACCGATATGGATAATTTTTATTTTAAATACTCGTCACTTAATTTTCAAAAAACGTAAGAGAGCCGATTTCGGCATAAACTTTAAAGAAATATTTCATTTTTCATAATTTTTTAGCATTTTACAACCACGATTGATTCCGCCATCTTGCAGGTTGGTTTATGACAATTTAAATATCATATTCGTAATCAGCGACCTCAAAAACCCCCGAGTACCAAGATTTATGTAAATTGAATAAGAAGAAAAAATTTTATTTGTAAGTTTTATAAAGATTTAAATTAAAAATGACCATTCTGGCTAAGCTCAATAATTTTGGTCAGCACAATTCAAAAATCGGCTCTCTTACATTTTTTGGAAATTAAATAACGAGTATTTTAAAAAAAAAATTATCCCCATCGGTTGAGAAACAAGTGCTCTAGATAATTTTGAACGAAAAAATCACAATTCGTGCCACTGTGTGACGGAAGTCGTTTGCCAGCCGCCCGTATCGCTTTCGAACTTTTGTCGTATGTAAAAGTATCTATTTCATAATCTATAGTTTCCCTGCGATAGAGCTCGCTATTATGATAGGGTTGCCGTACTATAAATTCGAGAAAACCTTAAAAGATCGAGACTGCACAATTATTCGGTAAGATCTGCTGAAAACTGCAACATATACCATGCAAAAATATCATTCTTAAAAAAATCAACTTTTAGCGATGGCCTAAACGCTTACAATACTTTGCTCACAAAAATCAAATCTTCTAGAAATTTAAAACTGTTTACTAAAAATGTTACTAAATTATATATAGACGTTAGAGCACAAAATAAAGTCCATATACAAATTTATGCTGTTTTTGTAAATAGCTCCTGCTAAATAAACTTTATTCTACTTCTTCTCTCAGGGATTGTATATTCACTATGCTATAAGATGCTATAATGTGACATGATGTTGCTATATTTTCTTATAGAGATTATCCCTTCAAAATATCTAATAACCTCATCCCTTCCCCTCTATGTCGAACTTTTAATGCTAGCATTGTCCTCACAGAATACCATTATATCATGAGTTAGAAAATTTATTTGTGACGGAAAGAACTGGAGGACGCGAACATCTGAACTCAGAAAATAAATTGCGAATAGGTACTGCAAAGTCCGACAAGACTGATTCGTCAGTATGCAGCTATTCTCAATATTCCAAAGTCAAATGTTCACTTAAGCGAAGCTGACAACGGGTAGCTCGACTGAATTTTCTAAATCGAGAGTAAAAGTACCATAAAAGGATTATAGACAGAAAAGCGACAGAATATAACCGAAAGAGAAAAAAAATCGCATTTCTCGCCTTCACTAGCAATTTTTGTCATCAAAAGGTATCGTTCTTCTAATGAAAACGATGTTAAACTGCTTCAGACACAACATAGATGACAATTCAATAAAAGCAAAATATTAACATTCCTAAATAATTGGGGCAAATATTTACATAATTTATATTAATATTTTAATGTTGTGTCTAAATAATCTCAGGTATTTGAAGTTCGTGATGATATTCTGTTTTTGTCTCATTATTTTTGTTTAATTCTAATTTATTGTAGGTGGGAAGACATTTTGTAAATGGCATGAATGGCATGTAATAAGTCTTTCTGTAATTGATAGTGAATAGCTAGGTGTTAAACCATTCGAATATGAAAGGGTTATGTCGGGTTAATTTTTTTGTTTTAATGTTATCCAATCATTGTCATTGCAAAACATTACTGTATCGTTTCCCTCAGTTGTAGCTTAAACAAATCATATAAATACATGTTAAACAGTATGGGCCTTAAGACAATATCTTGTGGTACGTCATATTCTACAGTTTTTATACCGTTCTGCTGAGGTCGGTGTAAAATGAATGACAAATTCAGATGTATTTTTAACCAATTTCAATATAGGTAATAAAGTTGAATTACCAGGGCAACAAATTAAACTTCATAATTTTTAGCGACCTTTTTTGAGAGCCTTTCAATTTCTTTAAAAAATTTTTTGTTAAATAATTTGGCATTAATTCGTATTAAAGTCAATATTTTCTAATACTTCGAGGAGCAGGATATTGTGGATATGGCTAGTATTAAAAGCCTATGGAAGGCGGACAAAGATGCAAGTTGCCGACTTTTTTCGTCAATAGATTGATTTATTCTCGAAATCACATGTGCAATTGCATCCCGTATTGATCTTCTTTCTCCAAAACCAAATCGTTTTTTGGAGAGAATGTTGCATTTGTTTAAGTAGTCCATAATTCACTTCTTTGGAGTCTTCTCAGTACCCACTTGAGATTATTGTTAGCCATATCTAGTTTATGCCTTTTTTCAAAAATCCATTTAATTGCCGCTATTTTAAGTGTTGCTGGGCATACCCCTGCCCGAAATGATTTGTTCACCATGTAGGTTAGAGGGGGTGCAATGTAAGTACTAATACTTTTTAAAGTTTTAGCCTCCAATCTGTCATTGCCAGGAGCTTCATTGTTTTTCAGCGAGTTAATAGTGTTGATGATTTCTTCCATAATAGTATCTGAAACATAAATGATGATAGGAAATAACATTTCATAGGATTTCTATTGAACTAAGAAACATAAAAATTAAGAAGGCAATTTCTTAAAATATTAAGGATTTCTAACTTTTCTATTCTCCTGTAGCCTACATTAACTTACTGGCCAAATTTCCATACAACCGGACTTTTCTTTCTTGAGTGTAGTTCTTACAAGAAAAGTGATAGACAGACGGACGGATGGATGGACACAGACGGACAGAGATAGGCGAACAAATGTTGAAAGTTCCTTAGAAAGTGATGACTAACACAATTATTTTTTTCTCTGTGAGCGACATTTACCGTTTTAGAAATGTGCGATCAAATGCAATTATAATATACTCTTCGTTTTTGTATTTGCCGAGGGGTCAGTCGTGCCCAAAATTTTTTACACCAGATTTCCTCTTTGACGAAGATTTCCTTCAGGTCTCCTCGGATTTCCTTGGAATTTACTAGGATTTCCTTCTGGGTGTACACCAGATTTCCTTCGCGGTTTGCCCCTCGGTATTTGCGAAGAATATAATAATAAATCTAATCACAGAAGTATTCATAGAAATATTATTTTTTTTTACGACTTAGAAGAATATGAAATTTCTCAACCAAAATCATCGGTTATAAATATTGGAATTTTTACAAATTTTATTATCAGTGTTATAACGATTAACACTTACATAAGCGACCATTACCTACAAATACGACATTAGTTTACACTTCTAATTACCTAGTTAAAATTAACAACAAACTCCTTATTACTGATTAGCGTTCTAATGCAAAATACATAGTTGAATGTTTTGATGACACTTATTACAATTATTATTGCCTCGCGATTTGCTTATGCAGCCAATGTCATTTATCATAACTGGTGCAAATAACATCAATTTACACGTTTACAAAATAATCAGTATCCAATAGAACGAAAATTCGTTTTCACCATGTCGCTAATTAACTGTACAACGTTAGAATGCACTAATGATGTAAATTAAATTAGCCGAAATTATATTAACGTTCGTATTGCGTATGTGTGTGTACAAGAAGTGAGACTTCGTGACGTGTGCTGGCATGAGGACGCAAATGTTTTTGTTTGATGAAAAATTTACATGTCGTAAAGTGGAATAAAATACATTCTTTGGCTGTGTCGCTCGCTATTGTTGATCTAATTTTTAATGATTTACGCTTCTCAGTGTTTAGGAAATTAGGGACTGGCAAAATCAAATTTAGAATATTATATACAGTTAGAACTTCGTTATATTTGGAGTTACGTAAAAAAGTTCAAAAATGAAAGTTATAGAAAACATGTATTTTCCAAAAATAATTTCAGAAAAACAATTGAAAGTCGAATTTCGGAGATATGAGCATACGTTGGTTTTCTCAAATGGAACGTCTCATATATTTTTACATCATTTAAAAGGCCACACAAAAATCTTTCTTTTTAATCATATACAAAACTTATAGTGCAGTCGGTTGATTTTTTTCAGCGACAACATTCCACCTGAAATTTTATTGTTGATTCTTATGTATTATGACCTCCTGATCACGGATTTTCAACTTATCTGCTTAACATATATTGTACTAGTAATCGGATGGGAATTTTAAAAATACTGGCTTATTTGGAATAAAATTCTTAAAAAAGATAGACCTGTATGATATTATCTATTAACTGTATATGTCAATCCGTCATCTTGAAAAAAAATAGAAACACAAAAAATGGCCGAAAGAATAAAAATTGAATATCTTTTCTATAAGAAGGAATAATTTCACCAAAGTTTTCAAAAATAAAACTCATTTATAGTTAAATATAATGCACCAATCCGGGACACCGTATGTCAAATAGAACGGTCAAAGATGACGGACGAAATAAAATTTTTAAGTCTTCGTCAATTATCAAGGAGGCATTGTACGTTACTTTTTTTTCTTTTCGATTGTACATTATTATACTCTTCGCAAAAACGAAGAGTATATTGTATTTGATCGGCACATTTCTAAATCAGCAAATATCGCTAGTAGAGAAAAATTTTTTATATCGTTATGTTAGTGAACGAATTCTGAACAACTTTCAAAATGTCCGTCTGTCCGTCCGTCTGTCCGTCTGTCCGTCCGTCTGTCCGTCTGTCCGTCTGTCCGTCTGTCCGTCTGTCCGTCCGTCACGTTTCTTGTAAGCACGATAACTCCAGAAAGAAAAATCCGATTGTATTAAAATTTGGAGAGTAACTTAGTGTTAGCTAGAGGAAGAACCCTATTGTTTTTCAACGAAATAGATTGGTAAATAAAAAAGTTATTAGTAATTTAAAATTTAAAAAAATATTTTTTACATTTTTTTATGGTTTGTAATAAATAGAAACCTTGTGAAATGTTATTTCCTATCACTATTTTTTTTTTAATACATTTTACTAATGTGTGTTTCCTAATAATCACAATAAATTATCTATCATTAACAATTTTGGCAATAAGAAATGGTGGTGTAGCGGCAAGAGTTTCGGGGGTCCCGGGTTCGATCCCTCACATCGTGATTTTTTTTTCATATATTTTTTTTTCACACCAAAGTTGGTATCACAAAATTTAGAATGTCCAAAAACTAACATTTTTTACAAGAAAAATGCGAAGAGTATCCTATAGAATGTGTAACAATTATATAAAAAGCTCAGTAAATCGGCGAAGAGTATAATGCTTCCTCTAGTTTTATGTACTTTTAGAGTTCTTTTTTATTTTCAAAAAGAGTGCGTTTTTTTTTTATTTAAAAAAAGTGCATTTTTACAATTTTCAAAAATATATTTTCTTTCACCTTTCTTTTTTCACCCAATGTTTATCGAAACAAAATGAAATATACTATATATAAACAGTGTGTCTCATTTAAAATGAAGACACCCGGATATTTTCGTAATTTTTTGAAATCCAGATTTGAGCTTTGGCACAATTGTAGTCCTATATAAGACGTATATTTCGAGACTACCAACTTAAATTTAAGTAACAAACTGAGACAATGGCAGCCCCCCCCCCGATATTTTGCTTAGCGTTGAAGACACCGAAAAAAGTTATTAGAAAAAGTCGTTCAGCATCTAATTTTGAGCCCAAATTACAAATTTCATTACGAAATTAGCATTTTTAGTTTTTTCAATACTTTCCCGCAAAGTCCACACACGGTTACAATTTTGGTTTTCAATTTAATAGGCGTCTGAAAATAAGGAGTACGCCACCTGGTGGCCAATAGTCGAACTAATTATGGGCTTTTCTGTCATTGCCTCTTTAGTGTACGATGATATCAACAATAAGTAAATGATAAACTGAGATGCTAAGTTATTAAAAATATGATAGCGTTTAAAGGGGCTACAATTGACTGGAGCCAACCTAGTCGGTATCCTTTGTAGATTGCAGGGACAACTCGTGAAAGTTGAGTTGGCACGACAATGTTCAAAGCATACCCTCTTTGATGTAGACATACTTTAACCAGGCATTGAGAGGGAAAAGCTGGTGCAAATAACCGTGGCCCGAGTAGCAATAATAATGTCCTAGACAATTACACATTGTAAGTGAAATTTTTGAAATAAGTAAATATATGTAATTCCAGTATATTTAAAAGTAATATATACTATTGCACCATGCATTATTATGTTTTACCCCTGAATATTTCTATTTCATATTTTACAAAATACTGTTTCATTTATTTTACTTAAAGAATTAATAAATATCTTTTCAGTTATATTCAGTGTACCACTAATTTCATGGGTATCAAATACCCATGAGACACTTGTTTGTAAACATAGAGCATACACATTTATTAAGTTTTGTGTTGAATATGGGTTTTACCACAGAAAATAATATGTCCTGCATTTAAAACATATTCCCCTTTATACACACACTTAGAATTTTTACATTTTTAGTGATTCACAAATGTTCCATACATTGCAATATGCTTAACCTAAATGTCATTCAGTTTCCTGAAAAAAAAAAAAGTGATTTAAACTACAACTGTATATAAATTTAAAGAAATATTTAAGTTTATTAATATTTAACTAGCCAGACACCGTTTATGTCGAAGAAACTGTACTTTTCAAGGGAAAAACTAGATAACCTAAAAAAATATGAATTTTGCTGAATAATGCCATTAACATATTGCAAATCACTTACAACAAAATCTTGCATTGGTCTTTTAGGTCATATATTAATAATGTTATTATTTTTAACGCCAAAAACAACAATAAACAGAAAAAAATCAATAAAAATATTCCCCATATAAACAAACAAAAAGCCTATAATTAGTTCACGAGTTCTCCACTTTGGCGCTGGCATCTTAAATTCAGACGCCTATAGGATGCCATGGAATTGCAAAAAAATTTATTGTACAAGTGTCGATTTGACACAAAATACATTTTAGGAGAAAAGAAAATAAACAATTAACTTTTGGTAACTAAAATAAGAAAAAAAAACAACTGTTTAAAGTAACGATCAGTTTTTGAAATAATTACTCATTACATTTATTTAACTGAAAATTTTAATTGATTATCGGATGTAGCCTTTCTCAATTAATCCTCCTTCAATTTGAATACATTTCTCAATTCTTTTACGATTATGTTTGGCTACTTTTCTCAGCTCTGGAATGCTGATTTCGCGACAGGCTCGTCTTATTTTAGCACAAAGTTCTTCTCTATTTCTGGGCCGTGTTTTGTAAACTTTATTCTTCACTGTTCCCCAGAAATAAAAATCTAATGGTGTAATATCGGGTGGCCTAGGAGGCCAGAGTTCAAAAGGACTACTTCTTCCTATCCAGCGCATTGGAAAATGTTCGTTCAACCACTGAAGAACATTTATGGAATAGTGTATTGACGCACCATCTAGCTGGAAAAACATCTCCTGTCGCACATTAAGAGGAAGATTTTCAATTGCATCCCAAAATTCCGTATCGAAGAAGTTAACTAAACGCTCACCATTTAACGAGTTTTTATTGAAAAACGGACCAATTATTCGGTCTCCTAGAATTCCACACCATACGTTAACTTTCTCTGAATATTGGTCTTTACAATTAATAACCCAATGAGGATTTCTGTGGCCCAGTATCTACAGTTTTGAGAAGTTACCACCCCATTAGTGTAGCCCCATCAATAAACAAAATTTTATTTAGAAATTTCCGGTCGTCTAAAAAATTTCCCTGAGCCCAATAGCAATAATCTTACCTTCTAATTTCATCACCTTCTTTCAAAGTATGTAAAAATTTTGGTTTATAAGGCTTGATTTTATGACGTATGAAACATCTTCTAATTTTCTCCTTGTCGATATTCAGTTGAGACGCTAAATTTCGTAGACTCGCTCTTGGATTCGCTTGACTTGCAGCTAAGATTACGTTATCTTCAGAATGCGGATGTATTCGACGGGGTTGGTCATTTTGAGGTCTTTTAATAACACTGCCAGTTTCATTGAAATGGTGGCTGCAGTTCCATGAGTAATATCGACTTGTAAAGGATGTCTTCGGTTAAATTCGGTGGCTACTTCTCTGCTACTACAAACCCCATCACCAAATAACCTTATTATTTCGATTTTCTCCCTTAAATGAAGACGCATTTTACGATTGTAAACTAGAACTTTACACTATAACTCAAAGTTTTGTCAGATTTATATATAATTTAATCATAGTTTTTGTTTCCATGGCATCCTATTAAATTTAAAACCAAAATTGTAATCGAGTGTGGACTTTGCGGGAAAATATTAATAAACTAAAAATGCGAATTTCGTAATAAAATTTGGCATTGGGGCTCAAAATTAGATTCTGAACAACTTTCTCTAAAGACTTTTTTCGATATCTTCAACACGAAGCAAAATATCGGGAATGGGCCCCATTTGGGGGGCTGCCGTTGTCTCAGTTTGTTACTTAAATTTAAGTTGGTAGTCTCAAAATGTACGTCTTATATAGGACTACAATTGTGCCCAAGCTCAAATTTGGATTTCAAAAAAATTACGAAAATATCCCGGTGTCTTCATTTTAAATGAGACACACTGTATATACTGTACTTCATGCTAGTAAATATTACTGTATACTAAATATTTTATACTAAATACTTAAAGCTATATTTATTTTTTTTACTCTGGACATACACAACATATGCAAGTATCTAAAAAGCACGACACCCACTCGCAAGGACTCCTTTTGTGGGTTTTGCTCCATTTATTTACTGCTCTATGTTAATAGCAATAGGCTGAAAAAGATATATATTACTGTACTAATGTTTTAAGCAGTAATGTATTGTTATTTCTCTTTTCCGTAAATAAACATTATTAAACATAAACATTATTATATTAATTTCATTACCTTAATATGTCATAATTTCACCGCATTCCTCATCGATAACCGATTCGTCAATTATTTCCTTTATAATAGACACATGAAATAGAGTATTATGAATTCAATTTTCTACCGCTACACTAATTATTTTTACAGCCTTTCATACATTTACAAGAAATATCACTTAGAAAATTTTTAGGGAAAACATTACTTTCACTCGTAACATCAGGTATTAAGCCATTCTCAGTTTTAAGCCACCCGTATTGTAACGGATCTTTCTCAAAACCTAACCATTTTTGGACTTGGAAATATACTTTGAAACAGTGTTTTTCTATTATCTCTCAGTAGGTGGAATTGCAGACAATTATATTTTCATCATGTTTGTCAAGAATTATTTTATTAATTTTAGGTTTGTAAAAATAGATGTTTTTATGATGATTCCATGCTAGTTGGGTGATAATAACCAAAAGGCCAATGTCTTGACCAACTATTTTAACTTGATCAACGATTGTAGTGTCGGCGTCTTCTCTCCATATTTTAACGTTAAAGTCTATTATCTATTAATTCTTTGCGCAATAATTTTATAAAGCTATCTTTATTTTTACTATTAGCTAGACATTTTTTTGACTAACCGAATGATTCCATAATGTCACTTGTGATTGAAATACCTACGTAAACATTTTTTTCTAAACGAAGAATGCGCTCGTTATTCTTAGTGCTATTCTGTTCATCGGCATACCCATCAAAAATAATACCATACTAGTCTTGACTGCTTGGTTCTGATTAATGCTCATATATTCATATATTATTATTATTACCATGCGTATGCTTAATAAATTTCGTTTTCAAATTAATGAAGTTTCATTTTGTATTAAATTATACGAGACTTTCTATAGCATATTTCATTTTGTTTCGATCAAAATTGGGTAAAAAAGGAGGGTTAAAGAAAATACATTTTTGAAAACTGTAAAAAAGCATTTTAAAAAAAAAGCGGACTCTTTTTGAAAATGAAAAAAAAATAAACTCTATCCCCTAAAAGTACATAAAATAACGTACAACCGAAAAGAAAAAAGTAACGTACAATGCCTCCTTGATAAATGACGAAGAATTAAAAATTTTATTTCGTCTGCCATCTTTGACCGTTCTGTTGGACCAGTGGCGGCTCGTCAGGGGAGGCTGAGCCTCCTCTAGCAGCATATCCAGGGGTGGTGAGAAAATGTACAAATTGTAATCATATTGCAAGTTAATTGTCTTTTAAATATCAAGCCCACTCTGCACACAATATCACGAGCCGCCACTGTATTGGACATACAGTGTCGGGATTGATGCATTATATTTGACCATGAATGAGTATTTTTGCCAATTATGGTGAAATTACTCCTTCTTATAAAAAACATATTCAATTTTGATTTTTTAGGCTATTCTTGGTGTTTTCTATTTGTTTTCAAGATGGCGAATTAACCAATAGATATCGGACAGGTCTATATTTTCTAAGAATTTTATTTCAAATAAGCCAGTATTTTTAAAATTCCTATCCGATTACTGGTACAAGATATATTAAGCAGATAAGTTGAGAATCTGTGAAAGCGCATCAAAAAGTACATATAACTTTTGACGCACACGGAATTTTTAGGCGCAAATATTTTTCTCGTAATCAGGAGGTCATAATACATAAGAATCAACAATAAAATTTCGGGTGGAATGTTGTCGCCAAAAAAAATTAAATTAAATCAATTCGACTGTACTGTTAGTATCCAGCTTACAAATTTTTTGTTTAATTTACCACAAATTTACAATTTATCAAATTAGCCGCGGAAAACAAAAATATGTAATTTAAAGTAAGCAATACGTTAGTTCTGTCAAGAAATTTATTGATAATTAATTTTATTCGTTTTAGATAAAATGAATGATTTCAGTGATTGATATATTATATCAGTATAATTTTTAAGAAAAATACTATGTTTTATTTATATACCATTAAAAAGCGTTTTTATGGTCTTTCAGATGGTGTAAAAATATATGGGGAGTTCCACTAAAAAAAAACAACAAAGTAATGCTTTTGCTTTTTGTCGTGTAACTTGTATCAGTATGTCTCTATATACGGATAGTGGAGTGTATTTTCCATATTCTAAGATTTGGCGAAGTCGCCGATAATTCCAATTAATTCACAAACAACAGGGTATTCTTTTCCTGGTAACATTCAGATGTGCCCAACACAAAGACAATTTCACAATAGTTTCCTTCACTATGTAGAAGATAAATAAATAATAGAAGCTAATAAATAGGTTGAAAAGAAATGTTTTTAAAAATCGAACTGCGTTCGCAAAATCTCCAAAAAATATTTCTAAAAAGTAAGAAACAATATTTAACTCAGTTTTACTAATATCTAACTACCTATTAGTGGAAAGTATAAAAGAACTTTACCTTCCTACCTAATATCAATGTCAAATCGATGGAAAAAGTTTTTTTTGAAATTAGATATTTTTGCACCGATTTCAAATTGATATTAGGTAATAAGTTACAGTTCCTTGCTGCTTTCCACTGATAGCTAAACAGATATTATAGTACAGTAACTAGAGGTTTTAACTTCGGAATAATGTCATATTGAACGGATTTCGTTCATTTTTGGCAGTATAATAGTAAATGCTTCACAGAAAAGTTTCTATATTGTGCGGGGGTTTGCTAATTTGCTAATTTATAGGGGGTGGATGCCATAACGACTTCAAAATTGCGATTTTAGCTTAAAAAAGGTATTTCCAAACGGTTTTCGTCAAATATCTCGAAAAGTATTACTTTATCGAAAAAATGTTACAGACCAATTACAGAAAGTACAAACTGGGAATTAATTATATTTCTTGTTTACTGATGTAGGATTAATAATATCGGAGATGTAGGATTAATAATATCGGAGATGTAGGATTAATAATATCGGGGATATTTAAGTTTATATTTGATATCCAAATTCGAAATTACCTTTAAAGTTTAAAATGCATTTTTTCTAAAGCATGTGATTTAAATGAGCAAAAAAATTTGAGCATCTAGGTAATGCGGAACACTGTATTTGAGATAATTTTTTTAAATTACTGGCTAATTAGAGTAACAAAATGGCTACTTTTTCATATAAAAAAATATAAATACGCACATTTTTCCGTCATAACTTCTTTATTTATTATGCTACAGCAACGAGAGTAAAAAACAATTAATTGTCTTTAATCTTATTTCTTTGCATGCGTGACGTAGGTGTCACAATTTCTGAGATATTTAACATTTAAACTGCATTTTTCGTCCTATAAACGTTCGGACGCCATTTGTAAACTTTCATATCTCCGAAACTATTAAATCTATGTAAATAAAGTTTATGAGTTTTATTTTTGGTCTCTACCCATTTTTCAATAATACTAATATTTATTGAGATATTTGGAAAAGGAAAAAAAATTACGTTTTATCGAAATTTTATGGTTTAAACTGTATTTTTTTCTAAAGCAAGTGCAGTATACAAACCAAAAAATTTGAGCATCTACGTCATGCTATATATTAATGAGACACAGTGTTTGAAATTTTTTTTTTTTAATTACTCGCTAATTACAGTAACAAAATGGCGACGTTGTTATTAAAAAAATGTGTAGACGCACATTGCTTCGGTCATAAGTTCTTTGTTTTTTATGCTACAGAAACAAATAAAAAAACAGTTGAAAGCTTAATTAATAACCTATTAGCATCCTTGACGTAGGTGCCACAGTTTATGAGATATTTAACTCTCACTCTAAATAATTATCTTATGAACACTTGGATGCCAAATGTAAACTTAAATATCTCCAAAATTATTAATCCTACATAAATAAACAAAAAATATAATTAATTCCCACTTTGTACTTTCTGTAATTGTTCTGTAACATTTTTTCCATAAAGTAATACTTTTCGAGATACTTGACGAAAGCCGTTTGGAAATACCTTTTTTTTAAGCTAAAATCGCAATTTTGAAGTCTTTATAACTTAAAAACTATCAATTTATGTGAAAAATTGCGTAGAACCTATTCTTCTTAAAATTTGATTCTGCTTCAGCTCCAATAAATATATATATTTTTTAAGTGCCACCCCGTGAGAGGGGGTGGCATCCACCTCGTATAAATTAGCAAGCTCCCGCACAATATAGAAACTTTTCTGTGAAGCATTTACTATTATACTGCCAAAAATGAACGGAATCTGTTCAATAAGACATTATTCCGAAGTTTTGCATATTTTTTACCTCTAGGTACTGTACTATTAGTAAAACTGAGTGAAATTTTATTTCTTAGAGATATTTTTTGAAGATTTTTTGAAGGCGGTTCTTTTTTTAATTTATATCTTTTGTTTTTTTGCGTATCACTATTTTCTATAGGGGCCCCAAAATGTATGTCGCACCAGGGCCCCATGTAGCCTAGCTACGCCTCTGCGATAAAAACATGAACCTTATTACGTACTACTGTAACTATTTTTGTCAATTTCATCAGTTTCCATGTCTGAGGGTTTTTATTCCTGTTGCCTTTGAGAGACTCTTCTTCCATTCTGCGTCAAAATAATTCCCAATGTTCCTTTTCATCAGGTCCCTTCTCTGAATCCACAGAAATGTGCTGAATTATTTCCTTCCTCATGTTTTCAGATGTATTATTTGGATTCTACAAGTTTGGTTGCGGCTTACATATGCACATACCGTGCGGCAGGGTTCAAGAAATAAGCTTTCAGTATGGGTTAATCGTTTTATGACTTTTCACAGCTTACGTAGCAAGAACGGTAATAGGTAAAACAAATATGCACTTCACCTTTTTTTATACAGCATCTAATTTTTTCATTTTTCGCACTATTTTTTTTTACTTATGAATTTTTAATCGCGCCCTTTGGCGTCCTTTATTTTTCTTAAATATGCATTTTTTAATGCAAAAATCATAAAAAACCGTAAGGTTGGACCTTTCCACCCATTTCGGGATGTAATCGCTTTATTTATAAAAAATGCTCTTTTAATATGTCAGCGAAGAAATCGATTAAAAACAAAACAATATTTAAAAATTGTTAATTTATAAAAAATGTATTTCATATTTTTTCACCTGTTGATAAGGCTTAAAATCAAGCCCAATTTACAAAACAGCACCTGGTCTATTCGCCGACTGTATGACGCAAACTCCGCTTTGGTAAAAGAAGACAACAGTAACTCTTACAAATGTCAAATTATTAAAGGCGTCAGGTGGGCTGTGTTCTGTCCTGAACGTCTATGATGAATACGAATGCGTAATGCGACATATGCTAAAAAAACTGGCAGGGTGTAGTAGCTACAGGAGGAACTATGATTTCTAACTTGTTGTAGATGATTACTATCATTGTTGCAACAAGAAAGAATGAAGTCATACAGCTACTGGTGATGTAGGAGAATCTACCACTGTTCTTCTGAAGGACGTGACGCTTTATTTATTAAGGGCGCCAGTAGCGTTCCTCCCTTTGACTTAGGGTGGTTAATTTGTACTTTCAGTGAGGTTCGGTTACGTTATAAGAGACGACCTAGCGGCTGGGTTCTGTAGCCGAGAAAGTTCATACCTACCGCGGATTCTTCCAAAGTCTCCGCATTCTTATGATGCAGTGGTTTTATTTCTAGACACTGCTTATGGATCTTATTTTTCTTCTTTTGGCGGGGCGACGATAGGTCGTCGCACTCAGGCCTTGTGGCCCATTGTGCTACCGCTACGAGTTTAGGGAATACCCCCATTCAGGTCGGATTCTAGCCCGAAGGCCAAAATCCCTTCTACGGGGGCATTCCTTATTTTCTCCAGCAACGGATAGCCAATGCCGAAGTGTTTGTACCTCAAGTTCATAAGACTAGAGCAGGAAGTTAGGACGTGGATGGAAGATTCTTTCTCATCACCGCAGAACCTGCAATCGGGTTGTCGACCACCCCTATAGTATGCAGGTGTTTTCTGAAAGAGGCGGGTCCAGTCAAAAGACCTACCACGATGCTAACCTGTTTCCTGCTTAGTCGCAGGATTTGTTCTTCGGCAAGGGCTCTCAGATAAGGAGCGTCGCTTGCCGGAGTCCTGGGTAGTAAGCCCAGAAGTCAGAGAACAGGGAACGCGACCAGTTCTGTATTGACTTCTTGGCCGTTGATCTTGGGTCACCGAGAGTCGGCTCCGGACCCAGTAATGGCCGCTGAGAGTCCCTCCTGGTCAGAGCATCTGTTCGCTCGTTACCGTCAATGTTGTTGTGTCCAGGCACCCAGGGATGCTTGACTAGTTAAATGAGCCAAGTTCACAGAGAGCCTGTTTACAGTTTTGAACCAGTATTGACTTGGTCCTGACCGATGCAAGTGCCTTGAGGGCCGTTTAACTATCGTTAGAATATTTCCTTTGGATATTCTCCTCTGCTTCCCTCTTGCATATGGATCTATCACTTCTTAATATTCTTATTACTTTTATATAATCCCCCTCTCAGCTTCTGTGATCTGATCTATATCCTTAATAATGCGGCCTGATGAAGGTCCCTTACATTCAGTTGTCAACCTGACACACACAAAAACTTCCGAGAGGTTAAACTTAAAGTTAATCATTCAATCAAGAAAATGCAAGGATTCAACTAATATCATATATTGGTAATTCAAGTTACAGGAAGTATGTGCCAGAACCTATTTAATGATAAGAATCTGCCGACCATACATGGCAAGGACGGACGGCTCCTTTAGAGGATGTGTATCTTATTATTCAATGGAAAGTATGTAGTATCAATCGATTTGGCATAAAAAGAGTCGCAACTTCCCAGAACAGAACGAGTGCAATTTGATTTGGACTGACGGTAAAATATTTCTACTAAAAATTTTTGTTTGCTCATGGCTAGCTTTATAGTTCCAATGGGGATTATATCTTTGAAAATAACTTGTCAACTGAAAGGCATTTTACTACAATATACAACGTGATTTACCATATGCGAAAAATAAAATGGTGTACTAGTCTTCAATGTCGGAAAGCCCCTGCAAAATTTTAGAGTGTTCTGAGGTAATTTAGTGTATTAAATTATTAGTAAATTTGCGAAGATACACTACTATTATTGACTAGGTCGACGAACTTACTTGTGAAAGAACGTATTGGAGATGTTTACATTTCCTTAATTGGTATAAAAAGTGAAGCCGGCGAGTGTGGTCAAAGTGCTGCGTTTTTGCTTTCGGTCGAACAATCCGGACACCGGCGTATTATTGACGGGATTAAGTAAATATTTCCTATATCTACTTGTTTTTACAGAGTTCACTAGCGTAGGGTCAATGTCTTTTCGATTTATTTCGCTATTTTTGTAGTGTGATTTGATTAAAACCAAAAAGTCACTTCTACCCGCTCCAGCTTTGCTGTCAGTAGTGTCAATCCCAAGTCTGATCAAGTGATATGGTTGTACCGCGTTACGATAGATTGGTTAAAGTCATTGGTGGTGCATTTCTACAAAAAAATAAGGTAATTTTTTTGGTCATTTTTTTAAATTTTTCATTTTTTAACTCCTTTCGGTGGGGACAATCTACTGTTAAATTTTCCGCATGTCATGGTAGATCACGTTGTAAAAGTTGAATAACACGATTTATATAAATTAATATATGTTGCGCGTAACGTAGATGGTCGCAAAACACAACTCTCTAAGGCAATTTGTCAAAGCATTCTACAAGATTGCAGCACTTTTAATATTTTTACCTCAGACGTATTAATAAATACAATAATTGTTATTAACTTTTAATGCCCCCTTCTAATTTGTTGCAAATCTAATACATCATAAGAAATCTTTTATTCCACATTAATCTCTGTTTACAGGACTTTTACAACTTCTCACGGAAATGGTCAAACAATTTGTTAACTAACATTTTTCAATATGTTCCATTCCTCGAAGACGACTACAAAATGAGATATATTCGTTTTATTATTTAATTTGAATAAAAGATGTTAGAAGACTTTTGGGATTATTGTTCAATTTTCGAATTCGTGTGCTATCTGGCACAGTGTTTCTTTAACGTTCGTTAGAAATAAAAGCTGAAAATGCTATCAAAGCTTCAAAAAACTTGATTGCATAACATCTGTGCCGACGCTCTTTAGTGTAATAAAACAGCAATTTGACCACCTACGCACAGATATAATTAACATTTTTACAAACACAGAGAAAGAACATTTCTCTTGAAAACAAACTAGCAACAAACTAAGCTTTAGTTAATATACTACCGCGAGTTAAATCCTAATCCCTTAATTACAAAATGTGCAATAAATTTATATAAACTTTTTTCATCATGAAGATTAAACAACAGAGGCTTACTTAGACATATTTTCTTTGATACTGGGAACTTGATCCGCCAAGCTGAAAGCGTGGGTAATAAAATAGGTACTATAATTAGTATTAGTAGCAGTTAAAATAAAATATTTGTCGGCATTAATTACACACGAGATATTATTGCGCCGTAGCAGAATGAGTATATAAATCGGTATAAAATAAAATCAGTGAGGTAATAAACACGTTCATTAATTAGGTTGGACATCTTACGGTGCGCAAACTTGGACTGAGGCTAACTAATGGTTATGAAACCGCGCCCATTTTCTAAGAGTCAGTTAGTTGCTTTTTTACTTTTTAATAATAACTTATCAGTGAGCGTGACACGCGACGTGAATTAGCATATGCGACGCAATTTACCTTGCACGTCGCGGACAGCGTCAACTTTAGAGTGGTGAGATATAGTCCGGTAAACTCTAAGGTGGCGTATGTATGAGTTGGTAACATGACGTACGATTTCATATGCGATGCGCATAAAGCTATCGCAGTGACATAGAGATGAACTAGTTGCGTATGTCTTATTTTCTTAGTTTATATGATGAAGCGATCTTTGGACGCACCAGCTTAGAGTTTACTCAACTATATAATTTTTACAAAAAAAGGGACAATCCCAGAGGGAGCTAATGGAGCACTTCTTGCTTTCATATTAGGATATTATAAGTGAAATGTTGATCTGAGTTTTCTGTTATCGAGACTCGCGACCCCAAAGTAGCGATAGGAGGGCTAGGGGGTAAATGTTTAATACTTTTTGTTTGTAAAGTTAAATATTACAAGGGTATACGCATAGAATCATAAAAAATCTTATTTAATAATAGTAACTGAAACAATAATGACACATGAATACCGAATACAGTATAGGCAAGCGTTTGATTAGGTACGGCAATAAGAGTAAACGAGAGCGAAGCAAGCAACGATATAGATTAAGAGGCGTGTCAGACTTTGATCTCTAGGGTACTGGTAAACACCTTTATTGTGGGCGGTCGGTTACTCGTTGAAACTATGCAATACCTAATCCAGAAATTGCCGATGCTGTATATGGATCTTGTAGCTTAATGTAAGTCAACATTGTGAGAATATTTAAGTTCTGCATTTTTATTTATCTAATCAATTTCACTTTCCACATTTGCACTGACACATTCTAGTGCATTTCAATTTTACTTTCATTCATTTGCATGATACACATTTCCTTGTGCATGTGCATTTTATATCTGGGTCAAAAACCTCCTCTGCAAGAGGCAACATTATCCATTTAGGAACACGCTTGCCATCTTTTTCCATTCACCCATGACTTCTTGGGCTTATGACAAGTGTCATCAGTTCATGAGCTGTAGTCCAAACACTTGCTTGATACATGCTTCTTTTCAAATGCTTATCAAATGCATTACTTCTTTCAATATCCCTAGTCTTTTGACAGAACAGATGCATTCGAACGGGGTCAATGTTGCAGTTTTCTGCAATGGGTTCTGTTATGTAAAGACTACAGGCGAACCACATCTCAACAACTCTCAACTTTAGTGGTATAAATTTTGGGGTGCTTGCAGAAGTTGCAAGTTCTTCCATAAGGGATGGGACTCTATCTTTCTCTTGAAGCAATACCTTTTCCATTTGAATTTAAAATAGGAAGTGCTGTCGGATCTAGTAAATGCGTCGAAAAGAGCCATGGCTTTACATGTTGTCTCGCCCAAGCTTGTTGCTATAATCACTTTTGACGCTTTCCTGCTTTGCGATAAATTCAGATATCTGCGAAAGGATTTACTCCCAGTATGTGTTGAAAATTACTCAAGAGTGTTACAACAACATCTGTATCCCCAGTATATATCATTTCAAGGAGGAATCATGGAGGGCGTGAAGAAGATGAACCAATACACGAGTGTCTGACTCTCCGTGATTGCATAATCCCCATAAGAGGACCCTGTCCTGCAGAAAGGATTTGATCACCTGATGTGATCTAGACTAATTTTCCATCTGGAAAGTCGACTTGTATAAGTTCTGTTCAGGATCAGCTTCTGGAAATAATAATCTGCTGCATGCGTTTCACTGCCGCAGAATAAGCATACATTACGGTGATTGCTTGCAGAATTTGGTTTTGGTATCTTTCTTGAAGAAGGTAACAGTTGACGACCTTTTGCGTGGTGACGAGCTGAAACCTTGTATAATTGACGACATGATTTCTGCTAGAAAGCAAGGTGTGTACTAATATACTGTTCTTCTAATAGTTCTAAGTTTGGATGTGGTAAAGCATATCAATTTCTCTAAATTGGCGGACAAGGTTGATTATGTCTCTGTATGCTTCCTCTATGCGCACAGCAACTGGGTTGTCTAGAGGACAGACAAGTTCCTTTATATTTTGCTTCTGGCAAAGAATACACAGTTCCCAGTTAGTCTCTGTAGCCATTACATTAATCTGGAAATAAGAAAAAAATGTGAGAATTTTTACTTTCTATTATTAAAAATGATTTCGGATTTATTACATTATATAATGGTTGTGGAGAAAATATAATCATGTACAGTAGATGTAGAATATTAACTGTAAAATTGCTGATATAAAAAACATGCTCATTTCTTGTTCAAACATTTTTATATATTTTTTTCTTTTTTTCGAGACACTCAACAATATTTCCCTCCATTTTGGCAGTTGATATAGTAATCACGTTTGGTGAGAATCCTCTTCTATCATTCAAGCATCGATAATTTTTCTGTTTTTCCTTGTGAGTGAGATTATCTGCCAATTGTATCTTTTCCTAAAAATAGTGTCCGAGAAATCTACGAAATAAAACAAAATAACCTCTACGCTTGTGACTTTTATGTCAAAAGAACATATTATAACTTATAGAGAGAATAGTGTACAATATAATTGTAAACATCCTACAAAGAATGCATATAATATCATCAAGCCAACAAGAATTTAAACAAAATATGTCCATAGAAAATTGCATTTTATCAGCTACTAAATTTTGTATATAAAGAATTGGATAATGGGAAATAAGTTCTATCTTTAATGTTTGATCTTTCGCGGGCTTTTGACACAGTCGATGCAGAGTTTTTAAATAAAAAACTATATGCAGTGGGAATCAGAGGAAGCACAATGGATCTCGTCATATATTTACAACAGGAAATTATTGGTTAAATATGAAAATGTTAAATCTGAGATCAAAAATATTAAAATGGGAATTCCGCAAGGTTCTTTGTATTGGGACCTCTGCTCTTCATGATTTACGTAAATGACTACCATCAAATATATCTAGCCGCAAAGTTACTATGTCTGCCGACGATATCACTGTAACTGTGGCAGCCCTTACCCAAGAAAAACTCTCGGTAAAATTGAATTGTGTGCGAGAGCAACTAGAGGCATGGTGTCAACGAAATAATCTAATTTTTAATAACAAGAAAACAGTCACATTAAATTTCTATAATTATAAAAGAACCATTGCCCTCAAATTTTGAAACACTAAATAATATCGAACTTTCTGAATTTGCAAAATTCAGGACAGGAGTGTTCAATTATGTAAAAAAAAATTATTATCGTCGACTGAAATCATTAACAATCAAATTTTCTTAATGAATTATGGATATCATAAATGATCGAAATAGTCCTTCGTGCCATCATACTTGTGGGACAAAATATGTCCACCATTTGAACAAGAATATTCAAAGAAAAGAAGTAGTTTGACTTAAATTATTAATGTTAAACTTCTTGTATCAATAGTTTATAGCATAAAATGTAAGGAAAATGTAATTTGCAGGTCTTCCAGCGGCACAATTTTTTTTTACATGGTTGGAATACCTCTGTCGAACATTATTCCGCTACTCGCTTAAAATTACACAGAGCATATGTCCAGCATGTGATTAAATGTATTTTTCACAAAACTGCGATATTTAGAAATATATTTTTAGATAATACTGTGTTGACACTTCAAATATCCTTGAAAAATTAGAATATAAGGTGACATAACGATCGTCTGCTGCCCCAGTGATATTATTTTTTTTAATGAGGCAAATATTTGCGATTTTTGAAATATCAGAAAATGTATCTAGCCTCAGGGATAGCATAGAACAGATAATGTTATAACAGTCAATTACGAACGAATTTTACTTTTATTTTCAATTGTAATTTGTAAACATAAACCTGTTAGTGGTGTATAAATAACAAAAAGTAAAATACAAATCTCAAGAGGTATTTTGGAATACTAATAACAGCAAGCCATAATTATTAACGTTAATTACAGACTTTCTTAGTCAAATGGTGAACGGCAAATAGGGGAGATTGGTGAATTTATATTGTTTAGGGAGTAAGTTACTGAGAGGATTATTTTTCAATATCTTAGTGACCAATATTTGCATATTATATATTATTGGTATTATATAATTATTGTGTCCAGTGAATATTCTACCCAGTACATCTACATGAGCATGTACAAATTACCAGAAGGCACACCGAAAATGAAATTTTGTTATGTCTTGTGATACACCAAATTTCACAATCACAGGATCCAGTTGGAATTTTGGAAAAAGAAAGAGACTCAACTAAAAGAAAAGTTAAGAAATTCGCTATTATTTTATTAAATGAGGAAAAATTATTCTATAGATTCTGTATCAGATATAATTTAATGTCTCACGTGACGATGGAAATACATAAACAACAAACTGTCATGTTTGCCATGATTAAAAGTGAAAATTTTTATGACGGAAAAAGAAATATTTTCCGAAACGTTAGCTGCCTTCGATTTAATTTTTGTAATTAACATTTAACAAACATAAGAAATTAAGATAGTTTACGTAGAAATGACAGGATTGGCTGAGTGCGTTCGATGATGACATATTAACATAATAGACCTACGGCCAAGAGGCAAATAAGTTACCTCATTGGGTACAAAAGGTTTGAGTTTTTGTAGTAAAAGTGGGGGTTATAAAGTTTTGGTTGTTTTTCGGTAGCACTATTCCATATGGCAAATATTTGATTCGTTTTTTGTACTTTTAGAAGCAATACTTTCTTGCATGGAGGTAACACAGTACTATCAAACTTTTTCAGGTTATCGAATGGACTCTGACTTGGTTTTGGTTTACAATGAGAGTAGAAAATGTCGAATCGAGCTTCATTGACATCACATAATGTGGATTTCCCATACATAGCACAAATTAATTTTTCTACATACGTAATCTGATCTTTGGAAATGCTTTCATTGTTGCCAAATGTACCAAATACTTCCTGCATTTTTTTGTCATTTTTAAGGAGTTCAAAGGGTTTTAGTTTCCATTTTCTGGAGAAAGCTGCTGTGTAGTCACACCTTGTTAAAGAATGAAATGCTGGTAGAGATTTACAAACATTAAATCCTAGTGCACTAAAAATTGCATTGACATACAAATCGACAAGTATTTTTGGATATAATTCCAACTTCCATCCATACATTTACAGACTGATTAATGTGATGGATATTTCCTAAAATAATTATTAGGATGTCTGTGTCACAGGCTCTAATTACAACATTACTGTTTTTTTTTATTTCGGATAAATGGTAAATAATTCGGCTATCAGCCTCTTCGTGGTAGCAATTTAGTATGTCGATGGTTTCTCTTTCGATATGGCGGTTTACCACCGCAAATTTGTAACACTCGTTGTTACAATTTGCGTATAAACTTTTATTTTGAAATATTTCCACAAACATCTCATTTTGCCAAAAATCACAAAAAAACTTGACCAAAGCTTGTTTAAAATTGTCGTTACGAAATGCTTTCATGAAGTCTGATGACGTCATTGTTCACAACCTTGAATTAAAAATTCGGCACTTCTTTCATATAAATTAGCCCTTTTATCGCGCTCAATATCTTTTATAGATGGGCCAACGTACTTATCGAACAATATGTGAACTTCACTGCCTTTACGTTGACAAACTTTTTTTAACACGTGTCCAGCTAATTTTCCAAACGTTTGTGGCGTTTCCCCTAATAAATGTAATAATAAATGTGGAAAATCGGTAACTGAGAGAACCAGAAAAGATTTACTAGATATAACATCTATCGGTGACACAAGGAGAAATAGTTTCGTTGAAGAGTGTTCCATAGATTCAAACAGATTCGAAGGTACCATTAGAAAACGGTCTATATCAACATTTACCTCAGAAAATAAAGCCAAATTGAAGGAAGGCGATGGAAAAGTAGTAGAGGTTAGATTTGAACGTGACTTGATGAGTAGAATCTTAGCCTGAGCATTAGAGAATAGAATTGACCTTGTAACTTTATTGTCATTTCCATTAACACCATTCCCACTTTCGTTGTGCCATATAGATGGTAGCATGAATAAGACAGACAAATCCAGCATTTTTAAGGCTCTTGAAAAAAAAACGTTAATACTATTCCACACAATCACGTCTATTGTACAATTATTGACGTTTTTTTTTACTACATTTATTAGGGGAAACCCAAAAATTTTATAACCCCTCAGAAAATGGTTGGAATTTAAATGATAATAAATTTTCGCCGATTTGGTTTGATGGACCTCAATTACCTAGTGTCGTAGACGAAATAGTTGTACGCGAAACCGGAATGGAGCAAAGGTATATTGATGATGAAAATGAAGAGGGTTTTAATGATTCATGTGATGACGAAGATAACGAATAGTTATTTTTCTTTAGATTTATTATCAAAGAAAACAAAAAACCTTGCTATTTTTATTTACTACTATTGTTTTGTATTGCTGTTGTTTCTTGTATACGAAGTTGTTTTGCCTACATATTCACGGAAATCTGTCAAAAAGCCTAAGGACATTTCCAGATGTATTTTAGGTTTAATCATCGCCAACATGAATGGCGAAATGCGCACCAAGAGATAGTATTCGAGTGTAGTGTATTGGTTTGTGCTCCAATTGTTTTCCAATATACCATCGAAAACCATAAAAATTAAAATGGAAATACTTGAAAATTGTTTATTTTTGTTTGCCATTTTTTTTTATTTCTTTTATAAAAGTAATTATTTTGACAGTTTTTGAAGTTTTAAATTGTATACGTATATATTCACATCCTAGCACCTTATTTAAAGGAGAGAATTTTTTAAGAAACTAAAGAGCCGTTATGAATTTGGTTAGTCATTACCATTAGAAGGTCTGAAATAATAACATTTTCATTTTTTACAAAAAGTACTAAAAAATATTTTGAACGATTATTTCAGATTATTTCACTCATTAATGTGATACACTATTCTACAGCCTACATGTATTGGAAGTAAATATAGCAAATTCTTAGTAACTTCGTCATGCTAAATAACAACATAAAAAGCAAAAGCTCAAAGTTGGCTCTGGTTTTCCCAATACAGGTAATAAAATGTAACGCAGGTATAAGACGATCCAGCTGCTGGGACCCGACATTGTCGGTAAGCTTTGAAGAAAATTGGAATTCTAGTGGACCAGTTCACTTTTATGAATGAGTTCAAATCATGCCGACAAGGCTGGCTCCCTGCCGCTGGATCGTGTGTAGACCCCTCATGAACCCTGATTTATGGGCGGTCCTATCACAAATAACAGGTAGAATTACAATTCTACGAAAAATAGACTTACTAACTACCTACCTCTTTATTTGTCACTAAAACTAATATTCATTCTTAGGTAGTCGTATTTGTACCTTGTGCATGGTAAGCGTTCATTTTCGAAAGTAAATAGTGCTATTCTGAAAATATGTGACTTTTGCTCATCAAAAACGTAATTTTACTCCAAAAATTAAGAAGGCGTACCAGTTGTATTTTGGTTGTACAATTGTAGATGAAGACAAAAAATGGGCACCTCATATATGTTGCAGCAATTGTGCGAACAATCTTTCAATTGGCTAAGTGGAAGAGGACGTTCAATGGTTTTTGCAGTGCCTATGATCCGGCGAGAACCTACAGATCATGTTACCGATTGTTATTTTTAAACTACCTATTCCTAATCCCCCTCAAGAATACAGCCTTGATTCTGACAAAGAATCGGATGATAATGTAGACGACGATAGCCCAGCCATCAACATCACAAGATCATTTCTCTGCCGAAGTGTCCGGTGGTGAATCACACAAAATTAATCAACGCGAATTAAGTGATCTTATCAGAGACATTGATCTGTCCAAGGCAAAAGCGGAGATTTTAGCATCTCGATTACAACAATGGAATTTACTACAAGAAAAAGTTAAAGTTTCCATGTATCGAAGTCTTCAAAAAGATCTTATACCTTTTTTCAAAATGGAAAATGACTTGGTTGCCTGCAAGGACATTGACGGTTTAATGAGTGCTTTACACATTCCCCATGATTCTAGTGACTGGAGACTTTTTATTGACGCCTCGAAACTTAGTCTAAAAGCTATGTTACTCCACAATGGAAATAAATTGCCATCAATTCCAATCGCCCATGCTGTCCACATGAAGGAAAATTACAGTAACATGAATGTATTGCTACAAACTATAGAATATAACAAGTATATGTGGCAGATTTGTGCAGACTTAAAAGTGATAGCTATCTTACTTGGTATTGCTGTTTTCTTTGTGAGTGGGTCAGTCGAGCGCGATTAGAATATTACAAAAGAAAAATTTGGTCGCCAAGACTGGGTTTTGAACCAGGAGAAAAAAATGTTGCTAACATTCCATTAGTTGATTCACAAAAGGTAATACTGCCACTACTCCACATAAAACTGGGGCTTATGAAAAACTTGGTAAAAGCTATGGACAAAAAAGGACGTGCTTTCAGTTATTTAAAACAAAAATTTCCCAGACTTATGCGTAATGCGAAAATTAAAGAGGGAATTTTTGTGGGTCCTCAAATCAAGAACCTTTTCAAAGATGCTGAATTTGACAACATTCTAGAAGGTAATGAAAAAGCTGCTTGGAATTCCTTTAAAATGATAGCAACACACTTTCTCGGTAACAAAAGAGCAGAAAACTATAGAGACCTTGTTGGGAATCTTCATTCTTGCTACCAGAAATTAGGATGCAATATGTCATTAAAAGTCCACTTTCTACATTCACATCTAGATTACTTCCCAGAAAACTGTGGTGCAGTAAGTGATGAGCATGGAGAGAGATTCCACCAGGATATTCAAAATATGGAAAAAAGATATCAGGGCAAATGGACTTCTGCGATGTTGGCAGACTACTGTTGGATATGTATAAGAGATGCCCCAGAAGTAACTTATAAGAGACAGGCTAAGAAGCGCAAGAAGAATAATTAATTTTCTGATTAAAGGGCTTATATTCTAATTAAATATATAGCATATAACATATATTTGAAATATATATCAAAATGGCAAATATTTTTTCGCATGATGTAATTAATTGCTTTTTTTGTTAAAATTATACCATAATATGTAAGTTAGGTCAGTTATTACAATTTTTAGAGACAACAAATTTTTTTATGACTATGTTAGACGTAGCTGGGACCAAAACAATGCAAATAAGTGGTTTTGGTTAACGATACAAAATAAAAGTTAAAATTGGTAGGTGTAACCAATGAATGCCCATTTTTTGACTACATTGCACCAATCAAATGTCATTAATAAGTGGTAAACTAACCTAGATCAGCATTTGACAGTACCAACACGAAAAATTTATCACCCTAATTTTTTGTATCGACGTGTCAACAAATATCGCTGTAATATTTTGATATATGTCATGTTTTGTCTCGTGAAATGTTTTCCGCAAATAGAAATACTCGTGCTTTTACATTTTACCTATAATTTCTTCTCCAGCTTATTACTAATTGTTAACGTAGCTTGTAAATTGTAGTCTTGTATAATATACGTAGTAATGCAATGATATAAATATAATATAAACACACCACATAAGTTGACAACTCCCAATTTCAAAGCCAAAGCTGTTTGGAATATATAGGCTAGGAACAATTCAAACACACCTTTCAATGGCATATAAAAACGTAACTACAAAATAATTATCATAACTGAAATTAAACAGAAATGAATACCAAGCCGGCAAATCAATTATTACACGTTAAACACACTTACTCTGAACACAAATAAACTAAAAATATACTTACGCACGGTAACTTAGGAAAAAGTAAGTTAAGCAAATCAAAACTATCCACCATACAACATAATTCTTTGTACTTAATATTCTCTCTGTTTAAACAAGCAAACCTTAACCTGATCGTTAAACTTCTAAATTGAAAATGAGTATTAAATATTAATATCAATGAACACTTTAATATAATAGTTCTTCAATATAGAGTTCTTGGATTGCCATGTGATTCTAATATTGCGTTACTAGCAATATCTTGTCTGATATCGGCAACTTTAGAACAAAAAGTCGGGAGATTGGTAAAATGTGGTAATGCTGTCTTCACTCGTAATGTGATTGGTCGAAGCATGCCCGAGAACTCTTTACACTGAAGACTTGTATATGCATTACAATACCTACTTTATTTTTTACTAGATGAGTCGCTTTTGAAAGGCATCTTTATGCATTTTTATGAACATTTAGACTCTTATTATATTACCAGGCAACAAAGCTTTCGAAAAAATTAACCGATAAAATTCTAAACACTAGTGATATTACATACGATAATGGTTAATATTAATTTGTTACTGCATTTTTGATGTTTCTACTACATCGTAATGGTCTATTTTTTATTTATCTTGTCCTTAAATTCCTTACCTGTTGGGTATATATAAAACAAATAAATATAAACGCACTAATATTAATGAAACTACTCAGTTCTTTAGACATTTGAAATGCACCTCGTTAGACTCCGGTCTCCCCTAGAGGCCTTTGAGTTGAATGGTCAACGTTAAATAAGCAGAAAAGGAGTTGTTAATAGTTTTTTAGTAAATTACAGCCGGTCATATATTAGCGGTGCTAAAAGCCGCTTTTGTTTTTATAGTTATTATCTTGTTTCCATTATTGGATGTGTTAGTTACCTCGATCTCGGTAGGCTGTGATGAGATCCACTGGATGATGCCTTACCTGGACTGTTGATTGCATCAGTGGCCAATATGGTATTCAGCAGTGGAGCGGCTGTTTCATTTCACTTTTAACGTTATTTTGAAATTAGTTTGAGTGTAATTTCTTAAACCATTATACCACATCAAATTAGTCTAAAAAAGAAAATAGGATGAAAGAAGATAATTCAATTATATTACAAATAAAGTCATCATAGATTCTCTTTAATAATTATTTTCCGTTAGGAATGCGATAAATGTGTGTTGTAATGGGTTTTAAGAATATGGACGTACAAAATGATTCTGGTGACGCATAGCTCACATGTGAAGTATGTAGTAAACAGGGTGTTTAATTTATCGTTCTACAGCATATTATATTTTCTCAACCAAGATTTGAACTAAGTGAGATTTAAAAAAAAAACGCAAAAAGCATAATTTTTTACGGCTCTCTCAAGTTACATTTTGACGTTTTCAAGAAAATAAATAAGCATCGTTTTACGTTTCAAAGTTGAAAATAGATACCCCAAATTTTTTTTTTTTCAAATATTAAAATTTCCACACCAGATTTAAAATCCTCGTCAAAATTCTAACTTGGTATCTTGGTAATACAGTTATTATCCTGTCGAGACGGTAGCGGTTGTGTGAGAGACAACATGGTCTAGTCGCTCTCCTCTCCTGAGTTCGAGTCTTAGCTGCGGCAGATGACAATGTCGCAGGGAATGGGTGTTGTGATGTTGTCTCTGTGTGTGTGTGTGTGTTTGTGTGTCCGTCCTGGTTGAGTGGTAGAATAGCCTACGGCTAAACTCCGCCATGACATTAATATAAATAAGGCGATAAAAAAAAAATCAACCCCCCCAAAACTACCTCATTGGGGATGAATCGTAGACGGCAATATAGTTAACGTTACTACGATTCACCCCCAATGGAGTAGTTTTGGGGAGGTTGACTTTAATAAAAATTCTCGCCGATGATAATATAATGTTTCATAGGGTGTTTGGAGTATGTAAAAATTTAGGCGATTGTTTTTAGCTTGAATTCCTTGTTGACGACATTTACAGTGTAAACCTGGATTTTATGCTCATAATTTCCCCAATAACTCTTCCTCCCCTCTTTCAAAATTCCCGCCAATTGTATTTCTTTCATTTTTTGGACAATTGAACACATTTCCCACAAATTTTGTCCGGTTTGATTACAATGCGATTCGGGTTTTTTTTTCTGAGTGCGCGCACCACAACGCTCAATGAGAAAACTCTCGCCGACTGTATCAATTCAATCCTTTCACCTGCAACTACAGTCAAACCGAAGAACCTAGTGGTTTGATTACGATGAAATACGTTCAATTTTTCACAGGCCCGCAATATAAATTGCCGGCCCTTAAGGCCCATATACACAAGAAACAAGTTTGCTGGTTTGGACGAATACTATCATCAAACCACTTCGGTTAGTGGTTTGATAAATTTTTCACTTTTCGACACTAGCTCCTAGAATACCAGCCCCGGTACTGGCAACACCGGTAGGTATTGATGCATGTCTGCGTTTTTCTAAATGTGTGGCCCCCTTCTCGACAGACTTGGCTTTGGATTTAGGGGTTGTCTACTAATGTGGTGAGAATAAAAATCGTCGAAGGGCAGATTATAAAAATTTTAAAACAATTAGATGACTTTGGCTATTACAACAAAAAGAGAAATATAATAAAGATCTAACTGATAGTTATTCAGTATTTTCTTTATCTTTAACATATGGATACATTTTGTGGTATTCTAGTTTTAATTGTTTTTCATTATCGTTTTCTGTTGAAACCTGTTATGCTATTATTTTCATGGTATCTTAGTCCTTGAGGTAAAGCTTTTACCCCAAAAGTTCTGCGACTAGACCACAAGACATGTACCCCCCCATTTTCGAGGGCGGGGAAAACAATGGTGATAATATTTTCCTACCTACTCTCCAACCACTACGGGTAGTGGTTGGAGAGTAGGTCGGAAACCGAAACAAGCACTCCTTTTTCCGATTTTGGGTGCTAGGCATTTTTTTATCGGAAAATTTTATTATGAAAGTTGTTCAGAATTGTCCAAAAACCCAATATCCAATATTTAATCAAAATAAAAAAAATTTAAAATTGAAAAAATTGAAAAAATTGATAAAATTAAAAAATATAAAAAAGAGTACTAATTACTTGACAACTATCTGACAGCTTGGGTTTAATTTCAAACAAAATTGTCATGAATTTTTTAAATAAGAAAAAACCCATTTAAATGATATTTTCTGACTTGGACAACATTTTAAACATTTCAATGTTTTTTAATTTTGTTTAAATTATGGATTTGGGGATTTTCCACATTTTTGAACAACTTTCGATAATAAAATTTTCCGATAAAAAAAAGCCTAGCACTGGAAAATCGGAAAAAGTGGTGGAGCAGGTGAAAAAATCTGATTTTGAATAACGTCAAATTTGACAAGTTTATTTTGACTAAGAATCTTTTCATTTTGAGCAAAAAATAACCCTATGGTGTTAATTTGATTAATACCGACAAGAAGAAAATGACAAGAAGATCGTTCTTGGTATAAATGTTAATGTTAATATTAATAATAATTCTAAATAAAATTCTATAAAATCGAAGCGTGGTATTATGAATTCTAATCCACTAGTGTATTAAAGGGCCTTTGATCCACGGAAAATAGACGTATTATACCTTCCTAATATAGTGGTCGTGGATAAAGAAATTTTATCTCACAGTGTGAAATAAAACTTATTGATTTCTATGGAAACAGCAACAGAATTTAGTCAATTTTTACAAAATTATATTGTTTTCTAATTTCGAATGGCGATACAAAAAACTTTGAATATAACTCGAGACTAAAATGTGTTTTTTTACTCGTGTGGTTTATAGCACTTGCCTTCGGCTCGTACTATAAACGCCACACTTGTAAAAAAACACCATTTCACCCACTTGTTATATAAAATATTATTTCCTCACCAGTTAGGTAAAATTTTACTTTTCATAACTGGTTATGAAAGTTGAACATTTTGACACTTTCGTTAGTTTTGAAAAGAGTCATTTTATATGTCAAAATTAGAAAAACTATTTTATTGTGTGTTTAGCTTCAAATTTAGTTTAGTTTATAACATGAAATTAACTCTGGTTCCTAATTTGTGTCTGAGATTGTAACTATACGAAACAACAGGTCGTATTGTTGCATTATTTTTTTGGTTTTTCATAAGGCCATAAATATTCATTCAGATTACTTTAATCAAAACTATTAAATAGCATATTGCGTTATAATAAAAATTGTTTAGTTACAGATTGAAAATTGTTGGTAGGGTCGTTTTCTAATTCTATTAATTCAGATAAGATACACTTTTGCATCTTGTCATCATAACAATTTTTAGAAATAATCACAGGTGCATTTAATTCATCTGCCTTATTTTATTTTTGATTGGAATAATCTGTGAGTCATTATTTTTTGTTGCTACATATTTAATTTTAATTTGAAATGCTTATTTGAATCTATTTATTTTGTTGTTAGTGGTAAAAAATAAAATAAAAAGTATTTTAATAGATCATAAAGATGGATTATCACAATGTAATCCCTTCCACTCAAATAAATCATGATTTTTTTTCTTGATTTAAGAAAGTCGTGAGTTTTTAGGTGATTTAAATCAGAGTTTTTTTATTTTTGTGAATTAAATTTTTTCAATAAGCTATAAATGTCGTGAAAACTTCATTATAAATGGTAATAGGGAATATGGAAATATCGAAAACAAAATCAGTTTCCACTAGACAGAACAGCATGTATAATAAACGTACCGTGAGTGAGTACAGTAGATAATACATACGATAAAAATATTCAGAATATTGTTTTCTGTCCAATTGATTCATTAAAAAGGCAATCTTCGCTGTTTTGTCCACCTCTAATTTATTTTTCAATTCGCTGTGGACTAAGCCAAATGTCGAAAATATCCTTTCTACCGAAGCTGAAGATGCAACAGCGGAGGTTAATTGCATAACCTCTTCTTTTATTATTAATTTTTCGGGATTGTGGACTTCGAAATGACAAATCCACCATGCAGAACCATTTTGCAGTCCTTTTACTGCAGGTTTAAACATTAAAGAGACAACAAACGGTTGACATTTGGAAAGAATTTCAAAACGAGTTGAAAAATTCCCTACGAAAAGTTTTCTTCTGCACAACATAGTGCTTTACGTTTTTTTTTTCTGGAATTAACATTATTGGTCCCACTTTCTGCTGGCTGTTGGGGTCGGGGTTATTATTAATATATTTTAAACTGATCATAAATGCTAATAAGTAGTACGGGAAAACAGTTGATTCGTAACGTTCTTTGATTTTAATTTGCAATTTTTCATGGGTTACAATATTCTCGAGCTTTTTCATAATTTTTTTTTTTCAGTAAAATACTAATTTCATAATGTGCAATTTTTCCTTTGCAGCTTATCCAAATAAACGACCACTGGTTTTAGTCTTTCAACAATGTGTCCCCGGTTTGTGTTTGCGATAGGTGTAAAATACCAAAAAAAAAAAAATTAGTACCGCTTTCATTTTCTGCAATCTCGGTTTGCTTGACGTAAAATTGAGTTTTACCAAATTTCAGTTAAAATGGGATCTAACTCGCGGAGTTAATCTAAGAAGAAAATAAAAGAAAATAAATCATTGTAGGTAAACTGGTCTTTCTGTTAATTTTACGGAAAAATTCTATTTGGATAAAATATTTGGCAGTGAAAGTTAGAGCCATATGCCAACTTTCATTGCATTTGAACAAAATAATAATATCTCCTGAAGAAATTAAAAGAAGTTACAAAGAATTAAAAGAGTTGAAAAATTCCCAATTATTGCAGTAATTTAGGTGGGGTACTATTTGAATAGGTTTCTAGTTGAATTCGTTGAAATTGTTAATTATGTTAAAAAATAAGAAGCTATTTACTTTAAGTAATATTATTTTTTTTTTGTTCAAATGCAATGAAAGTTGGCATATGACTCTAACTTTCAATGCCAAATAGAATTTTTCCGTAAAATTAACAGAAAGACCAGTTTACCTATAATGATTTATTTGCTTTTATTTTCTTCTTAGATTAACTCCGCGAGTTAGATCCCATTTTAACTGAAATTTGGTAAAAATACATTTTACGTCAAGCAGACCGAGACTGCAGAAAATGAAAGTCGTACTATCTTTTTTTTGGTATTTTACACTTATCGCAAACACAATCCGGGGACACACTGTATAAGCGATTCAATGTTATCTCGTTCATTTTCATCCTCGCATATGGCTATTAAAACATTCTAATTTTTTATATATGATTCCAAGGAGTCTCAAATAGAATTCCAGTGAACTTCTGTTTGTAATATCAAAGCAGAGCCATTTCTACAAAAAATTCAGATTATTTCGGAAATATTTTATGACCTGGATAACTTGATTGGTAATATTTTCCATGTTGAGAGATTGAGCCAATAATTTACCCTGATGTGCACCACAGCAATAAGTGATTATATCCATTTCCAAATCTTTCGAAATCATTGTACGACATTTTTTTTCATATGCTCCTTATCTTGCAACCGAATAGCTACGTCAAGTAGCGATTAATAGAACGCTCGATATTAGTGGCTTCTGAGGATTCTGAGATGCAGGCGGGTGAACCATTGCGTCGCTACTTGAAGGGTATCTAGAGACGACCTAACTTGTTGGGGCCAACTTAGGCGGTATGCTTTGAAGTTTGTCAGGCCGACCGATAGGTATCAACAAATTTAAAAGCATACCGCCTAACTTGGCCCCAACAAGTTAGGCCGTCTTTATTTATTTTCCACTAATTGCACATTAATGCAAACGTTTTTTATGATTTGGGGAAAGTACAAACCATTTTTTCTTATTTATGATTTTTTTAATTTAAATCAACATTTTGGCAATGATTTAAATCACTATTTAAATCATATCCACCTTGCTTCCACTATTCAATTTTTAATTGGGTAATATTTAGCTCTATGTTATGAACTTTGATACGTTAAAAAAATAGACCTTTTATTAGTCCTCAGCCATGATTCTCGGCATTATTCCGTATTTTCGAAGAGTAAAAGGAAAATAGCTCTGAAACTTAAATGCAGTATTACTGTGTAATTTGAGTTTCCAAGTTGCATAATATATTACATTCATTCTGACAAGTAAAAACTTATAAGTGAGAAGTATTTAAATGCATGTTACATTAATAGGTCTATTCATTACCAATTATTGCTTTCATCGATGTTAGTATGATGGAGAACATCTCTATGTGGCTTAATTAGTATTGATGACTCCTAAACTGGTAATAATTATTAGCACGCTCATTAGCATATATGCAAAATTAAACATTGCGTCTTGACTTTCAAAGCAGGGCTGTGTTGCAATTATAACTCAAAAATTCTGACCGCCGGCCGGCGCCGTGCCCTCAGAACTTTTAACAGACACAATAATACATTTTTAGGCACAGTAAATACACATACATATGTATTATTAATAATAATTTATTTATGAAAAAATAGTACACAGAATGAATATAAAAGTTATTTATCTAAAAGGAAGAGAATAAAATATATAATCATGCAGGGCAAAATTAAATAGAGTAATTTCGTAAATAAATGTGAGTAGCAGAGATGGTACCTCACAAAGAAATCTTCTTTGTGTTTTCTTATACCATTTCTCCAGAATCTATTTATCACATTTTTGTATACTAATTCTTCACATTTCTATGTGTGTGAATTGAGGTAAGTATATGTTTATAATCAAGTACACCTAAATAATAAAAACAAAATATAAATAGAGAAAACCTAAATGTAAACATATAAGAAATAAGAGAGATGCAAGAAAAAGAACAAACCACCTATTTATTTATTGTGTTTTCAAGTACATGGAAATGTACAATATAAATTTCCCTGTGAAAATTTGTATGCTCTTTTACTCGTTGGTAAAGTCTATGATTTCCAGTAGTTTTAATTTAGAAACATTACGATACCATTTCTTAAACTTATTTTTAAATTAATTTTTTTCATAGAGTTTAAAATGTTCATGTCTAAAGGTAGGTTAAGATTCAATTAACAGAAATGGTCTCTTCATTCAGATTTTCTGTGGTTTAGATATTACTAATAATGATTTTGCTTCCTGCTGCGTATCATGCCTGGTAGAACAGTATATTTTAGTTTGGTAATTTTCAGGTTGTCTATAGCAGTAGCACCATATATAATCTAGAAAATAGCGTGCAAATTCGACGATGAAAGGTTACCGTCTGCCAGTTGGTAATCGAAGAGACCATATAAGTACCAAAGTTTGTTCTCTCTGGAAATTTTTGGTATGGTGGAGGGATAGGGGGTGGTAACATTTTTAATCGAATGATTATCAATATCTGACCGCATAGGTATTAGTTATGTACTTCATATACCCCATATACAATTACTTTGGCAGACCAAACTTCCGGTCGGCGTGCGCGGTAACCGGAAATAGAAAAAATTTTTAGTTACTAGACCAAATTCGGCGCAAAATATTTGTTGTGTCGTGTACAAGTGTTCAGTACAGTACTGTACACACCAAAACAAATATTTTGCGCCAAATTTAGTTCGGTAACTAAATTTTTTTTTTCAGTTTCTGGTTACCGCGCATTTGTATTTGTATATATGTTTATTTTATTTTATTTGTATTCCAAATATGGAGCGACATCTGATTCTATTTTGAGTGGCCTTAAATTTGACAGAGCTACAGTACCTGTAGCAAGTGGTAGGAATCTTGTTTTTGATACATTTTTTAGTGTTAGCAAGTGTTAATATTTCTGAAATCCTTTTCAACTAGGTATATACAGGTACAACATGATGTCATGAGTCGCCAGTATACAGGATAGCCCTGTCCTCAGCGAAGTAAACAATCTCTTCGCAAGTACTAATAGTAAGTAGATTATTTTGTATATATGGTGAATAAATCTGGTTCAAGCGCAGTATCCTCTGGCACTCTATATGGAATTGCTTTCTTTTTATTGAATATATCATTACATTTTTTATTCTGCATCCTGTCAGTTAAGTAAGACTCATAACTTTTTCCCTTATACCAATTTCTTCGAATGTTTTGAGTAATTCCTTATGGCAAACACAGTCAAAGGCCCTAGCTAAGTCTACAAGAATAAATAGCACAAGTTTACTGCCTTCAAGGTATTTATAAAACTCCATTTTGAAAGGTTTTACGTTGCGGTATCTTGTGTAGACTTCTCTAAAGCCTAACTGTTTATCTTTTACGAGATGAGTTATCTAAATATTTTACTAATCCTTTATATATGACCTTTTCTACAACTTTAGCTAAAGACGACAATATTAATGAAACTGGTCAATAGGTTGGAACACTGAAGTTTGCCACGAGCTTTACACAGACGATATTTAATGCAAAAGGAAAGTAGCCCTCTTCGATATTTCTTTTTATGTGAACAAATCGAGGTGCCTTAAGGAATGTATTGTGAAATTGGACTTTTAATAATAATAATAAAAAAAAGGTAAATTAACACTTACCGAATTTCTATCAAAGAAAAAGGAGCTGAGATATTTTGAATATTAAAAGAGATAGAAAATCGTATTTATTCTCCTTATTCTTATCCATAACGTCTTGGTATACGCTTTGTGATCCACACATTATGCTAGTTGGTCTCCTTCCGCTGTATGGTACATCTCTCGTAGTTGTCTGTTAGCCAAACGGTTTGACCAAAGCTCTTTCCCATCAGTTCCTTCGCCTCTTGACATCTAGTTTCCCTTGAACTATCAACCGTTCTATATTGTGCTCTCTCTCCGGTTAATGCGGCAAAAAATAAAAGGAGTACATAACGTTGAACAGTTGCTTTGGGAACTTTTCTTTTTTTTAATCGTCTTATTTATATTAATGTCTTGACAGAGTTTAGTAGTAGGCTATTCCACCACTCAACCAGGACACACGCACATACAGACAGCAACACAACGCCCATTCCTTGCGACATTGCTATGTCTCGCAGCTGAGACTAACGACTAGCCGTGTTGTCCCTTACACCACCGCCTGCTACCGCCTCGACAACGCATGAAAAACGCCATTACACATCCATACCCTAGCCAGGATTTGGACCCGGGACCACTTGGTTACAAGTCTAACACCGTAAGCACTGCGCCACTAGTCTCGGCAATTCAGCTGTTGGTGCCATGGTCCATTCAGGAAATTCGTAACAAACATCTCCAAACCCCAAAGTGTCAGAAAGTCTGATTTTGTACGTTTCGTAATATTTATAAACCGCCAAATTTTGCTCAACTGACAATTTGTCAATATTGCTATCTAGTGCCATCTCTTTCGAGGTATGTCATCGTGTTTACTACCGTATCTATCCCTTATATCTTCGTAAGTGTATGAATAATAAAGAATAGATGTTTGGGTATTCCCATCTAAAGTAATAAAGCCCAAATTTATCCCATTTCGTATTTGTTAGAAAAACACACACATGCGCCGATGACCTCCTAATCACCGCGGGCCACATCTGGCCTGAAAACAAACTTCAAGAAAAGCTTAATAATGGAGCGAGACCCGTCAATAAAAGAGAGTTGGACCAGCAGAGAGGAACAAAAAACAGATGAACACTCCCTAAAAACAACTAACAAATTGAAGTACCTAGGAACAGACATGACGAACCAACTGGAATGGAGAGAAACGATAAAGGAGAGAATCAAAACGGCATACAGAGTCACAAAGACAATAATACCGTTCACCGAGAAAAATAAACTATCATGGGACCTTACCAAATGTATGAAGGTACAACGATGATATATGGAATCAGAAAACGCGGCAACAACAAAAGCCAACAGAAGACGTTTTTGAGAAAAGCAGAAAGTATATTCGAAGAAGCAGAAACACAAAAAGAGGAGCATAAACACTCCATATTACGACACAACGCGGCAACATATTTCACAAAAAACTCAGAAGAGGCAGTCTTATAACACAAAAAAGGGAGACAATGCAGTAACGCATCTCACAAATACCTACACCTCCCATCCGATATTCCTTTGCATGCGCCATGTGACTCTCGCTGCTGGCAACAAGCATGACCTTTCTCCAACTCGTGGACGTAGCAAGCCCAGCTGTACAACCCTGGGAGTGGCAGCAATGCCTACCGCAAGCTAGTAAATCAATAAATCAATCTTACCTTTTCCAAAATTTGTGTGAAAACCTTCACCCTAAAAAATTATACAAAAAGACATTTCTTGGAAAACCCGAAAAAATCTTCCAAAATATATACACATACATTTCTATAGAAACTTTTCGTCAATGTAAAGAAAAATGTATTTACCAAATTCCTGTGAATGTGACACTTCTGTTATTATTAGTATTATTTAAAATTAACAATAACCTAATTAATTCATCGTCCATTGTATATTTGTCAATACCAGATTGTTAATAAAATGAGGGCTTATTCTCATCCATGAATTTTTCCGTTCGTAATCCTGCAAACTCATAACAGAAAACAAAATGAAGCCATTTATATTCATCGATCCTTTTTGTTTGTGTGATATTAAAATAACACAGAAAACAATAAAATTCGAAACATTTAAAGTGTTCTATTGTAACAAAAACCACAAATCGTTTAACAGCGAGAATGCGCACTCGGTAGACTAATAAATATACTAAACGCAGTTTTGCATTGCCATCGAAAATAAAATATTGTGGAAGCTTTATTGCACGCTACACTGCTAAAAATATACCGCGGTTTGTAAAGTTTGTAGACCTATTTTTACTGGATTATAAAATATAGTTTTGCTAGATGAATTATTATCATTATTGAATGAATTATAAAGGGGAAACAAGATTTCTTTGTTTTTTTTTCTTATGGGTTGCGGTGCCAACTAATTTAACAAAGCGCTTATATGATCAAAAATTAAATAATTTAACACTATGCTATTTATCTTAAGAGTAAGGACACGTACAAATGTCAGAGAGATATGGGGTGAAAGATAGATAGATAGAGAGAGAGAGAGAGAGAGGGGGGGGGGGTGGAGTGGGAGAACTAAATATTACTAGAATAGAATATAGAAGAGAACGGAATAGAATATATTTATTTACATTATGTAAATACATTAGTAGCAAGTCAAATCATGTAAATTATAATAAGTACATGCAAATCGACATAACAAGTAATGACATCTAGAAACAAGCAAAAAACGTACTCTTCGCCGGTTCACTAAACTGTTTATATAATTGTTACACATTCTATAGGATACTCTTCGCAGTTTTTTGTTAAGAATGCTAGTTTTAAACATTTTAAATTTTATAGTACGAACTTAGTTGGTGAAAGACTCAGTGTAAAATAAAGTAAAAATAAAAAAAACCATACCATACCCGATGTGGGTTTCGAACCTGGGACCCTTGGATTCCGAGTCAAAAGCGTAAGAATACGTAAAAAAATGTAAGAAATGTAAATTTTTGCAAAAACATAAAAATAAAAAATTCTCAAATTTAAATCATTAATAACATTTTTATTTACTGATCGATTTTGTTCAAAAACAATAGGGTTCTTCATCTAGCCAACACTAACTTAGTGTCCAAATTTCAGTACAATCGGATTTATCTTTCTTAAGTTATCATGCTTACAAGAAACGTGACGGACGGACAGACAGACGGACGGACAGACGGACGGATAGACAGACGGACAGACGGACAGACGGACGGGCAGACGGACGGACGGACGGACAGACGGACAGACGGACATTTTGAAAGTTGTTCAGAATTCGTTCACTAACACAGTGATATGAAAATTTTTTCTCTACGAGCGATATTTACGATTTTAGAAATGTGCCGATCAAATACAATATACTCTTCGTTTTTGCGAAGAGTATAATAAAATAACCAAAAAGTATGCAATTTAATTTTTAAAAAATTATAAAAATCGTCTTAAAGAAAATGTTATGCCCGAACTACAGGTTATGCCAAGGAATGCAGACTGAGTGTCTAAATATTCTTCTACAGAATAAAAGCAATGCTCAAGCAAGTAGTTTTACATGTCCTGTAAAAAAAATTCCATTCATCTGTTTAATTACTTCCACATCCAGTGGCAGTATAGTAACGACAAAAAAATTTTAAAAAATTTTTATTGTTCAAATAGGCTTAAAATGCCATGAAACGTCGATTTTAAGTTTGAGCGAAAAAAAATTTCTGTCTGTCTGTCTGTAACTTTTTTTGTGCTCACGTTTACTCTAGAACCGTTTAAGATATTGACTTGAAATTTGGTAAAAGTATGTACTTTAACGAGATCTGGAACTAGATTATATTTTCATGTTATTCCGACGAAGGGTTGGTGGGTAAATTGGGGTAAATTTGGGGTAAATGGGTAAATCAAGCAGGTAAGAGTCGATAAAATTGGTATTTAGTATATACAAGAGAAGCTAGGGTCTCAAAAAAATTTTTGGTATTAGCCACCACCATTACCACCCCCACCCCCTTATTAAAGGCGATGAAAAAATTGTGATTATGTACAAGAACCAGAAACCTCAAAATATTTTTTTACTTCATCCACCCTTACTACCACCCCCTCTATCACCACCCTCACCCCACTACCGATGCGGGGTATCGTTTTATGGGTTTTTGGGGTAGAGGATTTCAAATAGTTCCATAAACAATTATTTCCACATACGAAGTTTTTTCGTTGTGAGTGACTTGGATAGAGAATCTGGAGACCTAGTACTATAGTTATAGGAAAATCGGAGTTTAAACTGATAGCACTTTTTGAAGAATGTATTTCAGTTAACTGATGATAGATATACAAGAATTGCAATGATATTTCAAAATGTATAACAATTTATTGGCAGTGATCAATGGACTAGATGGTATTCTTAATGCTTGTTTCTGAAGTCTAATAAATTTTATTGCATCTGAAGCGTTTCCCCATAAGATTATGCCACACGATAAATGCGGATTAAAAAGAGAATGATAGAAACTAATTAGAATTTCAAAAGTACCTTTTAAGTTGACAAAGCAAAAAATGCATACTTGATCATTTTGACCATAATCGCTTGATGTGATTTGGCCAGTTCAAATACCATCATGAGTAATCGCCAGTAGAGTAAAAAAATGCCATGTAGTTCTATTACTGATAGTAAAAAAAGTTAAACGCTGAGTTTTCTTCCTGTTTAATTCTAAATTATTAGCTGTAAACAAAATTTCCGCGCTAAGTTCTAAATGGTTTAAGCGTAGACCGAGACTGTGTGTATTTACACCAGAATACAGTAGAGTTGCATCGTCTGCAAATAAGACACATTTATCAGAAGAAAGATAATAAAATAGGTTATTAATATAAACAATGAATATCAGAGATCCAAGGAACGAGCCTTGGTGCACGTCGTGGACAATTAATTTCGGATCAGATTGGGTATTCTTAACAAAAGCACAATGCCTTCTGTCTTTAAGATAGAATTTTATAACTAAATAGTAGTAATTTATAAATAGTTACAAAAGAGAATAGATCTGTTTCGCGATAAATCCTTCCATGGGAAGTAAATGATAGTTCGCGCTATTCTGGGGTTTCGCCAATAATCTGCCTGCTAGAAATGGGTCTCCATTTAAATACCTAAGTATCTTCATGAGTTGGTGTCTCAAATCGATAATGATTTGGTCATACTTGTCTGTTGTTAGACCCATTGACACCTACGCATTGCTTGCAATGTGAAAAGAAACAAAAGAGAAAACTAAACAGAGCAAATTGATCAAATTGCAACCCAAAGACTTCACGTCGGTCGGTTAGGTTTCATTTTGGGAGAACCTTTGAAGTGGTAATTTCCGACCACCAGGTATGAGGCCCTGGAAGACTGCAACTGGAAAAAGGGTCGGTACACAGATAGAGCGTAGGTGTCAGTGTATATGACCCATAATGTAGACTGTCGCTGAAAAAAGGTCGCCCTTATGGTACACAGATGGATGAGGTAGTAAGTGCTTTCATTTACTTTTGTCTCCAAAATTGCCTGGGAATATCTACAAACAGTAAAGCAACCGGCAAGAAACAGCAGGTTACCTCGATGTGTGAGTATGAAGGGATAATAATGAATGAGATTGCATTCAGCGGACCGGGATCATTCTGTGGGACAGTAAAATACCACATGATGGAAAATGTATGAAAATGGGAGGATGAAATTTAACTCCCGATCAAAGTCAAGCGATCGCTTCATAAGTTATTAACAAAGAAAAAGCAAAAGAGCTACTTGATCTCAGTAAACCAGAATGAAGGCTAATAACACGACTTCTCATAGGACATTGCCATTGAGATCTCAAGAAAACGGGTAAAGTTGAGAATGAAATGGGTTGCCTTTATATGGAAGCAACTGGGACTGTGAAACATATGTCTTGCTGAAGTCAGATCTTCGACCGTCAAAGACTGAAATTCTTGGGATGGGCTAGGCTTGACTTGGCTTGCCGAAGTAGAAAAGACTGCCCCCAAGTAAATCCTAATTTTTTTTAGAACCTATGGGTACATGTAAGGTTTACTTCTGCGGTGGAGGGCGGCGGCAAGTAATCGTATACGGACGTGGTGCACTTGCGCACTGGAAGAACAGACCTATAGATCAACGATATTCCAAAAGATCTGTTTAGGTCGAGGTGAAGTGAGGTGCTTCATGCGTAAACGAACCACTCACAATCTAATGTAATCCGCATACTTTTAACGATCCTTAACTAACTGTTGTTACTATATAAGCGGTTGCTTGCTTGTTATCTATACTGTTTAATAAAATTACATGGTGCTAATCATGATCGTATGGCTGCCATATTATAGAACTTCCATAACATTAGGAATCCGATTTAACAAATACGAACACTATGCTAGAGCTTACTCTCAACGGAATTTTGTAACGAAACCAAATAATGTCCAGAGTGGTTAGTTCTTTTATGGAGTCGTATGCGATAAGAAGTATGGGAAATTTACAAGTTGAAAACACTCATACAACATTACGACCAGAAAATACTATATCAACTAGCTCCTTCCTGAATTCCTGAAGATACTTTGGTTAATATTAACTATTATTTCTAAACAAATAAACATGCCAATTCTGTTCGAGCTATTATTTGCATGTCAGATGACAGTAATATATCTTCTTCTGTGCACTTATTAACACTGAATTAAAACAGTCACATTACAAATAAGTAAATCATATTTTTTTAGAAACATTGCGTTGGCAAATATAATTAATGTATGAATTTTTTACTTTATAATGAGAAGTATACTGTAGTTTGATTCAATCTTGGATAATATGCCATGTTACTTTAGCTCACAGTCCACTGGTTATTTATTTCAGAAGTTTTCCGATGAATGATTTCTTGATGCATTGCCTTCTGTGCATAATGGAGCTGATAACTCGTCTCTCTCGATTCTTAAAGCTATAAATTAATATAGTAGTCATGGCTACTATGTGCTTTTACAATTGGATGTTGGTGATAGATATTGTATTTAATTTATTACTTTTATGTATTATATAGCATATTCAAATTTAAATGAGAGTCTCGACTTAGTCAGTTTGGGAGTGCGATATGGAACTGTATGCTACATATTTCTGAGATGACATGCACGTTAAAAATTCTACTGGAAAGTCACCAAAGAAAATACTCTGTATTTTGCCGTAGAGCGTAATTTAGGATTAGAGATGGTTCATGTTGATGTAAATCGACACTGAAAAAAGATTTAAAAAATAGATTACTCAATTGCCATTAATTGAATAAAATAGAATTCTGTATTGATTTCTGTTGTCGCTTCTGATTTGTGAATTTGCGTGTTACGAATCAACTTTAATATAATTTACAACAGTGTGGTTGAAAACAGAAAATGTATTTAGAGAATATGATTAAATGACAAGAAATGTATATTCTTGGTATTAAATTATATCCTCATTCGAAAGAACAGTCAGGACACCTGCCCTATCCAACTTTATTAAGGAGACATGCTATTTAACTAAAAAGTAAATTTAAACTTAGTTTATCTTGCATCAAAGTTGGAAATATATTAAATGAATTTTATAAAAAATTATGTTTATCGTTGTGTTTCTTTTTCTGATATTTTTATCTGATCCATTTATATGCAACGTAAATGATTTTGAACATTTCGTTGCTTTATATATAAATTATTTATACTATTTAATTTCTGGAGTATAAGTATAGTTCTGATAAATGGTGTAATTAATTAAAAAACAATATTGTATTAATGTTGAAGTCGAAGGTTGTTAAAGTAATGGTGGAGGTGCCGGTTAAAATGACGAAATGACAACGCCGAACTAAGACATACGGATACTTACTTAACTTATTTTACGATTTTCCCAAATTTTTATATTGCAATATAAAATATAAAAAAATGCTGAACAATGCAGTGATTCAAGCTTAAATAGAAATTTACCTCTTTATGTCTCATTTTAGTCCCAGTTTACCAAATCCTTTTTAATTTTTTTTTTTTTTAGACAATTCGGTTATACGCGTTCTCTCTCATCATGTTATCAAATTAGTTCAGCTTAATCGTACGGGTTGGGGAAGGAATTCGCATTTAAAATTCGCAAAAACGTTTTTCCACGATAACTTCATTATTATTGACTTGACGAGAAAAAGTTAAAACTTGAAGATGCTTTTTATTTACTGATCGATTTTGTTAAAAAACAAATTATGTTTGTTTTAAGCATTTTTAATGTTATAACACCAACTTAGTTGTTAATGTACTCGTCCGAATCTAAGGTTTGTGCAACTTATTTATAAACTGACGTTTCGGCAATTTAATATTTGACAAAAGGTATATTGATAATATATTAAGATGGAAAAAAATTTATATTGCCCAATACCAAGGTCCGAAGTCCTTATCTTATTTCCTTAACCCTTTATTCCCGCAAACGCATTATGCCCCCTCCCTCCTTTTCTATTGCTTAGAATGCGATATATGTTTTTTTTTAAATTAAAGATTAGAAAAGTCCTCACTTACCTGTAAAAAATTGTCTTCTGAACCTTTTTCTTCATACTTAAAGACGCATTTTAAAAAGAGTGGAAAAGGTTCATCCCCTTCCACAAGTTTGTTTATTTGAAAAAAAAATTAAGGAGTCAAATACTGGAGGTAATAGCGAACAAATTCTATTTTGGTTTTTTAAAATCGCAACACAGGGAAAAAAGTTATAGGAGGTTCCTTTCCTTTTTCCTGGGAAATCGACATGCGCGGTTAAGAAAGCATCCGTACTAATTTCCTGTCACCACAAAATTGTCATTATGCAGAAAACGATTCAACCGTAATTTTAGTTTTGACATCAGAGTTGACACTTATTATTAACCTTCACTGAAAAAGAGAAAGCACTATTTACCACTTCTTCAGCTAATTCGTATGTCGAAGTAGATAGAGTAACAATATTTGTCCTTATTTTTGGGCAAATTGATGAAGAAATAGATATTAAAGTTGTCCTTAACTATCTTTTACAAGAAATTGAATGTTTTCAGGACAGCTTTTCAAATTTAATTCCAATCAGACAACGCGAGGGCATGACGTATGTGCCTAAAACTGAAAAAACTAAATTAAAAGAGACCAAACTATAAGAAGTACCTATGTCAGGTAAAAATTTTTGGGAGCAAACTTTTTTTCTCTGGGTTTTAACTATGCTTTATAAACTATTTCTTTTAATACCCGTATAATCAAGATACGTTATTTAAATTTACGACTTTTTTTTATTTTCTACTTTGACTGGATCGTATTCTAATTATTCAAAGGAATTAAAATTTTACATAAATTATTTTATCATCTAACAAAACAAATGTAGCTAGTGGCTTGGAAATCTGAAAATCTAAAAATCGAAATTAAGGACCTCCCTAATATGTATTCCACTATGAATATAAATATAGCAGTTATGCATTTAAACATTAGCTAATTCATATAACTTTTTACAGAAGACTCATCAGACTAGTACTTCTAACATAAAAGAAATAAATTTAAAATGTGTAATATAAATTACAATTAACAAAACTCAATGTTAATGCAGCGAATTATATATCTATCATGAAATACATTTTGTTTCACAGTGTAGAAGAAATGTTGTATCTCAAACCTGTAAATTCTGAAGAAGCTACACGTATTTTCAAATTTAAATTTTATCCTGCAGATGGCAATGTCTCTATTTCAGACCACACTAAAGCCACGAACTTGAAGGGAAAAACGACAAAATCGACGACCTTATAACAACTGCTGATTTGAATATACGCTTTGTTTTCATTTTAATATCGTCAGAAAAAGGACCTCAAAATGTACTCCTGTTCTTTTCAAAGTAATTTATAATACAGTAGATATACAGTGTGTCGCAGAGAAAAGTTCCCACCATAAATAAGTGCTCAGAAATTAGCCCTGGAAACTTTAATAGGGAGAACTGATATTCCGGAAGAATATTTTTGTAGTAGCAAAATAGAATTTTCGGGCATTCTGAAAATATTTCAGAGATTGAAGGCGCCGAACAGCATTTCAATATACAATATAGTTTAATTCCGGTTATTTCACTCATTAACGTGATAACCAATGAATGCCCGGTTTTTGACACCAGTCAAATGTCATTATTAGTGGTAAACTAACTTAGACAGTGCCAACACGAAAAATTTATCGCTGTAATTTTTTGTGTCAACGCGTTGACAAATATTATCGAGGTAATATTTTGACATAGGTGTGTCATATTTTGTTTCGTGAAATGTTTTCCTCAAATAGGACCGTTCGTGCTTTTAAATTTTATCTATACATGCTTTATCTAGCTGAGTTGCCCAAAATTAATTTGACTCGTGTAAATTATAGTAATAATATAGTATATATAGTGTTAACTAGTTTGACCCTTTGCTTGAGTAACTATTTCAATTTCTCTACTTTTATATTTATGATTTATAAATTGTTAGCAAAACTCTTAGCATTCAATTAGACACAGCATCCTTTAAGCAAAAATTACTTAAAGGTTGTAATATATAGATCTCATGCAGAGATAAGTTAACTACATAATTCAATGATTTAAAAACCTATAGTTACAAAATAATTATCACTGCGGAATAGAAACGCCTACCAAGCAGGTAAAACACCTAATAGGTGTGTCGGCATAAATGACAAAACTACACACTTTTGCTGCAGAACGCTAGAATGCATAATGGTAGTAATTCATCACAAAGCAATAACACTTTAATAATTCGGGAAATCAAAACTATGCATTGTACATTATATTAATTCATAGCACTTATTCCAACTCAACTCTCAGAGTATAAATACTGCTTAACTAAACAACCGCAACTTAATTTTTAAACTTCCTAAATTGAACATAAAAATTAAATGGATAAATATATACACTGCGTGTAATTGCGGACTGGGCATGTACTTCCACGTAGCGCGAGAGATATGAAAACCACTCGCCCGTCGGCGGCATGGATTAAAGAGTCGGCGCTAGACCACTGAAGCATCCCCCGTTCTCAGTTATTTCATTTCAGCCAGCTGACACACGCGATGTTGCAATTCTAACTCCCTATGCCCAGCCCGCCATTACACACACTGTATCAATAAACACTTTATATATTAATTCTTGAATTTATTTCACTGTCTGGCGTGTGATTCTATATAGTAGCGGTACTATCATTAGATGGAGGTACAGTTGATTTCAAAAAAACCTGGTACAACTCTTGTAATCGAAAATCTTAACAGTTTAATTGTGTGCATATGTCTGTAAATAGGGCCAGGCATGTCGAGAGAGGGGTGGAGAAGAGGTGATTTACCCCGGACCTGGGTTTTTTGGAGGAGACCGGTTTTCTTAGTGTTTTTAAACTTATTAAACCTTTCTTTTTTATTTTATTCAAATGGAATTTTAAAAAATAATTAGAAAATACTTTTTCAAAACATTTTCAAGCCTGCCATATTATTGTTTAAAATAATAATATTTGTTACGGATAATTCTACTAATGGTTGTAATTAAAATACTAACTGAATAATGATAATTCTATTTTTAAAATAAGAACACAAAAATACCACTTGAGATTAAAAAAAATGTAAACAATGCAAACTGAACATAAAAATACAATAAAAAAAATAAAATAAATGAACTTCAACTACGTAATACAGAATTAACTAATATTTTGTCATTGCTCTATTAGCGTCTAAAACTGCCTGAAGTCTTGCAGGCATGGACAAAATCAGATTTTTTGCAAGGTCAAGTTCTTGCGACAAGTTCTCCCAAGTGTCTTCAATTATCCCTTCCAATTCTTGGGCATTATTTGGATGGTTATTTAATTTTCTTATATGTTTCACCATTAGTCCTCAAACATTTTCAATTGGATTTAAATCCGGACTTTTAGATGACCACGGTAATAACTCTATGTTTTTATTAAGAAACCATTGCCTGACACGATGGGCCGTATGTATGGAGCAGTTGTCTTGTTGGAAAATAAAATTATTTTCCGGAAACACCTCTATTACTGACACACCTAACCCATTTAGGCTCATCCAAGCCCAGACATTGACTGAAAACCTTCCTGATATTTGTGGATCGAAAGTATATTTTTCGTCGTGTCAGGATTTAAAAACCTTTTCTTCTGAAAAGACAACTTGTCCCCAGAAGTTTTCATCATTGATTATATAATTTAGTGCAAAAATAATCCTACCCTGCTTCTTTTCTTCTGAAAGTTTGTATTTTTTAGCCGCTGAACAACTCTTCAAGTCGCTTTGTAGTTTTATTCTTCTGCAAGCAGTAGACACAGAAGCGGGTAAATTTGTCTCTGAAATTGCATTTACTGCAGTCTGAAAAGGGTTTTCTCTTAGGTAATTTATAAGATTAATGTCCTACAAGTCTGTTATTTTACAATAATCACCCTATTTTGAGATATATTAAATGAAAAATAACACCCTAGGGCGTTATGAATATCTATAATGCCCTAGGGCATTATAAAATTATAATACAACCCAAAACAAGCAAATTATGATAGCGTTATTGACAAACAAAATGCGTTACTATGCAATGGCGTTTACAAACAATTTTGATTTTTATTCTCTTTTAAATCAAATCGTTCTGAACATAATAGATGTCAAATTAATAAATCGTAAATGTCAAAAAAAATAAATTCGAATTAAATAACAGACTTGCAGGACATTAAACGTTGAAGGCACCACGGGTGTTATAGAATAATGACGCCCTCGGTCGACGTACGTTCCCTCGGGCCAGAGGCCCTCGGTATTGTACACTGCCGACCTCGGTGTGTTATTATCCTTATAACACCCTTGGTACCTTAATAACTATTTCATCTGCTTGATTATTGCTCTTTCTGGGCCTACCGGAACCAACTTTACGGGATACCATTTGGTTGGTTTCCCATTGTTTTTTAACACTCATTATCGTGGTTTTACTCACATTGTATTCAGCAGCAAGTCTTCTTATGGACCAACTATCTTCAATTTTAGAAACAATTCGAAATTTTTGAATATCTGTTAGATGTCGAACCATTTTTAATAATGACGCCACTGATTAACGTCAAAGTGACATTTGTAAGATTATTAATATCAATCAAAGAACGAATGATTTACATAGCTAAAAGAAAGTGTACCAGTTTTTTTTGAAATCAACGGTACCAGAACCATATTTCATTTATCTTTCGTCAACTTAGAGTAGAGCAGTTTACAGTGAAGACTTCTTAGCAGTCTATGCATGGTCTACCTATGGTTCAAGGTATTTAGTATTTCTCGAATTGTCATTACATATAAAATATGGCGAATTCTGTGGACTTTTAGCTGCGTTTGTTAAATATTTCTACCTACTTTGTTTTTTATTAGATGAGTCGCTTTGGAAAATATTTTTATGTGACCTAAATAATGAAATTGAAGATAAAGATCAGTAAGTACTAAAAATTGACAAAAAAAACATCTGGAAGCAATTAACGGCAAAAGTTAATATTAAAGATGTTTTATGTACTTTATTTTTTCGTGAAATATTCTAAGCTAAGTTGCCAAAAGGTAATATAATTCGTGTAAATTGGCAGTTTATTATTAAAGATTAAATCCCTTCCACTAAAGCACTCGTGATTTAATCAGATAATAGACTCAATTTCCACTCCTTATATTACCCGGCAACAATGTTTTCGAAAAAAATGTATCGATAAAATTCTAAGCACAGTGATATTACATACGATAATATTAATCCAAGCAACGAATGCTCAAAAAAGAGGGAAATATTAGGGACAGAAAATTGGACTTCGGAACTTTGTTTGGACAAATTTTATCAGCTTCAATTTTGTATAGACTGGTCAAGCCGCTACGACGCATAGTTTCCGAGATATAAGCGAAAAACCAAAAAATGGGACCCCCCTCCCCCCCCGCTTACCACCTATGAGTGGGGACTTTTGATATATTCATCTCCAGACTAGTCCAAACAAAGTTCCGAAGTCAAATTTTCTGTCCCTAAAGTTTCCCTCTATAATCATTCGTTGCCTGGCCTATATTAAAAAGGGCAAATTACCACCAAGAGGCATTTCTGTTTTTATTATAATCGATTATGGAAATTATCTTCTTGTTAACAAAGTCTCGTAGTCTGCGGTGTAGAAATTAAACAGGATGGGAACGAGTTTATATCCCCGAGGAACTCCTGCGGAGAGCCTTGTCCTGGTCGACAGCATGCTAGTTATCCGAGGTCTCGCCACTGAAACCGGTACTGTACCACACATCCATGTAATTTAGACGTCAAAGATCAAAACTTGAACTTTCAGATGACAAATATATTTCTCTTAAAGTCCTTAGAAATATTAACAATTTAATTGATTGGAGAAAGCGTCTTTTATATGCTACACCCTAAAATTAAAACATGAATACTGCTTATATTGTTTATAATTTATTATTTGTGGCATATTCATGATTTCTTAGTTTGTTGGGTATTTTGCCACTGTAAAAATATTTAAAAATTTTGATGAAATAAACCTCTGCGCCAAAAGGATCAGACAGAGGTTGGTTTTTATACTTCTATTACAAAATGTCTCACACCTAAAAATATATGAACTGAAACAAAATTGTTAAATGATAAATTGAAAAATTAAAACGAAGGCAGTTGACGTTTCGGAAAATAGTTCTTTTTCCGTTATCAAAACTTTCACTTTTGAGAATGTCAAACCAGACAGTTTGTTGTTTATGTATTTCCATAGTCACGTGAGACATTAAATTATATTTATTTTATTTTTACTTACTTCGTCTCTGAGGATCGGCAACCAGCTGGTACAGAAATCTACAGAATAATTAGAAACACATTTATCCTCATTTAATAAAATAATAGCGGATTCCTTAAGTTTTCTTTTAGTTGAGTTGCTTCCTTTTTCCAAAATTTTCGCGGATGATATTTTTGCGTTATGGCCTCATAGCAAAGAACATTTAAATAATTTTTTAAATCAAATTAACGAAAAGGAACCTTCAATTAATTTTACAATAGAAGTAGAGAATAATAATGAATTACCTTTCTTAGATATTTTAATTAAAAAGTTAGATAATAAATATGAAACCAGTGTTTATCGAAAACAAACACACACAAACAAATATTTGAATTTCAATTCAAATCAACATATTAGCGTTAAGAGAGGTGTCGTAAAATGTTTGTATGATAGGGCTAAAGTAATTTCTTCAAATGATGAAAGTTTAAGTAATGAGAAAAAATTTATTAAAACCGTTCTTATGAATAATCAATACCCCGAGGGTTTTGTTGATAGCCAGATGGCAAACATTGAAAGTAGAGTAACCACTCAACATTTACAACCTGAATTTAGATCTTTAGCAGTAATTCCATACATACAAGGTTTATCGGATAAATTGAGAAAAATCGGAAATAGATTTTCTGTACGAACATTTTTTCAAACAGGAACCACATTAAGATCTGTTTTATCAAAGACTAAACCGGTGAATATTATTCAAAATTCCAAGGATTGTATTTATAGTGTTTCATGTGAGTGCGGTAAGCATTATGTAGGTGAGTCATCTAGACCTTTCAACGTAAGGCTTGGTGAACACCGAGATTATGCTAGAAAGGGAGAATTTCAAAAATCAAAAATTTGTGAACATGCGTGGGATAACAATCATAGGATCCAGTGGGACTCCGCGAAAATTTTGGAAAAAGAAAGCAACTCAACTAAAAGAAAACTTAAGGAATCCGCTATTATTTTATTAAATGAGGATAAATGTATTTCTAATTATTCTGTAGATTTCTGTACCAGCTGGTTGCCGATCCTCAGAGACGAAGTAAGTAAAAATAAAATAAATATAATTTAATGTCTCGCGTGACTATGGAAATACATAAACAACAAACTGTCTGGTTTGACATTCTCAAAAGTGAAAGTTTTGATAACGGAAAAAGAACTATTTTCCGAAACGTCAACTGCCTTCGTTTTAATTTTTCAATTTATCATTTAACAATTTTGTTTCAGTTTATATATTTTTAGGTGTGAGACATTTTGTAATAGAAGTATAAAAACCAACCTCTGTCTGATCCTTTTGGCGCAGAGGTTTATTTCATCCAAATTTTTAAATATTTTTACAGTGGCAAAATACCCAACAAACTAAGAAAATGAATACTGCTTATTTTAAATTTTCTAATTTTTAATTTTTGTACTTTCTCTAAAAGTTACAGTGAAGATACTTACTCCTGGAATATCTAAACTATTCCAGCAAAATTTATGCTTACTAATAATTATAAATTAGTAATTTAAAATTACACAACAATGGCAAACGCATCGCGAGGTTGTAAACTGAAAAACAATAAAGAAATAAATCTTTGAAAAATAAACAAAACCAACCTCGCCGCGAAGCGATGTTTACCGAAAACCGGCATATTTATCGTATCGATATCAAGCCAACTGTGTATAAAAGAATATATAAGCATGTTTATATTCCACAAGTCGTGTTTGGTCTGCTATAATGAAAAGAACTTTAGTCTTATAGTGATGTCTTAATCCAGAGATCGTGTGGCCACCAAGCTTACCGCATGGAAAACAGTTTAGATGCAGTTCAAACAAAGATCTTTCACAATATAACCTCATTACTATCGATGCTTGTTTTCGACGAGCTCGGTTTTCAAGCTATTTGTTATTTTCATTTGGAAATTACGATATGGTAATTGAAATCGGAGATATTTATCATTTATTGTTCCAGCCAAATGGCAATAAGTGCATCTTGCAGGATTATGATATGATTGTTAACAGATATTTTTATCGTTGTTACGCTTTGTCATACTACGAGTGTGAGTGGAACGTTTCAATTATCTATATTATTATTCTTTTACAAACATAAATAACGAGGTAATATTAATACATACGAGCAATAGTTATAATTATAAAAGTATACCGGGTGTCAACGGAATCATTAGACAAGCCATAGTTTCCAGAGTTTTCAAGATATTGGGAGGTGTAATATATACCAAAAATGACAAATTTTTCATAATTTGATACTTTTTCATCACTTCCATCACTTCCCCGGAACTTTGAAGTTTTAAATGGAACACCCTGAATATTTTACATTTTTGGATTCCGGAGACGATTTTAAGTACGACTGTGTAGTTTTAAAAATTTTTTGAGACTACTTGATTTTTTAGAGCTATTTTTATTTTTGCATCTGGAGTACAGTGAATGCACTCCAATCAATCAAATGGATCAAAACAATAAGAGAAAAATGTAAACGTGAGATTTTTCGAATTGGTTTAGCAGCTACGACAAGCCAAAATTTCCGAAATCACCAATTTGTGATTATGTCAACTTTTTCAAATTGCAACATCTTTTAGACATCCAGTGAATACTAATTTTCACGACAAATTCATTGATACGTTCAAATCGAAAATCGGCTTGATATTAACCTAAATACACAAGTTCTTTGGTGGATAATAATTAAAATTTCGAGAAAATACGCTTATCAAGTAAATATGCAGTGGAAATTAAATAAAACTAGATTCAAAACATTCATTTTATCAACAGATGCTGCAAATAAAAGAAGTGTGCTGTCCTAAATGATTTATTTTAATAATAAAAAAACATTAAAAGATTAATTAAATGGTAGCAAATGTTCAAAGTGCATCCCCCCTTCTTCTTGACATTTTCTGTCTCGGTCAATGGTGTTTCGCATAACATTTCGAAAGAGAGCAGGAGTTATACAGTGTGTCCACGGATGCACTTAACTATACTTAAAAAACTGGTTATTTTCATTTTTTCGAAAAAAACGTATTCTTCATAATTTCTTTTGCTCATTATATAAATACGATTCACGTTGAAAAAATTTGATTTTGTTGTACAGGGCGCGCAAAAATTGTAAAAATTTGGATTTTCAAAATAAAAAATTGTAAAATCAAACTTTTTGAGGCAGTGGGATAAAGGAGCTTAAAAGCAGTAATCTTAAAGTCAAATAAATTTTTTTCATGGGAGTTACTGTTACTAAGTTATTTGATATTAAAAATTAAATCGATTTTTCCCCATATCTTGTTATCGATTAATATATTCTAAAGACTATGTATTACTTGTAATAAAACGTTGTTTTTAACTATTATTAATAAGTTTGGATGTAAATTTTGTTTCATAGTTTTTCAACTCAGGTCCTACTTCTTTGAATTAACTTTTAGTAGAAGTGGACCTCTATCTCATTTTGTGATTATTAATCAAGATTGGCGCTGTGAAATAATGCTTTGGTGACATTGTTATTTGTTAACATTTGTCAATTAATATCTTTAGAAAAATGTTGACCCTAGAGCAGCGCATTTACTCAATCAAGTGTTATGGTATTGGAGAAGTGTCCTATAAATACGCGATAGAAGTTTTCCACAGGAAGTTTCCAGGTGAACAAGTTTCTGTAAATACTTTAAGAAATTTAGTTCGTAAATTCGATGTTTATGGTGATGTTAAAAATGTGAAAAAAACAAAAAAAAGACATGATGAAAATGATGCTACAACAATTTTAGTGTTAGAATCAGTTCGCAATAATCCCCGACTTCCTTTGAGAGCAAGAGCGAGTCAGGTGGGTGGTGTATCTAAGAGTCACATACACAATATTCTGACCGCAAATAAATTTCACGCATGCAAACCAACCTTTATCCATAAACTTCAAGAAGGTGATGACTTATATCGACTTGAATTCTCTTTACTAATGGGTGAACGCATAATGGAAAGCCGTAATTTTCACCATCATATAATATTCAATGACGAATCTACATTTACAACAAATGGGATAATCTCCAGTCAAAATTGTCGCTTTTGGGCAAAAGAAAATCCACAGCCAAAAATTTAAGAAAGTCAACGTATGGTGTGCGTTAACGTTCAATAAAGTAATTGGTCCATTTTTCTTGGAAGGAAGGCTTAATGCAAATTATTATTTAGAAATTCTTAGAGAATACTTTTTGCCACAAATGGATGAAGTAAGTTTGGAATTTAGAAGAAATATGATATTCCAACAGGACGGCTGCCCAGCGCATAGTGCAATGATTGTCACCGATTGGCTAAATGAACATTTCCCCGAAAAATGGATTGGGCGCCATGGACAGCTAAACTGGCCAGCGCGGTCTCCGGACCTCGCCGCAATGGATTATTTTCTCTGGGGGTATCTTAAGCCAAAAGTGTATGCAACTGACATGCAAGATAATATTGAGATTTTAAAAAACAGAATCACTGATCCATTGGTACAGTGACACCAGATATTCTTCACAATGTTTATAACGAATTTCGAAAAAGGATGGAGAACTGCGTTGAGGGTTTCATGTTGAGTAAGGACGTTACTGTTTGTTATTTATCTCACTGTATAAATACTTAAGTTAAATAAATACTTTATTGATTATTTTCTCACATTTAATTTTTTAAAAATTTGTTCTGTCTATTTTTAATATCAAATAACTTAGTAACAATAACTCCCATGAAAAAAAATTATTTGGCTTTGCGATTACTGCTTTTAGGCTTCTTAATTCCAATGCATCAAAAAGTTTGATTTTAAAATTTTTTTTTTTGAAAATCCAAATTTTTATAATTTTTGCGCGCCCTGTACAACAAAATCAAATTTTCTCAACGTGAATCGTATTTATATAACAAGCAAAAGAAATTATGAACAATAAGTTTTTTTCGAAAAATTGAAAATAAACATTTTTATAAGTATAGTTAAGTCCATCCGTGGACACACTGTATTTGCAAAAACCTTGCAGATACGATTTTGTAAAACTTGAAACATTCCATAGAAATTCATAAAGGCAAATCTTCTATGATAACAAATTCTGATTCACATAATCATAATACTCGAGGTGCTAACCCCATTAAACCTATAAGCTATAGATTGACTAAGTCAGAGAAGAATTATTATTTACATACTAGTTTTTATAATCATCTACCAAGCAATGATAAACAACTGAATTTCAACCATTTTAAAAAAGTAACTAAACGTTTTTTATTTTTCCATTGTTTTTATTCGGTTGATGAATTTTTAGGCACACCCATAACTTACCACGTTTTAACTTAGATACTACTGTAAGTACTTTAGTTTTTTGTCTGTTTTGTGTTATATTTTACATATTCTAATAACTTTGAAATACTTTTATATTATTTAAAAGTAATATCTTTTAATTCTGCTTACACAAATACTGAAAAATCTTATTTTGGGTATTCAACAGATAACTTTCAAAGAAATCATCCGGTTCACATTACACATTGTATTGTGACGTGTTTCCGCCCCTAGGAATCCGCCCTTGCAAAATCCGTGGGTTCCAAAAATAGGGAAGATGCATGAGATTTTAAAATTCTTGAAAAAGTGATTTGCTCTTAATTTCCATTACGCAGAAAATGATTATAACAAAAGAAATTCAAAATAAAATTTATTTTCCGTAAAATTAATATTTAGATTATGCTGTAATTTGTAAACAAAACCACGTGACTGCAAACGGTTTCTTATTGGCATGACGACATCCGTTATTCGGATAATTTGTCCAAAGTAGACGCAGTGTCCTAACCTCTCGTTGACGTCTGTCTACGAACTAATTTTGGAGAATCTTGAATGTAAAATAAAATTACCATATTTGTAGTGATACTCTTAGTTTTACATTTAGGCACAATGCAATATTTGTAATTCATTCATTCATAATATTGTTGTTCACTAGCTCATTAACCAAGTAATAACACAATATCACCACAAACAAGAACTTGGTAAACTGACTGTAAACAATAAACTGTAAACTGACATTTGACAAACCCATCGAAATTGCTTTAGATATACGAAATTTCAGAAGCATGTTTCTACGGAAAAAGAAACTTCCGTTCACTATTCCGTCCTTGTCTTACAAGATCTGGTTGAAGAAAACGTCCGATTGGCTTAACCGTCTGAACACAGACCGAGAAAAAGGATGGAATATAGTGCACGCAAGTTTCTCTCTTTGTGTCACTTTCTCTAGTCGAGTACACCTTCCAGTTTGTTATTAATTTCGATGGACAAATTATAACGGGAAACGTCACAGTTAATGGCGCCAAATAACTACCTTTTTGAAATATCCAAATTCCTCACCGATGAAATTATTCATTTTCTCGCTGTATTAACATTCAAAAAATCGTAAATTTTACATTTTTATAACTGTTTTTTGATGCTGTATCGATTTTCATTATAAAAAAAATCATGTAACTTCTCTATTATAACAAGAGATAACCACTAACACTCTTTATTAAATAACTTACTGAATACTTCGCAGTACTATTGTTAATTTAAATATACTTTTACTGGCTAAAAATATCCTTTAATTAACTTACTGAATACTTCGCAATACTATTGTTAATTTAAATATACTTTTACTGGCTAAAAATATCCTTTAACAATGTTTATTGCTTGATATTTACAATTTGTATTCACCTCGTAGTTTTAACCTCACTTGTCAATTCAAAACTCGCCTTCCCGCCGAGAATGCAACCTTATATACTCCATCACTTGCTTCTACAGCTTCGAGAAATGACGCGAGCGTCATCTAGAGCAGTGTAGAGGTTTCAATCTCCTTCTCCAATGTTCCAGAACGTATTTCTACCAGTGTATCACAGATGTATTTAGTGTTGCCTACCCTCAAGGGATATACTCGTACCAGTATTTTAACATGTGAATGTAGGAAGTCCAAACTTGAGGATCGTCAAACATCCCAAGTTACCAAAATTTTTCACCATACCAGCTACTACTTCTCTATCGTTTTTATCTTATCTTTATGATTCCCCAGAACGAGCTGCATGGACCAGTTTTAAAAAAGTTGTATATAATTTTGCCTATTTTTTGAAAATAGGGAAAAAGCAGACACTGGATTCGAATTCAGTGATTCCGAAAATAGAAGGACATGATGATTTAGACTGCAGGACACGACTTTCTTTTTATGGGTCTTTCCGAGAATAAGAACACTAGCTATTGTGCTTATTTTCGCGTAGGCTCTCAAATCATGAGCAATTGCTACGTTTAAACAGTTAACAACCTCATTTATATCGCTGATGAATATGAGAAACAGAAATGGCCCTAAATTAGAACCTTGGGGTACTCCGCAATTATTCATGTAGTGACCTGAGCGAAAATCTTCATATTCAACTGTTTGCATTTAAATAAGTATGGAATAAACAAAATTGATGAAAAATGCTGAGAAACCAAAGAATTAATACATATAAATTTTAGTCGAATACTTTTTGAATATTCATACAAATTATATCTCCTTGACCTTGCTTGAGAAAATTTCCTGAAGCGAACTGTGTTAAGAAGGTTAGATCAGAATTGTACATTTTTTATCTAAAAATACGTGTTAATGTGGGGAAATATAAAGGGAAATATTAGGATATATGTAGCTGTAAATCATAATTTCAAATAATTTGATAAAAGTTTATAGAATGGAAATTCGCGAAAGCTTGAAGTATAGTCTTTTTTAATACAGGAGTAACTTGGACAATTTTCCATATATCAGAAAATCTAGCAGATCGCAAGATCAAAATAAGAAGCGTAATAATATGTTACGCTGACCAAAGACTACCCCTTCTCTTGTTTAAAATTTATAATAAGCCCGACAGTAACCTATCGAGGAGACCAATAGGGCCTAAAAGACTTAGCTGTTAAAAATATTTAAAGGACATTTCTCAATTTTCTAACCAATAAGGCATTTTATTCAATTTTCGAGTTTCCAATTTAAAAAGGAAGGGTGGCGATAAGGTCCTTTTTTTTATATTAACAACTTTTTTTTAAATATGAGGCAAGATAAAAAAAAATTTCAAACTTCAATGTTTGAAAATACGACGAACAATATGCATTTTACGTAGTTCGAATTTTCACCATCGGTAAGGATCGGCTAAACTTCAATTTTTCACCAAAATACGTGAAATTAACCATTTTTTTGTTTTACACCGAACACAAGAGAGTACTGCAAAGGTTTTTAAATATATAGTGTGAGGACGTAAAATCTTTGACATTATATAAGAATCAAAGTGGTACTCGCTGAGGCTAAATAAGGGGCCTGTCGCCACCCGTCTTTTAGTTCATAAATTTTTCTATGCATGCATATTTTCTCACTATAATTATAATAACTCACAATACTTGATGTAACTTGTTCTTTATAAAATAAAGATTATTATTATTCTGTTACTAACCACAACCAGGTATCTAAGTATCAATGAACTCCAACTAATTTTATCTTCCTAGATCTAGATAATTATTTTAGCTGCACAACGTCCAATATGTTGCCTAGGAATTCACAATTGAGATTGATAAGGCTCACTAAACTAAATAGGAACTCTATTGTAAGTCGTTCGAGTAAAAAAATGGAATCTGAAGAATTTGTTGTACAAGCTTTTCTTAATTGCTTTCGTGCTTAGAGACACAAAATATAATTTTTAACGATTCATAGACCGTTAGATATCTGGCTATTTTTCCATGGACTGTACGTTGCCGTGACATAAAATTAAAGATAAACTTATTAGACATAATTAATCAAGTAAGGAGAGCATTGTTTGTCTAACGAATTTGATTTATTTAAAACAAATGAAATTTATGATTCGTCGTTTTTCGTTCCTTTGTAACGCCGACATTCATTAGGCCTGGCGCTTGCTGTCACCATGATTGATTACCTTTTGTTTTTATAATCTTACGGCCACTCTGCAACGTTAAATTACAATATTTGTTCATTCATGGGAAGCAAAAATTAATACTGGTAAATTAATGGGATAAATCCAAGGTCGTAATTAGCAAGGAATCATGGCAGGGAGTCTTATGTTATGAATAATTATTATGATAAATATATGTATACGGTATTTCATCCCAAAAAAATATAAAAAATAATATAAATTTATTGAGTAATTCACACGTCAGGAAACAGAATTTAAATAATTCTAATTACAGGAAATAACTGCTTCTTAATGTTTCGAAATAAGTATATTAATACTCTACATATGTTTCGGCTTATTAGACCTTTCTCGAGAGTAAATACAAAGATTATTAAAACTATAGAACAAAATTCTACTATGTATAAATTCAGAAAATTGCAGGTTAAAAGACCGGGCATAAATAATTAATGAAGGGTTCTAGTGCTGAGTCTATTATGGGGGTATTAAGGAAATTTAGTTGGTCATTATAGCGATTCTTTCTAAAGGATTTTTTAACTTCTAATTGTTCGAGGAGATCTAAACGTTTCCCTTTTGTTCCTGTGTGAATTAGGTTTACATTTTTAGAGTCTATAAAATGTAATTTTATATATATTTTTTTTGTAATTTGTTTATAGACTCTGAAAATATAAAGCTAATCCATGCAGAAACGTTTAGATCTCCTTGAACAATTAGAAATTAAGAAATCCCTTAGAAATAATCGCTGTACCGTTAATGACCAACTAAATTTCCCTAATACCCCTATAATAGATTCAGTAGTCAGTATTGATTATTCAGGTCCCGTCTTTTAACCTGGAATTTTCTGAATTTAGTACCTTTATAAATAGTAGAATTTTGTTCTATAGCTTTAGTACCAAAGAGTGGAGAACGTCGCCCTCCGGGCAGTGGTCCACGCACCATGGTTCGTACGCAACGCAGACATCTTCAAGGACTTGGAGTACACCCCAGTCACCAAAATCATCCGGAAGAGAGCCAAGAAGATATACACCTTTGCCGAGGAATATGGGAATCTGTTGATCAGGGAGGCCACTGACAATGATCCAGCCGACCGACGCTCCGAGGCACAAGAGGCCGAAGATGCAAATCATGGATGACGGGTGAGTATGAGAACCATACCACCGCCGATGAAAACAACCCACAGAAGAGACATGACGATCACCCCACCACCCACACACTACCCTGCGGGTATCGGACAAAACACCGCCCAGAACCTGTAGCAGTCACCTAGCTGCGTGCAAACCAAAAATGCTACCAAAGCAGTTAGGTCTGCACTTCCTCGAGCTACAGCTCATCCTTATCTAACCGATGATCCAGATGGTAGGATGTCAATTGATACTCTGCGTACCGGCAGTTAATCCCTGCTAAAATACCCAAAGTTTTCGAACAGACAGATAACTACCGGGGGTGACAAGCTGGCGAAGACATAACACCAAGACAGCAGTGCGCCAGAAAACAAAAGCCTTAGTCAGCAAGGTCCAACAAGCCAAGACCCGGGGAGGTGGGCCGAAATCATCTTCACCGCTCACATTTGTGAGTGGGGCCGATGTACAGTAAGCTCGCCCTACACTAGGCCGGTCCAGGTCTACAGCGATGTACTAGGGTAAAGGGCAATAGTCCTGCCCGACCCTAGACATCCGAGACCGTCATCAAAGCCAATGGATAATGGCGCGTATAGCAATCTTTGTAATTACTCTTGAGAAAGGCCTAATACGCCGAAACATATGTAGAGTATCAATATACTTATTTTGAAATATTAAAAATCATTAAATTAAGCATTAAATGTATTAAAAAGCAGTTATTTCCTGTAATTAGAATTATTTATAAAATGTTTCATAAGGAACCAACCACAAATTCAGTTAAATATATTAAATAAGCATATGTTTTTTTTTTTCCATCGAATGCATGGCTAGAGCAATGGTAGCTATTAGCACAGCATATGTTTAAACACAGTTGTTACATAATATGTTTTTACCTACGATCACTACTGTAAATAGTTAAAAACACACTACCTGCCATCTATGTAAGTTGAATTTTACATATTGTAAACAAATTGCACTTTAAACAAATCGCACGGTAAAGAAAATGCACGGGACACGCACGGGACACGCACGGGACACGCACGGGACACGCACAGGACACGTTGGCTTATATCGCTGACGCGGGGTTTAAAAAACAAATACGCCTACGTAATTTTCAAACGCTGTTAAAACTGACATAATATTTGTTGAATAATATTGTTGACAAGTAAACTAAATCCAGATTTTACTAAATAAATAAATAAATATAATCGTAGGTAAAGTATAGTACATAATTCGAGTTGTAAAGCAATTACGCACTCATGGAAATACGCACTCGCCGCTAAGCGGCATCTTGCGTAACTTTTTCATTCGTGCGTAATGTGCTTCTTACAACACTCATTACGTAATATACTATTATAGATTAATACAATTTAATATATACAATAGAATGCATTAAGTAATAATACAATAAGTATAGAACTAAAAAAATTGAAATTGCACAATAAATCCTAGGAGTAAAAATAATTTTGCAGGCTTAGACTTAATTAAAATTTGCGGAATAATATAAAAGACATTAGCTATGAAAAATTATCTGAATGTGGGTATTTTAAATTAATTGATTCGAATTTTCTGATTCTGATTTTAAGACAGCGACAGATGTCTGTGAAAATTGCAGATTGCTGGAATTAATATCCACACCAGTGGAACAATGGTGTATATTCTTCAATCCTGACTTTTTCAGTCTTTGCAAATACTTCCTGAGTAAATAGGCTTTGTTAAAGGACACGGCATAGAGAGAAAATACTGAATTTGCGACAATTTATCGAGAATAGTAAGTGTCTATGTATCTTTGTTTCTTAGACTAATGTAGGGCTTTTGACAATGCACAATGAAACAAACTATGGACTGTATTATTTGGGATTGGAACATCTAAACATAACAACTGGTATTTATTATTCGCCTACTGTATGAATAAACCTTGCTACGTCAGACAGTGTTCTGTCACTTATGTATACTGAGAACTAGCAAGATGGAGAACCTATTGGTGGGCCCAAGATTTATAACTTGAGAATTGCAGTAGTTGCAGTAAGTGAAAATGAGCTGATACGCCTACTGGACAATTGGACATGCTTCAGGCAAAAAGCCCAGAATATGGTTTAAGTGTAAATTACAACAAAATTAGGCATTAAGCTTCGCATTCTCTCGAATCCTTCCTTTTTTGTCCGCACCAACCAAATGGACGATAATTCAAGGAAAATCAGGGTGAAGAGAACACACTTTAAAACGTTGGACTGATGTCACCAAGGACCTGAAGGGAAAGAGCTTGGATGAAGCTGTGCGCCAAAGAGATGACCATATGATAGATGGTATGATGCCACTTAAAGTGCTCTACAGTAAATGTAGGCCAATAAATATAGTTCATGGATGAAAAAATGCGTTTAAAGGCGTTGTGAATAAAAAAAGAAAGAAGAATGTATGAGGTGATGATAGTTGTAACGAGGCGTAGCTGACTGCGAATGCCTATCTGATAAAAATTTACACAGTTTTACCTGCTGACGCATTTGAAACAAATGCTTGAAGTCTTACCATATAGAAGTTGTCAGGTTTACAAAAAACAGTCTCCTACAATGCACACATACATACGTACACACAGGTAGATATTTCTTTTCTGATATCACACTGCGTGTTACGAAACAGATTTTGGCATGAGAATGTTTGATCTACCACAATCATTAAAAATTGTAGACCGGTCATAATATACCTACTTGGTCAAATGAAATACGAATAAGTATTTGCTGATATTTATAGGAAGTATAGTTGTCTTCAGGTCATTTAGGTCAGGTAATTTTTTACACGCTTAACAAGTGTGTAGTCAACCTTATATACTTGCGTAATTTTTTTTTACAAAGTTTATGAACAGTGCCCATGCTAGTTTGCTGTCAAGATATACTCAAAAAAATGTAATACTATTTTTATTATTTCTTACACTAAAACCCATTGTTTCTACTTTAGTTTTTTTATGATAATTTATTTATGGTCTTGCTGTAGACTAGTCCTGAACTCTCGTGTTTGATGATGTATGTATGATGTCAAGCTTTTAGGTAACTTGACAATCTTCTATAAATAGGATGGGTGTTGACGAAATAATATCAGTTAGGTCATTTATGTAAATTAGAAATAAAATTGGCCACAATATGGAGCCCTGTGGTATTTCATACTTCTTGTGTAGCAGACTTGAGTTTTATTTTGACAAATAACATACCTACTGATAACTATTAGTAAGATACGGTGTTATTAATAGATACTTACTGTTGTTTACGTCAAAGTTATAAAAATGAAATTTATTTATTAAATTGTTATGTTACACAGTCAAAAGTTATTCAATATGGATTTGACCATATAAGTATGCTGTCTTAAGAACATTTACTCATTATATGTTGGCTAAAAACTGGACCCAAAGACTATAAGATATTACCTTGCGCAAGTACTGACGCCAGCATCATACTATTCTGGTGACCCCCAACCTAATTTAAATTCAAATTAAAAGTATTTATTTATCTTTTCGGTATAAAATCACAATCGGACACGTCATTTTAATATATAAAATAGATACAAAAAATTAAAAAAATATTAAAAAATCTTATAAAAAAAAAATCAAAAATCGAACCCGCCTTCAAACAATTTTCAAAACTATCTCTAAAAAGTAAGAAATAAAATTTCACTCGGTTTTACAAATATCTGTTTACCTATTAGTGGAAAGTAGCAAGGAACTATACCATATTACCTAATATCAATTTGAAATCGGTGCAAAACTTATTTTTGAAATTAGATATTTTTGCAACGATTTCAAATTGATGTTTGGTAATAAGGTACAGTTCCTTGCTACTTTCCACTAAAAGGTAGGCAGACATTTGTAAAACTGAGTGAAATTTTATTTCTTACTTTTCAGAGATATTTTTTGAAGGCGGTTCGATTATTTTTTTTTTTAATTTTTTAGACCTTTTTAGTAGCTTCTTTTATTTATTTTACTTCTACATAGTAAACGAAACTGTTGTGAAATTCTCCTTATGTTGGGCACCATGTGCATGTTACCAGGAAAATAATACCCTGTTTGTGAATTAATGACAATTACCGGCGACTCAGCCAAATCTTCGAATATTCTCCTAAAATGAAGTCGGTTAATAAAAATTGTTTCCAATGTTTGTTCACCTTACATTAGATGTAGTTTTATAAATTTAGTAGGGAACCACCACCGGATAATAGCCTACAGTTTGCAATAGGTTTGACAGAAATCGCTTAAGCTACGTCAGAGTAATCATTGAACAGATATAAAAAAGGACATACGTACGGGTCAAATTGAGAACCTCCTGTTTTTTTAACTTTTTTGAAGTTGGTTAAAAAGACGTGCGAATGATATATTGATAATAATAATAATAATTAAAAAAAAGAACTAGACAATCCTAACAATGACGAAGGATGGTAGCCTTGGAGTAACAAGGTGGTGAAATCTGCTTAGAACTCCATCGTAAGACTGAGCTTATCTGACAGGTGTGGAACAAAGAACAATTAAAAAAAAAATGTTTTTTTGGACCATTCGCGGTAAAGTGTAGAAGCCATCTTTTTTTTACTAATTTTGAAAATGGCGAAAAATACATATTAAAAAACAACATTTGGATGTCATAAAGTGAAGATTCTCATTCTCCCAACCAACAGTCATTTAAACAATTAAAGAAGTTTTTAATACAAAAAACAAGTAGTATTTTCTGGATAGTGAGATATGCACACCGTAATTCCAAAAGTGTGAGAAGTATTCAGGAGTGAGAAATATTCATCTGAATTGACTAAATCACATTATTGTGACAAAAAACATCGAACTGGGTGATTAGAGATTTCGTTTGCAATTAAAACCAATAAAAACTCTAAAAAGATAAAATCTACCACCTTAATTGGTGGGGATGGGTGTAAGCGTATTCAGAATCACATTTTAACCTGATAATAGCCATTTAACGAGGAGTTTTGACTTTTTTAAATAAATAAATAGCCGTATATTAGATATTGTAAATTACACCGTTCTTATGGGTGGTGAAGGGTGAGAGGAACGAAGAGGAAGGGGGAGGGGATTTAGAATTTTTGCTTCTTTTTCTATTTACCTAACGAAAATGAGTAATTTGAAAGAATTTCCTGCACTAAAGAATAACTTTAATATATAATTGGCTAAAAACATCGGGAAGATAGTAAAAAACAACCCTCATTTGGGGGTGGCATTGAAATTGATATTAGAACTTGCAACAAAAAGTTATTCTTTAGTGCAGGAAATTGTTTCAAAATACTCAGTTTCATTAGATAAGTAGAAAAGGAAGCAAAAATTCTAAATTCACCCCCCTTCTCCCCTCCCCATCGCTTCCCTCACCCTTCACCACCCATAAGAACGATGTAAGTTACAATATCTAATATACGGTTATGTATTTAAAAAAAACAAAACTTTTTGTTAAATGGCTATTTTCAGATTATAATGTGATTACTTCTGAATAGTCTTACACCCATTCCCACTAATTAAGGTGGTGAATTTTATTAGACTTAATTGCAGAAGAAATCCCCAATCACTCAGTTTGATGTTTTTTATCATAATAAGGTGAATATTTCTCATCCCTGAATATTTCTCACACTTTTTAAGTTGGGGTGTACGGTGTGCATATCACTATCCAGAAAATATTACTTGTTTTTTATATTAAAAAATTCTTTAATTATTTAAATGACTTTTGGATGGGAAAATGAGAATCTTCACTTTATAGCACCCATACAAGAGTTGTTTTTTAATGTGTTCCCGAGATTTTTTGCCAGAACTGGTGACGGATTCGTTTTCAGCATGACAAAATTAGTAAAAAAGAAAAAGCTTCCAGACTTTACCACGGAAAAGCCCCTTTTGTAACATTGTTCTTTACATGGCTACAAACGAATGATATTGATAATAACAATAATGGAGGAAGACGAGAACAATCCTAACAATAAGGGAGGGCAGCGGCCGTGGATTAATAGAGCTGAAATATGCTTACGACTGTGCGCGTTTGTCCGACCAGCGTAGGACAAATTTACAAGGACAGTTAAACGTATGATAAGAACAAGAACTTACACTCCATCTAGAAGAAAGCGCTCAAGAGACAGGAAGAATATCTGGGAACCGAGGCTACCGACGGGAACGCCAAGAGGAAAATTAAAATCAGCCTCGAAAAGAGGAAAATGGAAGCACTCTGCGTAAAGCCGACGCACGAAAAATTCTTCTATGACCTCGACCAACCAGCAGTTGACAATACAAAAAATTGTAGGGGCTCTCTCGGAACTGTCAAGAAAGGCTTTGACTGGAGTCTATAACATCTTTCTGATCAATCGAGCGAGAAAGAAGTGCAGAAGATCGCACTATCGGGATCAGTGCATATTTTAATTAATGTCTTGGAGTAGAAGTCTCTGTGGTCCCTTCTTGTGATCTGGACTCTAAGCTGTTGGAGCGGATCCCACCAACGTCGCCTAGAGGGTCCAAAAACCTGTAAAGGGCTCCAACAAAGCTGCATTTATTGGTATAATAATGTCAAAGAATTTGTAAAAATCCTCTTTAATAATACAATAAAAAGTATTGTTATATCATTTACTTACTAACTTATACCCACAGCTACCTCCACCTGGATCATCTTCTTTCCCCATAATTTTTCCTACCATCCCATGACCTTACCACCTTCTCCTGTTCTCCCCACTATCTTTCTTCTTCTTCCCACCACTTTCCAAACATTTTTTCACCGTCTTCCAGTTTTCCCCAACACCTTCCTTCACTTTTCCCTACCTTCCCATTATTTCTTCTAGTTTCCAAGCATCTTTCTACATTCCTGCTAAATTTTCCACCTTCCAACTATCTACCATCACTTTCCACTACCTTCTCACACTTTTCCCTAACGTCCCCTCACTTTTCCCTATAATTCAGCAGAGCATTGCTTTCATTCTGTCGCGCTTATGAATTAGTCGTATCTAGTTTTTAAATGTTAATGTCCATTTTCATTATATTTCTTAAACTGCAAGTACCAAATTTTTAAATTTGTATCTAGTAGTGATACAACCCCCATCCTACATATTAAATAATTCATGAAACTGTTGGATGCAGCAAATAAATAAATAAATAAACAAATAATTAAGAAGCAAAATAAAGAAAAATAACTCAAAGCATGTAGTAATTAGTTGTATTTTCCTTCTATAATATTAAGATTTATGTAACTCCAAGAAACAAACAGAATCCTATTATAGCAACAGCAAAGTACTAAGTCAGAATTAACATCGACCTACCAACAATGACTAAGAATATAACATTTTTCCACATTCCAATTCTATATGTATTTCTTGATCTCTAGTGCATAATTCATTAATATATATTTCACCATTATCTCTTGCTTTAGTTTGCTAGATATAAATTATGTATTGGCACGTTTGTGCCATTTGTATTATATATTTAAATTATAAAATTTACCTTTCAATGGTGTTTTATAACGGCAAAATATAAATCAATCCGGGGCATTGCAACTCCTGAGGTAATATTTCAAGGCGGATTTATGTTAGGAAATGAATGAAATTTACATTTTAATACAGAACAAACACTGGGGAAAACCTGGAAAATGTTATTTCCTAACCTACTATTTATTACCAGTAGTCATCAGCACAAACACATAAACCCGTTTCAATTTTCAACTAATTAAATCGATTTCCTGCAAAGCAACGACAAGAAAACTCTTTGAGTTATACTTTTTATCTAAAAGAAGTATGGTTTTAAAATAATAATGTAATAATAATGTTTACTTAATATTTGTAGTATATACGGTAAGTTATTTAAAAAGAAAAATCTCGTCAGGTTTTTTATAATATAGGTCTTTGAAAACAGCGTTTTTGTGGTACGAAAAATTTTATGAGACATAAAAGCTCGACTTACTGTGTTTGTTTCCGGGGGCGAAAAATAATAAATTCTTATTTTATTTCTCTCTGTTATTTAAAATTTGAGTACCTTACCATATTCGAATAGATGTGTACCGAATTTCGTGAAAAAATTCCTATTCTTTTAGAGATAAATATAAAATCTAAAGTTGTATATGAAAAGCCATTGTTTCGCGGTATTGTATATTTATTTGAAACGGGGCATTTGACTCAAACAACTGTCAAATGAGTGTTCAATTCTTAATTTATGTAGTATGACCTATTTAAGTTTTTGCTTGTAATTGTAACTATGGCCAGGCAAAACACAATAATGCTCTTTTCAAAGATTTTTATTATCTAAATTAAACTTGAAATAAACTTTCTATTAGAGTGGTTCCAAGTAAAATGGGATATTTGTGTGTTCCATTTTTCTTAAGGTCACTCTCATAAAAAGTTTATTTTAGGCGCGATTCAAATGTATTTCTTTTTATAATATATGTCTTTAAAAAATGCATCTTTGTGGCACATTAAATTTCATAATTTTATAAAGCTCGATCTACTGTTTCTTTTGACTTGCTGTTTTGGATTATTTAGGAGGTAAACATACCAAAAGTCCCCGAACGTAGGAGGTGGGGGATGCAGGGGGGCACGAAGAAGGTCCCGGGATTTTGGTTTTTCGCTCATATCTCGAAAACACTTAGCCCTAATCAAAAAGTGGCTATATGCAAAATTAAAGTTAACTAAATTTTCTACAATAACGTTTCTATTAATTTTTTTCGTATCTGTTATGGTTCAGTAATGAATTGTAAATCTTTTGACTGCATTCTAATTTATAAATTTATTATAAATTGAATATAAATGTTAATAATCATCGTAGAAAAAAATTTCTTGTAGCGATATATCCGCTTCACAGCAGACTGAACTCAAATATCGAATAAAAAATGTCTTTGCGTCAGTAAGTGTGTGAGTGCGTGTATATGTATGTGTGCGTGTATACCGTTTCTTGTAAATACGATAACTTCTGTTAAACTTAAAATATTTAATAAAAATTTAGAGCATATGTAAAACAGGATATTACAATAATCCCTATTGAAATTAAGCTATATCTGTAATACATGGTGATAACCAGAGACCTACAAACTTTCATAAGTAAAATAGGTTTTATTTTAATTTCAGAGCAAAATATTACCAAGCATATAAAAATAAGAAGATGTATAAGATTTATAAACCGCAATATACCGGGTGTATGTTAAGCAAACCAACTTTATTTAAATTAGATGATATATCAATGTTATCCTAAAATATGGAACATGGTATTTTTAATAAGATTATTATGATGTGAGAGTTTGTAGGCCTCTGGTTATCACCATGTATTACAGATATGGCTCAATTTCAATAGGGATTATTGTAATAAGCTGTTTTACATATGCTCCAAATTTTAATTAAATGTTTTCAGTTTAACAGAAGTATTTACAAGAAACGGTATACACGCACATATCCATATACACGCACACACACACTTACAGACGTAAAAACATTTTTTATTCGATATTTGAGTTCAGTCTGCTGTGAAGCGGATATCTGTACAAGAAATTTTTTTCTACGATGAATTTATATTCAATTTATAATAAATTTATAATAAAGTTAAAATACAGTCAGAAGATTTACAATTCATTACTGAACCATAACAGATACAAAAAAAAATAATAGAAACCTTATTGTAGAAAATTTAGTCAGCTCTAATTTTGCATATAACTGCACTTTTTGATTAGGGCTAACCGTTTTCGAGATATGAGCGAAAAACCAAAAACCGGGACTTTCTTCGTGCCCCCCTGCAACGCTTTTTATGCTTAATGCATAAAAAACATTCACATGCGTACGGCAGTCAGTTTGTTTCAGAGAGCAAAAAGAGGAGTGAGTAATAGAATAAACACAGACAACAATAGAGGGCGCCACTTGGCCAATTGTTGATTTAGAAATGAAATTCTGTCAGCCAAGAAACAAATTTAGCTGGTATATAACATGCGATGGAAAATACTGAAATTTTAACTAATATCGTTTTAACTATAGTACGTAGTTATTTATTATGAAGTCTAAACAACGTTTGGATGAGTATCAAGAAATAAGAGCACTTAGACATGGACAACATTTATTAAAATTACCCAAATTGTATGTACAAAAATAACATTTAAGATTAATCACACTGGTGATTTGAATTAAAATTTCAATTTGAAGAATTCTAAATCATTGTTCGCATATGCATTTAAGTAAGTGACAGGGCAACGTACTCTTATCGCTAACAAGTTTACTAAAAAATCTTTACTAAAAGAGGTACCTATGTGAGGTTAAAAGTTGATAACAGAACTAAACGATCCTGTCCTACTAGGTTATTATGCAGTGTCTAAGCAATTCATGGTACCATATTTACTTTTACAGTGACATGCTCACAAAAATTCATTTAATTAAATACACTTGAAATCGAACTGAAGGTTCACAACTTATGAATCAATAAATGATCTAATATCATAAGATAATTCAACATAATTATTGTCACAAAAAAATTTACTAAATTGGTGGCTTAAAGCCATTGAAAATTAAGAAAGAAAAAACCTTATAAACTCCGACAATCCGGCGAGAATTTGAGTCGTCCCCCTTGATACCTAGATCACATCTCCCAGCGCTTCAGTGTCTTTGTGCGACTTCTTCCCACAACATTCCAGTGATCAGCTGTTACTCCAGCAGAAGTGCTCCTGGATTTAGATGAATAATTTCTTCACAGTGAGTGACCGGATGGTGCGGACCAAGACCAACGGAACAAGGCAGCACGAGGCGCTTCCAAGAGGATCAACATAACCAATATAAAACCACGTGTTTTTTCCAGAACATTACCAGAACAAATCACTGGATCCAAACATTCCAAACACTCTGCAATGCACAACTCAAATAAGAATTCCATTATACAAATTCAAAATGAAAAGCTTACCTCCATAGAAGAGAGCATTACCCAACAAACAAAAAACCGCCAACTTGAAGGTTAAGCTAAACACAGCTTTCTGAACACTCTGAACATTCGCGGCAAGAGCAGTACGAGAGGACACGCTAGGACATCATCCACAATCCATGAAAATATCACTTTAGCTACGATGCCACCAAAATTCCTCCCAAAAGAAGAGCGTGTCCGCAAGGCTTCGCGGTTTTCGCAAGAAGGACGTCTTTCGACCGTTCCTCCAGCGTTACCAACATGAAACTAGTTACAAACAAAAATTCCTCTGCTACCTTGAGCCACAAAACGTGTTATACCCAATTTTAAGAACATAAGAAGAGTAAACTCCATAGACTGAAACTATTAAACCCTAATAAATGAAAAACCAGCACGGTAGCTCAATCGGTTAAGGCGTATTGAGTGGCGAATACGCTGATCGACTCGCTACCGCGCTCTGGGTTCTACCCCCAGCCTCGGTATTGACAACACCGGTGGGTGTGGATGTATGTCTGCGTTTTTTCGAATGTGTAACTCCCTTCCGGACAGCCTTGGCTTTGGATTTGGGGGTTGTCTACTATCTGTGGTGTGTGTTATGTGTTTAATAAATAAACCTAATTCAGTTATACACCTTTGAAATGATATCATGAAATTACCGTACCAAGAGTTTCACAGTATGCAACACACCGTACTGTCAAGAGGCAAGTTGGTTGCCTGCCTGTAACCTGTAACTTGGTCCCTGAAAGTAAATAATGAATGTTTAGGCGGCACTAAATCTATTTTAAATACCAAATTATTAGAAATTAGAGTTGTAGCACTCTAAAATGCTACACCCCACCTCCTACGTTCGAGGACTTTTGATATGTTTACCTCCTAAAAAGTCCAAACACATCAAGTCAAACATTGTGATCTCTGCATTTTCCTCTAGAAACAATTCATTGACTGGACTATATTCAATTTACAAATTTTTAATTAACAAATAATTATATATTTCTCTCAAAGGACTATTCACACTAATTAAACAAACAAAGCAAAGGAAAGAAGTTTGGCATTGTGCCACCAATTACGCAAATTTTAAAAGATTTAGGAGACTAGATACACATACAAAGCAAATGTTACTAATAAATAAACAAATAAAGAAATAAACTATAGCTTCCCTCTACTTTTAGAATATATCATCACTTATTGACGGAGAACCTGACGAATGGGGCTAGCCACAATTGATCGTGAACTCGAACCAACTACCAACACAGCCAATCCCGCACCACCAGCACTTCTCAAATTAATATTTTGCAAACATAAGACGAAATGTGGAGCAGTAGGGTGGTCCAAGAATGACTTAATTTTTTATAAAGATCCCCAATTTGTTTCCAAATCTGAAAAAGGTAAGTACGTATTTTTTTGTTTTTCAAAATTTTGATTTTAAATGGTGTCTATGTAGACATGAAGTTTCTCATTTAAATTACGTGGGGAAAATCACTTTTTGGGATTTTTTAAATAATTGTTCAGGAAAATCTTGCATTAAACTTATAGGACTTGGAACGGACCATCCAACGAAGAATTTGATGTATATACATGTGGGTTTGTCGCCCCTAACACACCTCCACGGTACCCCGAAAACTACACTTAAATAAAAAAATGTAAATTTTTCAGGTAGTTTTTGGGGCACCGTGGAGGTGTGTTAGGGGCAACCCATATGTATGTTTTAATGCAAGATTTTTACACACTTGACACTTCTGACCACTTTGTGACAGTTTATATTCCATATACAACTACCATGTCAATTTTCAACCTTTACAAAACTTTTTTATGACACTTGATTTTACTACATACTTCAAACGCGCCGTCACTGGCCTTGCGAGATATTGCTGACTCATCTACACTCTTAATATAACACTAGATTGAAATATGGGCCTTTACAAAACTTGCAGTTTTTTGTCGCGAGCTTCTGGAATATCTAGATAGACTCTTGACAAGCCCTCCAAACGGTATGGTGTCAAATTAATTTTAATTGAAAATTCTACAAACTAGAGTAAAAAGTTGATGCACGTTATTGAAAAAAAAGTAATAATCGATACATTGCTAATCATTTCTAAATGAATGCTATCACAAATATTTGCCATATATACCTACTATATATTATGGTAATCGTAATTGCCTCTGCATTCTATCAATCTTTAACTTCATGTTTGTTTCAGTGTAAAACATATTTTCCTCGTAATATCGAAGACGTCAATTATTCAACAAAAACAAAGGACCATCAATCACTGGCATAACCAAACAATAAAACCGAAGTACCTGAGCGTATGCTGGAAATAAATTAGTATATTTTTTAAAGAAGCAAAAGGTAATAATAATTGTTCAACGTGTCGAGGCAGTTATCACCCTCCGGATATGCTGCTAAAGTTCCTGGGTCTGCGTATAATAATTATAAATATCGTTAAGTAAACGCTAATTTAATTGTAAAAACCTCCAAGAAACAATCAGTAACAACTAATAGATTTGTAGTTATAGTTTACAAGATTAACTCTGTCAGTTGGCTTGAGAGGAAGACAAAGAATGATTTAAAATGTGCTACTGTCGAAAGCGGCGAATTCTACAGAGTTCAGTTTAAAGATTAAAAAGTGCATAATTTTCACCTAAAAGTCGAAAAATTGTTCACAGCAAGACGTCAAAAAGAGTAGCTCAACTACAAGAAATAAAATCTGACCGAAAAACATTCATGAATGAAATTACTAGAAAGAAGGAAATTAAATCATTTTTAATTCAGTAGGTAAAATTATAGGAAAATGGCAAGATGGCGTCAATAGACTCCAGATAGAGAGGCAGACAGAGTGAAGGAACTAAAGGACCTTAAGCTTAGTAATCTATGTAGTCTAATACGAAAAAAAATGACTCTGTCTGGCTGATGAGACCTCTTGTGTTTCTAGATGTCATAAAAATGTAAAAAAAATGTGGAAATATGAAGAAATCTCGGAGAGTAATTTTTTTACTATTATTATAATTCGGTAAGCGAGGGAAGTTAAAAAGACACGAATAGTAGGAAGAAATCAAAATCGGTAGTTGATCGTACTGTAAAATTTTGACTAAATCAATCACGGTGATAAAAAGAATTGGCCCTCAAATTGAGGATCCTTTAAATATTGTGCAAAATTTAATCATTTTGCAAAAGAGCAGATTTCTCAAAAGGCGAATTATGCAATATAGCTACGACAGGCACATCATTACTTAAAATTTCAAGCCCTCAATAACATACTAATTAAGACATATACAACTCAGCTTAACCTTTCATCTCCACATGAAGAGACTTAAATCAATATGTTGAAACCATTTACAGCAGAAACAAATTAAAGACATTTGGATGTGAACGTCGCATTTGATTTAGAAGTGCTTTTATAATGAGGTGAGGCAGACAAAGGACGTTATTGTTACACGAAGAGACCAGGAATCTAATTCAGCGCATACCAATTAAATCGAGAAAGGCGGTTTTATCGATGAAAATAAATTTAAATATGTTGAAAGGTAGACGAGGATAATAGCTCGTGTGTTGGCTTTGAAATTTTTCTGCGCGATGAAATGACGCTCGCATCATTTTGTTATAAACAAATATTGACCAAATGAGGGCGAGTGGTGGTAACTTATCACATGACATAAATGTGAATTTTCAGTCTTTATAAAACGATAAAGGCTAAAACATGTATCCTGCATCAAGAAATTAAGTAATTTATCTTGAAATGGCGATAAGTGTGTAAATTGGTCTACTCAAGAAGTATGAGAGTGTAGTTGGTTTATCTAATACTCATGCCCGTGTATTCATAAAAAAAAATTTAAATATTAAAATATTGAACGCAGAGATTTATAAATGTCTTTGATTTTTGATCGACCTCAAATCCGAAATGATTAACTACTATTTAATAATTTTAATTAGACCGAGGTTAGCAAAAGAGTTGCCAAAAGAACAAGGCAACAAAAAGCGACTCAGGTATATGCAATATACAATTTCAGGAAAAGAGTTTATCAAAATCGAATGTAAATTCAGTAGGAATACTCATTTTTGACAGTCGTGCCAAGCTAATTCAAATCAATAAACCGGATTTCTCGATAATCAGACGAAGATCACCCGCCTGCTTTTGAAGGAGGATAGCACCAAACCAAGCCAAGCCAAGAAATCAACGAAAAATAGAAATTAACACTGAGTAAAATGAAGGAACGAATGTTAAAAGTAAGAAGTCAAGAAACCGATGACCAAAAAAAAACAAGATTAGATAATATGATAGAAAAGCTATCACAAATCAGAAATTAAGAGACAAAAAGTTAGTAGATTAGATAATATGAGGAGATGAATATCTCAGATAAAAAATAAGATACAAAAAACAAAAGAGAATTCATGGAATCATACTGGATGTAGCTGGTCAAATTGGTATAACCAATGACATCGGACTTCCTGGAAAAACATTAAAGGAGTTGAGATATACGCGATAAACCATTTCAAGGAAAGAACTCAATAGGATCGAATTTAAATTTATTAGGAATATTTACTTTTGACCGTCGTGGGAGCCAAATTCAAACAAAAAAACTTTATTTTTCGCCCATCACAGCAAGATGATGGACGTCATCGAGTTTTTGACACCCACCAACTTGAATAAGGTGAAATAGACTAAATATTACGATCTCCGGAATGACCTCTGAGTTTACGTGGACTACTTGATTAAGTTAGTCATCCTAATAATCTGACTTCTGAGGCCTGAGAATAGGAAAGATACAATGAAATAATAGTCCTACGCTTTGTTTTTAGAGTCAGATAGGATGTATAGAAAAGTTATGGAATTTTAAAGCAGATGATGAGTTGCAACACTATGTCTTGAGGCATGGCTATAGGTTGAGATGTAAGCGACGTAATTTTCCTTGAGCGTCTCCGGAAGATATAGAGAAGAAGCCAGAAATCATCAACAATGCTTCAGACAGTTAATGAATTCTTATAAACTGGATCATGAGCAATTCGTAAGGCTCTAAACATATAAAATAAACGAAAAAATGTCTATAAGCATCGAAATCTTCTTACTCTGTCAAGAACTTGTCAACGATACGGGGTACAGACGATGGGGTTGAAGACTAGTTTTATAACGAAGAGATTCGTTGTCGTTTCCCTATATCAATGAAGATTTTAACCAGAGAGGTTAAAATAAATACCTTTTTACAAAGGAATATTTTCTACCATCAATTACCAAAGAAGCATTGAAATCTTCATTTAGTATCATCTCCCAGTGTCCCTCTATTACACATAATCACCAGTTGCAACCTATTTCGTATTAATTATAACAAATACTATTGTTAATGTTAATAAAGTATCCAAAACAAACAATTAACTAAACTGGGAAGATAATTCTTGGATTTTTCTTAAAAATTCCTTGGTAGTTTTTAAAATATTCCATGTCTAACCACTCACGCTTTGATATTGTTAAAGTTTTTCCAATTTCTATTTGGAAATATATAATTATTCATTTTGGATAAAGCTTGTTAGTGCGGGATAGTATATTACGCAAGGTTGGTAACATTTATAATAGATCCGAGGAAAGATTTTAAAAAGTGAAACAAATTCGAGCTTTTTACTTTCCTAGATTTTACAATAAGTACTTAACAGCCATGTAAGGTCTAACTTTTTCACACAATCGCGTGTTTTGAAAGCGAAAAAGAAATAGAGTAACTAATAAAATAAATTTTTTATGAAATGGACAATGGAAATAAAGAGTTTTCTAATATTTTAAATTCAGCTTCAGGAGCTGCCCCAACTTTATTCTCCACAAAATCAAGAGAAAAATATGAGGAAAGTTTTTGTTAGTGAATAAAACGTACGAAATTGATAAAAATATTGTATTGGCTTAAGTTTAGGTATTTCAGTATATAAAAAAACCGCTGCCCAAGGAATCACTACTTCCACATCCAGATTTTTTATTCAAGTCACTCACAACGAAAAAATTTTGTATGTGGAAATAATTGTTTATGTAACTTTAATAATATAATACTTGAAATCCTCTACCCCAAAAACCCATAAAACGATACCCCACATCGGTAGCGGGGTGGGGGGGTTATAGGGGGTGGTAGTGGGGGTGGATGAAGTTAAAAAATATTTTGAGGTTTCTGGTTCTTGTACACACACTAAATCATATTTTTTTTTCATCCCCTTTAATAATGCGGTGGGGGTGGCTAATGCCAAAATTTTTTGTAAGACCTTAGCTTCTCTTGTATATACTAAATACCAATTTCATGGACTCTTACCTGCTTGATTTACCTATTTACCCCAAATTTACCCCAATTTACCCCCCAACCCTTCTACGGAACAAGATGAAAATATAATCTAGTTCTAGAACTCATTAAACTACATATGTGTACCAAATTTCAAGTCAATATCTCAAACGGTTCCGGAGTAAACGTGCGCACAAAAAAAGTTACAGACAGACTGACAGACAAACAGACAGACAGAAATTTTTTTTCGCTCAAATTTAAAATCTCGACGTTTCGTGACATTCTAAGCCTATTTGAACAATAAAAATTTTTTAAAACTTTTTTGTCGTTACTATACTTCCACTGGATGTGGAAGTAAAATAGCGTGCCTACTTAAAACATCAAAATGATGAATATATGGCAAAAGAATCGAGGGTTTTTATAATGGATCATGTTATAAAGTTTTCGACTGATGACTCCTTTCTTTTCATTAAAGATGCGTTAATTATTCCTCTCCATGGTGCATATTGGAGTGATGGACTACGTATTTTTAAAGTTGATGTCATGAAAGATAGCAGTACGGTTTTTGTTGTAACATTGCATACCACAACAACAAAGATGTCTCTTTATAGTTACTTCAGACGTGGCAAATGTCAATTAAATTGCATTATATCGAAAATATTTAACTTGAAGACCAAGAAGTGTTAGGTTACTTATATGTTACCAAAAAAACACGTGTGCCACACAGCCAATAGAAATTAATACATTCTATAGTATGCCAATAAATATTTCCGAGTATTTGCATCTTCCAAATGTCAGTTGTTATATCGAGCATTGTTTACGAAGGATTTTCGTAACTTTACTTGCCGAAAAACGTTAAAAAGGCGTTAGAGCACCATTTCCGAGGGATATTATTGCGGATATTATTGAGAACAGACTTTAACAAAAATGTTAAACTATCAGAAGGATGAAACTAAGCAACCTTAGCGTATCGGAGTTTCCTATGATCTCTCAGCAGCAGTATCAAGCAAAGCAGTGGACGTTTCGTTTGTCAGTTTCTGATTATCAGTCAGTTGTATCTTCTGACATAATGATTTAATAATACTGTTGTTACAATTATGAACTTTCATGAAGCTGATTTTGATCGATGCAATCCGCCCTTATATTAATAAGTTGAAGATGAATGAGAAAAGCTTGGTCGTTACTATGAGTTTCTATGAAGCAATGTCGCCGAATAAAAAAATTTTGCTAAGTGAAAAAGTAGCACTTTTCTTCACTGTCTTTTATACAGAAAAAACGTTCGTTTGCATTAGGTGCACGAGAAAACTGTTTTTACTTGTTGTTAAGTGGAAAAGTAATATTTTTTTATGAGTTTTCTATGGAAAAAAGTCTTTCGTCTGCATTAAGTATACTAAGAAACCGTTTACTTGTTACTAAGAGGAAAAGTAGGCGTAATGAGAGATAGCACTTTTTTCACTGTTTTCTATACGGAAAAGACGTTCTTTTGTATTAATTACACGAAAAAATTATTTACTTTTGCAAATAATGTGAAATTCAAAATTTTCCTTGAATGATGTATTTTTCAGAATTTGAAGATATTAACTGTAAGAAAGAACTGTTATAGTAATTTACGTCATAAGTCCAGTAGGTGACTTATTACCGTACGAGTTGTTTTACGGACGAGGCGACGCAGGAGCCGAGTCCGGAATATGAACGAGTACTGTAATGAAACCTACCGGACGTGTATCGTATAATATTTTATTTCATACTGTCCGGTAAATCCTTTTTAAAATGAATAAAAAGATGTAATTATTGAAATTTGAAAAATATTAGTTCGTAATCTAACAATCGCATCATCGTAACGATGTTATAGCCATTGTTTTCCATAGTTACTTATGATTGTCTTTAGCTTGTCACTTTCAACTAAATAAAACCATAATTTTTGCATTGTTTTGTATTATGGAGATTTCGCAGGAGACTTAAAATAAATCTGTTGAAGCAACCGAAAATTAATCCAAAAAAAAATCATCATATTTAGTGTCAATTAAATAACATATTGGCTCCAAATAAAATAGAAAACTTTAGAACTAAACAGCTTTATTTAATCAAAATGAAATAAAAATTACTAATTTTAGTTAAGCAAAATATTAAAAATTTTGTAAGTAGAAGCCTAATCTGTAGTTATCTAACATTCTTCATTTACTAAAGTTGGTAGAAAAGTATGTTTTATAAGTAGTGAAAGGGGGAAGTGCTTACTTCACAATAGTATCAATATGAATTAATATAAGTTCAAATAAAATAAAAATTACTAACTTTAGTTAAGCAAAATATTATAAATTTTGTAAGAAGAAGCCTAATCTATAGTTATGTAACATTTTTCATTTACTAAAGTTGGTAGAAAGTATATTTTACAGTAAGAAAACCGCTATACAGCGGTGAATGATTTTCTTCAATAAAACACTTCTTGGGGCGCATTTTTATAGTTGGCTATGACTCCATTATTATGTGTTTCTTTGAATTATGACAGTTATTTTTGTTATAGATATTGCATAACCTATTAATCGATATTATTATATCCTTGTTTTTCAACAATACGGCAAACAGATATACTCAGTTTGCATATTTTGATTTTAATTTCATATTATTTTCACATTGTCATCATCATTTAACGTACTCAACTGACTTGGTGAATGGATGATAAAATGTTGTTCCGGAAAATTCAAGAGGCTCTTTTAGAGCTTTCTGTCAGACAAGATGAAAAATCAAATTGTCTCAAGGTATCTATTATTACATATGAAACATAAACATTTGATCGTCGACGATTTTCATTCCACATGTTGACCATTAAGGAGAGAAGTTCTGAAATAATTTGAAAAGCATTTGAAAATAGTGTCAATAAATAATTGTTGTAGTTAGTTTAAAAATAAACTTTTCATGTATTAAATAATTGCTAAAACTATGTATTTAAACATTTGATTTCTTATATTTTTAGGTGAAAAAGTTAAAAGTCAAAACTTGCTTACTAATAACAATAATATGATAGTGTTGCTAGGTAACACATTGCAGTATCAGATACCGTAATGTTCGCAAGTAACACATTACGGTATCAGATACTGTAATGTTCGATTTACCGGCCGCAAATGAGTCCGGGAAATAGTCGTTTACCGGACAGTATGAAATAAATTATTGTACAATCTGTACGTTTTATTTTCATATAAAAAGATTGCTTTTTTTCTAAATCTTCAGTTAATTTCTATTTTCCTTACCGCACTTGTTAGGTTATGACTCAGAACGCCACTGTGATTTTGCTACTTCTTATCTGAGAGTAGCTACAATGCTGCAAATTCTACTTACAAGATCCTTCAACGATACCTGTTTGTTAAACACACGATCTGCTAAAAATATTTTCTACTTAAAAAATTGTAATTTTCGCTTCAACACGTGAACTATAATTCAAGACGAACAGGACAACACGCGTGTGCTTAAATGGCGGAGGCATGTGTATAAAATTAAACGATGCGCAGTAAATTTGTACTAAAGTTAACAAGTACTAAACGCAATGCTAAGTGCTTTTCTAACGAGCTTACCCTACACGTTTATGTATAAGCAACGGTCGATATATTGCGTTTTACATGATTCTTATTAGATGCAGCATATGTTAATGATGAACCTTTTTTAATGCAGTTTCACGAATTGAACATAAATACAATTATATCTGAAGGAAAATTACTTTCAGGACGGTGTCGATTGCCTCATGAAGTACCTACTTTAGAACGACTATTCTCCTTTGGAATAATCAGTTTGAATTGAAGTATCATAGAATTTGCAATCCTCTACTCGTTCAATTGCTGTCTTCTACTATGCCATAAATTTAAATTCATTTTCTGTGCTTTCGCAGTTGGTAATCAATAGAGTTTTCTTTTCACTATAAGTTTTATGCATTATTGCATTTCGACTGTTATGGAATCTTCAGTGAGGCTGGATAAATTGTCCGTAATGGGCGTGTTTCTTTTTTTTTTTTAAATTTGTTAATCGATAATAATTATAAATCTAAGCCCACACTTTTATTTCAAATATTTTGAGCTTCTTAAGTGGGTAAAAAATAATAAATGATAGTTTGTATAAGATTCAGTCCTTATTTCAAAGAAAGCTATTACGTTTTGGTATGTTTGTTATCATCTTCGGGGCACTACAAAGTGTTATACGATATTACAGATATATGTAAATATAACTGTTAATTATTAAAAAACAATTATTAACAATCACATAATCTCAAACTAATTATTATAATTAAAGAGCTAAGTGGATAAAGGTGGTATGTGACATTTTTGAAAATTTTGAGATTTCTACACAGACAACTATTTTAACTTATAATCTATCATTTCAATAAGTTTTTGGGATAATAAACCTTTCCTAAATGCGTTTTAATGTTTGATAAAGGTGTTATGTACATATGGTTTTTATATAATTTAATGGATAAAGGTGTCATGATCACATACCACCTTTATCCATTTCTGTGCGATATTAAATTGTTTTAATCCAAAACACTTTGCTTTTAAAGTTATGTTATATTGACATTAATGTGACAAGTTGTGTTAAGTGTTTCTTACTATTATAGTGAAAATGGCCAGTCGTAGTAAACTGATATTACAAATGGCAATGAATAAACGATTTCATGAATCATGTAAGATGTTTATAAATTGGCTGATATTTGGAAATAGTGCTTATAGTGTTTTAATCCATATATTCATTTCGTTCAATTTCGAAATGGTATGAGATGGTACAAGAGTCGAGATGGTACTTGAGTATCTAATTGCTGTAAATACATTTATACCTTTTGGCAATTCAGCAGAAATCAGTCACATAATGGCAGTTTCTTCCCAGGCAAGTTTTAATAATGTTTTAAAAACAAAACATTATCAATATAAAATACAATAATAAAATACGAATTTACCAAAGTATTCTAGCAAATTAGTCTGTAAATCAGAAATACTGGAAAGTGACGCTTTGCGGTGTTGATTTTTGTACAAACATTTTTATGCTGACAAGTAGAAGAGGGCTGGACCGTAGAAATTTTTATGACAAGAGCAAAACTGATATCTGGTATGGCTTCTGCCCACCCAATATTTTGAAAGAGCATTAAATTGTTTAAGGCAAATCTGGCGAATTCCGAAATTCTTGCGGAAAAAATAATAAGTATGATAATTACGCCAATCAAGTCAAAGGTCATTTGGGTTTGTAAGGTTATCGTTTAAGAATTACAGGGTTCGCTATGCTTACATCTATTGGGTTATCTGTGAAAAATCCCTGCCTACCCAATAAAAATGCTGAAATTACGTTCATGGTATTCAAAATTGTTTAATTGAGATCATGAAATGACTCACATTTTTTCCCAAATGTGATGCTGGAAATAATACTAAAGAATACGGAGAAAATTAAACTAGCTTTCGAACAACAAAAGCGTGACGGAGCAAAAATTACAGTAGATAGAAAGATTATTTGCTTTCTTACTTTAGATCTTCAGCAAACCATGCCGCTGCCAAAATTAAGTACATCGAAAGTATTTTACCTTCGTCAAATGTGGTTTTACAACCTTGGCATACATACATTGAGAAAAAAAAACGTTCTTTTTCACATGGACTGAAGATATGGCCAGCCGTGAAAGCCTAGAAATTGCTAGTTGCTTACATACCTTTTCACAAATTTACAATGAATATTTCCAAGAAAAGATCGATCACATTATAATATGGCCCGACTCCTGTGGTGGACAAAATGAAAACTTCAATATCATTACACTTTACCAGTTGTTGATTTTAAAGAGTGAATTTAAAGTTATCGACCATAAATTTTCGGAGGTGGGACATTCATATTCAGATTCAGACAGAGACTTTGGCAGAGTCGAGAAAATTTTAAGGAAACATCAAAACATCTACGTTCCGGACCAGTATCGAGAAATTTTAAGAACTCCCAAAGACGCCGTTGTCATAGATATGAAGAATCATTTCAAGGATATTGATGGAATTGCCTCAAAACTCAATTTGTACAACAGGAAGAAAAACTTGAACAATGAAAAGGTTTATTTTCGCGACGGTATAAAATGGCACCTATGGGTGCTACTATTACATCACTAGATGAAATGACTACATTCTACAAAGTCGATATTTTAAAGAAAAGGAATATGCATAAGTTAAATTCCGACGGTATTGCTCTAACGGTGTTTAATGAAAACAAGGGCAGCCTAAGTGTAGGAAAACTGGCCAATCTTAAAGAACAATTACCATTCATAAATGAATGGTAAGGTCGTATTATCACAACATACTTGGAAATGACCAAACTGTGGCTCAAAACCGTAAAACTGTCCGACTACCTAAAAATTGTACAATGTTTTAATAATAATAAAATATGTTTAATTTCTTAACACTTTTGTTCACTAATTCCTTATTCATTTCAGAGAAACTTATGAACGGATAAAGGTGTTATGTACATTAATTTTTTTAAATTTTCAAAAATAATGACAACTCACAACTTTAGTTATTTGTCTCTGAAAAGTACATCAAATGTCAATATCATCGCAAAATGCAAGCTATATAGTCGTTATAACAAAAAAGTTCTCGCCTAAAAACTTTCGAGTTAAATTACTCAATAACGTGTTTTTGTGACATAACAGCTTTATCCACTTAGCTCTTCAATTGTGAAATTCAAACATTTAAAAGTATTTTAGTTATACCTTCCACGTAAGTATACTCTAATTTCATTGTTTTGTCGATCGTAAATGACGCTTTATGTATCAAATACCTGTTGCCATTGGCAACGGGTCGTTATTCTTCATAATGTCCCAAATAGTCTATGGCCCTCGGGCGAAATATTACGAAAAAACGTCATTTGGTGATACAAGCAACTCACTTGGCACAGGTGTTAAGGACGATATTTTAATCGATTTGGCTCGAGACTAGTAAAAACTTCTCCCTTAGAACTCGAGAGTCCGCCAATTTTTCAAAATGGCCGCCGAAAAATTACTAAAATTTATATCTTTACAAGATAGACGTGATTATACTCTCTTCCATATAATTCGGGTTTGGTGAATTAAAAAAAATATTTCAGGACCATATGACCTTGTTTGACCTTAAAATAATTGATTTAAAAGTAAAAAAATGTCATATTGCACAATTTTCTTTCAAAAACATTCTTAAATGACAGTGTAAAAACATGATTGCTTAAGTGTACACAAAGGGAGATTTGAAATATGTGGAAAAAAGACTATTTACTTTTTCTAAGTAAAATAATCCGGTCAAAAATAGCTTAAACTTGAAAACAATTTCAAAATTTTAATTAAATGGATGTATGCAATAAAGCACTACTATGCAAATTGAATTTCAGTGCAACCCTTTACTCAAGCTTGACGAGTTTTTGTATTTTTTTTGTGGTGACCTTGACTGACCATGACTGGAATCGAAAAACACTAAAATAGCTATTCTTTTCAAAAATTAGTAGTAAAGAACACGATCATATTGTATTGCAAATGAAGCAACTTTATTAAAATATATCAATTAACAAAAAGTAAAGGACGGATCAGGTTTCTAATGACCTGTATTATGACATTCACCCCTACAATTACTGCATGCGGTGTGCAAGGGAGCTGCAGTCGGCGACTCATTCTTTCGCACATTTTCTTACAGCCGCATCTCTCCAAGTCCTTTAGCTCCAACCAAACTGGACACACAGAGTTCCATTTTGGTATCCATTTTTTGTCGGAAAGCACCCAACCACAATTTTCAGGTGATGGATTTTTTTTCGCCGGTCAATGTGCGGCCCCTTACTTGACCCCCTTGAAATGCCGCTCTCTTAATGTGCTCCGTAAGGCAAGCTTTAGTTGGTGGTATTAGGTGGTTATCGGTCTATTTCCAGCACAAAAAAGTATTTTTCGTAATATATTGATGTCGGTGAAATCAGTGCTGAAGAATAGCGATTTTTTCCAATGCTTCTAGAACAGCTTTTACTTCGCAAGTATTTAAAAGCAGAAGTGAACTGTTCCTGCCAAGCTAACCAATCTCTTCGTTTGCCTCTAATTACAAAAAATGAGATAGTATCACAGCCTGTGCAAGCATGGAAGCCGAGCAGTGCTACCGATTTATCAAGTCCTAAATTCAAAGATATGCTGTGTGCTGCAATATACCTTTGAGTTTTGCCCGAACCAAACAAAAACCATAACTCTTCTAGACCAAGCTTTCAAGTCATGGACAAAAGAGATTCCTATAGCCAGGACATCCGTAACCGGACATCCGTATCTGAATATCTTACTAAAACAGATTTGGCTCCATTGACAACCATGTTTTTTACGTGAAGTAGTGTATTCGTCCATCAACCACTTCTAATGTTGTGCAAAAGATTCCATTTAACTCAGTGCTTTCTGTTTGTCTCGTACTATAAAGTTCTTTTACAATAGATTCGTATCATATATTTTAAATAATTCTTTGTTCAAACTGTCTTTAAGGTATTTCTCCCAATTCGAGGGCAGTTTGTCTATAAGTGAAAAAAAAATGATACGAATCATATTATAAAAGAACTTTATAGTATGAAACAAACAAGACAAGACAAACACTGAGTTAAACGGAATCTCTTGTACAACATTAGAAGAGGCTGATGGACGAACACTACTTCACGTAAAAGACATGATTGTCAATGGAGCCAAATCTGTTTTAGTAAGATGTTCAGATACGGATGTCCTGGTTATAGGAATCTCTTTTGTCCATGACCAGAAAGCTTGAGGTATAGAAGAGTTGTGGTCTTTGTTTGGTTCGGGCAAAACTCAAAGATATATTGCAGCACACAGTATAGTTTTGAATTTGGGACTTCATAAATCGGTAGCACTGCAGGGGTTCCATGCTTACACAGGCAGTGATGCTGTCTCATTTTTTGCAAATAAAAACAAACGAATAGCTTGGTTAGCCTGACAGGTACAGTTCACTTCTGCTTTTAAATACTTGGGAAGTAAAAGCTGTTCTAGAGATATTCCTGATGATGTCATAGAAGCATTGTAAAAATTCGTTATTATACTCTTCGCAAAAACGAAGAGTATATTGTATTTGATCGGCACATTTCTAAAATCGTAAATATCGCTCGTAGAGAAAAAATTTTCATATCATTGTGTTAGTGAACGAATTCTGAACAACTTTCAAAATGTCCGTCTGTCCGTCTGTCCGTCTGTCCGTCTGTCCGTCTGTCCGTCTGTCCGTCTGTCCGTCTGTCCGTCTGTCCGTCCGTCTGTCCGTCCGTCACGTTTCTTGTAAGCACGATAACTTAAGAAAGGAAAGTCCGATTGTATTGAAATTTAGAAAATAAGTTAATGTTAGCTAGAGGAAGAACCCTATTGTTTTTGAAGAAAATCGATCAGTAAATAAAAAAGTTATTAATTATTTAATTTAAAAAAAAAATTTTTTTGTTAATTTTTGTGGCTTGTACTAAAATGAAAATCGCGAGATATTATTTCCATAACAATTTTTTTTTTGTGTATGAAGTTTACTAATATTTCTTAGAAGTGAAATATGTATGAATGTCGACAGATATATATTACAGATAATCAATTTTCCTAGCAACAGGTGGTGGCGCAGCGGCTAAAGCTTTTCGTTGCAATCCAAGGGTCCCGTGTTCGAATCCCGCAGGTTGGGTTTTTTTTTCATTTTTTTTTCATACAATTTTTTTCACAACAAAGTTTATATCACAAAATTTAGGATGTCCAAAAACTAACATTATTTACAAGAAAACTGCGAAGAGTATCCTATAGAATGTGTAACAATTATATATAAAAAGCTCAGTAAATTGGCGAAGAGTACGTTTTTAGCTTGTTTTATGTATGACATCAGTACTGATATCACCGACATCAATTTATTACGAAAAATACTTTTTGTGGTGGAAATAGACCAATAAGTATGATACCACCAACTAAAGCTTGCCTTGTGGAGCACATTAAGAGAGCGGCATTTCAAGCGGGTTAAGTAAGGGGCCGCACATTGACCGGCGAAAAAAATCCATCACCTGAAAAGTGTGGTTGGGTGCTTTCCGACAAAAAAGGGATACCAAAATGGAACTCTGTGTGTCCAGTTTGGTCGGAGTTGAAGGACTTGGAGAGATGCGGTTGTAAGAAATGTGTATTATTTTTAGTATTTTTCGATTCCAGTCATGGTTAGTCAAGGTCACCAGAAAAAAGAATACAAAAACTCGTGTAGCTTGAGTAAAGGGTTCCACTGAAATCAAATTTGCATATTAGTACTTTATTGCATATATCCATTTAGTTAAAATTTTGAAATTGTTTTCAAGTTTAAGCTATTTTGACCGGATTATTTTACTTAGAAAAAGTAAATTATCTTTTTTCCACATATTCAGATCTCCTTTTGTGCATATTTAAGCCTATAACTTTACACTTTAAGAATGTTTTTGAAAGAAAATGATGCAATATAACACATTTTCCCTTAAATCAATTATTTCAAGTTCAGACAAGGTCATATAGCTTTAAAATATTTTTTTTTGAATCCACCACACCCGAGTTATATGGAAACGTCTATCTTGTGCAGACATTAATTTTGGTGATTTTTCGGAGGCCGTTTTGAAAAATTGGCGGTTTCTCGAGTTCTAAGGGAAAAATTTTTACTAGTCTCGAGCCAAATCGATTAAAATATCATCCTTAACAACTGCGCCGAGTGGTTTGCTTGTATCATCAAATGGCGTTTTTTCCCGAAGGCCATAGACTAAAAGGAAATAAAGCAAATTTGAGGAAATTTTCTTTTTTATACAACAAGTACTACTTAAATTAAATGTTTTAACTTTTTTGGAAATAAATCCAGACAAGCCTTACTTGCTATATCTTCTATATCCGACCATATTTTCAAAAATGTTCAGAGCTATTATTATATGATTTAATTTATCTTGACAGTAGTGGTCATTTGAATAGAAGCCGCGGCCTACAGTTATTTATGTATCAAGGTCGTAAGTACCCTTTTTTTTGGTCGAGAATATAGTTTGCAATTCGAGGCCCGTAGGGCCCAGGTTTGCAAGTATTCGAGACCAAAAAATTGTCTTTCATTAGTTTTTAATAGCCTTATAAAGTTGTCTCTAAAAGCCTATAAAAATTTTTTTTGAATCGGTTCAGGGAGTAGGAGAAATTGTCAAATTACGTTCACCGCACCACCATGATTTCTTGTAAAATTCGTTTTGAATGATTATTTTGTATGCCCACGGTTCTTGTATCTTCTAATTTGAATTAAAGGTTGTTTGAACTACAACAGTTTGTTCCACTAAAGAAGTGGGATTCTTTAATTTATTTAATGTCTCTCATGCTTTTGAATTACATTTTTGGTTTTTGCAGGGTATTTAGTAAACAACATTCAATAACAGTTCAAAAGGCGTTTTTCTTTTTACCTTACTGCAAAAAGACGTCTGTATTGTATTCTTATTACTGAAAGCAATAGTAATGTGGTTTATTATTTAAATGTGTTAACTTTTCCTTGAGGTCTTAAAATACTCTATTTTAAAATATTTATTCCTGATTTTCATTGATTTCGTTGATTTTGAGGGTCATACTTTTACTTCCACATCCAGTGGTATAGAAAAATAAAATAAAACTTTTATTGTTCAAATAGGCTAAGAGTGTCATGAAACGTCGAGATTTTAAGTTTGAGCAAAACAAAATTCTGTCTGTGACTTTTTTTGTGCGCACTATTACTCTGGAACAGTTTAAGATATTGACTTGAAATTTGGTACACGTATGTATTTTAATGAGATCTGGAACTATATTATATTTTACCTTAATCCGTTGAAGAGTTACTGGATAAATTGGGATAAAGCAAATAATAGTCCATAAAACTGGTATTTAGTATATATAAGAGAAGTTAAGGTCTCAAAAATGTTGTGTATTAGTCACCCCTATACCACCGTCACCCCATTATTATGGGGATAAAAAAATAAAATTGTGATTTAGTGTGTGTACAAGAACCAAAGTCTTCAAATTTTTTCTTACTTCATTCACCCCCAGTACTGTGAAAGGGTAAACATGTTTACATGTAATGTTTGTAATACAACATTCACTTGGTCTTGCGAGCTAAGGCGTTACGCTAATATTCATGAAAACAAATCTTTTAAGTGCGATTTGTGTAATAAAATATTTGAAATAATAATTGATAACTTAAAAGATTTGTTTTTGTGAATTTTTTTTCGTTGTGAGAGACTTGGATGGAAAATCTGGATGTGGAAGTAGTGATTCCTTCTACAGCGGTTTATAGGTATATAATATTCTATTCAGTAAGGATGCTGAAAAATTATTTCCAATATCCTTAATAAATAAGGTTGTCTACTTCTGCAACTATGAATTAAACAGCTGTTTATAGGAATAAATTTGCAATTTTTATTTTTATTAAAAGGCACTATTTTAACAACGTAACTTGGCCAATTCTTATTGCAGAGCATTGTGCCAGATAACAAATTATAGGGAATTAAATTATCTTTCAATGTTCTAATGAATATATTTTTACAAATCTTTATTTTTTTTGTTGAACATTAAAAATGTGCGAGGAAATTGGACTTTTAGAAAGGGGGTGAAAAAACACTAAATAACGCCGGACAGACCACTTTGTATTTGTTTTTGGGGTGTTTTTTGTAGTTTGGGGGTGAAAAACGAGCCAATCTGACAATTCTGACTCCGGATTCTGTTTCAGCAGGTCTAAATACATAAGAATATGCTGGTTTGGTCCGCCGGACAGACCATTTTTTTGGGGGGGTGTTTTTTGGGGTTGGGGGTGAAACACAAGCTGATCTGACAATTCCGACTTCGGATTCGGTTTCAGCGGGTCCAAATACATACGGATACACTGGTCTAGTCCGCCGGACTTTTGTGGGGCTGTGATATTATTGCCCTCATATTTTTCTACATTAATTATTTTTTAAGGTGTCCATCGTATAATTTTTTAACTAAAAGTAAATCTCATTTCTTCGTAAAACTTCCTACCAAATATTATTTTTCTCCGTTTAATCGCTTTCTATATGTAGCGCCAAATGACAGACTGACATCAGAGCCGGAGACAAACGAATAAACTGACAGAAAAACTGATAGAATTGAAGTTCTTAATTTTCATAATCTACATTGTTTAGAAACCTGAAAATACGAATAAATCTCCGAGAAATTTTATTACAATTATAATGCTACCCTTCGGTAAGCGTGGGAAGTAAAACCATGAATTACATTAAAATATTTGTGTATATAAAACCTGCCTGTTCACACGCCTCTGACAATCACCCTGCATAACGCATATGGACTAATTTCAGTATTCTACCATGTCATTTTACATACATTGCAAATCAAATAAAATTCTTAAACCTAACAAGTTATAATAGGCATTCACAATCGACAACGACAGATTAAAACTTTCATTCATTTCGTAATAACTATTATTAAAAATATATCAATAACATTTCAAATTGAAACTGACATATAACCTAACCTATGTAAATTTCATTCCATTCTGTGTAATTTCGATATCTTGTACATCTTCGTATTTTTGTGTGGTGGCTCAAAAAACATGTTGTTCCAATATTATGATAAAATATGATTGTTTATATGCCTCTAGCGATCATCTTGTGCTACGAATATGCCCCAAATTCAATAAAGTGTACTTCACATCTGTTAGAAATTTTAAATAATTTTTTAGGTGTAAAAGATGTTATCGCGCATAATAGGCAACGCCCGACTGCAACTTTTATTCGGTTCAGTTGAGTCTATTTCAGTCTTAACATTTTCTAGACATTGAGTTCTTTGAATTTTACTTCCGAATAAAATAACCTTGGATTTATCTGGATTAATTGACAAGCAATGATGCTCTAAGGTTTGCTGCTCGTTGTTAATTATAATTCGTACAGCCTCAAGAATTTTCGAAATAAAAGGAAAATTGAATCTGTGCATAATCTGCATAGTAGTGGGATTCACAATTACTCAAAGAAGAGAACAATTTAAAGGTATGTAAGGTAAGCAATAATGGTCCCAATATTGAACCTTGCGGAACCCCACTATTAGTAGCTAAGGGTTCTGAAGTCTTTTCTTCCATTTTGACTAGTTGGTGACGATTGCTTAAGTAATTTTCAATCATGTCCCTGGCACTATTAGTAAATTCAATGAAGTGTAATATGGCTAAGAGTAACTTATGATTTATCTTATCAAAGGCCGTTGAATAATCTAGTAGTATTAACGTTGACAATTTATTATCACTTGCCGACAGGATATCATCGGTTACCTTCAACAAAGCGGTGACACAACCAAGCTTGGGACGAAATCCTGACTGATTGTTCGGTAAAATATTATAATTACTAAGATACTCTCTTATTTGCCCATTTAGTACATATTCCAGTAATTTGGAAAAAAAAACCGAAAGAATCTTTACCGGTTTCAAGTCTTTCAACTCCATAGGATTATGAAATTTGGGCAGAGGTAAAACAAGTGCAATTTTCCACTGTGATGGAAAAATATTATATTATATGCAGTAATTTACTAGATGAGTAAGATAAGGAATAATCAAAGGACAAAGTACATTAACTTATGTAGGGAAATATTATCAGAACTCATGGAGTTAGTTTTTATATTATATAAGTAATTTTAAATGATTTCTGTGTCAACAATTCGAAAATAAAACTCTCCAATATTTGGTAAGAGATTATTAGAATAAAAATTTAAAGTGTCTTTATTCGGACTTTTCGTCCCCTCTGCTGTGTTTGCAATGTATTGGTTAATCTCATTACCATGTGAAATGTGATGAGGAATATCTACATTTTTTCTTTTTGAATGAATGTTCAAATCTGTCAATGTTTTCCATATTAGTTTTTTATTAGAATTTAATTTACTTTGAAAATATCCTCTTTTTTTCATGTTTTATTGCCCGATTTGCATATTTTATATAAAAATAACAGTTTATACACCTCTGGAAATCATCCTATTTTGACGGATATGGCCCAATTTCAGTGTTTTAACTTATTTGAAATAAAAAATTTTGAATATGAGAAATTTACATTTGCTGCGAATCCTATAACCCCATGCTTTTCTAAAATAGTAACTAGTAGTGGGAAAATAAAAGTCAAAATGTTTGAAAGGGGCTATTCCGGTAATAGCTCAATTTATTTATTAGGTGAAAAATATAGCTTCTTAGCTTATATCAATCTTCAAGCCTTCAACTCAAAGCGCGTAAATGACTACACTTCATTATCATACACCATAAATGAAAAAATAAAAAGGCGCGAGTCAGGGAGTTAATACAGCGAGCTATAAAGTTTATTGGATGATGCGAGTCGTAAGCCGTGGAAAATGCATTAGAATGCCTCCATTTGAATTGGCAACTTCGCCATTTTATTACGAGTTCCACTTTATATTTAAATTTCGGTAATCCAATATTCTGGCAATTTCATTTCTGCCTTTTACAAACACGCTGGAATAGAGTGGCTCTGCTTATGAGGGCATAACAGTCACTGCCTCTCATCTGGGTAAGAACGGGAAAAGTGGGGAAAATTGCCTCGCAGCAATGGAAATGTATTCACACGCCCATTTCCAACAGTATAAGTAGTTTTTTATTCAAAAGCGGCGGCCTGGAGGTCGTCTTATTTGAATTCTGATATTGCCAAAGGTGGCTATTAAATATATCACGGAGAGAGACGGCGAATGGAAAGGTTTCAATGTAGCTCTTTAGTTGTAGAATTCAAGTTCATTGCACATATTTGACAAGAAATGAGAGATAATTATGGATCGAGTAACGCATGAAAGCAGCAACGGTATAAAACTAAATATGCGTTTTCTGAGTATTTTTTTTTATGTTTTATCAAATTTTAGTTGCAACCAGAGCTCGTATGGGCAGTCCTAATTCCAGAAACGGCTTAATAATTTTTCAATTATCAGGAGAAATTGCTGATGAAAAATACATGTTGTCCTTGGCATTTTAGATGTATGTTCCTTGGCATCAATTTTTTTTTATAAAGTGAAAAGATGAGGATGTTGGTAGAAATTCGTATTATTACTGTGTAGCATAGGTTAAGGCATTAAAAACCGTGAAAGAATAAGTACTTCAATATCTTCAGCCATGAGTTATTGTTTATGTTTTTTTTTTTTTAAGTATTCAATTATCAGTAAACACGTACACGTGCTCTCTTTAGCCCTGCCAATGAACGTTCAATAAGGGGGTCTAGAGGGAAATGCCGAGATCACAATTTTTTAACTGAGGGGCTGTGTTTGGACTATTTAGGAGGTAAACATACCAAAAGTCCCCGAATATGGGAGGTGTGGGGGGTGCAGGGGGGCACGAAGAAGGTCCCGGTTTTTGGTATCTCGCTCATAGCTCTAAAACGGTTAGCCCTAATCAAATAGTGGCAATATGCAAAATTTTTTTCGTATCTGTTATAGTTCAGTAATGAATTGTATATCTCTCAAAAAGTTTGATTTTACAATTTTTTACTTTGAAAACCCAAATTTTTATAATTTTTGCGCGCCTTGTACAACAAAATCAAATTTTTTCAACGTGAATCGTATTTATATAATGAGCAAAAGAAATTATGAAGAATAAGTTTTTTTCGAAAAAATGAAAATAACCAGTTTTATAAGTATAGTTAAGTGCATCCGTGGACACACTGTATAAAAATCAAAAAATTTTTTTTTCAAATTTTAATCATTAATAACATTTTTATTTACTGATCGATTTTGTTCAAAAACAATAGGGTTCTTCCTCTAGCCAACACTAACTTACTGTACAAATTTCAGCACAATCGGATTTTTCTTTCTTGAGTTATCGTGCTTACAAGAAACGTGACGGACGGACAGATGGACAGACAGACGGACATTTTGAAAGTTGTTCAGAATTCGTTCACTAACATAATGGTATGAAATTTTTTTCCCTACGAGCGATATTTACTGATTTAGAAATGTGCCGATCAAATACAATATACTCTTCGTTTTTGCGAAGAGTATAATAATACCCATTGTTTTGCCCTAAACTGTAAAATGTTTCTTGCTCTACCGCACCGATATATTTGTTGTTAAAGTAATATATGGTTTATTATAATTACAGAATTTTATTTATAACCTTCGTAATTAATAGTCCTGGACCTAGTTATTTTAAATTTTGAGCTAGTCAGGTAAAGTAAAGTGATTTCTTAGATCTTGGGATTATTGGACATTAAGGAATTTAAAATAAATACCCTTAAAATTAAACAGTAAAATTTATTAACTTATAACTTCTAGAAAAAAGTGAACGTCACAACGTTAAATAAATAAAAAAAAGTACTTAAACCTGATTATTTTGTGAGAAGGAAGATGGGTGTATTATATTTCTTTAAAGAAATAAAATGTGTTCTTATTTTTGTTTACCAGAAACCTGATAAACATGCGTCCAATGTAACACGCGTCCTATTTTACCATGTCCAATTATTTTAAGCGTCCAATTGTCGCGCGACTAATTTCCTGCGACCGATTGACGGGACACTCTTCCTTCCAAAGTATCAGAATCACAGCCCTAGATAAACACATAAACACGACAGCGCCTAGCAAAGGCCGGCTAATATACCAGTAAATAAATGATTATCACTGCTTCTACTTAGTTAACCCCCACAGCCCACAAAACTGAGAATCGATTGAAATTAATGATTCGAAAAGAACTGACAAAAATTATACCCCTGGACATTTTAGAAATAATATAAACAGTCACTTATTACCATACAAAGAGTTTTGGGATACCGAAATAAAGCTTGAGTAAAATAAAATTTAAATATTGTTTTGGAATAGTGAACATCAAAAACACATAATATAAATCTGTTGATCCAATGTATGTAGTTCAAGATTCAAGTGTCCAGCAAATGTGGTCATTTCTATTCCTCGCTTTGATTTTAAATCTCGTTATAGCGCCATCTTTATAAAAGTAAACAGAGTGGTTATAAATGTAAACTAGTCATAATACATACATTCGGGCGCTGCAGACAAACGATACACACATCGCTGTGTTAGAATTACAACGTTTAATGTTATACACAGACATTGGAGTACGCCTCCTAGTTGGAAATTTAAAACATTACAAAGTAAATAGTCTCTGAAGTAATAAAACTAGATGCGAATTTTATACTACTAGAAGGTTTATTTATTATACAGGGTGCATCACGGCTGGTGGCCTATTAGACGTAGAAAAACTACAAATAATTTGGAGCTGAAAATTTAGGAAGATGGGTTTTGAAAGGTGCTCTATTTAATGAAAGTAACGTCACGTATGTGACACTTCCGGTTATACCGGAACCTCCTTATTTTAAATGGCATGCCTTATTTTTTGTGCCGGATTCGATTTAATTATTTTTAGGTTACTTCCAATATCATCCCCTATCTAAAAAACCAATAGTTTTTGTGATATTTTGATTTTAGTGAAATCTGATGCGAAAACCGACCCATAGTGGGAAATTAGCAACATTCGCTATGGTAAATTCCGATAACCAATTTTTCTCCCATATATCTATGAGTGATGGAGCTTATGTGAGCTTAAGCTACAAATGCCTCAAAATATACAGGGTGCCCAGATAATGACATCCAACTTCGACCTACATTAAATCGCTTATTTTAAGTTGAACATACTATATTTTATAAGCTTATTCGCTTCCCTCATTGATGGCTTGTCAACGTGAATTTCCTATAGCTTAAATGTACGATTATTGGGTTATTTAAAATTATTTAGAAAAATGGGAGAAGAAGATGATTCCATGATGTACCTGTATAATTGTGGAATATTAGGATAATTTTGCAGTTTTTCGAAATTATGTAATTTCGTTTAGTTAGATTCATCTCCCAATAATATTACTACGGGAGCCCACCCTAAGTGTCCGTGCACCCCCCCCCCCCCCCCCGATCCTTTAGGACAATGTTTTTCATAAAGATTAAAGCCTAAGGAATAATTTAAGACATGTCCTAAAAAAAAATTGGCTGTACTTTCAAAATGGCGTCCGTTAAAAAAAAGAATTTCAAATATTGTTTTTGTCATTTAACACAAAAACTAAAAAAGATGGAGAAAAACTTTCTGTACAAAAATAAAGTGCATAAAATTTTCTACAATTTTGTTCCTATACAATATTTGAATTGGAGTTACCATTTTCCAGATAAATGATTCAGCTCTTAAGATAAAATATAAGATTCAGTATAAAATGTAACACTACGGAAGCCCACCCTAACTGTCCGTGCACCCCCCCGATCATTGGGGACAATGTTTTTCATAAAGATTAAAGCCTAAGGAATAATTTAAGACATGTCCTAAAAAAAAATTGGCTGTACTTTCAAAATGGCGTCCGTTAAAAAAAAGAATTTCAAATATTGTTTTTGTCATTTAACACAAAAACTAAAAAAGATGGAGAAAAACTTTCTGTACAAAAATAAAGTGCATAAAATTTTCTACAATTTTGTTCCTATACAATATTTGAATTGGAGTTACCATTTTCCAGATAAATGATTCAGCTCTTAAGATAAAATATAAGATTCAGTATAAAATGTAACACTACGGAAGCCCACCCTAACTGTCCGTGCACCCCCCCGATCATTGGGGACAATGTTTTTCATAAAGATTAAAGCCTAAGGAACAATTTAAGACATGTCCTAAAAAAAAAGCTGGCTGTACTTTCAAAATGGCGTCCGCTTAAAAAAAATGCAAATATTGTTTTTGTCATTTAACACAAAAACTAAAAAAGATGGAGAAAAACTTTCTGCACAAAAAACAAAGTGCATAAAATTTTCTACAATTTTGTTCCTATACAATATTTGGATAGGAGTTACCGTTTTCCAGATACCATAGTTGCCGTTTTCGAGATAAATGTCTGCAAATTATAATATTATTATTGTTATTAATTTTTTTCAGTTTGTTTTTTAATTTTTATGTTAATAATATAAACTTATATTATACGCCTTACAATAATTGTCACAGTTATTTCTTTTAAGTGATTTACAGATATATGAATTTCCATGTTTTCTTAATTTTGGACTCATGTATCTGGAGAATGGTAACTCTTATCAAAATATTGTATAGGTACAAAATTGTAGAAAATTTTATGCACGTTGTTTTTTGTGAAGAAAGCTTTTGTCCATCTTTTTTAGTTTTTGTGTTAAATAACAAAAACCACATTGGCAACAGTTTTTTTAACATATGGCCGCCATTTTGAAAGTACAGCCAGTTTTTTTTTTTAGAATATGTCTTAAATTGTTCCTTAGGCTTCAATCTTTATGAAAAATATTGTCCCCAAGGATCGGGCGGAGGGTGCACGTACAGCTAGGAAGGGCTCCCCGACTATATCAGTTGATTAACGAAATGCTCTTCGGTATATTATGCAATAATTTTATTTTTGTAAAGTTTTATCAAAAGTCGTAACCGTTTCCACATACGTCTATTTAAATAAAATATTTAATAATGTTTATATTATTTATTGATCGATTTAAAAAAAAATCAGCTCGCTGAAATTGAGTTTTTGGTAAAAAATGGCGGGGCAAGATGCCACTTCTACCATAGATTTCAGATGTTATAAGAATGAAGAAAAACCCGGTAGGCAATCTGGCCGTGGTAGCTTTTCAATATGGCGGGTGGATAAAAATGGCGGCTGTCTGTTCCCACTTAAACAATAATAACTTTAAAAATTTTCAAGAGATTGGGTTGCAGGAGGGCAAATTTTTTTATGAAAGAATTCAAAAAATTAAATTGAAAATATTCACTCGTTCGACTGCTATCAAGAAGAATATCAACTCCAAAGAAGTAATTTTTTTGATGATTTTAATGATTTTAATAGCTGAAAACAGAAAGTTGGATATGAGAGTTGTGTTCAGTTACCCTATTGGACCATTACCATGGAGTCTTGCCACCCCCAAGGGTCATCTAAAAAAAACCAACAAGGCTTCCCTGGGGAAATATTTGGAAGATAAAGTTGCATCTTCAAAGAAATCAAGTCTTTAACATCTGCTTGTATTATAGATGGCATGGCATTAATACAAAAGCTTTATGGTGAAAATCGAACTTTTGAAGAACTTTCGGACTGCATCCTTGTTCAAGCTTTGAATTCAGCTAGATTCAGTGAAAGAATCGATATTGTCTTTGACATATATAAACAGAACTCAATAAAATCTGCGGAAAGAATGAATCGCGGTGCAGATGATGGTATTGTATTTTCGGAAATAAGAAGTGGTCATAAAATAGTTAACTGGGAAAGATTGCTGAGAAGTTGTGAGTCCAAGACAAAATTGACAAAACACCTTGTTGGCAGCTGGAAGGTAGAAAAGCTGAGACATAAGCTTGGTCACAAGATTCTTTATGCAACGTACGAAGACCGGTGCATCAAAATTTGCAGTAATGGTTCTGAAGACATGGAGGAACTGATTTGTTCTCATGAAGAGGCAGTTTATTATTCCACATTAAACATGCCATGAAAAATTACAAAAATATAATTTGTATTTCGGATGACACAGATATCCTGATATTATGTCTTGTGTTCAGTGAACATTTTACGAGTAATCTCTTCGTGAGACGTGGTTGTAGAAACAGCGTTCGATTTGTCAATATCAACAAGCTTCGACTTTCTGTAGGCTCTGCTGTGGCTGCTGCTTTAATGGCATATCATAGTTATACAGGCTGTGACACGACAAGTGCTTTTTCTGTTTATTGAGTCTTCTCACAAAAAAATGCTGCTTATGTAGATGCTTTCACAAAATTGAGATCCAACTGGGCTCTAACTCCTGGTGTCTTTTCTGTCCTCGAAAAGTTCACTTGCCAACTATATTGCCAAAATACAAGTGTTGAAAAGGTAAATATTCTACGGTATCAAATGTTCCGTGGGAAGAACGGATCTGTGGATTCGGGAAATTTGCCCCCATGTGAAGATTGTCTATATCTGCATGCCCTGCGAGCAAACTACCAGGCGGCAATATTGAAAAGAAGCCTAGAAGGTTTTCCCGATAGATGGGCATGGGTGGAGTTTGGACGGTGAAAAGTTGACCATAAAGTGGATGGCCGATGCGCCTGCACCAGAAGTTGTTTTGGAATTACTCAGTTGCGATTGTTCAGAAAAATGCGAAGTGTCACGCTGCCCTTGTCTATAGAACAATTTGAAGTGCACTTCTGCCTGCAAACTTTTGCAGTGTAGCAACTCCTCAAAAGCTCAACAAGAAGATGTGGACAGTGTTACTGAAAATTACTACAGCATTGGAGATCAATCTGAAGATGACGATTTTGATTAATGAGTTAGAATGATCTTTTTTTATTTTTTCGACTTTTATACAATAATTTTTTTTTCACTAGTTATTTCCAGTTTTCATTATACTTTCCCATCGATACTAGAAAAGTACAATCTCTTTAAAAAAAATAACATCAATTTATCTACATTACTTCAAAAGTTATTGGCATTTAAGCGAAGAGCTGACGTCCGCCATTTTATACAGGCCGCCATTTTGAAAAGCTGCCACCACCAGATTGCTTACAAGGTCTTTTCTCATCCTTATAGCCCCTGGCAGCTATGGTATAAGTGGCATTTTGCCCCGCCATTTTTTACTCAAATCTTGTCTGGCCCATGGACTAGTAAGGATCTTTCTCTGCTTAACACTCTATTGTCAATATTTCACTTCAATAGAACTTTCTCTGCCTAAGTTTTCGTGCTTACATGACTCGCGGATTGACAAATCGCAGATAGACTCACCGACATTTTGAAAATCAAAATTTGATGAATAAAATAATGATATGAAAAAGTATATAGATATTTACGGTGTTAGAAGGTGCCTGGCAGATACAATACACTCTTCACATGCGAAAAGCATTGTTATTGATTGATATTTTTTAACGTATTTTCCACAAAGTCATTGGAATATACATCAATAGTAGGTATTTTATGTATAAATGAATATTACCAAAAAAAAAAAAAATTTAAAAGAAATTAAACCTCCACCACGAAAGGTCGCTAAAAATAATGAAATAAAATTTCATTGTCGCCTAGTTAATTGAACCTTATTACTTAATATCGATATTCAAGTGGATTAAAAATACAATGGAAATCTTTATTTGCATATTTTTACACCGACCTTAATACCCACATTAGGTAAGGTTTAATTAACTTTTTTAAAGACGGTTGAATTTTTTTTCAAAAATTTTCTTCACTCTTTTTAGTGGCCTGTTTATTTAGCTTCTACACAGTAAAATATCCGTCGTTGTGACTTTTTAAGGAGGCTCGTTAGCAAAGAAATCTGAAATCATTATTGCCATTTTCAATTCTTAACTTTTGACTTCAAATTCTCTATTAGCTACTTCTAAAATACCTATCCGTTCTAATTCCGATGGAATTTGAACTTTTTATCACAAAAATTAATTTCAACTTCACCAAATTCTCGAATGAAAAATTGTTGCTCACTTTATACTAGACGTAGCTCGATGAAATTAAAATAGGACCACCGCCGAGACATACCTTACAATTTAAGAAAGCTTTCAAAGAAATGACTTAACCCAATCCCGAGTAATTTTTCTACGAGTACAAAAAAAAACATACATACGGGCCGAATTGAGAACTTGCTTCTTTTATAAATTTTATGAAGTCGGTTAAAAAGTGATAAAAAGCCACATAATTCTTTTTAAATAGACATCCAATAAATCAGTTAGGTTCAGTCAAAACATAAAAAGTACTTATCCGTCGTAAAAAATAAACATTCATCGTTAACCCTTCAGCCATCTGAAAATTGAGGTAGATCACAATTACTTAAGAAAATATTAATCGCCTTCACATGTACCCTTTAAGTAATTTTAAAACAACCAAAGTGCGCATTGCCGGTTAGCACCTATTCAGAGCACTTACCCGACATCCTCCCACTTTTAAAATCCGATAAACATCATTTAGTGTCGATGATTTTAACCACTTAAAGTGTTTAAACCCTTAATTATTTCGAGTTTTTTGTCAGTTCTGATTGCGTTTTTACTGTAATTAAGGTTTAATAGTTCTTAAGTGGCGTCAAAATATGACATGTGTTAAGTTGGTGCACCTGTATTTGCTGACGTTTGTTTAGAAACGCCGGAAACACTGTTAATCCTCTGTATAAATACAATTTTCTCAAGCGGCCCCGGAGCTAACAAATATTTAAAGTGATCCCTGGTTAAAGCTTTCAGTCAACAAATGCGTTTTTTGTTGCAACAAGGCACTGTTGAAACAAAAGCTGACTTTTGTATTTTATGCCAGCTAGGAGGATGCTAAATATTATTGTCTAAAAATTAGAAAATATTTCAAATGTAAACACTGAAGAGAGGTTTTATCCGTGTGAGCAGAACGTTTTAAGTACATGCCAATAGGGAAGTTGCCCAAAAAATACTTAAAATCGTAAACTAACATCATTAAAAACCCCATAAACAACAAAAAATTTAAAAAAAAATCTCATCCAGAAATATTAGCGATTAAAATCTGCCCGATTTTACCCAGTCTTGAAACGTGACGTCAGATGGAGAAAGTCGGACGACGGCGTCAAGTGACACCGATTCTGGTTTGGTTTTGACAATTCCGCATGCGCATGCCTATTTGTCAGAAACAACTAGCAGTGATCACAACCTAACCTAAAATTTAAATACTACTCCCTGTAAAAGCCCATAGGCAGATACGTATTCGTTGGAAAAATATCTTCAATATTCGTTGATTTTGAATGATATTTGTTATTTTTATATAAGCTTGTATGGTAAACATGTTAATTAAAAATGGTTTTTCAATAGGACAATCAGATAATTTACCTAGTGTAGATATATTTATGGTGGCTTCATACATTAAAAACACTGAGAGTTAGAAATAAATATAGTATTTAAAGAGAGTAAAGTTTATGACACTCTATTGAATGGTAAAATAAAATAAGCTTCAACACTGACCTGTAACCTGCAATATATCTTATCTAAAAATTCAATTCTTGGTATTTTGGCTATACTTAATAAACTTACATTAAAATGATCTTCACATACATAAATGGCGTTGTTTTTTTTTTTCAGAAATATTCCCTATATTATTTCTTCTGCATGCTGTTAGCCATTTCGATTGGCGATTTTTATCTTTAGGCACGCGAATAAAAATTTTATTTGCTGATGTAATAGTTGTATTATTACACAGTGACACTATACACTGTTTATAATAAGTATTTTCCATTTCTGAACACAAACCAGAATCATAAACTAAACAAAATCTTCAAAATACGTAAAGTAGCATACGTGAGTACACAACACAACGTTTTCACATAAGCAAACGTAAACACGAAAGTTAGGTTATAGTGGCGTGTGTGAGTCGGACGAACATGTAAATATTTTGAGCCGGAACAAGATTACCTCCCCCCCCCCCGTTTTCGAGGATGCTGAACACGATGGCGGTGTCAGAATTTCTCTTTGGGGTTGCGCAACCCCTCAAAACGGCCAAAAACCACCCCCGAGAGCGGTAAAACGCGCTTCACTCGATTTCCCTGCAGAAAATAACCTTCCCCCCGTTTTCGAGGATGCTGAGCACGATGGTGGTGCTGGATATCGCCTTCGACCCCAACCAACCCCTCCGCCGGCCCATACTCGCCCCCGAAAGGGGTGATTTTCTTTTTTTTCGTAATATCAGGCAAATTGCATTTCTATCCGTTTTCGAGGATGCTGAGCACGATGGTGGTGCTGGATATCGCGTTCGACCCCGACCAACCCCTCCACCGGCCAATACTCACCCCCTAGAGGGGTAAAACGCGCTTCACTCGATTTCCCTGGAGAAAAAAACCTTCCCCCCGTTTTCGAGGATGCTAAGCACGATGGTGGTGCTGGATATCGCGTTCGACCCCGACCAACCCCTCCACCGGTCAATACTCGCCCCCGAAAGGGGTGAATTTTTTTTTTTTGTAATATCAGCGGGAAACACATTTATTTCCGTTTTCGAGGATGTTAAGAATAGGAAAAATCGTACTTCTCTTCTTGGTTGCAATGCTCTTTCATTCCGGTCCAACTGAAAAATATCATCAAATACCGCAAGTAGGTCTATTGAATGATTGATACATACTTTGATTTTTACTAATAAATAATTGAGAACATTTATTACGATACATGACATTAAGCTTCAATAAAGTGCTACAGGTTCTTCTCTTACATTATAATAATTCATACTTAAAGATAATACGTTATACTACTTAAAGGTAAAGTCGGCTTACACTAAATATATTTTTCGTTTATACCTTATCTCGACTAATTTAACCTACGCGTAGAATTACATGGTTGATACTCTTCGAAATGAACATCGCAATCTTCAAAATCGCAGACCTCATCAGCAGTTTCTGTATCAGAATCACTCATGTGAATTTCCGGTACAAGATTTATAAACATTTATCGTATCGTATCGTATCGTAATAAATGTTCTCAATTATTTATTTGTAAAAATCAAAGTATGTATCAATCATTCAATACTTGCGGTATTTGATGATTAGTGGAAGACCAGACCCTCTGAATTCGACACCCTCTATACAACTCGCGAACACCCACCTAAAAAATAGGTAATCTGATGTAAAATAACCTGCTAAACTTGATTTTTGAATTCGCCCATTGATTTGAGATTGCCAAAATGACCAAATTGGCAATTTTCTAAAAAAAATCAAAATTATGTGTTATTTTTTGTTTTTCATATAACACGTGATACCTATATTTTTTATTTTACTTCAGAATTTTTTAATTTTTTTACATAATATTCTCTACCTATTCTTTGATATGTTGAAAGTAAAAAACTTTACCCAAAAAATAATTAGTTGGCAAAAAAAATAACAACTTTTCTTTGACGCAAAATCTTTAAAATTTGCAGAGTAAAATGTCCGATCGAGGTATCTTTTTTATTTTTAAAGTTAGGTGCCTACTATAATCGAAGAAAATGTTCCGAATGAACCAAATAAAATCTTTTATAAGAAGTTTTTTTTGAAATATTCATTGTTTGTTTCAGCGTCCGAACGAATGCGCGCTACTATGAATCGGCCGCAATCGCATCTAGAGCTAAACGCAGGCACGTGCCGGGTGATTATTATTTTCCAGGGTCCATTTATGTTAAGTTGAAAGTGCTTTTTGTCTCAGTCCTTATATTTAGTGTGTTATAAACACATAGTTTGGCATAAATTATAATTACTCGGATAGGAAATCAAAGGAAACAAGCTAAAAACGTACTCTTCGCCTGTTCACTGGATTTTTATATAATTGTTATACATTCAATAGGATACTTTCGCAGTTTTTTGTAAATAATGTTATTTTTAGACATTTTTAATTTTATAGTACGATCTTAGTTGGTAAAAGACTTGGTAAAAAAAACTATACCAAACCCCATTTGGGTTTCGATCCCGTCACCCTTGGATTCCGAATCAAAAGAACTACACCACCACCTTACACGTAAAAGAATGTAAATTTTTACATTATAAGACACGAGATAAAATCATATTTTCACGGTTGTATATTACATTATGAAATGTATATTTGTAAAATATATAAATATTTAGATATTAAAATGAAATATCATTTCACCAGATGTCTATTCAATTACAAAAACATAAAAATTAAAATTTTTTTTTTTCAAATTTACATCATCAATAACATTTTTATTTACCGATCGATTTTGTTCAAATAGGGTTCTTCCTCTAGCTAACACTAATTTACTGTCCAAATTTCAGTACAATCGGAATTTTCTTTCTTGAGTTATCGTGCTTACAAGAAACGTGACGGACAGACGGACATTTTGAAAGTTGTTCAGAATTCGTTCACTAACACAATGGTATGAAAATTTTTTGTCTGCGAGCGATATTTACGGTTTTAGAAATGTACCGATCAAATGCAAAATCCGATGACATTTCTGTGGCTCTAAAACAATATTTAGAACAGAAAAATTTATTTTTATCACTAAATCCAGTTTACCATGCACAATGTAGAAGATCGTATACCCGAACTGCTTATAAAAAAAAATCAGAAATTGTAAATCCTAGTACAAAGAATACAAGTAAAAAGGGCATTTCTGCAATGTGCTATTTACAAGACAGCCTACCAAATTAAGCCCAGAACTCCAAACTCCAGAATTCCAAATGTTTTAGATTTTGGATGGTACCTAAAGGAGGAAATCTTATTTCCAAAGATGATTTCAAAAAGCCCAAAACCCAATTTTATTGAGTTAACTCCATTTTGTAAATGTAAATTCTATAACTGTACTACAAGCTGCAAGTGTAGCAAAGCAAACGTGCAATGTAACATAAGTTGTTTATGCGAAGGAAAATTAATGAAAACATATTTTTTAATGTGTATGTTTCGAGATTATCTACATAATTTTATAACATTTAATTGCAAATAGAAACTAAATAATCCGTAGACTCACTTGATCGCTTAAACGACACCACAGATGGGCGACGTTAACAGAAGTTATGCTTTAAATTAATGCGGACGAGTTGCGCGGCCGCATTCAACAGCGTCATCACGTTACATGAGCCGAATTTCAAAAAAATCTCTTTATAAAAAAGTTTGTTTAAAGTATATGGAACATTTTTCTCGTTTATACTATAACTCTCTCTTTAAAAATAAAAAAAGTTTCCTCGATCGGGTATTTTTCAATGCAAATTTTAAAAAACCGCGACAATAGAGGGTAATTATATTTTTTTAGGCACTATATTATTAGTTACACTATATTCTTTGCCGTCAGCCTGTCCAAGAATATTGGAGAGATAATGTGTAACATATTGATCTAAATCGGCATTAAAATAAAAAAGATATGATGTGTTATGTGCAAAACAAAAATTAACACATAATTTTAAAATTTTTCAAAAAATTTGCGAATTGACCGATTTGGCAATCTCAAATTAACGGGCGAACTCAAAAATCAAATCTAGAAGGTCATTTTATATAATATGATCTGTTTTTTAGGTGGGTGTTCGCGAGTTGTATAGACTACTTTTAAAATGCTTCCTACAGATTGGCTGCTCTCCGACTAGATATTTTTCAGTTGGACCGGAATGAAAGAGCATTGCAACCAAGAAGAGAAGTACGATTTTTCCTATTCTTAACATCCTCAAAAACGGAAATAAATGTGTTTCCCGCTGATATTACAAAAAAAAAATTCACCTTTTTCGGGGGCGAGTATTGGCCGGTGGAGGCCGGGGTCGAACGTGATATCCAGCACCACCATCGTGCTCAGCATCCTCGAAAAAGGATAGAAATGCAATTTGCCTGATATTACGAAAAAAAAATTCACCCCTTTCGGGGGCGAGTATTGGCCGGTGGAGGGGTTGGTTGGGGTCGAAGGCGATATCCAGCGCCACCATCGTGCTCAGCATCCTCGAAAACGGGAAAAGGTTATTTTCTGCAGGGACATCGAGTGAAGCGCGTTTTACCCCTCTCGGGGGTGGGTTTTTGGCCGTTTTGAGGGGTTGCGCAACCCCAAAGAGAAATTCTGACACCGCCAACGTGTTCAGCATCCTCGAAAACGGGGAGGGGAGGTAATCTTGTTCCGGCTCAAAATATTTACAATTTTCGGGTTTTTTTCCGACTCACACACGCTACTATTAGGAGGTGTGACAAAACTAAAACGAAAATTAGTTTCAAAGTCAACCGCCGGCTAGTCTAAGGGGCACCACGCGAGACAAGTTTTCACGCAGTGACATCACAGGGCTTTTCGTGAGGATTTCAACTTTAATTATTTATTGCAAAGTAAGTACTGCGATTTAAGAGCTGATATTCAGTGTGGCGTATTTTTATACATAAACACACACTTTAATGAAATACAAAAAAATGGACAAGTTCCCCATTTAAGTAAGCGATCCATTCTTTAGATTATTCTAGAAAAAGTCCTATGACCATTCACCCGGAATAATTCCCTACAAGAATGCATAGAACGTATGCAATCATTAATTCAAGTTTTCCACCAAAATACCATCGTCAATAATTGATTCATTCATTTGCCAGCATGCAGTAGGCATTGCTGCTACTTCTGGGGAAACACCGCCGGGCTGGCTAAGTTTACGTTGGATTTGGAAATCCCGCTCATTACTAATCCCTTTTACTCTGGGTACCCGTGTAGCTAGAGATACCAGTGACATTTCAGCCCTCAAAGGCATTACCTCTGGCACGCGAACTTAGCGCAGTTGTAAACTCTACTTTGTCAAATTTTTGTTAAATAAATACTTTCTTCTGATTACACGTTTTTATTAGTTGCACGCACAACATTCTTCTCCGAACTTTTCTCTTCCCTCGGCTTCTGATTCTGGCATGTATCATTGGTAGTTCTTTCTGATTCTTTCCTAATTTGTTTATAATCCTCTCAATTATTATTCATTATCCTCTACTCTCTACTTAGAGTTTGTTGCTGTCTAGTATTAGCGTTCTTTTCAATAGATACGTTTCCAATATTTTATTGCGTATATTTATATCCTTTTTGTTATTTTTTGCCCCTCCTATTGTTTTCCTCTTGACTTTTCCTGACGTCCCTTTGATCTTATTGTTTTTTAGGAATAATTAGACGATTGTACTAGTATTTTTCTACTACTTTACAGAGTGGTATTCTTCTCTGATTACAAAGCCACACAAAAGAAAAGTGGACTGGCCTGCGGACCAGATCAGTGCATCCTTATGCATTTGGACCCACTAAAACCGGATCCGAAGTCAGAAATTGTCAAATTGGTTTTTTTACAATCAATTATTTTTATTTATTTGCTTTTATCATGATTAGAGAATATTATTTAGGTATTATGCAAATCACAACTTACACACTTTTTTATTTATTATAAAAATACCTACTTTCTGTATATTGTTGCCCTAATCTGGGCACGCTAATATACTAGTTAGGTAAATACTTTAAAACACTAATTATTGGAGAACCAATCAAAACAACTACTCTTCTAGCTGATACTGACGAAGTATTGAATTACATGATAGGATTCTTAGCATTTTAAAGAAAAAATATTGAAAATACTTAAATCATTAATTTACATTTAGTCAAATTGGTTCATTTTTCACCCTTAACCGCCCCCCCCCCCCCCCCCCCAAAAAAAAAGTGGACTCGCCTGCGGACCAGATTAGTGTATTCGTATGTATTTGGACCCGCTGAAACCGAATCTGAAGCCGGAATTATCCGATTGGTTCATTTTTCACCCCCAACCCCTCCTAAAAATGGTCTGTCCGGAGGACCATACCAGTGGCAATATTGTGTCGTGAACAAAGTTAGTTTCTCAAGATTTTCGTTTTGTAAAAGACGGCAACGAGAAGATGTAGCTGACAATTTTAATGTGCTATTTTCGAGCGCCACATGTGTAAATGATTTACATAATTTTGACTACTTAAAAAATAATGTGTCTAATACTTCGAAATCAATTTTTCTATCTACAGTTCCAACTAAGATGTTGAACTCCTTATAAATAAATTAAAATCTTCAAACTCTAGTGGTCATGATAAATCTTTAATAATTTGGTTAAAAAATGCAAATATGCGATAAGTGGTCCATAATGTTATATAATAAACCTTTCTATAGAGAAAGGTATATTTCTCAGTAAATGTAAAAGAACCATAGTCTCGCCATTATGCAAGAAGGGAAATCTAAATGACTATAATAATTATAGAGCCTACTAAGTAGTTTCTTTAAAATTTTAGAACTTAATCTCGAAGAGTAAATCAGATTTTTTTTGTCTACTGCTCAACATGGTTTCACTACAAACAAAAGCACGAAGTCTGCGTTATGTGATTTTCATCACAAAATCATTAAAGCTTTAGACAACAAGAAATCAGTTGTGGGTCTTTTCGTAGATTTCTCACGAGCTTTTTATTTGGTAGACCATCAGCTGCTTAAGGCCAAACTAACACGATACGGCAATACAAATACAAATATTTTCCTCCTATTTATATAACAGGACACAAATTGTAAAAATGCCGGGTGGAATTGAAAGTAATGTTTGTAATATTAAACAAGGAGTTCCACAGGACTCAATTTTGGGTCCACTTTTATATATAATATTTGCCAATGACGTGGTTAGTCATCTACAAAAAATACCGAATGTTCATGTGATGATACAAACATTCTAGTTACCGGCAACAACCTAACTGAAGCAAAAGAAACCACTGAAAGAGTATATGAAGAAATCATACATTGGTCTCAAAATAATAACCTAATTCTAAATAAAACAAAGATAGTTTCAATGGAATTTTCATTGAATAATAATTCCGAGAGCCTAACACTTTTTAATGGTACGGTACGGAATTGTAAACTGGGGTAATAGCTGTAATGTGACTATAGGGTATCTTTATTACAGAAATATGCAATTCGTATTTTATTATTAAACTACCGAGAGAGTGCCGTGCTGATTTTAAAAAATTAAAAATTTTGATAGTTGCTGGTCTATACATTCTTGAGGTGTGCTATATGTTCATAAACATAAATCAATCTTTTTAAGAAATCAAGTGAGTTATTTACATGACACTAGAGCAAAGAATTTTCTACTGCCTGATTCTCATAGAACTGCTGTACCAGAAAAGTTTCCTTTACCAAGGATGTAAGCTTTATAATTCATTAGATGAAGATGTTAGGTCTTCGGGTAGCATACACATTTTCAAATATAAATTAAAAAAAAATACTACTAGGCAAAAACTGCTACACGGTTTGTGAATTTTTGTAATTTAATATATTTGTTTTATATGACCAATTACAAAATGTCTTGTATGTTCATGTGTTTTATATATTTTATTGTATTGTTTTTTTCTGTTAACCGTTTGTTAATTTTTCTTGTGACGTTTTCTACATTGATTTTATTGTATACTTTTATTTGTATATAATTTTTTTGCAATGAAAAAATAAAGACTATTATTATTATTTTTTTAATGTATCCTTATGTATTTGGTCTGATCCACTTTTTTTGTTTTGGGGGTGTTTTTTTGGATTGGGGGTGAAAAACGAGCGAATCTGACAATTCTGATTTCTGGTTCGGTTTCAGAGAGTCAAAATACATAAGGATACACTGGTATGGCCCGCAGGCTAGACCACTTTTTTTTTGGGGGGGGGGGATGTTTTCTGGGGTTGGGGGTGAAAAAAGAGCCAATCTGACAATTCTGATTCAGATTTAGTTTCAGCGTGTCCAAATACATAAGAATACACCACTTCTTTTGTGTGGCTGTGTTATATGCGTTTTGTAGTGAGTTGATTTTGGGGAAGAGTACTTACATGGTTGTGTTGCATTCCGTAGGTAAAAGTGTAACTTCCATCCATATTTTTATGATTTAATCCTTTGGCCTTTCCAGTCGATAGTGCATTAACTTGTTTTAATTTTGTCTATTTGAGATGCAGTATTTGCCCTAGATCTAGCGATTATTTCTACCAGTTGATCCTTTGATGGTGGCTTGTCCAAGAACCAGTGGTCCATTTTTTGCGAGGGGGCAACCGCTGAGGGGAAATAGTGTACAAATCGGAGGAATTAGGAAGGAATTAGGAAGGAATTGAAGGTATTTCGGAAGGAATTATTAGGTAATAAGGGAATCACAGGGGAATTTGGAGGAAATAAATATTATTACGGGGTATTAGAAGGGAATTAAGAGGAAATATAAGGTATTAGGAGGGAATTAGAGCGTAAAAATATTGAAATGGAATGTTTATCTTGAAGAATTACATACCAATTCTTATATAAAAGACGCCAGTGTTGTAAAAACATATCTAGTAAGAAAAAATATTTAATTTAATTAAACTACGGATGATACTATGGACTTCTAGTTCAGTAATATAACGATTTATATCGGACATAATTCATAAAGTTTTGAAAATTGGTAGAAATGTTAAGGATGTCATAAGAATTACTAAACCGAAAAGTTCCCACCCCTAAATAGTGTGCTTCCTCCCCTAGGACGCCGTTTCCACCCCCATTTTGAAGTTTTCTAGATTATCTCGGGAACGGTGCACTTTTTGATCAATTATTCCTTATAAAATTCTCTATAAAAAACGTCTCTACACTTTTTTTCCTAAAATTAATAGTACCGTGGGAAATAAAGCGCACACATAAGGGTTGGTTCCGGTCAACACAATAAATTGTAATCTTTACTATAATCCACTTTAAAGTTCAATGCTTAACGCTAAAGCAGTAGCTACTAAACTCCACCTAAAATTATAATAAATGTACCACTTCTACCCTCTCACCTCTATAAAATAACGCGATTTTTAAAGAAGCGAGAATATTGTATATTGTACTTGTTTCCACGCCACCCTAGAGGTAAAGTACTTGGCGTGTGGTGTCCTCTGTAGGCCGAATCCACTAATTATCAAAAGGTTACCTACGTTAATTAATCTTCATCGTCTTCCTTAGATTCGACATTCATGCATGCTTGTCCATGGTAATGGTAACACATTGTGGAGCTACGTAAGCCTGTTCTTCTGCAACTGCACCTGTTTTGGCACCTATAATTTGCACGAACAAGAAATTACTGTTATAACAGATTCGGGAGCCGGTTCTTTTGTTGTCATATTTCGGATTAATATACCGCCAACTTTTTTTCATCCCCAATCAGTAGCTTCTAGCGCAACGTTTTTCCATGTTTGAATTTGGTAAAAAACGCGATATGTTGCCGAGCAGCAGCAGAAGTTGTTGGTAGTTTTGATAATATTACAGTATTGTTCGCTTTACCAACAAGTTTGTTAAAAGTCATGAATCTGTATACATCATGACTTTTTTCTGCGGAGGTAGAGTTGTATAAAGCTAGAACAAATCGCTCTCCTACGTCTACAATTTCTCCATGACTAGCTTTTTCATTATTAAAACTTTGCACGATGTCTTGTAATACTTCAGTAATATAACAGTTAAAATTATAATATATTGGACAAAATTCATAAAGGTTCAAAAATTGCGTGCTTCATCCCCTAGAGGACGTCGTTTCCACCCCCATTTTGAGTTTTTCTAGATTATTTCTGGAACGGTGCATTTTTCCATAAAAAAACCTATATGTAGAATTATTCCTTATAAAATTCTCTATAAAAAACTTCTCTAAACTTTTTTCCTAAAATTAATAGTACTTTGGTAAATGAGGCGCAAATGTAATCAGCGCGGGTCATATAATTCGCTGAATATCCGTATAGCTATTTCCAAAGCTGTCTTTACGCGTAAAAAGTATAAATATTTATACACCACCCCAAGGTCACTGCATTATTTTAGAGCTTGCTGTAAACGCTGTTACTGTTCAAAGCTGCCAATGTGCGGGACAAAAACCGGGTATTTTAAACCCACTTTCGGGTAAAATCGAAACCGGAAGTCGGTCATTTTGGTTTTTTACATTTTATAATTGGAAATTATATCCCATATCACTACACCAAATTTGAAAAAAATCCATTCGCCCATTCAAAAGTTACAACAGTGTCCCTATCGGCTGAGCGACCCGGTATACGATATTCTCGCTTCATCAAAAATCGCGTTATTTTATAAAGGTGAGAAGAATTTATTATAATTTTAGGCGGACTTTAGTAGCTACTGCTTTAGCGTTTTAGTAAAGATTACAATTTATTGTGTTGACCGGAACCAACCCTTATGTGTGCGCCTTATTTCCCACGGTACTATTAATTTTAGGAAGAAAGGGTAGACATTTTTGATAGAGAATTTTATAAGAAACAATTTTGTATGTAGGTATTTTTATCAAAAAGTGCACCGATCCCGAGATAATCTAGAAAATATTAAGGTATTAGGAGGAAATAAAGGTATTTGAGGAATTAGGGGAATTACAAGGAATTAAAGGGGAAATAAAGGGTATTTTTCTAGAATAGGTATTAGGTGTACAAAATTTCGCCAGCGGTTGCCCCCTCGATTTTTTGTATTAATTCTGTTCACTCTTTTTTGTATTCTCTTCTTCCTCCAGTTTATTGGTCCAGCGTTTTAAATATATCTTCTAATATCCGTATTGTTGTTTCTTTTATATTTTTTCAAATATCTGGATTAGTCGTCGTCCTAAGAATTTCTGCTTTCTATTCCACATTTTTCTCGTCTTGAATTCTCTATACTTACCTTTTTTCTTTCAAGGTATCTTTTAGTCTTTTGTTCAGGTTCTGCATCCGATGTTATTTGTCTGAGTCTTCATCTTTTTTAGCTGGCCACAGCATAAGAAACTTATGTGTTATGTAGTTAGTTCTGATGCTTTAAGGCAAGTTCAAAGTAGATGTCGCTGGAGGTACTGAATCGACACCCAGCAGAAAGTTTCTCGATTTTTCATTTTGAGTCGACACATGAAAATGAAAAAATAAAAATTAGTGATGATAAATCTGTGTCTGGGGAGCCCTAATATCAGAAATGACCATCAGAGTCGCCCTAGTTGGATGCGCTGCCTTACTAGGAGAAGAAGGAGAAGAAGAAAACAGTTTTCGTTTTTAATAGATTTAGATTTTATGGATGTTGGAAAAATGAAAGCTGTCTTGAGTGGTACGGTAATAAATTCACTAATACCTTTGCGTTTTTTTTTTTTCATAAACTGTAATAAGTTTTTTTCTCCAGCGGAATTCAAATAAATTTTTTAATTTCAATATAATATGAGCAAAACCCAGTACGGTAATGATCAAGAAATGTTAAATTTTAATAAATTCCATGCCAACTTCTTTTAGATTTAAATCTCAGAATATTTTCCCTGCTATTTCGGATCTCAAAGCTCTCTCATTCGAGCGTTGAGCTAGCGAGAAAATTCAAATAAACACATTTTAAACGTTTCAGCTTAGTTCAGCAAGAATGTAACGCTCCCGGGAGTCGGTGACGGTGGTAAATCACGTTCTAAGCTCCAGATGTAAATCTTAACCCCATTTTATTTGCATGGAGGATGTGACGTATAAGTGATTGCCAATCTCCTTAAAGATACTATCAAAGTCCGGAAATCTATTGGCGAATGCTGATTACAAAATGTCTTCATTTAAATTTTAATACAATTTCACTTGAAAGGAAACGGCGCTGATACGTCAGGGCAATTATTGATGACCATTGCGCCAAATAATGTCGGATTGGAAAATTGAACTGATCATTTATTAGGGAGAATAAGTTGAATAACGTGGAGGGATACAGATGAATGTATTTACTACTACGAAAAATGGGAAGGTAAACCTTTGGAAAATTTTTATGCTTTTCGAAATGCTGCGTGCTGAAATCAATCACTTTTCGGACACTATTAATCAGAATATAAGCCGCTCAAATATGCTGCGGTAATAGGAGCCAGTTTTACTTTTTAATGGTAAAAAAATTTTACACGTTTTAGAGGTCATTTCAAAAAGTAATTATAGAGTTGTACAGGGATTACTGCCCCGGAAAGAAAAACTTCATTATTTTCTATTTTTCATTAAAAAATACGCTTTATAAAAACATGTTGCTAAAAAAAACGATATTCATATATTCGGTATCCTACATACAAGGTACCTACACAGAAATTAAGAAAACCTAAAAACTGTTTCCATTTCCAACGTCAAAGGAAAATACGTAATAAAAAAACGACAAGAGTTATCCCAAATATAAAAATTGACTGTCAAATTAAAAATGTAATATTTCAGCAATATTCTTACTTTTGTCGGTTATCGAAAGAAAGTATTGATATATTCAAAAATCACTCTCAAAGATTTCTCTAATTTTCACGTTTTAGGCTAGGTATATAATTTATGAAAAGTAACGCTTTTCTATTCCATTGGCCTATCTGTCTGTCTGTCTACTGGCGCTGTATCTACAAAACCACTTGACGGAGAAAAATAGTATTTGGTAGGTAATTGGCACTATTGCCCACGAGGAAGATATAGTGAAAAATATATAAATATATAAAACAATTAACGAAAAAAATGTATGAAGAATGACGATATATGTCATGTAATTGAGATAAATGAAACCAGCCATTCTTTTAGTGAAATATTTACAGGGTAGTCACCATAAAAAGTAATTAAAAACGACGATGGAAAGTAATAAGAATGTAGTTGACAACTATTACCCGGGAGGAAAGCTGATATACCTTTAGTGAAAAATATACAGGGCGATCACTTAAAAATATAATTAATTATCGCGCGCGGAGGAAACAATATTTGGAATGCCGTTGTCACTATTTCTAGGAAAAAAGCCTGATGTTTAGGCGAAAAATACAGTGTGATCATTTGAAACAAATTAATTGAGAAACGATGGTGAGAAACAATATTTGGAATGTTGTTGACATTAATACCGAGGAGGAAATCTGATACACTTTTAGTGAAAAACATACAGGGTGATCACTATGAAAAATATATTTAATTATTAATCAAAATTCTCTCCTTTCACTTACTTACATAAATTTATTCGTCTTTCAACCTCTTTTTATTGTATATATTTCTTATTTTCTGGAGGGGAATATTGGTAATGCAATATCTAATTTTGTTCTTAGTAAATCCATATATTCTTGTGAAAGTTGTTACTCTAATAAACTTATTATTTTACATAGCCTCAAAAATAAAAATCAATGGTAGTTAAATCAGGTCCTCGTAATGGCTATGAATTTAGTCCATATTTTCCGATGCATCTATTACTAGTTTGTCAATTTAGCTGCTCACTAACAACGTTAGTGAAATTACCAGGCAATTCATACTGTTGAAAGTAACTTGTTATAGGCATTTCGGTATAAAATTGATAAATACATTTCATCATGTCCAAATGCGAATTATAATTTGAATTTTATTCATAAAAATAATTCTCAATTATAACGTTATTTGAAAACACTCTAATTTTCCAGAAAGTCTGTAAATTGTGTATAATTTCATTACAAATTTAATAAGGGACAATTTTATTTGATTTAAAAAACGTTTACAAGCGAATCTTACTTATATTCAGATTTTCTGCACTCTTTCTCAAACATAATTTTTTGACATCACCTAACATTGTTATACTGGCTGCATCTTCTTTATTGTACTTCGCTTTTTGCTGGCTGTCTGTCTCTTAGCTCTACAATATCTACAAAACTAATTTCAAGTTTTAGAGAAGAATTATTGAAAAATAAAAATATTTTCAAAATATATAATGATATAGGAAGTATTGTATTTAATAAGGTAACCGGCTCGGTGGCGCAGTGCTTAAGGTGTTAGGCTTGCGACCATGGGACGAGTTCGAATCCTGGCTAGGGTATGAATGTGTAGTGGCGTTTTTCTCGTGTTGCCGAGACAGTAGCAGTGGGCTAGACCGCAGTTGTGTGAGAGACAACACGGTCTAGTCGCTCTCCTCTACTGAGTTCGAGTCTCAGCTGCGGCAGATGGCAATGTCGCAGAGAATGGGTGTTGTGATATTGTCTATGTGCGTGTCAGTCCTGGTTGAGTGGTAGAATAGCCATTGGCTAAACTCCGCCAGGACATTAAAATAAATAAGGCGATTAAAAAAAAAAAAAAACTATAAATGTAGATAGAACTAAATTCATACCTTTTACTGCGTATGTACATCTGCCTGATTTCGATATTATTAATATAAAGTTGAATAGCAACCTAGTGTCGCTCTCTTCCACCAAAAAAATTAAGTATCTCGGCATCAATATTGATTGCCACATAAAATGGGACAAACATATAGAGTGTGATGATATGAGATAGAAATGGGCTGTAATTCAAAAACCAAAAATCAAAATGTTGTTAAATTCTGGATATAGCGGTTCTACAGCATGCTGATTAATAATATTGCATTAGTTTTTCAACAAAAAAATGCTTAATATAATTTCTCGAAAAATAGACCCTTTTTTTCCATAATAAAAATGCACGCCAATGACTGAAGTAAGTTTTATTTTACTTAAAAAAGATATAATAAGGGTCTTTGATACCCTTCCAAACCGGGTTAAAATTGGGTGACTAATAACTGAGCTGCAAAGGTGTTACCGTGAAAAGTGGGACACACTGTATATACATTCTATATTGTACAACTTTGATCTCATGTAATTTTTCATAAAAATTCATAATTTTGGCTCAAAATCTAAGAAAAAGGCGCAAAAGTTCATGTGTCCATATTTCTTTCGTGCCCTCTAGCGGCGAAACTAAGTGAAATTCGAAAAGTAGAGACAATATTTATAGGAAATTTTATGCTCTACAACTTTGTTCTCTTGATATTTTTTAACAAAATGCATAGTTTTTCCTCAAAATAGAGAAAAAGACGAAAAAACGCTAAAATTCATATATATGTATAAATTTCTCAAAAACCACCCTTTTTTAGAACTGCGGGGAGTGAAAATCATGTTTAGACAACCCAAATACTTCACTTTTTACAGGTCTCATAACAGTGGGAAAAATTTCCATAAAACAGCAATTTTTTGACATTAATGACCCCCACTATCATACCCATTACTACCTCCACCTCATTATTAAAGGGGGTAAAAGAGAAAATTGTGATTTAGTTTTTGTAGCAAAACCAAAAGTCTTAAAATTTTCTTTTGACAACAGCCACCCGTACTGCCGATGTGCATATGTATGGTTTCTGATGATCCTGTTGCCTTATTTTTCTTTAGCCAGTTTCTAGTTTACTCAGAATATTGCAGTATTACAAAGTACTAGTAACATGATTTTTTCTTTAATTTCCTTTGCTGTGAAAATTCGTCCGTATACAACATTTGAAGATAATAAAAATCTTACGACAATTATTTAATAATTATTATTATTCTGTCCCAAAGGTGAAATGAAGGTATTGCGTTTTCTAACAAAAAATGTGTCATCAGTCCCACATAATTACGAAGAAAATTAATTAAAATATCTTATCAAACAAATATTTTCGGTGCTACGACGGTTAAAGAACGAAATCTGTTTATGAATTAATTTAATAAGTTCTTTGTGAATTGTAACTTTTGTAATTGCGTTTTGCGGAGCGAAGGCAGGGAATGAATTTCCAGGGCTGGCACAATAGCCGACTCGACTGGAGCATAATTCAGATTTGATATTAAAGACGTAATAACAAGGAATATAGCAATAAAGAACCGCCGGTTAGAATATGAAATTGTCGCTGGGTTTCGCCAACTTTAATTTCTTTCGCTATAATTCAACGACATTAAAATATCTCCCGACATTTTTACGACGCTGAAGAATTATTGGAGTAAATTACATTTCACATTTGAAATATTTAAATTTGAATTACTGAATTATATCCTTTTCTGCGAGATTTACAATTTTAGATATTCCAATGGGAAATTTTACTCGAGCCATTCGTCTCATTTTAGAACCATTTCACGTATAAATGAAAATTATAACAGCGAGAGGCTAATCTGCAAGAGACTTTATTTAATTTAAATTACATTTGAAGTGTTGCATTCCCACTTCGCAGAGTAATATACAGAATGGCAAGGAAACGTTATTAAGTCGTTATTTTTTAATGGAAATTTGAATTCTTAATGGTCCAATCTAAATGCAGAGGTACAGAGTGTTATTCTTTCTCGGGCTTAAGCTCCGATGGTTTATGGTTATGTGTTTACAGAGTATCTGGCACATATTCATCAAAGGCAATTATAATGTCTTCCACAATTATAATGTCTTCCACAATTAGAATCAATGACCAAACTCATAGGCTCCACACCAGTTAGATTAGCCATCGCGACCCTGTGGATCTATTGTGGCGCTCCTACTCTAATTTTATCTAGAGTTCATTATCCAGCTTTGACCTTTGCATCAAACTCCATAGCCTTGGTAAGGGCTCAGTATAGCTATCTGCTCTTGGTTTCTCCTCGCCAAGTAGTTGGCTATAGTCCGTGGCGTTAGCGTAAAAATATTTCAGTTTAGGATAGCAGCACCAAATTCTGCATGAAGCTTGTACACATATTGAGGTTCAAAAAACCACCGGGAGACACTCTCCTGGAGGTTAAGATCATCCCTTGATAACGTTATCAAGATGGCCGGTCTGATTTTGTACCGATACATTTAGTTATCGCTCGTATCTTTGTTATTTTTTATCCAATTTTGACGTTCGATATGTTGTTTTAAAGCTTAAATAACGCTCTTTAAAAAAGGTTATATTCAATTTTTGAGTACGAAGGGTAGTTTTGGCACAACTTTACAAATACCAGTAATTTATTGAGAATACCGTATTTTTGTAAACAGTTGAGGTTAACAAAAAATATTTCAGTACGGAAATTTGGTATTGACACATTTTTGAATTGAAAATATTTTTTCAGCCCCCACCAAACCCCCTCAAACCCCTGCCAACTCCTATAAATTTGCGACTATTGTATACAGTGTTGAGCAAAAAATCTTAATATGCAAAATAATAAAAGAACATTTTACTCAAATGAACTTTTATTAAATACTTTTTTAAGAAAAAAACAATTGTTTCAAAAAAATGATGGTTTAAATCCTATATTATGAAAAAAGTCAACTTTATTCGCGGGTACATTGACCTTCACATATGCACAGCATTGTGCAATTTAACACACTTTTCACACAACGACATCTTGATGTGTATCCCTGCGTACATTTACATGCGATCAGCTCCTGTAATTTTTTCATTGAAATGTCTGGATTGGTTGACCAAACAGGATCATAATTATCTCCAACTTTCTTCCATCCCCAATCGTTCGGATCAGCCTGTTCCGCGTCACATTGAAGGCAATTTTTCCGTACAAAGCACTGAAGAATCGTCCTCTTAAGATGATCGAATTAAACCTCACAAGTGGGCGGAATATTTTCAATAGATCTGTTAAGTTGACAAAATAAGATTCGCCTTGCTTCGTTCACAGTTTCTGCTGAACTTGATGGATGATACATTAGCACTACAAAACGTTGAAGAAGCATAAAAGCAGGATCGTTCTGTGATAGAGCCCGAGTGTGAGGTATATTTAGAAATTCATGAAAACCTTCGTCTACTTCCCTAAAGGTCTTCCATGCAGTGGTTTTGCCGATACCTCCAAAACTTGAAACAGTGTCTGCCCCAATAACAGCATGAAAGAAGAGAAGCAAGTTTGAAACCCTAGGTGAAAGTTTCTGCTGCATCTGGTGAATTGGAAGATATTGAAGATGCCTTCCTGTTCCATTTTCAATCCATAATTCCTCTATTTTATCTAACATAGAAAGGGCGTATAATGGCAATGACTACCACATCGCTATCTACTGTTTTAATGTTAATTTTAGTATGTCCTTCAAAGGTGCCACACATGAAGCAGAAGACGAGCATCTGCTTCATCATGAAAAGTTGGAGATATACGATCGTAAACTTCTTTATAATTAGACCCAATTACACGATTCTCAAACGTGCAAACTATTTGTTTTCCAATTGGTACATCCATCTTTACTAAGTTTTTTGCCAAAAATTCAAACAAATCTTGTTTGTTTTGACTGTGTGCTAAGGAGTTAAAATTTTTTAATAACTACATTGGGTTTTACGCTTACCCTTGTTCCAGAACCTCTTGCTTCTCTTGCACCTGTTTATAGGCTTCCTGGAACATACTGATCGAACACAATATCTATCCTGTCTACCTTTTAAAGTCTGGTTCGAATATACGATTCAGCAATGCTGTCGCTATAATGTTGGAAGATTCTACTTGACTGTGGTGTCAACATGTCAATAAAAGCAGCCCCATCAATAACTAGAGCAGAGACATCGGGCATCTAGATAGATTGTTCAGTAATTTTAGTCGACTAAAGAATGCAAGAAACAATGTCAGATTTCTTTGAGGGTTTTTCCAAATTCGGATATAGAAGGTGGACACGAGCTATTTTCATTGCTAAAAAATTCATTAATGTCTAAGTGCCTGATTTGGCTAGCAATGTCTGCTAAAAATATTATTGTCCCTTCGTAGGACGACAATTTTTTGCTTATCCGTTGATTTTATATGTATTTTTTTTTGACTCAGCAAAGGCAGATTATTTCTTTTAATAACATCATCTATTGACATTCTCCTCAGCACTATATAATATAATGTGAAAGAATTCGCGGCAAATCGGACGATGAATGTCTAGGCTTTCCAGATAAGTACAACCTATGGCAACCTGATGAGGGCTGATACGCCCAAAACAGGCCTATAGTTGGTTCTCTTAAATCTCGGAAGCCTAGCTGCTTTAGAAATAAAAGTAAGAATTCTTCGTCCGATTTACCGCGAATTTTTTTAGTTACCAGATATGTTCGTGAACTTTGGAGAACAGCTCAAAAACTACCATTCGTACACAAAAATTGAATATAACCTTTTTTAAAGAGCGTTACTTAAGCTTTAAAATGGCATATCAAAAGTCAAAATTGGATAAAAAATAACAAAGATACGAGCGATAACTAAATTTATCGGTACAAAATTAGACAGGCCATCTTGATGACGTCATTAAGGGATGATCTTAACCTCCAGGAGAGTGTCTCCCGGTGGTTTTTTAAACCTTAATATGTGTACAAGCTCTATGCAAAATTTAGTGCTGGTGTCCGGAACTGAAATATTTTGGCACTTAATGTTGCTAACGCCACGGACTAGTAAGCCTTCGCACTAGCACAGCACATGTAGGGAGGTTTCCTCTTTCTCTTGACAGAAGCTGCATGTTGAATCCTCTGCCTGGCCCATTAGACTCATGCGTCTATTGAGACTACAGTGTCAAGTTACCACCACCATGTAAAAATAAATCATATCGTATTCAGTAAAATGTTAATCAAACAGGTATTCGCAATCTGAAACGACTGAAACAAGTATCTTGTTATATTTTTATATATACACAGTTGCCCATAATGGATTTTACTTTTTGAATTGTATTAACTCGTCAACCAGGCGCCGGAGGGTGGTTGGACTTGTCGAGTTCAGTCAGCAAAATTTGCAGATTTCTCATTAACGAAAAAGCGGTGATCCGGTGGATACTCTGCTCCGTTTCTAAATTTGCGACAGATTAAGTTTATCAAAGTTGTCAAAAATTACATTTTGGCTGATCAGAGGCAGGAGACTTGATGCTGCGTTGTGGATGCGCGTATATTTCTTTCTTTTCCGATATACTTTTATAGACTTTTAACCTTTTTGCTTCGCTTCGCGGGGTCTGCCCGTTCCCCTTGTCTGCTCGCATGTCTGAGTGCTGCTGCTGCTATTATTATTGTTGTTATTATTATAAAATATAACATTTGTTAGATTACAATTCATTACTGAATATTAAAAAATAAAATAATATTTTTTTTCTTGAAATTTTAGATTTATGTATTAATATTTTTTTATAATCTTTTTATAATCTTAGTTTTAGGTTATTTGTATTTGGGGAAATGGAAGAAGAGCTCTACAGTTCAATTTGTACCATTTTTACTTTGAGTAAAATAAATGTATTATTATTTCCAGATCCTTTTTGTTGCTACGCTACGCTGATGAGGAACAATAATTCCGAAACACGTGTCCGCAGCTGCTTCGTGTTTCCTCTTTGGGGTATAAGGCGTTATTTTCCTCACTATTATTATTATTATTATTAATTTAAGACCATGTCTAAGTCAATGATTTGTACACAATTATTGTAAGACATTTTGCAACCACTTTAATATTTCACGAGTGGCCTTGGACACAATTTGTTGAAATTGTGGGTGAGATTTCTTTAAACATCATTAGCCATAAATCGAAAACCATGCAGTCCAACAAGGACTGTAACTGCACTTGAAACTATTGAAACTGCGCGCGCCGCAATAGTTCGAAATCCGCGAAGATCGATTCCTAAAAGCTCGCAGACTTTGCATCTTCTAAGTCGTCTATGCACCGAATTTTGAAAAGGGACTTACATTTCTATCCTTATAAGATCCAGTTGGTCCACGAAGTGACTGAGAATGACCACAGAAGGAAGCAATATTTTTCAGAATTAATGATCGACGCCCCTTTTTGGGACCAATCTAATCGATGCTTTCATTTTTCTGGTATCGTAAACAAGCAAAATTGCCATTATTGTACTTCGGCCAACCCATATCTGAAGCAAGGAAGACCATTATATAGCCCAAAAGTTTCAGTTTGGTGTGCAATGAATTATTTTTCCTTACTTTTTTACGGCGTTACAATCAGAGTTAATAGTAAGCGTTAATGTGTACTGCTTCAGGATTTTTAGAGCTAGAGTTACAATGATTTCGGGGATTTAATGGTGAAGCATGGTGTCAGCAGGTTGGGGCAAGTGCACAGGTATCTATGCAAACCGTGAGAGCATTGTTACCTGAAAAAATCATATCACGGTATACAAACAATTGACCAACTAGGTCACCTGACCCCAGTCCAGTGGACTTTCATGTAGAGATACCTCAAATCATACCTCAACACTCACGCAACAATGAACAAACTAAAATACGGAATCGGAGAGAAAATCACTACTGTTCCAGCACATTTGTGATTAGCAGTTTTCCGAGATCAGAGACAGGTGAAGCTCCTATGGAAATAAGAAGACAGTTCTTAAGTGACAAATTTATAACAAAACTGTACTCCAGAAATAGCAACTGCGTAGACAACCTTCATAGACTCACGGTATTAGGTCTAACAGCTCCGTATTGGCATAACAAACGACTACCTCTAATGGTCGAAAGTTACACTAAAGTAGCACAATTTTCAGAATTACTTTACCAAAATGGCAATCTCCCTTGTTTTGCAGTGGACTATGAGATATACCAACAAGATGTAGCTATTCACTATTTAGGAACAAACAGCAGCCCAGGAGAACACAATAATAGTTTTTTCGAAAATGAATTGAAAGCTAAGTGGAAAAATCGTGAATATATTTTTACGGATGGGTCCAAAACAAACGAGGGAACAGGATGTGCATTTTTTCATTCTAATGAAAATATAAACAGAATGTACAAGTTGCCAAAGGTTACATCTATCTACACTGCCGAATTGATAGCTATTAAAAAAGCCATGGAATATGCCATCCAGCATCCAAGCCCACATTTTGTTATATTTACGGATAGCAAAAGTTCAGTCGACAAATTAAGGAATATCAAAACATCAGCGAATCTACACAATTCTGTCGTCGATATTTTGATCACCCACCAACAACTAAAAGAAAACAATAAATCTGTTATAGTGACCTGGATAAAAGGCCATTCAGGCATTCGTAATAATGAAATTGTTGACGGTCTAGCTAAAATGGCAATTCAAAATGGAGACTCCCTAGATAGAAATATACTACCACCTTCGGATTTTACTTGCTTATTTAGAGAAGAGCTACAAGATAACTGGCAACATAAATATGAAGAGGCAACAACAGGAATTAGATACAAATCAATTTAACCACTCCTACCTAAAACACCATGGTATCACAAACATAGAAATCGTTACTTTATTCAGACTCTATGCCGAATAAGAACAAACCATGGACTTTACCCACAACACAAACACAAAATAGGCCTTGCCGACACCCCAGAATGTCTTTGTGGAGAAACTGGTGATCTCCAGCATATAATACTCGAATATCCCCAGTATATACAGCAAACCGACTCTCTCTATGAAGAACTACCAAAACATGGCATTATGTTACCTACAAATTTGATTTTATTGTTACACAAAAGAGATACAAATATATATGAAGCAATATATAATTTTGTAAAGAATGCAAATATCTCATTATGATAATGTTTTTCTGGTTTAATATCAGCGACATTAGGGTCATTAAATGAGGTAGTTGTAAACTTTAGTTAGATGTATAAATAATTGATGTCTCTCGTGACCGCGGGAAGATTTATATATTGTTATAAACATAAGGTAAAAAAGGGGAAAAAATAGTTTAAAAAAAAATAATAATTAAAAAAAAATAATTATAAGGAAAAAAAAACATACTTAAATATTATGTATGACAAAAAAAAAGTGAATAAACAATAATTTAATTTAAAAATTTTGTGGTAAAAAAAATAAAATAAAATAAAAAATTAAAAATTAATTAAAAAAAAAATAATAAAGAAAAACGGACAATGTTAAAATACAAAAAATATAAGTAATATAGTTTAGTTTAGTATAATTTAATATAACTTAAGTGTTAAGTAAAATGTAATGCCCTTTGGCAAAATATAAAACATGTAATTAATTGTTAACTGTATTCTGCAAAATTTAATTACCATTATGGGCTTTCCTCTAAAATAGACTGGCTAATTGGTTAAGCCAAAGCCATTTAATCCAAAAACACACACAGTTTTCCGAGATCTGTATTAGAGGAGTGTTTGGAGCGAAACGGAAGATATCTAAACAATACAAATTTTAAGAAATGAAATCCGCATGTTTCCTTCGTATTTCGAGATTTTTAATATGTGTTTAAAATTTGAAATCCATTATTCGTTACCCTGTATATACGACATTATTATAAAAGTTACTTAATTATACGTGCACCCTTTATAACTTCTGTTGTTTTTACTGGTGTTAATTTTTTACGTTACCGTTAATATGTAACGTGTAAAAAGAGACTGGCAATCCTCTTGGTAACATTCACATAATTGAAAAACAAACAGGGCGGTTAGCTTTAAATATAAAGCGATTAAGGGCTTCCTCTTATTTAAACACTCTTAGTCGAGGGGTGAGCACCACTACCACCCTTAATATAATGTTACAAACGCCACCGATAAAGCTTATTTTTAACCAAATAAGGGGTCGAAATTACTTTCGTTTAGGGGCGCTCGGCAGAGCCGGCAAATCAAATCTGGTTTATTTAATATTTGTACGTTTTTAAGGGTATGTTTGGTTATTTATCCACCAGTCAAGTCAGGTGAACTAATAAAAATTTAATTCAGAAATAAATATTTGTCCTTATTTTAGACACATTAGAAGAACACAAAAATGTGTATACTTACCTATATTTAAAGGAGAGGGATATACTGTAGCAAATGCTGACCTAAGAAGACACGGTAGTTTTTGAGCATGTTTTTAAATCTAATTTGTCAAATTTGTGCAGGTAATGATTCCTAACATATTTAATAAATCACTGTGACTAGAGTTTTCTCATATATATTTTAATAGGTATATGAAAATGTAAAATTTAAAGTCTCGAAAATTAGAAAAATATAAATTTAATATAATTTAAATGTTACATAGATTTAATGAAATTTAATAAAAATGACTGATATAAATCAACAGGCTTGTGCAATAATTAAAACAATTTTGTTTAATAATTTAACTAGCAAAACGTCAGTGGTTCACTCAGTGGGTTCTTTAAAATGATAAGTTGACTTAAATTTAGACCGCCATTTTGGTGCCGCTATTTTGAATATTCCAATTATCATTATTTCTATCAACGTGTTATGATTCAAGTTTCTACAGATGCTCAGACAATGCATGAGGACACACAGATACAATTCGTATGAAAGCGAAAATTTTAAATATATATTTTTTAAATTCCTACTTCAAATTGGGTTTGTTAAATTTCGATTTTGGACTAGGAATTTAGTTAAACCAAAGTCGGAAAATAACTTTTCTAGTTTAAAGTCGGAATTTAACAAAATTCCGTGTTCAAAGTCAGAATTTAAGAAGTTCACGTAACTGCGGTATACAAAGTATTTGGTAAAGGGATGCCGACACTGAACAGAGAGGCACAGGGGGTTATTTGGCATCTATCTGATCAAAAATTCTTGTATGAAACATGCTAAGGTTTTTCTGTACTGCTGATTTTGTACTTTCTTAAAAAATCTCCATTTCTCATGATTTATATTTAAATGGACTAACGTTTTTAAAATCATTTGCCATAACATAAATAAGTAATAATAATAATTTTCTTATTTTTGTTAAAGGAAGAAAGTTTTTTTATTGTTGTTTTGTTATCGCATATTTTATTTATTGTAAAGTTGTTTTTAATATGAATAAGATTGTGTTCTATAAACTATAGAAGAGAATATCTTTGGTACGTAAGACTTTTTATGTCATTTCCTATCGTTTATTTTTAATAATAAATAAAACCAAACATACTGGGAAAGAAAGGCGACGGGAGAAATGAATTCCACAAAGAAATCGTAGCGATATATATTCTACCAGAACCAGAAACGGAGGAATCAGAAGACTCAGAAGAAGAAGAAGAAGAATAGTAGCTAATGTCATATAAAATGAATTTTATAAAAGTTGTGCAAACACAAATATAAGTGCTTCAGAAAAAAATTTTGCAACTGTTCCAAAAAAATTGATATTCGAAGAACTTGGTGGCAAATAACAAATAAATCTAACCAATATATCTCTTTCACTTGTATTGTGACAAGAAATGTCAGCTGGCGGCACGCAAGAAATGTTGCCACATAATCCTCGATGTAAGTTTTGTTTACATTTTTAAGATAACTTCTACATAATAATAACCTTTTAATTCCTTCTAAATACATGTGTATAATATTTATTGATATTCAAGATATTGAGAAAAATAAAAGTGCCATAGGTAAAATAATGTAAAGTAAATACACAATTTGGCATTCATATAAGTTAGTTACAGTCTAAGCGAAAGCTGTCTATGATTAGTTAAATTATTTCCAGCCAAATAAAGTCATTTGAAATCTGTGTATAGACGGGCGTATTCTAATTTCTTATTTTTATTTAAGAAATTATTGTTTTGTTTTAAATTGATTATGCAGTAATTGTTAAAATAATAGCTTTACTTGATATGTATCACCAAAACTGAAATAAAAAAAAAAAAAAAAATGGAGAAATTATTGTTTTGGTTTAAATTGATTATGCAGTAATTGTTAAAATAATAACTTTACTTGATATATATCACCAAAACTGAATTAAAAAAAAATGGAAAATACCCCATTCTCAGGGATGTCAATTTTTATTTTTCGATTCCCGGGAACGAAAAAAGGTCAGGAAATCGGAAACCCTGATTCTGGTCTTTTCTTTCCTCTTTATTTTGTTCTCTATCAAGAACGAATTTCCTTTTTTTCAATTCAATTTCTATTAAAAATACTTATTGACAGCTTTAAACTTTCCGTCTATGGTCTCTTGCCCATTTTTCATTTATACTTTCTTAAAAGCGTTGAAAAATGATATCCTACATTTTCAATAAGTGGTAATATTTATCTTAAAAATAAAAAATGTTATAGATGAAGGTATATTCGTCGGATGGCGGCATGTGTGATATCAAATAGGGGCAAGGAAGAGTGTATAAACGGAAGTGAAGTCTCTAATCTTAAGTTTCCGGTCGATTAGCGACGTACACTAACCGCCATATTGGAGTTTGATTTAAGAACACTCATTTAGCCCCAACAAAGACGTTCAACTGTTCTATTATCTTTTTGACACGAACTTTATCATGTCGCCTATGAGTCTGGGGCAATTTCAACCAATATCGTACGTCAACTTATTGTACACTGGAGTGAAAAGCATCTATAATTTTTCACTTATCGCTAGAATATTAGGTCATACGTGAAAGAGTTTGTCGTAAAGGCAATTTGTTTTATAGTGGGTCCTAGGGTAAGTCATCAATTATTACTGCGGTTTGAAAATATTTGATATTGCAATTTAGATTTTGATACAGATTGGTAAAATAATTTTTGTAAGAGATATGTGAAATACATTGAGATATTTATATGTATGCGAATTATGCAATTTTATGTCCTAAATATTTTATTTAAAACTTCACTATGAATTTTTTTAGTGTCCAAAAATTATTAAGAACAGCGTTGCTAACAATGGGGCAGATATGAAGTGTAACCTTGCATAGAGGTGAATTCTTAAACAGAATTTTTCTGCTGCGAGATGAAGACATATATGTGTGTTAATGTCTCCAAATACACACGTTTTACATAGTTATTTTTTAACGTAATGTTGCTGGTCGAGATAATGTTCAGGATCCTTTGTTTATTGTTGTATGTATAACATCTCTGGAGAAAATTTACTCACATGTAAGTAGGTGTATTGAGATGAATTTTTAAACCACATTTTCCTTCTTCGAGATGAAGATATAATACGTCTGTTAATGTATTTGAGTACACACATCACACTTTTACATACATATATTTCGATGTATTACTGATAGAGTTAATATTCAAGTTCTTTTTATTATTGGTGTGTATGGTATAGCAAAAGCTATAATAAAATAAAATTTTGTTGGAATATACGTATATTACAGTTGTTTTTATAATATCGTCTTTATTTCATGTACATATATAAATATTTTTGTTTCTTGTTGTATATTGCTTTTCATGGTCTCCACAGAAACTTCTGTCTTCCGTAGTAATAAGAAAGCGCGTGAGTGAGTGAGTGAGTCGCTATCGCTATATACACCCCCTCGTTAAAAAAGAAAAGAACGTGTCGATTGCGAAACGTACTTTTTTAATCGGGGTAGGCAAAGTGTCACATCTGTCAACTAATACGAAAGCTGGTTTAACCCTATCAATATTGACAGTTATGACTTTGTTTCCTTTATTAAAGGTAAATAACTTATCTGAACGCGATAAAACTTTAAAGGGTCCTTCATATAGAGGAGTAAACGAACGCTTAAACCGTTCATTGCGAACAAAAATAAAATCGCAAGAGGAAAGATCTGAACTAACAATAGTTTTGTAATTGACATGCGAAACTGGAGGAACAAATTTTAAATTATTAAAATAAATGCGTAATTTGTAAATGAAATAAGGAATATCTGGAGAATTATACGATTCAACGAAAAATTCGCCAGGTAAACGAAGGGTTTGACCATACACAAGTTCAGCAGGTGAACATTGCAGATCTTCCTTGGGAGTTGTCCTAAATGCTAATAAAATGATGGGTAGTTCATCTGTCCAATGTGATGTATTGGCTCTAGTTAACAAGGAAGTTTTAAGTGAGCGATGAAATCTTTCAATTAAAGAATTCGCTTGTGGGTGATATGCAGTTGTACGTATTCTATGAAAACCTAAGAACTTTTCATTAATCTTGACTTGAATTGTACCCCTTGATCAGTCGTCACCGTCAAGGGAACACCGAAGCGACAAACAAAATTTTGAAATAAAGTACGCGGCAACTGTTTCTGCTGTGATGTCGCGAAGAGGGCGGTACGCTTCCGGCCACCTAGTGAATCGTTCAATCAGCTTAAGAATGTAAAAGTTTCCTTTGGATGGAGGTAATGGTCCTACCAAATCTATATGGATGTGGTCGAATCTGCTTTTCGGGATGGTGAAGCTCCCAAGGGGACTTCTCGTATGTCGGCTGTGTTTGACAGTTTGACATTTAATGCACAATTTTAACCATAAATTGCAATCAGTGTTCATTTTCGGCCAAAAATAGTTATTTGAAATCAACAGTCTAGTGGCTTTAATACCAGAATGAGATAAGTTGTGAAAAATATCGTATATCGTTCGTCTGTAAACAATTGGAACAAAAGGTCTAACAAATAAATTCATTTGAATCTGGAATTTGTATCTTTTTTAAAATGAAATTGGTTTTAGTTAGTGATGATTTATCTGACAATAAATAGTTGAGATTTGAATCTTTCTCCTGAGCTTCACTAAGCAACTTTAGGTCAAAGTTAATATTAAGGAAGGGAGAATTTTTAAGTTGAAGTGGTAAAATATCTTGTTTTAGAGAAGAAGTGTCGTAAATACGTGACAAGCTGTCAGCTATTACGTTATGTTTCCCTTTAACATGTTGTATTTTACAAGAAAATTGAGCTATGTATTCTAAATGACGTATTTGACGGGGAGATATTTGTGCTTTAGTGAATAAAGCGTTGAGTAAAGGTTTGTGATGTGTAAAACAATTAAACTTTCGACCTTCTTTGTCGAAAACCGAATAATTGGTTTGTGTTATGGTTAGTTTAGTTAGTTTACGGGAAAAGAATGCTAACGGAGCAAGAATTCCCGTATTATCTTTTTGCTCAAAAACCGCACCCATGGCAAGGTTAGAACAATCGATTGTAAGGATGAGCTAAAACTACTACATTACTTATAGCATTTTTGGCTTTTGAAAATCCACCTAAACATTCATCAGGCCAACTATTTATCTTTGTAATTTTATCATGAGATAAACTGTTACAAAGAGAATATAGGGGAAGTAAAATTTCAGCAAAATGAGGTATGAAACGGTGATAAAAATTTACCATACCTATGAAACGTTGTAGTTGTTTGAGAGTTGTCGGTAAAGGGAAGTTATTAATGACTTCGACTCTCTCAGTTGATGGTAAAATACCTGATGAAGAGATGTGATGACCTAAAAAGGTTAAATTGTCAACTCCTAAGATACATTTAGAAACTTTAATGTTTATTCCGTGTGTCTAATCTTTTAAAGACTGTTTCCAAATGTTCCAAATGTTGTACATCTGATTGACTTGCGAATAAAATATCATCCAAATGGATGAAAACGAAAGGTAAGTTGACAAGTACTTCATTCATAAAACGTTGGAAAGTTTGACCGACATTGCGTAGGCCAAAAGGCATGCGGGAAAATTCAAACAGTCCGAAAGGAGTTGTTATGGCTGTCTTAATAACGTCATTTTCAGTGACAGGTATCTGATGGTACGCTCGCACTAAATCAATCTTGAAGAAAATAGTGCAGCCGTGCAACTGAGAGCTAAAGTCGTGAATATGAGGTAACGGATATCTGTCTGGAATAGTAATTGTAATCTCCACAAGGCCTCCAATCGTTATTCTCTTTTTTTTAACTAAATGAAGTGGTGAAGAAACTTGGGACGATGATTGTTTGCAGATAACCAATTCTATCATGTCGTTAAATTCTTTTTGAGCTATTTTAAATTTAAGATTGTCTAATCTACGAGGTCGTGAAAAAGGTAAATGACCTTCAGTAACTATATGATGTGCAACAGAATGTTTAATAGGTAAATTGTAATCTGGTGAACTGATTAAATTAGGAAACTGTAAAAGTAATTTGTTATATTTATCTGTTAAAGGAAAAGGTTTAAGTGTGTCTAATCTAAGATTGCCTAAACTAAAGGACTATTTTTAATAAAACAATTAATTGACAAATTAGTCTTGTTATCAATTATTCGAGCTCCTTTAAAATCGACAACTAAACCAAAATGAGACAAGAAGTCCGCTCCAATAATCGGAATGTCGATATCTGCGATATTGAAAACGAAAGGAAAAAATCTGCGTAAGTTTAGTTTGACTTTTAACAATTTCTTTCCGTATGTATAAATAGTTGAACCGTTAGCCGCAGTTAATATCGTATCAAAATTGTAAAATCTGTGAAAACATTACGTGGCACTACAGATAAATCGGCCCCAGTGTCGATTAGGAAATTCAAGATGTTAGATCTGTCATAAATAAAAAGACGACGTTTGCTGCCAGAAAAGTCAAAGTCAGACGTCATAAAATTATCAAACTTCAGTCATGATTGATGATTATCAAATTTTTTACAACTTTTACTGAATTTACACTATTCACCTCCACAACGATAAGCATTGGCACCATAAAGTTGATGGTAGTAACAAATAGTATTATCCGTACGATCAAACTTCCTGGGTGCATGATTACGGTTGGGTGAACAATTGCAATTAGAAACACGAGTTTGTGAATTGCTTCTACTTTTGCAATTGTTGCAGTATGAAGTAGAAGGTTGAGGCTCGAAAGATTGATTAGAAAGTCTGGATTCTAAAGAGTTTAATCGAGAATGAAAAATTTCTTGTCTTTGTAAGACTTGATTTATTGAATCTTGAAAGGTAACTGAAAAATTCTTGATGATAGTAGTTAAATCCGATAATGGGGTTGATTCGGAGTCAAGAGGATTCTTTGAGTATGACGTGACCATCGAATTTTGACAAGACTCCTATATCCGATCTGCAATATCGAGAATCTCTTTGGTGTTCGTTTTCCCTGACGCTGTAATAGCGATATACAGGGTTTGAGGTAAACGTATTTTCCATAATTATATTAATAACTCTTGACTAACCATGCTGAAACCTCCGACATAATTCAGCATGGATCTATAGAAGTCTGACGGCTTCAGATCACCCATCTGGGAACCTGAGAATAAATCGTTTAGACGTTTTTTTTCACTCGATGATAAACGTGAAATCAAAATTTTCTTTAAGTTGAGATATAAATCTGTTTCAGGAGGATTAGATATTATATCGTATATATTATCTATCACATCTAACGGCAAATTAGCTATAACTTGGTCGTACTTTTTTTTGTCATTGACAATCTTTGCAACAGAAAACTGTGATTCGATTATAACTAGTTTAATCAAGCTTTCATAAAAGAAAGCTTTCATAAAAGAAAGAAATCAGTTTGGAATATCTCCTTCAATTTAAACTAACTCCAATTCCTTCTGCATTGTTTTCCGATTATGGGAAAATGAGAAATTCATCAAAAATTGCATTTGTAAAACAGCTGGTAATTGAATCTCTGACTATGCCAATACTTGATGTGCAAATAAATTATTGTTACGAATTGCTTTACATATCTGTGTATGATAAAAATCAGGAACAGTGAAGCATTTGTTAGAAAAATTCAATAGAGCTGTATCCATGTAACTGTGACGCATTATTGGTTATATTTGATACGTATGCTAATAAATATATCAATATCCATGAAAATAGATATATTAGTGGCACAGGATGTGGTAATGCATAACACACACAATAAGCAGCTTGTAATATCACTTTTATGTAACAATAACACCAACATAAATACAGATTGACACCAAGAGATGTGTGTTTCATCATAAAACAGACAAAGAATTCAATTTGTTGCAGATGATAATGACACATTTCTTCTGTCACTTTATTTTTTTGTTTAAATGGAAAAAAAAGTTATTATGAAAAAGCTACTGAATGTATTACTGTTTTATATTGTAATGTTTTCATGAAATGCCTATTTATGTTTTCGTTCTTCTTTATTACTGCACTCATAGATTTTGAATGTTATACTGTGTTTTTTAATTCATCGATTATTTTAAGCGTGCACCACTATTGGTGCAGGATCTCCCTTAGTGTCCATTTCCTTTACAACCCTTGCAGCTCGTGCCCCTCCATTGAACACTGAAGTAAAATGTGTTATTGTTACAAACAATGGAGAGTATCACCATTGTTACAGGCAAATGAAAAACAGAAATACAAAAACAAGTTCCATAGCTTAGAAAACCGCGGAATTGTTTGAGAAGTAGCACTTCAACAAGAAATATCAATTAAAAATCCACATACGTGGTGTCGCCTTTCGAATCTGAAACGTATTGGGATTTGGAAGATTCATGCAGGTCTTTAGTTGAAGAGATTGCTAAATCCAATGGTTTACCTACAAGCGAAGATTCAAGCGATGAGAAAAACAAGCTCTTTTTAGAACAGGATGACAGTAGAGTAGTAACAACAAGTTGAGATTAATGGGGATCTTCTATAGAACTATTTGTGTAATTTAAGTTTTATGGGCAAAATGGCTGGGAAATAATTAAAATTCCAGACGGGAGTAGTATCAGAAACAGGCGCAGTAGTATTGGAAACTAACAAAATTGCATTTCAGTTCATTTAGTGTAAGCCACGCCGTCATGAACAATCGGACAAATAGAATCGACTAAAAGTTCAAAAATCAGCTATAAAAATCAGCCCATATTGGTCGAATCCTGTATGAAATGTGCTGCAAAGTCCATGACAAAAAGTACTCGCAAGAGATTTGACATGTTATTGAGGTGCCTGTATTTTTTAACATACAATAATCCTGCAGCCAATGAAGAAATTATAAATTAAATTAGAATTAATTATTATCCAACTATTTTGAGAGATACTTATGCCAAACAACAGTAGAGAGTAATGAGTCTATGACGCTTTGGAAAGTCAGACTAATGGTTCAGCAGGATCTTCCTGCGAAGTCACATATATATGGTGTGAAGTTTCATGAAGATGCATACCTGAAAGTTATGCCTACAATATATGTATCTATGTAAAAAATCGACGCCTGACGTTGCTCCAACCTTAATAATTCTGGAAGGATTTTATATATAGATAATTTCTATACAAGCGTAAAACTATGCACCGGTATTTTGAACTTTCACACATATGTTTAAAGAAATCTACGTGGGAAATTCAAAATATTTATGCAAAAAGAAAGTGGAGAAAGGCGTAGTTTACGATAGGCAGAGTGAAGTTAGAATTCGAGAAAATAAATATACGCCCAATATTGAATGATCGGCTCTGTACCAACTCATACTGATCTGCTGATATCAATCAGAAGTATAGACCAAATAGAAGATGTATTCAAAGCTCCTTCCTCCTACCATTGTATAAAATAAAACAAAGAAAGCGATGATGTTTCAGACGAAATGTCCTCCTACTATGACTGTTTGAGAAAAAGTCTGAAGTGGTATAAAAAGTAATTTTTGAAATCATACTTGGAACATGCGTTGTCAAAGTTTGAAGATAAAAGTGATAGAGTAGAGAAGAACTTAGAGCATGCAAAGAAGAGGAAGAGGGAAAGGAGTAGCCATAGAATTGGAAATATGGAAGTTCAAGAGGAAAAAAATAAAGAAAGGTGTATGGGTTGCTATAAGGTAGTAAAGAGGCAAGAACAAAGACAGAAAAAAATCTCAATTTTCTGAAATTATATGTCTGTGTTTTCCTTGTTTTAAATAAATCAACGAATGGTATGTTACTTTATTAATTTCAATTTATATTTTATTTTATATAAGTGACGTATTTGTTTCCCTTTCAGCACTTCTGTATAACATATACATATAGGAAAACCACTTTGGCAAATTTTGCACAACGTTGTGGAAAAGATTTTGTTAAATTTTTTAAAACAATTTTGCATTTTTTAGCAAAATTATTTGAAAACATTATACTTTACTAGAACATTATTTATTTACACATTTATTCCTGTCACATTTTCAAGACCGATTTGGAATATATTTTTGTACAATTAGGATAAAACGTCACGAAATTATTTCTCCGTGTAGTTTATGTAACCGTAACCACAATATAAAGAGTGGGTCTCTTTAGATTGCGGTTACGATTACATATATGATATATCTTTCTACAAAGAGAAATAATTGTGTTAAGCTTTATCCTAATTGTAAAAAAATATATTCCAAATTGGTAGGACATGCCGTCGTCGTCGTCAAGAACGTGTAAATAGATTTTACGTTATATTAGCATGGCACCAAATTATAATTGAGAAGGCCGACCGACCTTATTTTAAAAATGTGATAATTTTTGTCATGAACAACAAATTTTCAATACAGCTCTAATTAATAATTAGTAGTTTTCTGTTTATTTACTTGCTCAAATATATAGTCATTGAAAACGAATAACAAATTATTCAATAACAACCCGGGTACAATACCAATTCTATTCCATATATGTACACAAGGATTAACGTATAATAATATCGTCGAATTCAAAACGGGTTTAATATTAGTATAACACTGGGAAGAGAATGAGTTTTAAATATTATGTTTTGTAATCTCAATGTATAGATCAGTCAAAATATTTTTTAAGAGATTTTTTTTGTATCAGGTGATATATTACTTTAATTCTATTTTATTATTTATATTCTTATATTGCATATAACTGTTTCTTTGTGTTTCGTTAACATTGTGCAAGATATTTTGTTATAGGCAACAAATAATTGATCAAACGATCCCGCTCTGTGTCTTCGTCTCTTGCTATCTGAATCATTAATATAATAATATTAATAAAAATAATCGTCTTTTCCGATGCATTGAATTTATTAAATTATAGTCTAGGAGACAGCTACATATATGGGGCCTGGGATATAACATATTGCCATTTATGTTATGATTTACCAAATACTTTTCTGAGTATTTTATCTTATGTGAGTTAATGTTTTGGATCGCAAAATGATCGTTAATACTTATACTTAAACACACTATTTTTTGTAATATAGCAACTTTTATTTTCATCCTGAAATTTATCATCGAAGTATCGCTATTTTTTCTTGCTTGCGCAGAATAAGTGAAATACACAGGTGGCGAAGAACTGATCTGCTAATTTTTGCAAATGACTTCAAATGAAATATTTTAATTAAACAATACAGATTTGATGATATATAAATATAAAATATGCTATTTGAAAAAAAAATGATGAAAACAACAAAAAAGTGAGTTGTTGAATGGTATCTTACCTGCAATGTGTTATACGCATTTTCGCAAACTTCAGTAATAGTTACACGCAATCAATACATCCAAAATGAATTGATTAGACAATATTGCATGAAATTTACATGAGTTGAATTGTAAAACTACTATTACCCACGAAATTATTGCAGCTTCTTCAAATGAACTCTAGTGTATATGAACGTTCGCAGTGCAGACTGCTTCACTTGTTCAAACAAATTAAAACAAATGAGTAACGTGGGATGCACGCGTGATTCGAATTACGTTCGAATAATTCAATTAGAAAAAAAATATTTTACATTAATTCATAATTTTGAAATTATTAATTATTCAATTCTTAAATTTATATATGAATAAATGAATACATAGAAAATAAACTCATTGAAATACAAAAATTTAGGTGTCTATTTAACTATAAATATACACGTATCTGTCTTAGATTAAGCAGCTTTGAAAAAAGTAGAAAAAGAATGAAATCTTATTAAAACATTTTTAATAAAATATTCATAAAGAGCGATAGTTTAACAGATTATACGTGTTGAAGTTAAAAATTTTCATTCTTTTTCTACTTTTTCAAAGCTGCTTAATCTAAGACAGATACGCGTATATTTATAGTTAAATAGGCACCTAAATTATTTATATGTCAATGAGTTTATTTTCTATGTATTCATCTATTCATATATAAATTTAAGAATTAAATAATTATTAATTTCAAAATTATGAATTAATGTAAAATATTTTTTTTCTAATTGAATTATTCATCCCACATTACTAATTTGTTTTAATTTGTTTGAACAAGCGAAGCAGTCTGCACTGCGAACGTTCATATACACTAGAGTTCATTTGAAGAAGCTGCAAAATTTCGTGGTTAATAGTAGTTTTACAATTCAACTCATGCAAATTTCATGCAATATTGTCTAATCAATTCATTTTGAATGTATTGATTGCGTGTAAGTATTACTGAAGTTTGCGAAAGAGCGTATAACATATTGCAACTCACTTTTTTGTTGTTTTCATCATTTTTTTTAAATAGCATATTTTATATTTATGTATCATCGAATCTGTATTGTTTAATTAAAATATTTCATTTGAAGTCATTTGCAAAAATTAGGAGATCAGTTCTTCACCTATTCCGCGCAAGCAAGAAAAAATAGCGATATTTCGATGATAAATTTCAGGATGAAAATGAAAAGTTGCTTTATTACAAAAAATAGTATGTTTAAGTGTAAGTATAAACGATCATTTTGCGAGCCAAAACATTAAACAAAGTTCAGTAGAAGCCGAGATATGAATTTTTGAAGTTGTCGACTTTTGGCCATTTTCGGACCTTAAATCGCCTATAACTCAAAAACAGTACATTTTTCGAAAACATTACAAGAGACAAAAAGTGTTTATTTTTGCCCAGTTAACGTAGAAAATTTCATTGTTAATAACAAATTACCTGCAACTCGGACGAAAAAATGTTATTTAGGTTCTTTGTTCTCTAAAACATAACTAATCGATTCCAATTGGTTTCAATCCGGCAACTTTATTTGGGAGGTTCTGCGACTTTTTTATTCATCTTTTTAGGGGTGCACCGCTCGCCTATAATAATCGGTACTTATTTGAATGTTGGGGGGGGGGGGGGGGGAGGTTACATTAAGAAAAAAAATGTTGGCACTCACAGAAACTATTCGTTGGTACAAAAACTACAAATTTGAGAAGGTGCCAATTTTTTGCCAATCTGGAAAATGTTGGCATATGGTTTTCCAGCAATGAGCATTGATAACGAAAATTTTCCGCCTGGTCAGAAATTGTTATACTACGTTCAAATTTTGTCCATAATTGATGTCGCCAGTGCTGCCAATTGCACGGAGAAAAACTGTTGGCATATATCGAATGTTGATCGCCAAGATACCCTCTTCAACTAACACCAACACTCTGTTCCACAATTGAATATTTTCTGGGGAGACTAGCGCCAGAACGGTCAGGAGGGGAGGTCTGACTCACATAAGATAAAATACTCAGAAAAATATTTGCTAACAGCAATGCCAACATGTTATATCCCAGGCTCCATATATATAGTAGCTATCTCCTAGACTGTAATACTATAGTATCAATATCCACACTTTATAGGTGAAGTTTAGCTACTGTTGCTATTATACCTATTAAACCATAATATTAAAAACTAATTATAAAAAAAAGAGACAAAGCACAATAACGTAAGTGTGTATGTACATGTCTCTAAGGTAATACAAAAATAGAAAAAAGATTAATAAACAAAAATACTGCTGAAAAAAGTTACTCAAACATGAAATCATTTATGGAAATAGATTGCGCAGAATTAAATGAAATCATAAAAGTGGGAATTGCTGCGCCTACAAGTTGGTGCATCACAAACATTAACATACTATATTCCATTTACCAAACCATGGACGACGCCTTGTTGTGCTAAAGTGGGCAACTATCCGTATAAATACGCAAATTATCCACGATAATCTTCCCAAGTACACGCGTTGCTGGCCATATTTTCACTTCAACAACCCCTCTGCATGCCGATTTCCCCACTTAGCCTTAAACATGCTACTGCGAAACCTTATTTATATTACTAATTTACCTAATTCTTCGCTAAGTGAAATTGACCTATGACCTTCACCAATAGGTGTCTCCGATGGTCCTAAACTTGAATCTTTAAAAATCGTCAATACAAATACTTAATAAAATTTTACGAAACTGTAACACTTTCTTACATTTTTATCTTACCAAATTCTCATTACAGTATTTCCTTCGTTCAACAACAATAACAATCACATTCGAGTTTATTAACAATAACATTCGAGTTTAATGTAGTTTCTTCGCAAACAAATAATATCGCTTCTCTCAAGCAAGCTGTTCCCATTTACTTTTGCAAAAACGAAATTCATATCACTATTGTTGCCATCTAGACAAGACAAGACAAGAGTTGCCCTACTCTTGTCCTGTCTTGAATTTCAAGACAAGACTTGCCTAAGTCTAACTCTTGACAAACTCTATACAAGAGTCTAGATTAGAGTCTAGAAACAAAGTACATACCTAAACATAATGATGGCATACTGATTAGGAGAGCATTTATTTCTCTCAACGTTCCATGATCATAATTTAAGTGTAAAACCCAAACATCGTTGTCGGTGGGCAGCGGTCGGCGCCGTAATTGACAAAAAATACCTAATCTTAATGGAACTGAAAATTGATATTGGTGTGGCGCACAAATAATAATTGTTTCTTTCACTGCAAAAATTTGTTTATATATTTTTTTAATCGGGCTATAGTACCAATGCCCGCCGCTAGTCAAGCGACATAAACGCGTCATTGTTTGGAATTTGCATTGTATAATGTATATCAACCCATGAAATGATCTAGTTCTCAGAACGAAAAAATGAAGCATGCTGTGAATTGTTGTAAGTCTCTGCAGCCAAAAAAAAGGTTTTGCATAAAGAACAAATATCTATAGCTATACACAGTGATACCGATAGTGCATCAGTTAATAAATTGGAGACCGACCCAAATCTCAAACACCCCTACGATATTATTACTGGTAGGAGCGATCATAGTTTGTCTGCTGATGAAGACAGAAACAGTGACACAGTCATGCCATCAACAACGTCCGATGACCTGTTATCAACCACCGCAACTAATAAACCAGGGCCCTCTGAGACGACAAAGGAATTGGAAGCGAAAAAAAGACCGAGACATTGGGTCATTCTGGAAAACTTCTACTTAAGTTTTTCGAAATGCAGAAAATACGAAATAACCACAAAATTGGCACCTGTAAAATTTGCAAGAAAGAAATCCAAATGAAAAACGCTAACAACACTGGACTTAAGAGGCACCTATCTTCACGTCATCCGAAGCAATATGTTGAATTGTTTCCCAAAAATATTTCTAACGAGCCAAATGGTATTTTCGTATTTTTGATGTCTGTTTAACTTCCTTAAATAATTTCCTAAAAAAGGTACTCTTGTTTGATACCGATAAAACGACCCCTTTTCAAGAAAAAAATATTTTTTTGATAAGGTGTCCAGGATAAAATTCAAATTTTTTGCCCAAGAAAATTTTAATTAATTTAATTCAGTAGGTCAAATCAGTAAATATTGAAAACCTACATAAATAAAATATTTTTAATAATAAACACAATAAATCCTAGAAATGAATGAACACGAAATATTTGCTTAATTCCTAATAATAATTTTCTTTATGAAACTACGATAGCAAATAATTAATACTTAAAACGAAAAAGAAACTTGTGAGAATTTTTTTCCCGAGAAAGGGTCGCTTTATCGGAATCAAACAATAGTACCTTTTTTTAGGAAATCGTTTAGAAGACTCAAACAGTCAGCAAAAATTCCAAAAATGTGTCAAATGCCCAAAGTTTAGGGGCAAAAACTGTTAAGGGTAGTCCGCCCCTGTCTTCTTAAAAGAGATACGAAAGGCGCCATATTTCTCAATTATAGATACCCACTGCACTAACTGTGCATACTTTCCAAATTTTATAAGAATCGATACAGGGAGTTATCTGCAAAAAACCTTCTTTACGATTAAACCTTTTAAGGGCGAATAGCTACGAAGTGGGGCGCCCTAGGAAAAAAAATTAATCTTACTTTTAGTGTTATTTTGACCCAAACTATACGCCCCCGGAGTACTTCCGCGTAGTTTAGGAACACCCTATATACATATAGTCTAATCAAGACTCTTGATCTTTGAGGGATTCACTCTTGTCTTGTCTTGAAATTTCAAGACAAGAGTTTGTGGGGGTCTTGTCTTGAATTTTTAGCTCTAATCAAGACAGGAGTTAGAAATTCTAACTCTAGACGGCAACACTACATATCACGTATAATAATTTGTTTACGCGTCCTTTGGCTCATTCTGAGTATATCTTCATTTTTATTCAAGGACTTTGAAATTTTTTTCAAAGTTGGCACTTCATTATCAAAGAAAAACATATGAACTTTACGCCGAATTCCATTTTCTCGAAATCATTTAATATAATTTTATTCCTTCGAAATTTTTCTTAAAATTTTTTAATATCCCTTTCACTTTTTTCTTGCCTTAAAATTCTATAAAAAATTCTATAAACATACATGATTAACACAATCGAAGGCTTTCATTTCATCGACATAGTTATTCGTCAAATTAGTCAGTTGTATGGAAATTTTACTCTGCTCAAGTAAATGATTTATCAGTTTTAGATCTTTAAAATTCGTAGGGCCATTTATTAAATGTAATCTAATATACAGTATCGGAAGATTTTGGATTTGGGTGGCAGGCATAGTTTCAACGGCTTGACAGACCGCCTACAATAAAGGCGTGTACCAGTGCTCTAGTAGAGGGGGCAAATAATGACGCGCTATCATGAAAACACGTACATCATTGCTATTAAAAATTTCAGAACCATTTATTCAAAGAAATGATGTAGTTGGCTCTGTTCAATATAGGTAATATTATCACGTGCTTTAATAACTGAAATTATTTAACCCGTTTTACTTTCAAAACGAGTCAAATAATTCTTTACATTTTCCGCAGACAGAGCTGCCCACGCACATGTGGTGGGGAAAGCAGGTGGCACGAGTAGGATGTGTTATACGATAAAAAAGAATAGCCTAGTTGCTTCGCTCTCGCTTGCTCTCATTGCCGACCCAAATGAAACATTTTCTGACACTGTATAAAAATCTCGTGTCACAGTGTTTGTTATTGAACTCCTTCGAAACGGCTTGACCGATTTTTATGAAATTTTTGGTGTATATTTGATAGGTCTGAAAATAGGTCTAGGCTATTTTTTATACCCCTAGGTGATAAAGGTGGCCCTATCCAGAAATTTTCTTTTTATTTTTTGGACAAAAATTTATAATTTATTTATATGGCAAAACAACGTTTGCTGGGTCAGCTTGTATATTAATAAATAAATAACAGCAAAAACAAATTATGGAATTTGCGAAACTGGTAAATTTGTCTCCAATAGGTACTGTCTACACTTATTGCTCAGACTATAGTGCTTAAAATTGTGCTTTTGATAGAAGTCGTTGAAAAATTTTTATTTTAACCCCCTGAATGCATTCCCGAATATTGAGGATTTTTTCGAATCATCTTGTATGTCTTTGCGATAAACATCATGTTTTATTTTCAACACATTTTAATAATTTTACGTCAAAATATACTTCACTATATCCAAGAAAAGAAATGTAATAACTTTATCCACAATTCATTTTATTTTTTTCTTATCAGGGTCTGTATCAAAAGCAATAAAATTTGATAGTGGAAAATACAACTTCCAGCGAACCTTTCGCATTCTGTGCCTGCTTGGCAAAGGGTTAATAAATAGTAATTTACTATAACTTACATAATATATGTGGGGATTATTATAAAACTTGTTAGTAGAACCACGTCCGAAAGTTTACGGTGGATGTAAGTTTGATGCTGCCTACAGTACCAGTACCGGTGGCTAGAGCAAGAGTGGTTAATGGCACATTGTGTGCTGAAGTACGAGCTTAGCACGGCCCGGTTGGGCGGTAGTGCCGCCTCTTCGTTATGGTCTGAGTGACACTGCCACCTCGCACTGTCTTGTTAGTACGGCGTGCTAGCGAGCCCACTTTACATTGAATGAAGATATCGGAATAATAAGCCAAATGGACACAACTTTACCAGATATTTATCACTGTGGTTTTTTACCTATTTGGAAAACGACGCTCCGACGGTAACTAGAACACTTTATGAGACCATTCCAGTTCTATGAGAACAGGAAATTGTATTCCTTAACATATATATTGTTGGGTTGATATTTTTCTCATGCGCGAATTAAATTCTGTAGATTTATATTATTCGCTCTCCTGGCTCTGCTAAGGTATTACTGACCATATGAGATAAAACAGTCAATTACTAGCTGCTGTTCATGCGCAATCTTATTTAATTCATTACATAGTTATAGATGGTGGACTGTTTTTATGGAATATAACATATCAGTGTTCATCGTTTTTTTTTGTTTATTAATCGAACTAGGAAATTATAATAAATTAAAGCTAAATATCGTTTAGCTCTAATTCTGGGTTCGATTCAAGGTGGTGACACTGGATTTTTTCGAAAAAAAAAAAATCCTATTATATGTGTGTCCCTGCTTTCAAATGAGTAGCTCCCTCTCGCTTATCGATATATGTATTTGTAATATATAAGTCAATTATCGTATGTAATATCAATAGTGCCTAAAATTTTATCGAAAATTTTTTCGAAAGCGTTGTTGCCTGGTAATATAAAGAGTGCAAATTGGCAGTTTATTAACTAATTGAATCCCGACCGCTTTAGCGGGAGGGAGTTAATCTTTGATAATAAACTGCCAATTTGCACGAGTTATATTACCTTTTTGGCAACTTAGCTTGAGCAAAAATTTTTAGATAAAATTTAAAAGCACGAGTGGTATTTGGGGAGAATATTTCACGAATAAATAATTCATTAAGTATATCTTCAATATTATGTTTTGTAATTAATTGCCTGCAGACGTTTTCTTGTCACTTTTTAGAGTTTACTGTCCTTTATTTTCAATTTCATCATTTACGTCACATAAAAATGCATTTCCATAACTCATCTAATAAAAAACAAAGCAGGTATAAATATAATAAATAATGTAATGAAAATGACAATTGAGATACGTTGTACCATAGGTATTGTAACTTACAGATTGGTATTCCCAACAAAGAGTCTTTTAGCACGCTTCGACCAATCACACTACGAGTAATGCCAGACAATATTGCATTTTACCAATCTCTCGCTTTTACGTTCTAAGGTGAGGAGATCAAATGAACTGGTACCGCCATCTAGTAACGCTAGTTTAACTTAGGCTAATGCCAAACATTTTTTTGAGACTTTAGCTTCTCTTGTATATACTAAATACCAATTTTATGGGCTCTTACCTGCTTGATTTACCCATTTACCCCATATTTACCCCAGTTTACCCCCAACCCTTCGACGGAACAAGATGAAAATATAATCTAGTTCCAGATCTCGTTAAAGTACGTATGTGTACCAAATTTCAAGTCAATATCTTGAACGGTTCCAGAGTAAACGTGCGCACAAAAAAAAGTTACAGACAGACCGACAGAAAATTTTTTTTCCCTCAAACCGAGGCTCAAACTTAAAATCTCGACGACATTTTAAGCCTATTTGAACAATAAAAATTTAAAAAAAAAATTTTGTCGTTACCATACTTCCACTGGATGTGGAAGTAATTAGAGCGATAAATTTTGCATGTTGGTAATGTCAAAAGTCGATCTAGGTTGGGTTACCACTAATAATGACGTTTCATTGGCTATAGCGTTAATGAGTGAAATAATCATTTAACTTCAAAGCGACTGGTCTATAAAATTGCTTTTTATTATAATTCATGTAGGTGTTGCCACAAAATCATACAATCCCTTCTTGTCATCCTTCAACACATAATGATATCTTTTAATGGAGCTATATCTCCCCTTGTTTTCTCCTTCGGCATGATATTATTTTTCAAGTTCATATTTTTAAAGTTAAAGTAATATTTTTAGAACATCATTCGCTGAAGTGGCGATGAATATAAATATAAAATTCTTTATGTATTTGAGAAGAGGTTCCAAGTTAAACGGTAAATTTCTACACTTGAAGTAGAATCTTCGTTGAAAAAAGTCTCATAACCATCAAAAAATAATAATTCCTTTTCCCCTTCACTGGTTGCTATGGTTACGCCGTGCTGAAGTCTGCTTGATTGTTATTATTCGCTCCCCTCACTATATCGCCTCTTCCGCAGCTCTCGTACCTGCTTTATTGATTAAAATTTACACTTTTATTTTATAGAAATTATTACGTTTTCATTTTTAATTAAGTCTTTGCCTCGACTGAAGGCTTAAGTAATAAATAGGTACTAATTATATACAAAACAAACAATTTTTGGACATTGTTTCAATATTCTTGATTTTATTGTAATTGCTGATTTATTTACTCCACTAGGTGAACCCATCGAAATTCGACGGAATTGGGATGTGGAAAATGTATCCTAGAAATGATTATTTAGAGGCACACCTTTGAATTTACTACCAGCACTCACAGTTTTGAAAAATTCGCGGCCCTGCTTCAACTTTCTTTTCTTTTCCTTACTACGGAAACTCCGCCGTACTGGAGCTGAAGCTTATTGTACCCCATAGCATCGTTATCCCTTTAATTCCGTTTCTTTCCAGAGAGTGTACGGTCAATGGGAGCTCTGGCTATTACTTCCGGGGCCACGGTTGGTATGAAACCTCCCAGCTACCACATCCTGCATTCTGTATTTTCCTTTACACCCATGTTGGTTAGGCGTCTATTCAGTGTGCAGTGTCCTGTTAGGATTCCCACTGCACATCTCAGATGTTTTCTGCTCAGCTTTAGCAATTCGTTAGTCTTTGTCTTGGATGGCCCGCCAGTGATGAACATAAGTGATTGTCTCATCCCCGGCGCCTCGGTCCAATACGAGTTATGTTTCTGACTCAATAGTTCCTTTACCATTCCTCTAGCGGTATTGTATGATATCCCTCAGGATGACTAGGATCCCATCAAGGCTGTTTTTGCGCCTTCTTTGGCCATCTTATCTGCTTTTTCGTTGCCTTTATTGCCCTGGTGTCCTCGCGTCCACTCCAGTTGTATACTGCTGTGTTCAACCAGTTCCGCCAGGGATTCCAGGCAGTCCTTTACCATTTTGGAACGTATCTCTACTGCATTTAGAGCTTTGAGTGCTGCTTGACTGTCAGTAATGATGCGGATTCTTTTGTCAGTAGATGGGTCACAAATAACAAATCTTTCATAATGTACAAATACAATCTATACCATAATGCGCTAAAGCAGTATAATCTACCAATGCATGTAAAAAATTGCTACACCATTAGCAAATGTAAAGAATATGTAAGACCGAGTGGGAACGTCTAGTTATTGTATATTTTATTTGTCGCAGAGTTTTTAGAGAAAATCTGGCAACGTAACATTGTTCAGCGCTCCCTAAAACCCAGATGTCCAGAGTTTCGTGAAATTACCAGATTAAATAACTTTTATACAGAAGTTTCAATTGACGAAAATTAGAAATTATGATTTTACTTTAACGTTCAAAAAACTTTTGAAATAAACGGAACCTGTAAAATTAAATGCAAAAGCATACACTAAATAACATTATAATTGAAAAATATCAAGAACAAATGCGTTTTTTGATTGTTTGAAAATAAAAAAATAAAAATTTCCTGTTTGATCAACATTTCATTTTATTAATTAGTTTTGACAATAAAAATCATATTAGAAAACTAAATTTTGTCTCAACTAAATTTTATCTCTTTCCTCTAAACCTGTTATTAATGACAACTTTCGGTAATTCTTCTTCAGTTATTTCCAGTCATGCTTGTTGAATCTTGTTACAGGTTTCTTTGTTTTAGTAAACTTCAGAAATAAAAGTTATTTGTTGTTAAGTCAGGCGATCTGGGTGACCAGAAAATTAAAGTGCTGTTACGCACTATCTAGCGTATAAGAAAATTTTGACTCAACCAATCACGAACAATAATAAGGTTATGAACCTAGGAATCTTTTACCGCAAATATGTGTCGCTACGATCAACTTAGGCAACTACTTGTTGGTTGTTTTTATACTACGGAAATGAAAAATTTACTTCAAGTCAAGTAGTGTGGGTATGAACATTATGGGATAAATACTCACTAAAATTGTAGAATATTTCAAATGATCTGATCCAAAATCTTTTACCGATTTCTTTCTCGGACATCCTCTGCCACTATATTGGCGGAATCCAAAGCGAATTTAATGAGCCTAAAACGCCATGGAAGCCACTATGACTGAAGGTTACATTAAGGATTCAATCAACAGCAAAATTACGATCGCAATGAAGATATTTCTTTAAAGAAGTAGCAGTAGCAATAATCCTCCTCAAAAACGCTCAATAATAATAGAACCAGAACTCGTTCGTGAACAAACCTCAGACTTCAGGTCGCATTTTCATCATCCATATCTTAGCCACGAATCCCGATATATCGATGACACTGGACCATTTTTTCAAAATGGCGGCGCGAGCTTGAGGGTTGGTATTGAAAGTTTATTACGATCATTACAACCCTTGTCCGAAAATGTGTGCAAACATCCACCACCATTGAACTGTTTTCTTATTGGACCTAGCAAAATATCTTATTTTACAGCGTTAATTATCTCATAACATATTTATTTATATTTCACAATTTCCTCCTCATAATTACGTGATAACACATATAGCCTCCGTCTCTTGAGTAATAACTGAGTCACAATGTTTGAAATGAATTTTTTCTGCCCATCCCCTCCCGCAGACCATACCAGGTGTACCCGACCATATTTACTTCATTTTTTTTGTGTCGTCTCGTTACACGTGTACGAATTAAGTTAATGTTATTTGTGTAGTCTGTAGAGTGATGCATGTCAAGTACAATGGCGAAAAGTAACGTATTAGTGAATGTCTAGATGATAAAATAGAAATTAGTTTTAGGCTCAAATTAGGAGTTCATATAATTCATTAAAGAGCAGATAGAAAATTGTTATAATAATATAACAAATTTAGAGGAAATTTATATTGTTTATTGAGCAACTTGATATTTACAATCAATACAATGACATACATACATGTAAAACAGGATATACTTTGGCATATGAGCCACATGATTGTTTCACTGCCTCTGAAATAGTTTTCACAAACACCAAAACAGTTGATCACTACAAAGAACAGTCGAAACTACCACTCGATGCGCATTTCGCCAACCAAGTTGGCATCATCTGGCATCTAAAACTGACTATGGGCATACGTCCAGGAATAAGTGCAAAATAATTTGTTATTTGTATGGTTTAACATGAACAATTCCTGCATAATTTAATTACATAAAGAAGACTAATACGAAGTCATAAAATGCTGAAATCCCGTATTTTGTAGAAGAACGTTACCGCAACTCTCTTACTGAGTTTTCCCGTAACTATTAAAAATTAATTAAAGGTATTATATTATACATGACACGTATGTAATTGTTTAAATTACGGGTTTGTATTTCTAAAGATGCCAAGCTACTCCGAACAGGCCCACACACCTTTTTGCAAATATCTTTCTTGTAGTTTATTAGAAAAATAAATATTGGACTTTCACACAATAAAGAAGAGAAGATTAGTCGTGTACTACAGTAATAACGACAGAAAAAACCATTAATAAAGAAGTAGCAATAATTATTTTTCATCTCTGTGTGAAAGTTAAACAGCGTGATTCCTTCACAAACATTTTAATAGGGGGCACGCGCGGCATAAATCAAATCGTTTAATATCTTTTACACATTCAATATGCCAACGTTAAAAAGCCAGGGTTAATCCATGTAAACCACATAATCCAATGGACGGGGGACGACTTAGCAGCGTTCCCATGCTGAGGGGGTGAATATTATATTACAGATTTATTTATCATAGTGTTCGGAGGGTGTAACTCAATATGCGAGGAAAATATGCTACATGAATATGATTTTATTAGCTCCTTCTATTTCGTGTTTGTTATTCGTAAATACAATTATATAAGCATTAGAGACTGTGTCTCTTTTAGTCGCACATTCAGGGTTGCTAAGAAGTTGAGAAACATGGCTATTATTTCGGTTATACTGAGCAACAATCATTTTGTCACAAATATGGTGATAAGTGCTATAATTATACTTTGGTATGCTGAATGCAAATATACAGTAAACATAAAGTTAAACGGTTAAATTGTATAATGGGTAAGTTGACAAAATTGAGTATCTATAGTAACAAAAATAATTAAGGCGCATTAGCATTGGGAATACCATTAGTGGAACTTTAAAGGTTTCCGCAACTAAGGATTGTTACGTCATGGGAACCATCCTTCTACTGAGCATTCACCAAAATGGGGAATAATAATTACGTAGCAAGTTACTATTCCGGTACTTCTACCATTACCGTGCCGAGGACTAGGTTATTACGTAAACGGGATGTAAGTAGTAGAAATGACTAACTTTTGGAACAGCTCAGCTGACCGGAATGAGAGCGCAAACTATATATTTGGCTCTCTGTTTGAGCACATAATATGTCCAAGGTTCAAGTTAAGGTGATTATATACAACATGCATAAGCATATTATAAATCATGATGTTTGGCATTTACCCTGGCTGTGGACATTAAAACCACCACTTGTTTTCTGTAAAATGTGATCATGATGCTTCGATAAAAAAGACGCCCCATCGGAAAAAAATTTTTTGCAAAAATTATGTGTACAGCAAAACTGCAATTTTATATATTATAAAGTAATAATCTATTTATAAAACATATTTGCAAATGACCATAAAAAAAGATTTATTGAATTATATTTTTATCTGTATCAATAATGGCGTCTTCATTCAACAACAGAAAAATGGCGATTTTAATTGCAGTCACTTTGTAGTGGTATATATGTCAGCAAAGTATTTGTCACATATTAGAAGTGGAAAAAACCAAAATTATTTCCCTACAAGTTACATTTCCCATAAAGTAGCAGATGCCACCAACATTATAGTTGTTGCTACTTTAAAAGTGGTGACGGGAACTCAACAGTTTCATTGTGTAGTAATATTTACCTAGATGTAGCAAATGGGACCAATGACGCTATAAGATCTTGGTAACTATTGCTACCAACTTATTTCCATGTTGGTACAATTGGCAGATACGAGATAGGTAATTTTATTTTTTTTTGAATTGGCAACACGGTAATAACTGTTAAAGTGTCACTGTGCGTGATATGGATTAAAAATAGCAATTATTATACTTATATCAAATACTTTTTATTATCTGATATTAAAATTAAAAAATAACGAGGAAAAAATATATAAAACAAGTGGAGTTAATCAATCGACTTTATATAGCTTACAATTCTACGTTTGAATACAGGTAGAGAGATAGATTCCTTTACATCCTCTGGTAACTTGTTATATTGATTGAGGCCTTTATATAACAAAATTTTCATAGTTTGACTTAGATTTTGCCTTGGTATATAAATTTCTTGTGTATTTCTTGTGTAGTGTTGATGTATTTGGTTTGCAAAAAATATAAACTTATTTAAGTACTCGGGTATTAAGTTATTTAAAATTTTGAAAATAAATACCATAACCATGAAAAGCAATCCACCTTTTACAGACAGCCATTGAAGAGAAGAAAGCATATGTTGGATTGAGGTATATCGGCTGCATTTCAAAATCACTCTCACTCCTCTATTCTGTAGTTTCTGAAAGGAAGTTATTTTATTTTAATTGAAGGAATATATTAGATTGGCACAGTAATCGAAATGAGGTTGGATAATGGTGTTGTAAACTGTTTTTTTTGTCGTCACTGATAACTTTTGAGATATTCTAGAAAAGAAATATAGTTTTTTTGATATATTTTTTTGTATATGTATTCAGTTTAATTTGTTGTACACAAACAATGTCTTATGCCGTTTATACCGATATTGTCCGTTCCCCATCGACACAATATTTATTAAATTTGGAGTTTTTAATCGGCAAATTCATTTAATATGCTCAGTGTATCACTAACTGAACTATGTTATATTTCCCATACGATGTACAATGTATGTCTTGTAAATATCTGTGTTTTAAAGATAAGTTGTAACTTTTCGTGCAGTACAGAGTATCACTAATATCACTACAAACTGTTATAATTTTCGATTACTTTTCTAGTTGTGTTGATGGGAACACTTTTGCACTTGTTGCCAAAGATGATAGTTTTGCTGTGGCGAAATAATCTTTCATGTTTGCATCATATTCTGAAGAATCACTATTTCTACTAATGTTTAACTGTTTCTTCAGTTTTCTATAAAACACACAGGGATGAGTTCCGATAAACTTTATTTCGCTTTTACTGAGCATTTCAGATGCCGCCATTTTATTCAATGCTAATAATTATATAAATTGTCTTAAAAGTTAATATTACTTTATAGTAGATTTCCAAGGATATGTAACTTTGTAGTCATTTTCAATTAGTGGAGAGTATTAAAAATAACTTCAAAGCCCCTATGTTCGTAGAAATAACCTTATTTTTACTCGAGATATCACTAATAAGTTAGGCAACTTTGAAGTATCAGAAAATTTCCCAACAACGTACCGGGGGCTTAAAATTGCACACTTGAAGTTATCGTTATTTTGAAGTGGTCCCTTGGTAACGCTGTGCGGTCGGCATTACTACCAATTTTCACTTTGCAGTTGAGGATGCAGAGTAGTATCCGCGACGTTGCAGATTCTGCAGCAGTTACTTGAAAGCGTTATAACTATACAATGCCTGAATTCAGTAGAATCTACATAATTGTCACTACAAATTCATACCACAAAGTGAATATTATCTTAAAGTCGCAAATTTAGTAACAGTTATGTCATTCCTACTATATTAAACTTCCGATGCCTCAGATGCCAGTTCCCATCATTTTGAATGCTGCTTGGGGTCTTCTGTTATGATGGCAGACATATTTTTTGCGATATTGAGGTTTCGTGCGATAATGCCAAGTTTTCTTAACTAACCACTGTGTTTTTGTGAGGTTAGAAAAGTCGGCAATCCAATGATCGCAAAATGCACTATTGTCACTTTCAAATCGTTCAAGATTATATTTCGTTTGCACTAACACCCTAAAATCTCTGTCATTAACAAAGAATTATCACTGCTAATAATTTCTTTTTGATGTCATTTATCATTGTGAATTTGTCAACACTCACTCACCGATAGAGGTAGGTACCTACTTGAAAAGATAACAACACTACAAAAAGTACAATTGTATTTAGTCCAGCGATCGGATATATATTACACGACGGCACTGTGGCCGTGTATAATTTACTTTAACACAATTCTGGGCGTGGTCTGCACTGTGACAAGGTATATTTTACAAATACGCTTCCCGGTGTGACACTGGGATTTTTTCGGTAAAAGTAATTAATTCTAGTATACAAGGATACTGGGTGTATGTTCTTTGTCTTCAAATGTGTAGTTCCATCCCGCGCAGAATCACCTCAGGCCTTGAGAGTTGTATTAGCGGTGTCGTCGAGACAACCTGTTAAAAAGTACTACAAAATGATCATTTTGGATAGCTAGACTTTTCTATGCTTGACCTTCAAGATCCAAACTAACCCACATAGCCCACAGAAATTAGCATTTCAGCTAGACAAAATTAGCAAAAATCTGAATTTTTGCACAGACGTTCTTTGAGGTGTCCCAAACCTAAATCCACAAAAATCACAAAAATCCCAACATGGCTACCCAAGATATTGAAGGTCAAAGTTTTTTGCAAATATCTCGCGATCTATACATCGGATGCTCATGAGGTCACTGTGAAAGTTGTAGAGAATTAAATTATCTACAAGTTGTCTTTTTCATTTTTTTGGGGTCAAATGTGTCAAATTGTCGTATGTACGTCATATGGAATCCAATAATTTAATAAAAAACCGCTGCCCAAGGAATCACTGCTTCCAGATCAAGATTTTCTATTCAAGCCTCTCACAACGAAACAAATCTTCTTTGTGGAAATAATTATTCGTTCATCTAGTGTGGGAGTGTGACTGGATGAAGTGAAAAAATTTTTGAGGCCTTTGGTTCTACTAAATTACAATTTTATTTTTTTCACCCCTTATAATAATGGAGTGGGGGTGATAATGGAGGCGGTTAATATCAAAAATTATTTTGAGACCTTAACTCCTCTTATATTTACTAAATACGAATTTCATGGACTCGTATTTGCTTGATTTAACTATTTAACCCTATTTGTCCTAATTTACACCTCAACTCTTCAACGGAATAAGATCAAAATATAATCTAGTTCCAGATCTCGTTAAAATACATACGTGTGCCAAATATTAAGTCAATATCTTAAACGGTTCCAGAGTAATCATGAGCACCAAGAAGACGGAAGAAAACCAACAGACATACCGATGCGACAGACAATTTTATTTGCTCAAACTTAAAATCTTGACGTTTCTAAGCCTACTTGAACAATGAACATTTTCAAATTTTTTTTTTTGCGTTAGTATACTTCCACTGGATATGGATGTAATACGCAGGAAATGGCATGACAAAGATATAAAAAATCATTGTGTGCCGTGGACTACACGATAGAAGTAAAGCCGCTACTTCAAGCATTTTCTTGGAGGAAACCTACTACGCATCCATACTACTCGAGGTAATCCACTGTGCATCCAATTTACTCGAGGAAAGCGACTGCGCATCCGTAATTCTAAAATCACTGCGTATTCATATTACTTGAAGTAACACACTGCGCATCCATACTACTTGGTAACCTACTTGCGTATCTATAGTACTCGAGAAAAGCCACTACGCATCCATACCACTCGTGGTACCATACTACGCATCAATGGTACTTGAGGAAAGCCACTGCGCATCCATTTGACTTGACGAAATCCACTGCGCATCCATACTACTTAAAGTTACCTACTGCGCATCTATAGTACTCGAGAAAAGCCACTACGCATCCATACCACTGTGTGTACTGAGCATCAATGGTACTTGAGGAAAGCCACTGCGCATCCATGTGACTCTGTGCATCCAGACTATTTGAGGTAGTACCGAACATCTATTTTACTCGAGAAAAGCCAACGGCCAAAATACTCGAGGAAACCTACTGCGCATCGATGATACTCGAGGAAAGCCACTGCGCATCCATAATACTCGAGGAAATCCATTTCGCATCCATACTACTCGAGGCAACCCACTTATTATAGAATCAAGAAAATAATAGAAGATCTATAAACACCGTACAGGTTGCATGGTATTCTAATTTGAAATCGTAGAAATTAGACATATACGCGATGACGCGTTTCTGACGCTATCTCCTCATCTATCCTTGAAACATTGGTGTCAATTTAGCAAAATGCTAAATTAATCTTGAAAGGCAGGCCCGCTGATCTCCGTTTGTTCATATAGACTCGAATTACAATGCAACCTGCAGGCCTGCAGGGTGTTTATAAATCTTAAAATTCCACACCTAGATTTTCTATCCAAGTCTCTCACAACGAAAAAAATTTTGTTACTCTATTTGCACTTTACTATGAGGAAATTATTGTTTATGGAACTTGAATAACATAATATTTGACATCGTCTACCCCAAAAACTTATTAAATGATATCATACATCGGTAGTGGGGGTGGGTAAAAAAAAAAATTGAGGCCTTAGGTTCTTGTGTACACGCTAAATTACAAGCCTATTTTTTTCAGTCCCTTTAATAATGGGGTGGGGGTAGTGGCTAATGCCGAAAAATTTTTTGAGATCTTAACTTCTTTTTACAAGCTTTTATTTAACTTGCAATGTTAAACATTGCAAGTTTGTTTGTTTGTTTGTTTAGTGGGTCAAATCTTGCAACTGAATTTTAAAACGGTTATCCCCAACCGATTGAGCAGAAATTTTGCATACACGTTTAGTTTAGCTAAGTGGCGTCATTCTAAATCCAATATGGCGGGCTCCCAAAGATGGCGGACCAGTTATTTTTCATGTGCCCCCATAATATGGGTATCAAATGAAAGGGTTTGCTGAGAAGAATACGAAGACGTCATTCCAAATTCAATATGGCGGACTCCCAAAGATGGCGGACCAGTTATTTTTTATGCACCCCCATGATATGGATATCAAATGAAAGGGTTTGCTGAGAAGAATATGAAGACGTCATTCCGAATTCAATATGGCGGACTCCCAAAGATGGCGGACCAGTTATTTTTTATACACTTATATGATATGGGTATCAAATGAGCTGCTGAGAAGGATACGAAAATAAAATGACGTCACACTAAATTCAATATGGCGGACGCCAAGATGGCGGACCAAATTTTTTAGTTTTAACACTATAATTTGATCGTATAGTGTATTCGCTCATACGTTGCATTCTAAGAAATGGTGAAGGATTCGGTTTAAATTATAAGTTTTATATCGGATAGTAACGACGCAATGAATATATAAAACTAATAAATAAAATTAAGGCGTAGCTAAAAATTTAAAAATAAAATTAAATAAAAAAAATATTTTTAAAAACAAGCTTTTATTTAAATGCTCTAAAAAGAAGAAAATAAATTTTAAATTAAATCAAACCCATCAATTTATTACATTATACAATTTATATGATATAAAAGCTTGTCGCGGGATTTATTGCGTAAATAAACAAGAATACAATATGTAACTCTTGACACAAGTAATTCTAAGAAAAAATGTATGTATTTCATAAAATAAATTTACACAGGTAAATCTCGCGGCAGGATTTTATATCATATAAATTGTATAATGTAATAAATTAATGGGTTTGATTTATTTTAAAGTTTATTTTCTTCTTTTTAGAGTATTTAAATAATGTCTGTAACTTTTTTTTGTGCGCACGTTTACTCTGGAACCGTTTAAGATATTGACTTGAAATTTGGTACACATATGTACTTTAACGAGATCTAGAACTAGATTATATTTTCATCTTGTTCCGTCGAAGGGTTGTGGGGTAAATTGGTAAATTTGGGGTAAATAGGTCAATCGAGCAGGTAAGACTTCATAAAATTTGTAGGGTCTGTACTTCGAAGGACCACTTGTATGGACTGTATTATAGTACCACTGTTTTAATTACGGTAAAGGATAGAAATGATAAACTTGTAATTTTAGAACACTTGTGCTTTACTGTAATCTCGGACTTGTACTTGTATAATATATTGTAAACTGTTATGTTCTAAAGCTAGTGTGTGACTCTTAAAAACTACCCTTATACTACAATATCTTGTCTACCTACTTCCCCACTCCCACATCTGGCGAGTGTTACGCAAATTGCCGGCCAGACCATAGTACTGGCCAAATTTAAAGTAAACAAAAACAAATAATGCCACTACATAGCCTCAACAAAATTGATATTTAGTATATACAAGAGAAGTTAAGGTCTCAAAAAAATTTTTGGCATTAGCCACCCCCGAGGGGGCAACGGCTGGCGAAATATTGTACACCTAATACCTATTCTAGAAAAATACCCTTTATTTCCCCTTTAATTTCTTGTAATTCCCCTAATTCCTCAAATACCTTTGTTTCCTTCGAATACCTTAATATTTCCTGGATTATCTCGGGAACGGTGCACTTTTTGATAAAAATACCTATATACAAAATTGTTCCTTATAAAATTCTCTATCAAAAATGTCTCCACGCGTTTTTCCTAAAATTAATAGTACCGTGGGATATAAGGCGCATACATAAGGGTGGTTCCGGTCAACACAATAAATTGTAATCTTTACTATAATCTACTTTAAAGTTCAATACTTAACGCTAAAGCAGTAGCTACTAAAGTCTAACTTTTGAATGGGCCAATGGATTTTTTTCAAAGGTGTAGTAATATGGGATATAATTTCCAATTATATAATGTAAAGAACCAAAATGACCGACTTCCGGTTTCGATTTTACCCGAAAGTGGGTTTAAAATACCCGGTTTTGCGTAAAATCCCGCACATTGGCAGCCCTGAACAGTAACAGCGTTTACAGCAAGCTCTGAAATAATGCAGTGACCTTGAGTCGTCTGAGATGTAGTGGGAGAAATTGAAATTTTTTACATTGTGGTGGTGTATAGATATTTATACTTTTTCGTGTAAAGACAGCTTTGGAAATAGCCATACGGATATTCAGCGAATTATATGACCTGCGCTGATTACATTTGCGCCTCATTTACCAAAGTGCTATTAATTTTGGAAAAAAAGTTTAGAGAAGTTTTTTATAGAGAATTTTATAAGGAATAATTCTGTATATAGGTTTTTTTATGGAAAAATGCACCGTTCCAGAAATAATCTAGAAAACCTCAAAATGGAGGTGGAAACGCCGTCCTCTAGGGGATGAAGCGCGCAATTTTTGAAACTTTATGAATTTTGTCCAATATATTACAATTTTAACTGTTATATTACTGAAGTATTACAAGACATCATGCAAAGTTTTAATAATGAAAAAGCTAGTCATGGAGAAATTGTAGACGTAGGAGAGCGATTTGTCTAGCTTTATACAACTCTACCTCCGCAGAAAAAAGTCTAGATGTATACAGATTCATGACTTTTAACGAACTTGTTGGTAAAGCGAACAATACTGTAATATCATCAAAACTACCAACAACTTCTGCTGCTGCTTGGCAACACTCATATCGCATTTTTTACCAAATTCAAACATGGAAAAACATTGCGCTAGAAGCTACTGATTGGGGATGGAAAAAAGTTGGCGGTATATTAACCCGAACTATGACAACAAAAGAACCGGCTCCCGAATCTGTTATAACACTAATTTCTTGTTCATGCAAATTAGGGTGCGAAAACAGGTGCAGGCGGGCAGGCTTACGTTGCTCCACAATGTGTTACCATTACCACGGACAAGCATGCATCAATGTCGAATCTATGGAAGACGATGAAGATTAATTAACGTAGGTAACCTTTTGATAATTAGTGGATTCGGCCTACAAGGGACACCACACGCCAAGTACTTTACCTCTAGAGTAGCGTGGAAACAAGTACAATATACAATATTCTCGCTTCTTTAAAAATCGCGTTATTTTATAGAGGTGAGAAAGTGGAAGTGGTACATTTATTATAATTTTAGGTGGAGTTTAGTAGCTACTGCTTTGGCGTTAAGCATTGAACTTTAAAGTAGATTATAGTAAAAATTACAATTTATTGTGTTGACCGGAACCAACATTTATGTGTGCGCCTTATTTCTCACGGTATTATTAATTTTAGGGAAAAAAAGTGTAGAGACGTTTTTTATAGAGAATTTTATAAGGAATAATTGATCAAAAAGTGCACCGTTTCCGAGATAATCTAGAAAACCTCAAAATGAGGGTGGAAACGGCGTCCTAGGGGATCAAGCACACTTTTTAGGGGTGGGAAGGTGGGAACTTTTCGGTTTAGTAATTCTTATGCTATCCTTAACATTTCTACCAATTTTCAAAACTTTATGAATTTTGTCCGATATAAATCGTTATATTACTGAACTAGAAGTCCATAGTATCATCGGCAGTTTAATTAAATTAAATATTTTTTCTTTACTAGATATTTTTAGCGCTAATCTCTGCGCTAATGTTTTTACAACACTGACGTCCTTTATATAAGAATTGGTATATAATTTTTCAAGATAAACATTCCATTTCAATATTTCTACGCTCTAATTCCCTCCTAATACCCTTTATTTCCTCTTAATTCCCTTCTAATACCTCGTAATAATATTTATTTCCTCCAAATTCCCCAGTAATTCCCTTAATACCTAATAATTCCTTCCGAAATACCTTCAATTCCTTCCTAATTCCTTCCTAATTCCTCCGATTTGTACACTATTTCCCCTCAGCGGTTGCCCCCTCGGCCACCCCCATTACCACCCCCACCCCCTTATTAAAGGGGATGAAAAAAAAATGTGATTTAGTGTATGTACAGGAACCAGAAACCTCAAAATATTTTTTTACTTCATCCACCCCCCACTATCACCCCCCTATCAGAACCCCCCACCCCACTACCGATGTGGGGTATCGTTTTATGGGTTTTTGGGGTAGAGGATTTCAAATATTATATTATTAAAGTTCCATAAACAATTATTTTCACATACAAAGTTTTTTCGTTGTGAGTGAATTGGATAGAGAATCTGGATGTGGAAGTAGTGATTCCCTGGGCAGCGGTTTTTAAGAATGTTTTTTTAATTTAATTTTATATATTTACTAAATGTCAATTTTATGAACTCATACCCGCTTGATTTACCTATTTACCCCCATTTACCCCAATTTACCCTAAACCCTTCAACAAAATAAGATGAAAATATAAGTTCCAGATCTCGTTAAAATACAAATATGTACCAAATTTCAAGTCAATATCTTAACCGGTTCCAGAGTAATCTTGCGCACAAAAAGACCGACAGACAGAAATTTTTTTTTTGCTCAAATTTAAAATTTCATGACATTCTGAGCCGATCTGAACAATAAAAATTTAAAAAATATATTTTTTGTCGTTACTGGCTGTGGAAGTTAATACAAAAGTATTCTACTAAATAAGCCCTATTTGTCAATGCCAATACCCCACATGTTGTTCACAAATATATTAATTTTTCGCCCCCTTTTACCTGCGTGGTGGTAGTCCCCTTAATAATGGTAAAACAAGATTTTTCCGTTTGTTTATACGTAAAACTGAAAAATGCTTCATCTACGGACTTTACCAGCATATGATGAGAATTTTATTAAGATTGTGCCACAAATTCAAGGCACTGCAATTTTTCATTTCTCAGTGTCCGTTGTGAAATTAATTATGGCATATGATTCATAATGTCCACACCTCTTATTTATATAGTTATCAGTCATTAACATTGAGAGATGTAGCAAGTGATAATAACAAATAACAATGTTTTTTCCACAAATTGTACTAATATATGACGCATTCTTTATGTGTTTGTTCAATAAAATATAATAGACGAAATTAACATAAATTTCCAAATAAAATTATCTACTGAAAGATAATTAATGCCATTTAACATCTAACATTCTGTTGCAATAAACAAGTCATTATTAGTGTTAATTTATTAATAATAGTATCAATATCATAATCAGTAAAGGATTACTTAAAACTTGTTTTGTAGATAATTATTCCAATATTTACCAGCTACCGGGCAAACTGGTATTGGATTATTCCAAATTCATTAGCACCTCGGAGTTTGTTTAGGTCTCGTGGATAAGTAATATGGTGTTAATTGGTCAGAGTGTGTCGTAACGCGTGCTTTTGTTTATTTGTAAGCACGAGAATACTGTAATACGGAAAATTAGTTTCGTTTACAACCACTAGATAAATAAATTAAAATGATGCTTACGCCAAACACAAGAATTAGAGCGTTTAGAAGTGGTACGATAATTACGGGGTCACACTGTTTAGAATTACTTGTTAATATCTCATGAATGCATTTGAATTCTTCGTGGTGGTTGTGTGTTTAAACAGGAATATTCATAAGGGGGTCATGAAGGTCGTTCACTACAAGAAAATACTTCAAAATGACTTGTGAATTGACGAATAAAAAAAACCGCTCCCTAAGGAATCACTACTTTCACATCCCGATTTCCTATCCAAGTCTCTTATAATCAGAGCCCGTATTTTGGATGACATTGATGTAAAATGCAGAGTCGGCATGGGAGGGTAGAACAAAATTATAATAATTCTTATCTCATTTTGTAGTTAACTGCTTATCCAATTGGAAACATTAAATCAAACTGTTACATTGCCGATTAATACCACGTAATTAACATTGATAATTAAATATGAGTCTAAATATTCGGCACGAAAAGAACGCCGCGCGCCGTTTCTCTAAGAATATCACTTGTAAATCCCTATTTTCCTGTTGATGGGAGTTAGACGACACCATGGAGGTAGAATATAAATATCAACCTCCTTGGACGACACATGCCATGTAATTAAAAACTTGCGCGATCATAACAGGGTAATATTGCACTTTTGATAGGTACTTGAGCTTTGCATCATTTAATGTTAACCCGGCGTCTTCACAAATCCACGATTGTACCGTTTGTGTTACGATAATGGACGCGTCATTATTATACTAAACTGCCGAAATAGTCGTTGGAAAGTTTCCCTTACCCATGTCTGGAAATACTATATCAGCGGGTAATCGACGCATAGTGAAGCATTGAATTTAATTATTATTGTTTCATGTTAAATTAATAAAGAAATACCAGCATAGAAACACGCCAAACACAGCGTATGCAATGACAATATAGAGATGCAGGTAAACGAAAATATACAGTTGGAGAAGAAAATATAAAAGCTCTGAACATATTATGATTTAAAAAACAGCTAAAAGTCAGTACATAAAGTGGAGGACTCGAGATTTCTACAAAAATATTCAACTCTGGCAGCCCTTCATTTTTAAACTCGGTGTGCGTTAATCGAAAATATACACACGGAGAAGAAAATCAAAAAGATTTGAATATATTATGATTAAAATAACAACTAAAAAGTTATACATAAAGCCGATGACTCAAGATACCCACAATAATATTCAACTTCAATAATATATTCAACTACATTAGCGGTTGCGTTGCGATTTCATTATCTACTACTGCTGTTTTCTCAATAACAGTTTAACAGCAGTTAGCAAAAACATTTTTACTACGTCGTGTTTCTTATCTGTTGTTTTCTCACCTGTTATTTTCGAACAGAAATAACAGTCTGTTAATGCTATTTACAAATAACAGTTAGAAAATAACAGGTTATTAAATAGCAACTCATCTCTAGTTTGGCTTTGGCAGTGTGCGTTGGTTTCGGGCGGGTGAGCCACGCAGTGTTGATAGCCCCAACACTTCTACTCATACCTTTACTGTTAGTGCTTTATAACCGATGAGTTAATGTTTATACATGTAAAATGAATTTGACAAATTTATTTTAAATACTTTCGAGTCTATTAACATAATTATTATACTTCGGGCTCCATAACAATAGTCAACACAACTATAACTACTAATGTTTTATATAATAATTTTAAAATCCAATTTATATCTTTAAAATCTATATATTGTCTAGGTCGACCAAAAAATAATATTTAGAACTTGCAATATTTAAGAATAATTACTTTACTGTGTAATGATACCATATAATACGACTAATATTTTTTTACCTGTCTGGAGGGTCAGGGACTCTTTTTATCTGTAGAGAAACGTAAACATCTCAATAAGCGTTCGCATGGACTTTCACTAATAAAAATTTTGTATTTAAAGATTTTTTGGTTTGTGTGGCAATAATACTTATTGTTAGTGACCGATGTTTCTGATTGTAACTTTACAAAAGTATTAGATAGCATCGTGTAATTCAGAGTCCGTCTCTGGAATGTCATCCGAAATACGGGCTATGCTTATAATGAAAATACTATATTTGCACTCCACTATGTGAAAATAATTGTTTATGTTTCAATAGTATAATAATTGAAATCGTGTATCCCAAAAACCGATAAAATGATATGTCACATCGGTAGTAGGGGGTGAATGAAGAGAAAAAAATTCTCGATGACTTTGGTTCTTGTACACACACTATCATAATATTTTTTCACCTCCCTTAATAATGGACTCTTGCTTGATTTACTTATTTACCCCCATTTACCCCAATTCACCCTTCAACTCTTCAAAGGATTAAGACCAAAATAAAATCTATTTCCAGATCCGTTAATATACATACGAGTGCCGTATTTTAAGTCAATATCTTAAACGGTTCCAGAGTAACCGTAAGCACCAAAAAGTGATAAGAGCAACAGATAGAGCGACGTGACAGACAATTTATTTTGCTCAAAATATTAACGTTTCATGACACTCTAAGCCTATCTAAACAATGAAAATTTTCAGAATTTCTTTTTGCGATAGCATACTTCAACTGAATGTGGAAGTAATGCGCAGAAAATGGCATGACAAAGATATAAAGAATCATTGTGTGCCATGGACTAAACGATAGAAGTAAAGCCTCTACTTCAAGCATTTTCTTCGAGGGAATGTACTACGCAATCACACTACTCGAGGTAACCCACTGTGCATCCAATTTACTCGAGGAAAGCCACTGCGTATTAAAACTTCTTGAAGTAACGCACTGCGCATCCATTTTACCCGAGGAAACCCACTGCGCGCCCATACTCCTTTAGGTTACCTACTGCGCATCCAAAATACTCGAGGAAACCTATTGCGCATCAATGGTATTCGAGGCGCTGCGCATCTATAGTACTCGGGGAAACCTACTGCACATCTATTGTGCTCGAGAAAAGCCATTGCGCATCCAAAATACTCGAGGGAACCTGCTACACATCCATACTTCTCGAGGTAATCTTAATAACATAATATTTGAAATCGTCTACTCCAAAAATCTATAAAACGATATGCTACATCGGTAATGGGGATAGAGGTGGATGAAGTAAAAAAAAATTTTGAGGCCTTAGGTTCTTGTATACACGCTAAATTACAATTTTTTTTCACCCCCTTTAATGTGGGGCTGGGGTAGTAATGGGGATGACTAATGCCAAAAAATTTTTTGAAACCTTAACTTCTTTCATACATACTAAATACCAATTTTATGGACTCTTACCTGCTTGATTTACCTCCTTATCCCCATGTACAACAATTTACCCCCCATCCCTTCAACGGAATAAGATGAAAATATAATCTAGTTCCAGATCTCGTTAAAATACATAAATACCAAATTTCAAGTCAATATCTCAAGCGGTTCCAGAGTAATCGTGCGCACAAAAAAGTTACAGACATATTTTTTTTTGCTCAAACTTAAAATCTCGTCGTTTCATGACATTCTAAGCCTATTTTTTGAACAATGATAATTTTTTTAGAAATTTTTGTCATTACTATAATACTTCCACCTTTATGGTGAGTTTTATGTAGGTATGATAAACCCATTATAAATACATATTATCCTAGAAGCAAATTAGCTTTATAATTATGTCTTACAGAGTACTTTAAAACTTACCATATAAGAGCAAGTATACTCGAAGCCTAAAGGGCATTAACTACAACATCAATAAAGCACAAGACTATTTCCTAACCCTGAAACCTCCTCAGGTCCAAGTGACTTTTAAATTGTTCCTTGGGAGGTGTTTTATTGGGAAGCTAGTATATTATAAGAAGCCTCCTTTACGAGATATCTCATTTGGTATCTCTAGCCCTACCTAGAGGATACTCCATAATAAACAAACATTCGTTACAGTTCAAAGTCAAGAATTATTGGAAATCACAAATAAAGTCAGTATACAGGGTGTCCCGAAACTTCCGCCTTCCCCTTTAGGTGCTAATTCTCCATGCAAAAATAGTAAGAAAAGTTCCTATAAACATGTGTCCGGAAATGCTTCCTAAGGGAGCTACGGCCCTCTAAGGATGGCGCAAAAATAGGGGTTTTACTAATTATCTCGGAAATGGTTTGGGACAACTTTATGAAACTTGGTTAACCTTTTTCGATTAATAAAGGTTATTGTTTTACGCCTACTTTGAAAAATAAATAATGCGCATTTAGCAAACGAATACGCAATATTTCGTTTAGACCGCTTTTACTCGAAAACGGCTTGCCATATGGCTAATTGTAAAGAGGCCCTTTTTTATGCAGAATTGACCAGGGAATCATAATCAGGCTTTAAAATACTAAAAATGTCAAATGGAAAAATTAACATGTAGAAACAAAGAACACCGACTCCTTGTTTCTCCTCCCCTGGATAAAATTAATTTTGGCTAATACTGTAAAACAATAACCTTTAATAATCAAAAAAAGTTAACCAAGTTTCATAAAGTTGTCCCAAATCATTTCCGAGATAATTAATAAAAACACCTATTTTTGCGCCATCCTTAGAGGGCCGTAGCTCCCTTAGGAAGCATTTCCGGACACATGTTTATAGGAACTTTTCTTACTATTTTTGCATGGAGAATTAACACCTAAAGGGGAAGGCGGGAGTTTCGGGACACCCTGTATACGAAGAATAAGTTATTTTCTTCTTTTTCAAATTGAATGTTAGATGTTAAGTGTATGGAAAAAATGTCTCCTAGGTGGGTCTTCTTGTTGATATACGAACGTAATAAGACTTGGATCATTAATATATAAAAAAGCGAATGGATTTTTTGAAAATTATCTACTAGATGCTCAAAATAATGTTTTTAAGGTCAAATATTATTATTTTCCATCATATTTTTTTTCGTTAATTATCATTTAAGGGTGTTCACTCACACGCATATAGCAGGTTTCTTCCCTAGCAAAGGGAAGTCTGTTCGCTGAAAGATTCCCGGTGTGATGTCACGAACGTTTGAACTAAGATGCCGTATGCTCGTTGGTGTTTTCGAATGCACAGTGGCGTCGCTTTGTTTTATATTTTACTTGATGTATGTAATTAGAATTATTTAAAGGAAATTGAATTATAAGCAAATATAATACATCTATTGTAAATTTATAGCAATTTAAGTCAAATAAATAAATTATAATATTGAATTGTTTTGGTTTCAAGTAAAAAATACGATAGAGCAAATATACAAAATAAATACACTTAAATAGTTGCAGCTAAATCTTTTTTATTCGTTAATAGAATTTTGTCAAATAAGTATATGTAATCTTAAAATAAAAATGTATACTTAATACTAATTATGCCGAACCCTATGCAAAAGAAATATGGCAATAAAATACAAATACCTAGTAAAAGATAAATAAGTAAATTTAGTTTTCTTCGTCAACGTCTAATTCTTCCGAATCCTCATCGCCGCTTTCATTATTATACTCTTCGCAAAAACGAAGAGCTGAACAAACAACTTTCAAAATGTCCGTCTGTCCGTCCGTGTGTCCGTCCGTCCGTCTGTCCGTCTGTTCGTCCGTCTCTCCGTCCGTCACGTTTCTTGTAAGCACGATAACTCAAGAAAGAAAAATCCGATTGTATTGAAATGGAGAGTAACTTAGTGTTAGCTAGAGGAAGAACCCTATTGTTTTTTAACAAAATAGATTGGTAAATAAAAAAGTTACTAGTAATTTAAAATTTAAAAAAATATTTTTTACATTTTTTTATGGTTTGTAATAAATAGAAACCTTGCGAAATGTTATTTCGTATCACTATTTTTTTTTAATACATTTTATTAAAGTGTGCTTCCTAATAATCACAATAAATTTTCTAATGGTATATATTACACTCATTAACAATTTTAGTAATAAGAAATGGTGGTGTAGCGGCAAGAGTTTCGTCTCGCAATCCAAGGAAACCATAAAACACACATCCCACAAACACACCATCCCTCGAAACCACAATCCTATACTTTTCCTCTTACACTTCTTGACCCTCTATCGAAAGCCTATCTGCCATCTAATAATTTGTTATTTCATAACAAATAAATATTTTTATCTGAATTAGACAACTTAAGCAGGGTTTTTTATTATTTATTTTCCCTGCAAATTTTTAATATTACTCTCTATACACTTAATAAAATAAAAACAGTATTCCTTTGGAATCTATTTGTCAAGCCATGCATATTCTCTATAATACGATTTATCTGTGCAGGAATCGAAAAAAATAAAATAAAACAACAGAACTGAAAATCATTTCGACCACAACATCCGGTCACTGCGTCACTCTACGCTGCTCAGGCGCGTTAATGTGACGTAGCTATTAATTATTGTAAAATGAAATAAATGATATATCTTTGATCTGTTCACCACAGTTAAATAGAATAAAGATTGGTAAATTGGCAAAAAAAATTGGCAATCCAAAGGTCCCGGGTTCGATCCCTCACATCGTGATTTTTTTTTATATTTTTTTCACAACAAAGTTGGTATCACAAAATTTAGAATGTATAAAAACTAACATTATTTACAAGAAAAATGCGAAGAGTGTCCTATAGAATGTGTAACAATTATATAAAAAGCTCAGTAAATCGGCGAAGAGTATAATGCTTCCACTAGTTAATACTTATAATGGGTGGCATAAATTCTTCAGTATGAACCTCTCGATCATATGTCTCTAAAATCAATTTATTTGTGTGATTTACATACTTGGACCAAATTGAGCTCTACACTCGAGATAAAGCCTCATTCCACAGAGCAAGAACAGCTTCGTCACTAAAACTCATCTTTCCCGATTTGTTTGTCGTAATACTCCTTACAAATTCCCCAAACAAGTTCTATTGGGTTGAGCTGACAGTGATATGGTGGAAGCCGCAGTACTTCATGTCCAGTGTTGCTCTGTTCTGTTAGCCCCAGATATTCGGAGCAATTCGGCTTTAAATGCGGTATCACTGAAATTTATGTTTTTGGTCTTTAACCATGTTTGTATTTTTTCTTTCGTCCAAGATCGGGTTAGTTGTTTTTCTTCAACCCGAGAGTGGTACTTAGCATTATCTAAAATAATGATGCTTGGATTTTGTAACCCCGGCAAAAGTCTATGTTTCAGCCACGTTTCAAAATTTTTAGATAACATTTTTTATTTCATATTTTACATCATCGTTTAACTCTATTTTGGACTTTTTCCGATTCCATTTAACCGAAGCTTGAGGTTCCACATTTTAGCTATTTTTCTTACAGTCTTCTCATCGATTTTTCAAGGCTCACCCACTCGCTTTTGAACAGCTTTTATTGATAATAAAGGTCCACCATTTTCATTGAAAATATTCCAATAAATTCAAAACTAACGGCTGTGATTGCTGATTTAAAAATTCACCAGGACGCATGTTTACTATTTTAACAATAGAAAAAGAATAAAATTGCCCTCTTAGGCACTATTTGAAATAAGTACTGCTATATCTGCTATACCCGACTTTCGAGAAAATCGACCCGCCTTTGAAATCGCCAGCTGCATTCGACGACGACACGCGTTACCCAAATTGGTTTGCTGTCGAACAATAGAAATGCCGCACGTCGGTCGTAACTTGATCACAAAGAAAAAAATTTACTTACAGATTAGGTTACTAACAACATTTCAATAAAGACAAGGAAGGATAGAGCTCCGGACGATATTCCTTACGCTATACGACCGGGATTCTATCAGCGAACAGGCTATAAATACGCACCCAATGTGACTGTCCTCCGCCACATATTTTTCATTAAATAATAGTTTTAGCTTGTCCACCCTATATTTTTCACTAAAGGTATATCCCATTTCTCTGTTGGCAAACAGAGTGACGGAATTAAAAGACCTTAATTTTCGTAATTTACATTATCTGAAACGCATCAATTACAATACTATCCATCGGTAGGCGAGGGAAGTAATAAGAAACAAAATATATATAATAAAATTAAAACAATTAACGCAATCCTGCGTGTGGATGATTTTACATAAACTTTTATCCAATTCTAACTATAAGTTGTGGAACGTAACCATTAACTCGGCGCGGCGGCCAGATATTCATGAGAATTTATATCCTCACCCTCAGTTTTATTACCATCATAACAATATTAAGTCATTTTCCAATAATGCAAATTAGCAATAACACATAACGACCCCAAGCATAATTTCATAGTTCTATTTGCATAAAAGATATGAGGCTGTAATCTTTATTATTTTCATAAAGTATAATGATCAATCATCGGGATAAGTCACGTGTAATGTTAATATAATGTTTAACTGGCTACGCCTACGGCGACTTAATTTACTACGTGAACACCCTGTGTATTGTCCGCCATGCCCTTCCTATGTGCGCCTTTACGGTGCTATTAACATTCATCATGATTTGCATTGCTATTCATTAAATTAAAATTACAAATATTTCATTTAAATTAGTCGTATATCATTCAGTTATGAATATATACTTAGTCCAACGTTTATTATACACCAATATATTTTACGAGTACCTATGCGTACATTTTCGTAAAAAAATTAAAACACAGGCCTGTGCAGTAAATCATTACAACAAATTGTTTATTGTAATGCGGAGCCTCAATTTTTAAAGTTAATTCAATTCAACCATTGGAATATTTGCATAGTGAAGCTGATGAGTGTAAAACTGCAATACAAAATACCAATTCATGCATTGCTTGCCATTGTCACCCAGGCTTTTAACAAAGCAATAACACTAACAGTAATTAAGCTTTAAAAATAGTGAATATGTGTCGAAGCTTGCACCAAAAATCTTACATAGAACGTATCTACCTCCCACGTGATTTGGGAGGACAAAGTTTTATTAGTTTGAAATATCTGTATGATAGAAAGAATATCACTGAGTGCGGCTATTCTAACACTTAATAACGATTGAAAAGGAAAACAAAGAAGCGTTTTTATTTAGAGTCACTCTAAGAATCACTCATCGACTTAGACTACCAGAACTCGCGCCTGATCCTTTGCAAACTAGTGTTGCCGTCCAGACAAGACAAGACAAGAGTTGCCCTAGTCTTGTCCTGTCCTGAAATTTCAAGACAAGACTTGCCTAAGTCTAACTCTTGACAAACTCTATACAAGAGTCTAGATTAGAGTCTAGAAATAAAGTACATACCTAAAAATAATGATGGCATACTGATTAGGAGAGCATTTATTTCTCTCAACGTTCCATGATCATAATTTAAGTATAAAATCCAAACATCGTTGTCGGTGGGCAGCGGTCGGCGCCGTAATTGACATTAAATACCTAATCTTAATGGAACTGAAAATTGATATTGCTGTGGCGCACAAATAATAATTGGTTCTTTCACTGCAAAAATTTGTTTATATAGTTTTTTAATCGGGCTATATTATCGATGCCCGCAGCTAGTCAAGCGACATAAACGCGCCATTGTATGGAATTTGCATTGTGTAATGTATATCAACCCATGAAATGATCTATTTCTCAGAACGAAAAAATAAAGCGTGCTGTGAATTGTTGTGTCTGCAGCCAAAAAAAAAAAAAAAGGTTTTGCATAAAGAACAAATATCTATAGCTATACACAGTGATACCGATAGTGCATCAATTAATAAATTGGAGACCGACCCAAATCTCAAACACCCCTACGATATTATTACTGGTAGGAGCGATCATAGTTTGTCTGCTGATGAAGACAGAAACAGTGACACAGTCATGCCATCAACAACGTCCGATGACCTGTTATCAATTACCGCAACTAATAAACCAGGGCCCTCTGAGACGACAAAAGAATTGGAAGCGAAAAAAAAGACCGGGACATTGGGTCATTCTGGAAAACTTCTACTTAAGTTTTTCGAAATGAAGAAAATACGAAATAACGACAAAATTGGCACCTGTAAAATTTGCAAGAAAGAAATCCAAATGAAAAACGCTAACAACACTGGACTTAAGAGGCACCTATCTTCACGTCATCCGAAGCAATATGTTGAATTGTTTCCCAAAAATATTTCTAACGAGCCAAATGGTATTTTGGTATTTTTGGTGTCTGTTTAACTTCCTTAAACAATTTCATAAAAAAGGTATTCTTGTTTGATACCGATAAAACGATCCCTTTTCGAGAACAAAATATTTTTTGATAACGATAAAATTCCAATTCTTTGCCCAAAAAAATTTTAATTAATTTAATTCAGTGGGTCAACTCAGCAAATATTGAAAACCTACATAAATAAAATATTTTTAATAATAAATATAATAAATCCTAGAAATGAATGAACACGAAATATTTGCTTAATTCCTAATAATAATTTTCTTTATGAAACTACGATAGCAAATAATTAATACTTTAAAAAACGAAAAAGAAACTTGTGAGAATTTTTATCCCGAAAAAGGGTCGCTTTTTCGGAATCAAACAAGAGTACCTTTTTTTTTAGGAAATTGTTTAGGAGACCTAAAAAGTCAGCAAAAATTCCAAAAATGTGTCAAATGTCCAAAGTTTAAGGGTAAAAACTGTTAGGTAGTCCGCCCCTCTCTTCTTAAAAAAGATAGGAAAGGCGCCATATTTCTCAATTATAGATACCCACTAATTGTGCATACTGTCAAAATTTTATAAAAATAGATACAGGGAGTTGGGAGTTATCTGCAAAAAACCTTCCTCACGATTGAACCTTTTAAGGGCGAATAGCTACGAAGTGGGGCGCCCTAGGAAAAAAACTTAATCTTACTTATAGTCTTATTTTGACCCAAACTATATGCCCCAGGAGTACTTCCGCGTACTTTAGGAACACCCTATATACATATAGTGTAATCAAGACTCTTGATCTTTGAGGGACTCACTCTTGTCTTGTCTTGAAATTCCAAGACAAGAGTTTGTGGGGGTCTAGTCTTGAATTTTTAGCTCTAATCAAGACAAGAGTTAGAAATTCTAACTCTAGACGGCAACACTATTGCAAACAGGTATTCCTCTAAGGCCTGTGGAAGATAGAGGACTTAAAGCTAAATTCGCGAAGTCCGATCCTTAGAACCTGCTAAGACAGAACATGGACAAGTGGATGCACCCTATCTTTTATAAATATCTACGGCATCAGGGACCGTCTGATGAGTTAACGTTTTCTTTCCTCAAGTCAGTAGACTTAAGATCGGAGACTGGGAGTTTAGCATTGGCGTGTCAAGATGGAGTAATAAATACTCGAGTATACCGTAGTATTATTCTGAAGGATATAAGCAATCTACGTACAGAGTATATAATTCTCATCATGATACCCTAACACGCATACTCTCAGCATCTACCGTTCATCCAGTGTCATCCTACATCACCAGGAACAACGCATCACTTAGTGTGCTCTACTACTACATTAGGTACGCTTTTGGTTTCGACTAATACCCTATCATGCTGTACGTGCCTCAAGGAATCGAGGTGTGTAGAGTGCAGTAAGTGTAGTATATATTGAAAATAATCCTAACAACAATTCTAGATGTCATCAAATCAAACATGGTACTTCTAGATTTAATTGAAAAGAGAATGTATGTTATTGAGTTCTCTTGTCCAGAAGAAGAAATGTTACAACGAAAGAAATTCAGAAACGAGACAAATACAAAGATATAAATTCTTCTAATTTAGTAAAATATATCCAGATTTTGCAATATTTGGCAATTTTGGAAGTATAAGGCTGGCCTCTCTTAAGGAATTGAACACCAGTTCGCCTGTTGATCGGTCCACGTCGCTGATGATCAAAATGCAAACGGCAGCTCTCCTGGGTTTACTCCATGTTGTGAGGTTGTACAAGGTTGCATATTAGAAGGTGCTAATACCGTGCTGAACCACTGTCCCATATTCCTATTGTTTGGGTTGAGATTGGAAGGCTTGAATGCCCCTATCTCTCGGTTCTGATTATCGCTCATGTTGATTAATGAGGATAATCAAGTTTTCATTAAGAAAGAGTGTACATACAATTCACCTGTTCGCAAAGGCAAAGTCTGGCGCAAAGGTCTGCTACACGGTCAAGGACATATATGTTTCCTTATATTGTGTTCATTATGCTAATATCTTATCGGCAAGGAAAGTTCAGATGAAAATTTATTGTTTTTAATTTAGATAAAGCAAGGATGCTTTGGGGTAGCGTTTTGGGTCCCATAGTCTACAAATTGTACCTAGATTATATACAGATTTGGCTACAGTGATTGTTGCAAAATATAATAATTTACTTGAGACAAGTGTAATTAATACAAGAAAATGGAAGTGCTTTCGAGCGGTAAGCAGATAACATCGACACGTCGGAAAAACCAAAAAAGAATTTCGAATATGACGTAATAACATAAATTGAAGCCAATTAAAACCTTTATAAGAACACATTAACACAGTTCATGCACAGGGTGAGATAAAAAAATATTCAAAGAAATTTCTTTTTTAACAATTTTTCCAATTTTTATTAAATCACTCCGTATACACGGTTAAGGGCCTTAAAAATATCTACAATTCGATGTGCCCTACATGGTCGTCACTTAAAAAAATAAGAAAGTTGCAAGTCTGGGGAGTTTTAAGCGACGCACCCTGTATATGTGACGTGTGTCTATAATAATTTTTCGACAATGTCCCGAGTTTTCGCGAACCATTTCTCTCGTTCACTGCGTTGATTTAATAAATAAGGCAATTATTTTTTCACTTAATTCACTTCAACTCAAAGACGGAATGTGTAATTGAAGAACTCATCGTTCGTTTGAAGGATGTGACTTCTCCCCTTTAGCGTATGATTGCTAATTTCTACTCTCAGTGGGGCTCAGTTAAGTTCTCAAGGACGACCTAGGAGCGGTGTCCTGTAATAGACAAGAAAGGTATAAGTTCTTAGATTGTTTGTTCGTAAATTCATAGATTGTTTAGTGCTAGACTAGTATTACTATGAGAAGATGCCAGGGCGGAGCCAAAATGCGCGAATATTTTTACCAGTGGCATAGCTTTATCTGGGGTATAGGGATGTGTAATTGCAATAAAAGTTTCGCGGTCAAGGAACTGTGAAAATGTAATAGATTAAAACTTGCCAACTGTTACGAGTAACCTTTGTTCAGGAGAAGTGTAAGAATAGTAAGTTCTACTAAACTTTGCCTAATAAAGTTGTTTTATTATTATTATTACCGTCACCGCCGCTCTACTGCAGGACACCGCCGCCACTGGTGTTGTCATTGAATGTCACGTAATTCTTTCTTATTGGCTTAGAATGATGGAGCGCACAAACTCGTTTCTGCGCATATTTTTTGCTGGCATCTTCTCATAGTAATACTACTTTACCTCTAAAGTCTTCGCCTTCTTACGATGCACTTATTCTATATCTAATCACTTCTTAATTTTTTAATTACTTTTATAGATTTTCTCTCTCCAGCTTCTGTGATCTGATTGATGTCCTGAATAACAGACGTGAGAACCTTATGAGGGTTCTATACATTCAGTTGTCAACCTAGCACACAAAGGCTCCCGAGAGGTTACACTTAAAATTAATCATTCAGTCAAGAAAATACAATAGTTCAATAATACAATTTATTCCGTAAAGTCAAATATATTGGGAATAAATGAAGAAGTAGGATGGAGGCAACTTTTTTATTTGAAACTCTTTTCTATGATTAGCGTTTTCAAGAAAATCGCAAGTGAGGTTATGATTTCCTCTTTTGCGATTGGTGGCCCGGTACTGTAATTAATTGCTACTGGATTTCCACGTTATTCATCATTAAGCAAGTTTTGCAAATATTCCCTTTAAAGTGTACAGTAAATGTATATGCAAGAACCTATCTATTAATATGTAAGGTCTGCCTACCAAACATTGCAAAGGCGGACGCCTTCCATAGAGTACCTGTATCGCACCATCCAATCGAGAGTAGCAGTAGCAATTAAAAAAGATAGAGCAATATAAAAAGATTCACGACTTCCTAAAAGAGTACGAGTGCAATTTTACTTGGACTGACGGTAAAAAATGTTTACAAAAAATTTTGGTTCGCTCCTGGCTAGCTTTTTAGCTCCTAATAGTGATTATATTATTCACAGAAAATTGTCAACTGAAAGGCATCTTAAATGTCATTTTATGTGAGGCCTTCACAATCTTAGCAACAGTGTACTAGCGGCATAATAGTCTAGGTCTAGGAGATAGCTACATATATGGGGGATTGGATATAACATGGGGTTTTGGGGGGTGGTTTGGGGGGTTACATTGAAAAAAAAATGTTTGCATTCACAGAGACCATTCTTTGGTACAAAAACTCCAAGTTTGAGAAGGTGCCAATATTTTTTTTTTTGAAAAGCACTAGTTTGAGCCCATTTTAGGCTAAAAGTCCAATTTTTTGCCAAAAAATCTGGAAAATGTTGGCATATGGTTTTCCAGCACTGGGCATCTGGTCAGAAAGTGTTATACTAGGTTCCAATTTTGGCCATAATTGATGTCGCCAGTGCTGCCAACTGGACGGAGAAAAAATGTTGGCATATATCGAATGTTGATCGTCAACTAACACCAAGCTCCAACGTGTTATACCCTGTTCCACAATTGAATATTTTCGGGGGCGGCTAGCGCCAAAACCGTCAGGGGGGGGGGGAGGTGTGTCTCACATAAGATAAAATACTCAGAAAAATATTTGCTAAAACATAACAGCAATGCCAACATGTTAAATTCCAGGCCTCGTATATGTAGCTTTCTCCTAGACTATAATACTCAATAAGGATAGCTTATGCGCTATGGTGTTATCCGAATGAGAATTTTTAGGCCAATCAGCATTTTCCATAATTTCGTTACAATTCAAAGTTCGGCTTCCGACATGACACTATTTTTTTTAATGCTCCTGTCTTACAGGTAAGTCGGCCGATGAAAATATTTTGCCCTTATGGTAAAAGTACCCCCACGAAAATTTTAGTCTTTCTTTCCTAATAATTAGTTTTGGAGGTACTCCCTTTTGCATTTTCCTCTTTTTGGTACATAAGTTGGGCGTTCTTTTCAAATTTTCACCTTACATGCTACTTTTTGTCGTAGACATGAAAAAATGTGTTAGAGTCAAATTTTTGCATAGGTGCCAAAAATTTGCTTTGTTTTGCTATCAAACATCTTTTGTGGTGAAACACGAAACATTTTCTAAGTTGATTTTTGCTACTTTTTGACTTAGATCGATTCTCCGGGGTTCTACTGCTACAGGGACTGGGCCCACTTATAAAAGGGGGCCCCAAAGGCTGCTAAACCTCGAACGCAGGGTAGGGTAGTCACCCTGAACAAAATTTTAATATTTTACGTGCAATACCCCCTCTGCAATACACTAGTGAGGAGGGAGTCTCACACAGCCGACTAGTCAGGTCCTTGGAGATGGCTTCGATAATTGGAGTGGTGTAGGTGGTCAGATATGAAAGACAACGTCGTTCTAATTAAACATTTAATAAAATATAAGGGTACGTAGTACAAAATATTTCACAATTAGGTATCACCGATAACTCGGTACGCAGTACAATATATCTCAATATACCCTAAAAAGTGCACTAGTAAGTGGGGCCCACATGCTTAACCTAATATACACAAAATATCTTACAAAATAATAAATCTTTGATAAATGTACAAAAGGTCATATGCCAGAAGCGTGACAAAAAAAACTACAAGTGACCCAAGGTACGGTAAAACATAAAATTACTTAAAATCATTGACATCTATTTGTAAAATAAGGCAAAACTATTCAGTTAGTGAAGTAACGATACACAAAATATACCAAATATTACTGAAATCTAAAATGTTACTGAGATTTACGTTACGAGCAAAATATTACCAATATTCCAAATGAAAATTTATTTTACTGTCCCGTGGACGTTGAGTTGATGTACCGGATCCCTCGTTAAGAGAATATGATTCCGCTTACCTTTGGTAGTGTCTGAATACCTTTTCCCGTCTTACCAGGGTAGCGTAATTCAGGTGATAACAGCCGCAGGTGGTAGACCATCTACGTGGAATCTAAGGTAACGTGCCGAGATCCCCAGTACCATACATACACAAGATGTCAGTCAATAATCCACCATCTAGATACCAAAATCTGGACTAGAAGTTGAAACCAGAGTCAGGCTGGAAGTCCCTCGTAAAGTGTAGAATGTGACATAAAAGCTCAAGTAGAAAGTAGAATACGAGTAACAGATCCAAGTAAAATCATAAGGTATCAATCCAAATAGCCATAAACTAACAAATAGATTCCAATACTTGTAACATACTCAACAAGGAAACAACTAAGGAACAAACAACAAACAAACAAACAGCCCTGCAATAAAATAAATAACCTAAATTACAAATCTATTTCAACTTTAAGTGGGTTTTCAGAGACGTACCTGAGATGTGATGTGGGCTGAAAGAGGTCCTTTGCCGTCAAAATGGCACTCCAAAATCTTGCATTCAGACTACACCACGTGCTTTGAAAATTGACTTTATCCGGAAATCCGTAGCTGCATTTCCCCCAAAACGATACTCAAAACCAAATGAAAATAGAACTAATCTTGTTGTGATGAATACTAAATCCCATAAATGGAGCAAAACTTACAATATTGCTAAAACTCGTATTCAGACGACTCAATCTTCAAGCAGCAAAAGGAAAAATGAAAATGTCCTCTATCAAAATGTCCAGTTCTTGTCTTCCGTCTCAGTACGTTCAGAATTTCCACTAAACGGCGTACCCCACAACTAGAATAGATTTTCCTAACTTCGTTAATATCCACAAATTTTATCATAATATACTCTGAAAGCCATCCCCTCATAAATCTACCCACCAAAAGAAGGTTTAATCAACAATACTAGCCACTGTAGACGCTTTAAAAGGGCGTTTTTGCAATGCACTGTCTTAATGAATATCTGAACGCACTCACCCGTACTTCCTGTAACAAAACGCATTCAATGGCCAACATGAACCAGGTAGTGCTATTATGCAACCAGTTATACTCTATTAATATCTATTGGCGAGAGACGGTATCAATAGGCTCAAATGCACAATAAAATTTGGGAAAATAACGAAAAATAGTACATACATTTCTGGCCATTATTAAATGTGAAAATCGACCGTAACACTACAATATTATCACAATATATTTGATGTGTTGATATGAAGATCATATTTTAATATGTGTAGAAAATATGCATTTTTTTCTATTTCTGTGATGACAAAATGCGAGAATTTGCAGGAGTAAATTTAGCAAGCGCCAAACCTTTTTTATATTTCGAAGCCCTCTTTTGCGATTGGTGGCCCGGTACTGTAATTAATTGCTACTGGATTTCCACGTTATTCATCATTAAGCAAGTTTTGCAAATATTCCCATCATCATTTTAACTTGTCTTCGATATTCAATAGTGGCATTCCATCCTGTTGATAAATTGTTCATAACAGTAAACTAATATAAATTTAAAAAACAATAATAATTTCACGTTAGATACAAAGTAAAAAATAAAACTAAATACGTGTCTCAGTTTCAGAAAAATATTCAGGCAGATGATATTTCAGGACTACTTCTTTCACAACCGCAAAGAAAACAGGATATTGCTCATAAACAGTGTCCATTGATGAACGACTCATTCATCAATTAACAAAAATAAAAAATGCATGACCCGAATTCGGCTCATCAAAAATATATTTCCATTCATTATCTCCGTCTATTTTCGTTAGGTCATTCACTGATTGATTACCGCTTTATACTTTGTCGTATTTTTCTTTGTTCATTCAGTAGCATTTGGGTCAATATGCACATTTTGCGTTCTATTGTCTATTTCAGTAGTAACCACTTATAGTCCAGTTACTAAAGATGAAGATGAAAGAAGTCGAACCTCGGAAAAAGAAAAGGACGGTTGAAAATCGGCCCAAACTAACTGTGTTATTAAAAAAACAAAAATGTTTCATTGCAAAAATTTAATTTGAATTTTGAGAATTCTGTTTTCCATAAATATATCGAGAAATCGAATAAAAAAGATAAATTATTTCTTTAAGAAGAGGACATTTAGAGGAAAAAAATGTCTGGTTTTATTTTCTAGGACGAATAGTTTTTGGGTAAAATGAAATTTAAAAAGGTACAAAAATGAAACATGTACATAATCTTTTACTTTTTTTATATTCTCGTGTTTAAAATATGTAAGTTTGTAAATTTCATGATTGAAAAATAGAAAGAATATTTCAATGTTTCCTCTGTTCAATGTTAATAATTGTCCTCATCAGCATCTTCATTTTTTTCTTCTATTAGAGTTTGCCCATCATCAGAGATAACATCTTAATTTTTACAAACATCACATATTGATGTGCATAAGAGTCCTGCTTTCTTATAAGTATAGGACTCTTAAATATCCCTTTTTTGCAAATGCAAAATATCATTTACAAAATGGTTTTTAGTGCATCATTGTTATTAGTGTTAGGATTTTCTCTTCCAAACCCAATCTTCTGCTGGTAAACTATTAGAAAGCCATCGTTGAACCTGCATATTTACTTTATAAACATGTTACCTTACAGTATGGATATGGGCGGTCACATGCAAGTTTTATAGCTTTAATAGCCTTTTTAAAATTTCTTTTTTAATTTAATGTATATTGTTGATGACATTTACAGTACAATTTTATGGATGTTGCATTGTCATTTTTTATCCGTGCCATCTTTACTCTCACAACTGATTTCAATTAGCCCTCTAGAAACAGTTTCTGTAGAGTCAGTGTCGAAATCCATATTACATGATTAATAATAATGGTAATAATAATAAATCGTCTTAATTTATTTTTACGTGCTGGCGGAGTTTAACATAGCTACAAACAAAAATGTTGGGCCTTTGGTTCTTGTACACACACTAAATAACAATTTTATTTTCTTCACCCCCTTTAGTAATGGGGTGGTAATGTAAAATTTTTGAGACCTTAATTTCTCTTATATGTCTAAATACCAATTTTAGGGACTCTTACATGCTTGATTTACATATTTATAACCATTTACGCCAATTTACCCCCACTCTTCAACGGAATAAAATCAAAATATCTAGTTCCAGATCTCGTTAAAATACATACGTGCACTAAATTTTAAGTCAATATCGAAGTAATCGTGCGTACAAAAAAAAGTCACAGGTGACCGACAGACAGAAATTTTGTTTCTCTCAAACTTAAAATCTCAACTTTTCATGACATTCTAAGCCTATTTGAACAGTAAAAATTTTCAAACATTTCTTTGGCGTTACTATACTTCCACTGGATGTGGAAGTGATATTTGAATATATCCTAATATTTTAAGGTCATTGGTTATTTAATAATTTATTTTTAAGAGCAAATATAAATGAGTGTAATGATAATCATTTTATAGTATCAGATATTGCATTATAGGGAATGGGCGAATTATATGAGAAGGACTTCTGGAAGAGAACCTAGAACCTAGACATTTTATATAATCTCTCTCCTGTAAACTCCACCACCATCAATGTAACATCTTCTGCGGCCATTACTAAAAAAAAATTACTGCCGATTTGGAAGAATTGATATTTAAACAGTGATTTTTATAAACCTCCACGATGTCCTCTATTTCCTTATTTGGGAGTGGAAATATTTCAATTAAATTTTCCACAGGTGAGATGTGATAGAGCTCCGCATCGTCGACATAACATTAAGATGAGAAATACTTTACAGATTTTTGGAAGTCAGACGGATAAATTGTAAACAGGAGTGGAGCCAGAATTGATCCTTGTGGAACACCATGTAAAATTTCTTTATTTTCGGACTCCACGCCATATGTAGCAAATATCTGACAATCTAATTTATGTACAAAATAAAGCGTAAAACATTCAACACACTAAGCACCTTCTATTAATAATTGATAAAAATAACATTAAACTTTCACATACACTGCGTTTAAACCCATTGTACTTTTTCTGAAAGAAATTTCGTTGACACGAATTGAAAGTATGAAAACTCGTGAGTTACAAGTATTATACCTTTGCAAAATACTGTTTAGTAAAATGACTAAACTCGCATTTTAGACATGACATAAACTCATAATTTTTTTTTTCACGCATAATAGTGAATTATTAAAAAAGTTTTCACTGTGAAATTAAAAACTATGTGACGCACTAAATATCCCATAGTTTTAGTATCATTTTGCGTTCTTTCTTTTTGTGAGGAATAAATTTCACAATTTCAAAGCTAGTTTTATGGTTAATTTCGAAATATGTCGAAATTCACAAATTTCAAAGTGCACTCTTTTAAAATCAATAAACTAAAGATTGGTGTCACTACTATTAAATCAAAATATATAGTATTAAAAATGCAATTCTACAAGAATTATACATTTTCATCAATTTTTGAAGATAAAACAATACTTTTAGTCAAAATGCGTTTTTGCCTACGAAACTAAGTTTTTACAACCAAGTACATCATTCAGGTGCATCTAAAAGCTTACGCTTTATTCTTTGAGATGTTTCTTACAAGTTTGTATTTAACTTGCTTTGTACATATGTAAGAATGTTTAGTTCAAATCTTGCAAGTCAATTTTGAACCACTAAACGACGTCCAATTGAGCTGAAATTTTGCACACACGTGTATGTTATGTAATATCAGTTGAGAAAGCGACGTTGATCTTTATCGCGGCGGTACTTTGACAGGACACATAAATCAAACCTAGGCGCCTTGTCGACTTTTTTTATGATTTTTCAATTGTCTTTGGTCAGAGTATAATTCTGATGACAATAAAATATTATGGTACCAATGGTAGTATATTATGGAACCCATCAACAATATAATGGAACCCCTTCAAGACACTGTTTAAATATCAATCCACGAGCTGAAATTTTGCGTACACGTGTAGTTCTGATGACAATACAATAGTATGGTACCAATGGCACAATATTATGGAACCAAATAATAATAATATAATGGAAGCCCTTCGAGATGTAAAGTTCAATTGAGCTGAAATTTTGCATACACGTGTATAATATGGCTAATATCAATTGAGAAAGCGATGTTGAACTTTACCTCGGCGGTACTTTGATAGGAGGCACAGATCAAACTGGCCTTTTTTTTATGATTTTCCAATTGACTTTAGCCAGAGTATAGTTCTGATAACAATACAATATTATAGTACCAATGGTACAATATTATGGAACCCATCAACAATATAATGGAGCACTTCGAAATGCATTGAGCTGGAATTTTGCATACGCATGTAGTTCTGATGACCATACAATATTATGGTACCAATGGTACAATATCATGGAACTCAACAATAATATAATGGAAACCCTTCGAAATATAGCGTCAAAGCGTGCTGAAATTTGGCATACACGTGTAGTCCGACTTTAATTATTTTTTTCCTATTATTATTTTACTAGTTCATGCAAGAACTGTATGATTTTATTTTGGTACTTTTTTTTTAACGTTAAAATTTGAATTAACAACCACACGTGTATTGCGCACATTGTTTAGTGTCACACAACCTTCAACATCGAAGATGCCATGCGCGCAGAGGTAGAACACGAGGTACCCTCAACCGTTACACGTCTCAACGGCCGGTCGGTCCATACAAATTAAACCCTTAAGATATTAAAAATTCATTCGTGAGTGACTTCAGATATTAGTAAACAACATCCGCTCTGGAAGGGCAAAATACTCAAGAGAGATCTGTCAGAAGAACTGTGGAAGCACGCCGCAAAAAGCGAAAAAAAAAAAAAAGGTGAGTGCCATATTTAACATTCAATGTGTACTTAAATTTCGTATCATAAATAATTTCAAATACGCTATCGAACATAAACACAAAATCATACGGTCCTTTGAGTGCCAAGAGAGTGGAGGAATTTTTCTGAAGAGTGTTTTACATTGGTAACGATGCGACATTTCCAGAAGTCTTCTCGCTTGAACTGTGAATCCGTGGGGACGGCTTGTCTTTTCGAGAGGAATTTGATGTTCCGTTGCAGCCAAACAGATATTTGTTGGATTTGTGGTTGATTTCCTAGCGAGTCTTCATGTCCTACTTCTTGCCGCAGGCATTCGGACTGTTTTGAAGGCTGTGTTTAGCTGGATGTCCGAGTGGTGAATTTCACGTTTTTGTTGAATAATGCTCTCCATGGAGGTAAACTTTTATTTTGGGTTGTCTTATGAAATTCTTATTTAAATTGTGCATTACAGAGTGTAAGTGATTCACTGTAATGATGTTCTGGAGAAATATGTGGGCTTAGTTATTGGTTATGGTAATTTTCAGGGGAATGAATCGTGCTGGTTTGGCAATTATTCACGTTGATCCAGGGAGGCCTATGCTGGTATAGCTGCTGTTTACTGGTATGTTGTAAAAAGGTGCCGCACGAAATTACTGATAACCAGGAGATGCAGTCTAGGTATCGACGAGTTCTATTGAGAATGTCATAGGATTGCCAAGATTCATGAAGGTTTTCTCTTCCTTTATTTTTTTATAATTTTCTTGCAAAGGCATTGAGCCACTCATTTAATAACTTTTCAATAACAAAAACAACCGTATACGTAAACATGTCAAAAAAATTTAAAATTGTATAAAAAATATTACATTTTTTTTTATATGTTTACGTATACGGTTGTTTTTGTTGTTTTTTTTTTATCCAAAAAAAAATATAAACGCATTCGGGGATTGTTAATAACAAATTTTTTATTAGATAAACAAATAAATTAACAACAAAAAAAATATTTTTTTTCCATCTTATAGAGAATTGCAAAAAATTAATTTTAAGAATAAAATCAATTTTAAGAATAAAATTGTTTCTTAATAATTAGTTTGAATAATTAAAAAAGGAAAAAAATCAATATATTAAACAATTAAAAATGTTTTTAAAGAAATTTATTTTTTTTAAATCATATTTTATAACAAAAAAATGTCAAAACAAATTTTTTAAAAAATAAGTAATTTATCTATTTGTTTATGAAATTTGTTTAAATAAATAGCACTAAAAATTTAAAGTTTATGTAATGTTATAGTATTTTTGAATATAAAAACAGTAAGTAATAACAATTAAAATTATAAAAGAAAATTTTCAACCTCTCTTTTTCATTTTTTAGTAATAATAATAGACTATAACAACGAAAAACATCGCAATGTCATAATCCCATAAACGCTACGAATCTTGGACCCTTAAGTGAAACGGAGGGGGGCCGCGAGATAATTAAAGAAAACAGATCAATCTTGGGCTGCTGTGTGTAGCAGATCGTGGACACTCCTTAGCCCGGATAAGTGGTGTATCGTGCCCACGACATAAATACTCTAGCTCAGGTATCTCAGGGCGTTAAGCCCAAGCTTAACGTAAATTACAGAAGTTATTAACTCAAGGTCATGGAGGTTTACATCCTTGGTGGTCGCAATCAAAATAATGACACTCTCTCTAAAGTAGAAACGTACTATATTGTGTTTTGTTACAAATAATTATCTGTCAATTTCCACCGGGCGACCGGTAATTTATTATATTTATATATTTAATCTTTATATACTAAATAAGGGTGTCCGCAAAGGTGCGGAAAATTTCCTTCGTGTAGCTACACTCGGTGTACAGGAGTACGTAGTAAAACTTAACAAACAGCCGCCATGGTTTCAGTGAAGAACTCTATAGTACGTGAATAAAAACATATCTTACATGAACTTCAAATATATACAGTAGTTTTCCCGGCGGAGAATTAAACAAAATACTAAATTAAGCTATCTAAACAAATACTAAACTTAATTAGTGGTACGATACCAGACGTTCACTGTATTACGGCCCTACGGGGTAGCTTCCGGGTGGCGAGACGATGCCTGGAAAGTTCCAGCCCCTTGGACAATGTTACTCCAGTCCATGGATAATAGCCAACCCAAACCTTGGATAATAGCACCCCCAAACCGTGGACTTGGATAATATTGAACCCCCAGACCTTGGATAATATTAAAAATATCTAAGGTCTCCGCGAAGCGAAATAATTTTAGTTGCGTTGGTTTAAAAATTATCCGACTTGAAATATAAAGGCAAACTTTAAAAAAAATTTAATTCAATAGTAGGCTCATTTCATGAAAAATCGGTTAAAAAATTTTTTTCCAACGGGATATTGTTCCTTTAAGTATCTAAATAATACCATATTTTTTAAAACTTTCAAATTAATATTTAATAATATAGAAAAATATTTTTACTTGTAACGGCCGGTTTCAGATTATCGCAACGGCTTAGTGATCGCAGCGCGGTCCCTATTTTCAACATTAAATTAAAATTATTAATAATAGAGATAGAGTTTCGGAAGTCGGGACTTTTTTTTATTGGAAATTTTTTCCTCTTTAATAGTCTTTCTTTAAAATTTATTAAATATTAACAGTTTTCGAGTTATTTGCAAAAGACGAAACTCGTTATTTTTTCAATCTCCATTTGTTTATAACTTTTGCAATTGTTTATGTGAGGGTAAAAAATGTTTTAACATTTTTCTAGACGTCATTCCGAATCCGCTCTCACTCATATTTTTACGAGCTTTATCAAGCATTAACACGGCTTTGAACTTGTGAACTAGTCTATGACAAAATTTCATCACTAAACTAGTTATTGGCTAAGTGGTGCCCTCTTTTGTTTATCTGTGTCCACTCTCTCTACTCAAACCCCTTTTTGCTCTCCGAAAAATACTAGCTGGCGTACGCATGTGAGTTCTTTCTGTGTGTAGGCATAAAAAGTGTTTTTAAAAATAAGCTTTTATTTTTATTTAGGTATTATTTAAAACGAAAAAAGTAATAATATATTATGTTGAATTAATTGTCTTAAAAGCTTGTAGTGTGAAAAAAAATACTTACTTAGGTACTTACAACATTTGTCAAACAAAACTAATGTTTGTATGAACTTCTTGCACGCGAGAAGCTTTTAGGACAATTAATTCAACATTATATATTGTTATTTTTTTCGTTTTAGTGCACCTAAATAATAACAAAAGCTTGTTTTTAAAAAGTTTTTTTACATGTAATTTTTTTAAGTTCATATTTGACCAACATATGAAGTTGCATCTACATTTCAATTTTTTTAGTTTCTCGCGCAAAAGTAAAGTCGTAAAATCCAAACGCGCCTTCACTTCTTTTTACACAAAAACTGTCCATCCTATGAAAAAATCACGTGACCTTTTTTTTTATAAATTTCTGCTTATTTTTAAAACCTAAGTCCGATTAATATTTCTCCAGATATTGAAGAAAAACGAAATTATGCAACTCCCCCTGTGACAATGTAATGTTTTTTGTTTTTTTAGTAATATGCTTTGAAAAATATCTTGTGCTGAATTTCAGCAGCTCTTCATTTTTTCCGAGGTTAAAAATTTTGGCAACTGGACTATTATAGAAGTACTAAATATATTTGTCACAAATTACATCTCGAGTGAACGTGTAAATTAGGCGCAACAAATCCATCGACAAATCCTCACCTGCCTACATATCCTAGATGGAATTAGACCAGTTTCCTGTCTCCTCACAAACAAAGACGGTCATCAATCATTTATTTAAACAAAACAAGTCCATTGTTGCGTAAGCCGGCTAATCGGCACGTGGCCAGCAATGATCGCATTTAGATAAGGCGACACAAATAAGTGAGGGTGCATTTTGTAATTTATACCGAGTGATTCAGATTGTATTGGTACTAAATCGAGTATCTTTTGTTGGGCCGAAGATAAGCGGAGAACGGTTTTTGGTTTCAAGCGACTGTAATTTCCGAACAGAGATGGCTTTCAGTTAGCGCTGCTGGTTATTTTTAGGGTTTTTATTGGAGATATGATGGCAGGCCTGTCATGTTAACACGTGTATGTTTTTTTATCCGGTCCTTTTTTGTTGTTATTTGACGCGATTTTAAATAGGATGTCTGGCAGCCAGTTGATTTCATTTCTATTCAGAATAATGTATTTACATTTTTCACTTTTTATTTGAAGCGCTTCGATTTAATTGAATTATGACTGGGACATATTTCAGTTATATGCTGATGATAACGCCCACCTATAGTTGCGTGTGCCTTTTTATTTTCAATCGGTCGGAGTTAATTGAAAATTTATATGCTTTTTTTTTAAATGAAACCATGTTGGCTGATAAAATTTAATGTGATTATCCGTTGCGGTGTTTTATCAAATTCGATAACGTAATAGTCAAATATAAAATAAAAGCTGTTTTATTTTTAAATGAAAAAGCATCATTTATAAAATCCTCGTTATTGAATTAAATATGGACCCCTTCCATTATTTAAAGACCTTTCATAAAGATATCAGTTCCTAATAATGACGAAGAGGTTCAACGAATTGTTTATTTTCTCTAGTATTAAAGGAGAATAACACAGGGCAACAGAATAATACAGGGCAAACAGGCTATTCAGAAGCTAAATTCGATTTGGTGGTTAAAAGAAATAAAGAAATCGACAACAAAAGGATTTATAAAAGCGTTGTTCAAAGCATAGTGACATATATGGAGCAGAAACGTGGGAAATAACAAACAAAAAAATAAGGAAAGACTGCTTGCGGTGGAAATGGAGGCATTGAGAAGAAACTGAAGGGTGTCTAGGCTAGAACATATAAGAATCACCGAAATAAGAGAAAGAATGAACACGGAAGAAACAATTATAAATGACATAGAGAAGAAAAGACTGCTATGGTATGGACACTTAAGGCGTATGGAGCCAGATAGGTGGCCTTAACGAGTGTGACAGTGGTATCCTCTAGAAAGAAGAAAAAAGGTACAACTGCGAGAGAATGGATGGAGGGAGTGATGGATGCGATAGAAAGAACAGACCTGGACGATAATGACTGGATGAGGAAAAGAGTGTGGTGCTCAGGATACGACAAACGGCCCAATTAGCTGTAAACCACTCGCTGGATATGTTTATTAAAGGAGAATAAGACTAGGCGAACACGATTGGATAATGAATTCTATAAATTTGCTGTTCGTTGCAGTCACTGGCCAAATAATGGAATAACATATTCGCAGGAAGGACCTCGCACGTTTTAAATAGAAAATGGCTCCCAGTCGATTTGTGTCTAATTGTGATAGTTGCAGTTCGAGTCGGTCTGACCAAAGTTTTCTCGAAAATGTCTCGATTGCAATCTGCAAGGGCTAGAAAATGAAAAAAATGAGGTAGGCTTATAACTACAATGAAAGCTAATTAATTAAAAAAATCTGTCAACAAAGATTTAAGGTATGCTTATTCTATTTGTAGGATTGCTTTTGATGCTTTTAGCTCCCACAATTTCAAAAGCTGGGGTTATGGGGGTAGATTCGGCAATACTGATATAATTAAAAATCATCCAGTAAATAGTGCGAGGTACAGTTAGGAGGTAGAGGTAAGATAGCAGAAAGAGCAGCTATACAGATTATTCAATACTTTTGGAAGAATTTTCTGCTATGCACATTCTAGAGGCAGCACTTTCTCATTTTGGAACATGCCAGTTGCTCTTGTTCACATTTTGACGACCAATCAAACATCCAAATTACCAAATTACAATATTTTTATTTTGTTCAACTGTGCTTTTACAAGTCATTTTTTATCATCTTGTTTATTTCATTTAACAATCATTTATACATTACATAACAATAACGTGACTAAGCACGTGAAGTGACACAACAGCCAGATGTTACGGCAGATGATTTTCAGATCTTGTAATTTTAAATTAAAAAATCGGTCTCTGTTAACTTTAACCGTATATGTTTGTTTTATATATGAACGATTTCACTTCTAGAATTGTATTTTCAAGAGAGGAATGTAAGTGATATTTTGCAAATGCAGGGAAAATAAAGCAATGTTATAGGTGTCAAGGGATAAAACACATTATTTGCACAAAGCAAATTATTAGATGGGAATATAGAGTTCAACGAAGGGTCAAGATGGGTAGAGGGGATGAATCAAACATCCGAGTCACACTATTTCACAAGCGAGTCGCAGTTTTTCATATCTACTCGTCCGACACAACATGCGAGTTGAAGTTTTTTGCATCCAGATGTCCAATAGGACATTTACGTGGCACCCTATAACATCCGAACCTCCAAAGAAATATCTGAATGACAATTTCACACATTCGGCTTTTCTATTATACAAACGATCGTTAGTTTTCCATCTCCAGACATCGAATAAAATATCCGAATTGCAGTTTTCATATATGAATCCAGTCATTACTTTCTAGATGTCCGACTAAACATGCAAATCTTGCTTTTACATCCAAACGTGTAAAGCAGAATTCGGTTTTCCAATATAAGCTGCCTGTTTCTGAATAGAATAAAAATGAGTAGTTTTACTAAACTGACAAAAAATGTGCACCATAAAAATATCATTTTTTTAAATTTAATCTCGGTAGTTATAAAGTTTAGTAAAACAAACACACTTTTTTTTCATACCCTATAGACAGTTACGTGATTTTAAACAACGGGCTGTTTCACAAATAAATTATCTCTTAAATCCTGAAAATCGCATATCGATATCTAATCTAATCAGAAAAATACAACCTTTAAAAATACAACCTAAAAATTCGCTTGGTCCGTTTCAGTTTGTTTCAATTTCGCTACTTTTATATTTCGAATACATAAATTGTTAGCTAGACTTTTACAGTTTAATTAGACAGAAGACCTTTCCGGCAAAAGTTACACGTAAATATTGTAATATTTATAGCACTTACGGGAACAAATTAGAAAACGTAGAAATGACCACCATGCAAATCAATTGTAGGCACAAACGATATAAAGCTACATATAGAGTCAAAAAATCAAAACTATTATCTGCTCATTACAATTCGTAAAACTTATTCAACCACTTAGAAAATACTTTCTGCTTAACTAAACAACTCTTATTTCTCAAACTTATGAATATATATGAATAAACACTTAATATAATATTAATTCTTTTCTGCATCACTTACTGGTATGCATACCGTCCTAAATACGATTCCAGTAGCGCTACTAGATGGTGCTACTACAGCCGTATTTGATTTCTATTTCTGATGGATGCTATGGTCAAAACAATGGGCAATGTATTAATGCTTTCTTTGTGCTTGCTTGTAATGTAATTAGTTGGTTTGAGCCAATTTATTTATTCCAATATCTATGGTTCTAACGTACTATTTTGTTTTTTGGTTGTCATTACATTTAAAATAATAATATGGTGAATTTCGAGGATATTAAATTTCTGCAGTTGCGTTTGTTAAATATTTATAACTAAAAGATCAAATTTTAGTCTATGAACATTATAAGACGACTTTTCTGTATTTCGTGCAAGGAATTACCCCCCCCCCCCCGTTATCGAGAATGCTGAACATGATGGGAGAAGTTTTTGACCGCCGCAACTTTCTGAAATGGCCAAAAACTACCTTCCTTTCCTTTTAAGGATCCCTTTATGTTTTCATATGTAAACGGGTCTGGGGAGTGATTTATCGACGGGTTATACTTGAAATAATATGGAAGGGGATTATAGAGTAAATGGAATGCAGACAGCAGGCCTAGGGAGTTGAATAAACCCTCCCGAGGGGTGGAAAATCGTTTTTTTTTTTTCAAATGATTCTGTTGAGAGTATCCCCCGTTTTTTGGGGTCGCTGATCACGGGAAAAATATTCATTTCTAGCTCCAACCCTTCCTCATTCCTCAAACGGGCAGAAACCACCTCACTCACCAGAAAGCATGCTATCCAAGATTTATAGGTTTTCCGACACATGATCGTTATTCCTGTGCATATCTCTCTATTTTTCACGGAAGAGAAGGTGGTAGTAACCTCGGAGGTTGCTTCAACCCTTCCAAGGGGTATAAAATTCATTAATTTTTTTAAGTCCGAATGCGATACCAAATCAATTATATAATGTAGTATTAGAATTAGTTAGCAAGCTTTACTTAAAAAAAAGTCCACACCGAGAAGATTTCAATTCTATAAGATATAAGTATTTGCAGACGAGACCCAAAAATGTCAACATTTGCACGTTGCTTCCAGCTGAAGGAGCGATCAGAGAACACGCATTGCATGTTTACTTTCCATGCCAAGCGTGACTTTTAAACGATATGTTCGCTACTCGGAGAGGTGGATAACGGAAAATAATTCTTTGGAGCCAAAATTTTCAGAAAGCACAAATTGATACTAGATTTTTTTTATCAAGATTACCACTGTACTTGTAAGAACAGCTGTTCAATGCGATGCAGTTGTTTAAAATTAGGGTTAACATGTACTGTTATCTGTAAGGACTGCAAAGACGAAATGTGTGAAAATTATACACCAGATGATAAAGATGTATGTACAGAAGAGAGAGCAGATGACGATGACGATAATGATGATGATATTTATTTTAATTTAATCCCTGAAATTGGTTTAAGCGATTCCGATTCAGATTCGCTCACTGAAACGGCGGATGAAGAGGAAGAAGAAGAAGAGATCGCGTGCGATGTGCATTTTGAGGAAAGAATATGAGTATTGTTGCGCTATTTGTCAACGACCTAGGTTGTTTTAATTAATTTTAAGCAAATAATTTATTTTGTCATAAAAATTTTGTGTAATTCTTTGGATAAACAACATTGCCATTGACGACAAAATTTATTATTCATTACTCCTCGATGAAGAAATCATTATACCCTACTCAGCAACCTACACAATCATCGCCCCAGCGATAAGTGATGGATGAGGTTAGGTAATATTTTTATCGTGATCAGTGCCTGCGAAAACAGGGGAGGACGTATTGACGATCCAAAATGTACTTAATGAATTTTACACCCCTTGGAAGGGTCGAAGCAACTCCCGAGGTTGCTACCACCTTCCTTTCAGTGAAAAATGAAAGAATATGCACAGGAATAACAATCATGTGTCGAAAAACCTGTAAATCCTGGAGTGGTGAGTGAGGGGTAATTTCTGCTCGTTTGAGAGATGAAGAGGGGTTGGAGCTAAAAATGAATATTTTTACCGTGATCAGCGACCCCGAAAACGGGGCAATATGCGTTTGAACCGAATCATTTGAAAAAAAAAGCTTTTCCACCTCTCGGGAGGGTTTAATTAACCTCCTGGACGTGCTGTCTGTATTCCACTTACTCTATGACCCCCTTCCATGTTATTTCAAGTATAACCCGTCGATAAATCACTCCCCAGACCCGTTTATATATGAAAACCTATAGGGATCCATAAAAGAGGTGGTTTTTGGCCGTTTCAGGGGATTGCGACGGTCAAAAACTTCTCCGACCACTTGCATCGTCTTCAGCACCCCCTAAAACTGCGGAGGGGGAGGTAATCTCGTCTTTGCCCCGAATATTTACACTATTTCTGCCGTCATTACACAGACTATCTAATCAGATAATAAAGTGTCGATTCTCTCTTCTTTTCTCTTCTCTTTATTTTTACTAGGCAACAACGCTATGGAAAAATTCAAAGCACTAGTGACATTGCATACTACAAAAGTTTTCCCCTATACATCACCTGAGCAATGGGGTAATTAATATATTATGTGCCCTATTTTTAGCAGAACCTTAGAATAATTTCTTGAAAAATCAATGTTATTAAGCCTAAATAGAAGTTATTACTGGTAATTAGTAAGATCTGGCACCTCGTAAGCGGACTATAATTCTGTTAGTAAAATAAACTAAATAAATAAATAATTCACACAAACTCTGAGTAAAACTGTTAATAACTTACTATTTCGCTGATGTTAGAATTGCATAATAATTTATTAGTTTCCGACTATAATTTCATTAAATTTTTTCAGCTTATATGCTTTTTAAAACAAGCTGAAGACCTTGAGATATGATATATTCATCTTGGTAACAAGAGGCTCGTGTTTCTGACCTGCCCACCGTGGTTACATCAAGTAATGAGCGCAATTTATAAAACCCATGAATGAATGAGTTGTTACACGGTTTAATTTTTCATCAGATCGTTTGTTACCAGCTCAAAATGCCGATTAACTTGTTTATGTCATTGTAGTTTTTTAAACGCCATATTTCATTTTATATTAAAATGTGTTTTACATACGAATGTTTGACGTGGAATTATAACATTAATAAAACAAATTAAAGGTAACCGATAGCACTGTCATTATAATAATTTTACTGTAAATCTTTACTTAGACTCAAGAACAACATATTAATTTCGAAATGACAAGGTTTATGTTAAAGTTGAAATTAAAAAGCGGTTAAGCTGATCATTTCTGTATTTCACATTAGTGCCTACAAATAACTATAATCATTTTTTATTATATATACATTATAATCTGTGTTTTGACAATTAAAAAGCGTGCGAAACTACAAGATTAAAACACAAGAAAGCAACTTCAATGAGTCGCGTGCGCTGACGTCACAGATTTTGAGACCTTAGGAAAAACAAACAGCTGTCTTTGAATCATCCGCCGATTGAATGTTTTTCTTTAAAGTGGATTTTGCTGTGTTTGTGCCATTTAAGAGCTTAATGTTGGATTATTTAACATCTGCAACTATTCTTAATATTTTTATATCCTCAATTTTGTTCATCAGGATGACGGTTAGTTCGTATTTGGCAGAATTGTCTCATGATGTAGAGGTTAAGTATACTGCTGTCATCGTATTAAACACTTATATTATTACGATCTCAAAACCCCATATAAATAAAATGGTCCCAGGTATTACGAATCCTTTTAGTGAGAGATAGAGAGAGCAATAAAAGAACAAATTTAAGAATTTCAGTTTATTCCTTGTACAATTTTGAGTAACATACAAGAAAATTTATCATACAATTTAATAAAATATTGATATAACAGCCTTACAATAGTATCTAACAATCGTTACTCTGAAGCTAGGGGGAAAATAGTTTAACTTTTAATTATATCAGAGAACAAAAATGTTTATAATTACATACAAAATATAGTACAACTTAACTTTTAAAACACCCGAAATCCAGCAGTAGTTGATCACAAGGGGGCTCCAATTACTGATAGGTTAAGACCATTGCCTGGAATCTCCTGCGTTGAATGCAATATAAAACTTCCAAATAATCTCCAGCTCAAAATTACCAAAATTACCAAAATTACAGGTCCTGGTCGTAGGTAACTCTCCGTTACAGTTATGTTGTATCGCAAGGTATTATTTCATAAATTTAAACTCGTAACCAATAGTCCTTCATATGATCCAAGTCCCAAAATATTCCCAAAATTACACAAAATGCCCCAAAGAGGTATATGATAACGGCTGATGGTTATTCTACTCCGTATCCCAAAAAACGTCTACAATAAATTACCAAAAATTATTCTCAAATTCTAACCTAATTTCGAGCACGTGTTTTGCTCGTAGATCAAGGAAATTTAAAACTTACCCAGAAAATTCTGGACGTAACTTGCCAAACAAAATCCGATTTAAATATCGAAACTCAATTAAATACACCAAAATTTAATTGAAAAATGTGTTGAAAATTAGTCTGGATCCGTTAATCTATAACGATTAGCCACGTGTGCCGTTTGACTAATTAACACTTAGCAAGGTTTTAATCTCAATTCTTGATTGAAAAAGGGCGAGTATTACTACTTGCCTGACATTTATAGAATTTGCCTTTCACAAAATAATAATTACGGAAGAACGACCATCATTTCCTTTTTCTTGACAGTTCACCTTGAAACTTCACCGTTGCCAACCTCTAGATTTTAAAAACCAAATCTATATTATGGACTTTTGATCATATTTCGCTATATATATAATAATTATTAACAATCATTACGCGTAAATATCGTTCCCCAAAATAATTATACTTGTCATATTGTAAAATTAAATTAAGCAAAAATTAAATAATTAGAATTTGTTGTAGTCTTCGCCATCTATTGCTGAATAGTATAACCAGGCGGCCTGGTGAAATACTAGAACTATTTGAAATGTATTGAGTTACAGAATTCTCATTTTTGAGTCGCAACAATATTTTGAGAAAAAAATGCTTTAGTATAAATATTGATGTATTTCCAAATATTACACATGGGGATACTGTGAATTACTTGGTCTTTGAGAGCAGTGCATAGACAAAAGGATGAGTTCAGGGCATTCAAAAGGCTTGAAGAGGGTTGTGGTTAGGTAAAGGAAGTAGTTTGCAAGAGAATCTCAGAATAAAAGCTTGTTGCAAAGGTAAGAATTATTATCAATGATCAATCACTCTATTCTCATATACTTGCCTAATTAAATGTTGCTTTATAAATAATTGTTAATGTAGAAATTAATTTTTCAGGTTATGAACTCGTGGCATCATGAACAAGACCCATTGGCTCCTTGGACTATTACAGATTCAGATAATTCCTTAGTACTTACGTGAACGTGCTGTTAGTCTAGACAAAATATGTTCACTACTTAGTGACAGGAAGTATTTCCTTTTAGTTTTTTAGCAGTAAACATGGCTAAGATCGGGGTATTAACCGCTGTAAATTTTGTGAGAAAGACACCATATAAATTAAGCAATGAAGATTGACGTGCTATAAACTAATTGAAGTATGTAATAAGACAAAATTTCTTCCAGAGTTTAATCCCTCGTCTGTAATATATCCATAGATTGGACTCCATTGGACTCCACAATCCATTGTAATTTCTGTAAGAATTTTATTTTTCATATATTGTTATGTAATATGTCTTATAATTTTATGCAGATTATTTGCTCAATATTATTTTATTAAGTATTCCCTTTTATTATGTTTTGTTTATCACTCCCACTGCTATATATTGCTTGTTAGCAGTAAATTACGACGAACTTGTATATAGGTACATGCATGTAACTGAAAGTAAAACATAATACCTATCTTTAAAAATAAATGATTGTAACATAACATATATACTTTATATTAATATCTATCTAAGTAATAAGTAACATTTGTAGTTTATATACAACTCAAAGGGCTTCTATAGCTACAATTTAATACTTCTAAAGCCCATTCAGACTTTGTTTCATGTGTTCACTGACTTTAGACCACTTCAAAGTTTTAATTTTATACTTTTTCAATGTTCAACAGACCAACATTGAGTTTTTAAACACCACACAATATACTTTAAAAGGGCACATTGCATCACTTGTTGAGAGCGGTAGGTATTTTGGAATTACTTTTCTTAATTTATGTACTTTATCAAATATCTTTATAAAGCCTGCACATTTTTCTCTTGGAGTGTAACTTATTTAAAACAATTATTGCCATTACACTTTTCTTTCCCTGGGGACAGCTCCACCTTCGCTCAACTAAAATTTAAACAAGAAATAATAATTAAAAATACTGACAAACCAATATAAATTGTAAATTTTATTTACTATGAATTGTTTATTGCTTGTTTGAGCAGCAGTTTTTATTATCATAAGCACTTTCAGTTTCACATATGGGTTTTAAATTATATTCCTTAATAAGAGATGATGCCCAACTGGATGTATCATCATGGTCTTGTAATACGGCCATTTTTCTACAACATAAACCCACGTTAAAAATCAAAATTCTTACATTAATATGCAACAACATACCACTAATAAAATCCTTGGAAGACTCCTGTAAAATCATTCCTTTTAATTGTTTGACATCAGTAGCAAATCTTTTAGCCCCTAATGATTAATTATTTTATAAAAACATGCATTGTTTCGGATTGTCACACTTCCACAATTAATAATAAACCAACAACTTGTCATTTTGAATGTATAATATACATAAAAGCGATAATATTACGAAAAGTTTAATTAGACGCCATTATTTGATAGTTAAAGGATATCAGGTTTTTCCTAAAGTCTGAGATCTGTGACGTCACGCACACGCGACTCATAAGTTCAAATTATTTATCTGCCCAATTAAATGTTAAGTGTACAATTATGATTCTTTGATCTTTGAATACCACCTGCATTAAGGTCTGAATTATTACTAGCTATATGAAAATCTATGGCATTCACTGATGCATTAACATTAACTTCAAAAGACCTATTTTCATCAAGTGCTTTTGCAATTGCGAATGCGCATAGTCAGGAAACGCGAGCAGTTGCGCAGTATTGGTATTTTTGAATATTTTTACGAATAGCATCTTATTCACCTAGGCAGCAAGTGGAAGTTAGTGGGTGCATTCCAAATACGAATTCGCAATTTAGTAAAATTCATTGTTGTGTGCCTAAAGTGGATATCGCGCGATTAATACGGATAGTTGGAAACAAAAATAATAATTTTACAACGAAAATAGCAGCTATAGTGCCGTTACTATACTGCTTTTGCCTTTTATATTAATATTGCCCTAATTGAGGTTAGGTACAATGGCGTAAGAATTTCTTTACCTTCTGCTGATAGAAAGCTTCCCTTTATTTCAAAGATGCTGAAGAAAGAGAACCACGGGTATACGACTGGCGAAGAAATCTATTTGAAGAGCTCACCGACAAAAAGTTTGTCTGTATGTTCAGGTTATCAAAGGATCTAGTCCGCTTCCTTATAAATGTTTTAACCCCTTATTTAACAGACTCACAAAGGGCCCAAAATTTAAGTGTCGAAACTAAAGTAATGAAGGTGTATGACTTCCCAGTTAATGACCATTAATTATAATGATTTGTAGGTGTTGATATGCTTGCGGTTTTATGCAACAGGAAGCTATCAAATGGACATTGCATCCAACAAGTTTTTTTGTGTGAGACAACCAACCAACAGTCAGTCGTTGTGTGAAGGCAGTAACAGATGCATTGAATCATGTAACAAACCGATTGAAGACTGCTGAGTCTTCAATCGGTTTGTTACATTTCCCAGAATATTACAAGAGTTAAATAACATTAGAACAGGGTATAATTTTAGTTGTATTGTTATCGTCAATTATTATTTTAACGTTTGTTTATTTCCAGTTTTTATCGCCGATAAATTTCCTGGGATTGTAGGTATAATCGATTACACCCATCTAGCCATTGTGTCACCAGCTACTAATAATCCAGAGCATCCAGAGCACATATATGTAAACAGGAAACACTACCATTCTTTGAATGTTCAATTGGTACCTAAATCACCACAAATATTTCCACAATCATGTAGTACATTTCCAAACTTTTCCAGATTTGTGATGTTAACTTGAAGATATTGAATGTGAATGCTTTGTATCCAGGGAGTACACATGATGCATTTACTTGGGAGAGTTCAAATGTTAATACAGCATTACATACTACATGCAGCTGGTCATGTATACTACTTACTCGGTAATTGTTTTAATGAAGTGTGTTACCAAACATACTCTCAATGTTTTATTGTTACACAGGAGATTCCGGCTATCCACTGCGTCCATCGCTTTTAACACCAGTTGACGGTGAACCTTTGAGAAATACTCCTGAAGGAGCCTTCAATCGAGTATTCAAACAAATAAGATGCACAATAGATAAATGTAATGGTGTCCTAAAAAAAGATTTAGATGTTTACTAAAAGATAGAATTCTCCAATACACCTCTGGTACTGCTGGACGTATTGTTAATGCTTGTGTAGTGTTACACAATTTATGCATTGACTCCAACGTACCAGAAGTTATAGATCACGATTTACCAGATAATCCAGATTTTGGCAACTACAATCCCGTGAATTATAATGAAGATTTGGCAAACCAGCCAGCTGCACGCAGGGTTAATCCAGACTTAACTAAAGGTAGAGCAGTTAGGACACGCTTAATACGTACATTATGGAATCGGAGGAACAAGAACCCTCAAGTTTTTAATGATAAATATGAATGTATTTATTTTTTATTCGAAGTAAACTTTGGAAAAGTAATTTTTTTTATAATGCAACAAAACACAGTCTTAACCGAACACATAACAAAAAAAACAAACTATTCATAGTCTAAAATAAATATGTTACAGGTAACTTCTTGCGTAACTTTAAAAATAATTAAATTATTAAAGCGTCCTCAACAGTAACTGTGGAAACTTCCAGTGTAGCTGCCACTCTTTCATTGGTTCTGCGATTCTTTCCAAAGCGATGCATTTACGACTTTTTATATCCAACAAATTTTGCAAGATTTGTAACTTAGCATCATAATAACTTCGCCTGTCCTTCGAACAATTTTCAACAATCTGGTTTTTCTCAGTCGTCATTTTATCAAAATGTGAAACAGCTTTCGCTGTGACTTTTGCCTTTTATTGCCTTTTTGGTACTGCGGGTGCTGCTGAATTATCTGTATTTGGGACTACATTTGCCTCAAAGGCACTAGCCTCACAGTTAAAACTCATGTAATTATTTTGTACATGCAGCGAACTAGTTTGAAAAGGCAAGCAACCATTATCAGCGACATCCAGTTTTGCTTCCTCTAAGTTTTCAGTCTCAATTTCTCCTTGGTTAGGTAGTATTTCAATGTTGACTACAGATTCCTCCACGTCACTATGCCCCCTCCCAGAAACTTCTTTGATCACGTTAATAATCATCAACTCTGAGTCAGTTAACTTATCTTCAATAGGGTTTCCTCCTCCAGTCCCACCAGCATGTTTCTTTTTTCTGAGCATTTTCTTTTTGCTTCGGCTGCCCTTGTTCTGCCAAGTATGAAACAGAAGTATTCAACATTGACAAAATATCCAAGAGAGAACGGCTATAATTTAACATTTCTATTTACCACAATTTTTACATAATGTGATATACTTACTTTTCTCCATGATTTCTAGTCCTATTTTAGAGCTCCCCCGCAGTAGCGTTTAAAATTTCTGCGATTTCCTTCCACTTCTCTTCATACATTTTTCGTGTAAAGGTTTGAGACAATTTCCCGGCTAACAGTTGAGGGTTTTTCCTTAAGTATTCAGCTAGTAGTGTTATCTGCTCTTCATTGGCATATGCTCCCTTCTTGCGCTCCGTTTGACCCAAGCCAAAAACAAATATCAAGAGAAAAAACATTCAACGTGAAAGACGTAAACACTGTTCATAACCTGATTTTAATGACAGCACTTCGCTGCTGGCGGTGTTGCCAAACTGCCACCCGCTTTTATAAATACGTATTCGATTTCATTTTCGAAGGATCATTGCGAAGGGCCAAGCATGCGTCAGAAAATACGCATGCGTATCTAAAGCTTCGTATATCTAAAATACGAAGACTCAAACGCACTTGATGAAAATAGGTCCCGAGATGTTGAGGCAGCACTAATTCCTCCTTTATTAGCAACTCCAGCAATGAGCTTCGAAACTTCGATTTTGTTCACTGTGGACCACTCAATTTAACCAAAAGCAACCACGAAGTATTTCCAACCTACTTGTCGCTTAATCTTATCCACACCTACGTCTCTATTAGCCATAATTGTTGCAGACGCTCGCCTGAAAGCGTGGCTGGTGTATTTATCTGCTCTTGGTGGATTCAAAAATCACGTTACAAGAGAAAAGGCATCTACCAAAAGTATCAATCCCAACGACTTATTTGATGCACTTTGGTAAATTCTTGAATATATTCAATATTTGGATCAACAACTGCAAATTTTCGTCCCTTGTCAGTTTCAATGGATGGATGCTAATAATTAGAATATTACCTTCTCTTGTGATATCACTCATATGCAAATACACAGTTCGTACCTCCTATATGAACCAAAAACATCACAAAGAGCGACAACTTTCAAAAATAAGAAAGGTTTATCTGGAGAATGAATGAAAAACTTACGCAGATCATTTTCTGTAAAAACTAAAGACCTTTTAGGTTTAAAATCTTTTTCGTTCTTTTCATAAATGCATGCAATTTGTCGTAGGTTGTTAAATCTATTTCAATTTTTATTGTCAGTATTGCTTGTAGTTTCGAATTGATACACCAAAATGTTGAAGATTTAAATTTCTTGGATATTTCCATCATATATGCGAACATTACTGATTCACTAACACTCTGCGTCTCTTTCATCTCCATTTACAGGACTAACTTTTCATATTCTCTATATTAAAAGTCCGTAGATTTTGCAAAAATAGTTTTGACTCAACCTGTCAAACTTTTTCTTTACTCGTAATCATTTTCAACTATTCTAATTATTAATTGAATGAACTACCAAACAAGCTTTTAAACAACAATTGCTATCTCCGCGAGAACAACACATAAGAACATCACTACTTTATAAAATGTATTAAAATTTAAGAACAATTACTTTCATTTGATTTTAATTTCCAGCATATTTTTCTCAAGTCACAATGCAAGATCTATTGGGTCTATACTTTCTTTACCGCTGGCTGCCACACGTTTTCTTTTTGTGTCCCTCTTTGTTTAAGTTTTAACGTTTGATAATAGATGAAAGAAAATACGTCGAATGATATTAATATAACCCCAAACATATTATGTCAATAAATTTTTACAATACCATTGTTACCATGTTTTGTCACTCGAAATAATTTTAGAAAGGTGACTAGCGCCTAAAACGGTTCGAGAACACGGATTTCCAAAATTGTGTAACAAATGTCATACTCGGCAATTTCTGTATCGATTCGTGTATTGAGGTTCAGAGAATTAGCTCTCAATTTCGCTGATAAAAGTTGTTTTTAATTGTAATTCTTTACTTATAGTTTTTTGGAAAGGAAAAATTCTACTCTAGAAATTTCGCCATTCCTGAACAGATTTGAACTTTTGTTAAGATCTATAAATTGGGATTGAAAATTACCAGACATCCCGATCAGTTGGTCTGTATGTACGTATCGAAACATTAGAAATAGCAATTCACGGAATCCACGGATCCACTTAAAATTTCTTATCATCTAGTGTGAAAATAGAACACTAATGCATTTCATAATCATTCACTCGCAACGGTGAATCATGTTGTATTGAGCATAAACGAATGGCTGCTGAAGAAAAAAAAAGTACTGGCGACACCCAAAACGGAGGTAGTAATATTAGGAGGCAGGTGAACAGTCAAGAACGTGACGCTTATAGTGGAGGGGGCAAGTGTGGACACGAAGGAGGTAACCAAATACCTAGGTCCATACTTTGATAGGAACCTGAGGATGATATATTGAGAGAGTCAGAAAAAACGGAGGCAGCGGAGAGAGAGGGAGTAAGAGGCAAATACTAGGACTAGTTGTCTACTCTGTACTTTTATATGGAGCGACTATATGGATTAAGGTTTTACCAAAAATATGGGAAAACATGGAACTGGTACAAAGAAGGCGGTGGCAATAACTACTGAAAGTGCTTATAGGACGTTGCTCACAGTGGCGGACGTGGTGCTAGTGGGGACCCCCTAATAGACCTATTGGTAGAAGAGATGACCAATAGATATAGAAATGGAGTGGAAAAAACTGAAGCTAGAAAAACAATTTTCAGGAAATGGCACATGAAGGGAACGGCGGAATGGACAAAGAGGCTGAATCTGGACATAAAACAGTGAACAGGAAGAAAGCATAGTGAGAGTACATATTATATCACAAAAGTTCTGACTGTCGTATCTTCACCGCTTCTACTTAGTGGAAGATCCGAAATGCTGCTATTGTTCGGAAATAGATACGGACCAACGTACGGTTTTTTTATTGTCCAAAAAGGAGAAGTCATCGGCGAAGGTTTTCAGAGAGTAGCAGGGGTAAGTATCTCTGCAAGAAATTTAATCTAGAAGATGCTAGAAAGCAAGGAGACCTGAGAGAAGCTTACTGCAGTAATAATTGAGATTATGAAAACAAAGACGGTTAGAGTAGAACCCGAACCACCACATGCCCATGTAGGATAAAGATATGGTAGGGTGAAGTAATGTTAACACAGTCCCGCCCTGTTCACCAGAAGAAGAACAGAAATGAAGTGGGGAGGGTTTTCAGTCAGTAAAAATCTGACAGTATCCCGGCATCCAACACCACTCGGAAGATTTTCCCTACAGGAAAAAAAATTAACATCGTCACGAGTTTTCGTGGGCCATTTTTCTCATGTCAATTGATAAATAACTAAATATAAATAAAACAATTATGTTACTTCCACACTCACGTAGTGGATCATAGAGCAACATAATTAATCACTCTATTTAGTTAGATTCATAACTTTATCTCTACTGTTGTACTTAAATGTAATATTTTTAATGAATTATGGTAAATGCATCTAATTCTCCCATATTTCTTGCCCACTTCAGTGGGCGCTAGAATATTTTCTAGTCTAGCCATTTATTACTCGGCCCTTAATTAAGTCGTTGTGTTTCGTGTACGCCCGGAACCAGAGTTGCTATGATATATTAATAAATTCAAGTCCGCTGCCATCATAGGCCGGTATAATAAAGTAAATGAGACGTAGCCAAGGCACTTGTATGTTCAGTTATTTGTCAATGACATTCAGTATTTATTAAAGACAACACAAAGTTAAAGATCTTCGTGCTCACCTTAGAATGTGAGGAATCTGTAGAGCTGTCTGGTTATCCTTTAGCCTTCACATATTGACCTCTCACCGTATAATCCCTGAAATTCGAACTATGCGTCGCAGATAAATCTATTAAGGTATTTTTATTTACCTTTAACAGTGGATATGGATAATCTTGTAAATATTTTTTTCTGATTTGTTACGGAAATATTCTTCGGTATCCACCATAAATTTAGCCAGGACAAAATTCTTTAAATGAATTTATTTAAATTATTCGTTTTGTCGGTAGGTTTACTAAGTATTGGGATTCTACAATTTCGATATACTGTGCGTATCTTTTATGGTAATCCAAAGGTATCTCTTTCTGCATCTTGAATATTTTTTCTGGTAGCCACAACAAAAGATGATAATTTACTTTGGGTGACTACCTAAATTGTACAGTCTGATCGGTTTAACAGGGGTGAGTTATGGTAAATGTCTTGGGTTTAATGTTCATTATATTTTAAAGCAGGTCACGTGTGCCGGCTGTTAACATGCAACACCTGCATTTTTTTGTATAATTTTGCCGCAATGATTTTGCTATTCGGCATTACGAGATCGGTGAAATTTTAATGCAAATTTAGGTATCAAAATAGAATAAGGAAAAAGTGTATATTAATATAATAGTAGACAATAAAGTAAGCCTATTAGGAAATCAACTGGACCTGAATGTATTTGCCTATTAACATTCTATAATCATGAATGAAATTTTCTAACACTTCTTTATCGCCCAACTGTTCCTAGAACTTAAAAAAAACCCGTTTTGTTATGAAAAATTATTTTGAAAACGTTATGCTATAACTCGAAAAATTTCGGTTAATTTTGCTCCAAAATATTCATCAAAAGATTCTTGAGGTCCAGTTAATAAAGAAAGTAGCGGCTCCAAAGTGACGGAATTTAAGACCAGAATCATGCAATATTCTAAATGTATTAATAAATATTTTACTTATACCAAAGTTCAAATATATGTGTTACTAATACTTTTAATAACTAATAGTCGGGGAGCCCTCCCTAGCTGTACCTGCACCCCCCTCCCCGGTCCTTAACAATTTTAGACATATCCTAAAAAAAATTGGCTGTACTTTCAAATGGCGTCCATTTATAAAAAAACTGTTGCCGATGTTTTTGTCATTTAACACAAAAATTAAAAAAGATGGACAAAAACTTTTTTCACAAAAAACAACGTGCCTAAAACTTTCTACAATTTTGTTTCTATACAATATTTTGAAAGGAGTTACCATTTTCCAGATAAATGAGTTCAAAATTAAGAAAACATGGAAATTCGTACATCGGTAAATCATTTAGAAGAAATAACTTTGACAATTATTGTAAGACGTATAATATATAACTTTATATTATTAATATAATAATACCCTAATATAAGCAGGAGAGACTAACCGTTATCCCCACTGGGTTGAGAGACGCCACCCCTATAAAAAAAACTATGGAAATGAAACGAATAAGCAACAGTATGGCTTTTTCGTTACATCTTGAATTACGGTAGTTTTCATCCTTTCTGGGGGTGTTACTTAATAACATTTATAGGACATGAGTTTCAAACTCTAAGTTGCAACACGATTTTTCGATCATAGCATCCATAAAAATGTAAATCCGGTTAGTTTCTCTCTGTTTTTCCAGCATCCTACGGGTAGTATCTCGCAACCCCGCGGGGGTGGTCTTCAAGCACATCGTCGAACATAGTCTAGTTTCTTCTCTCTTTCTTCTATTTTTATAGAAGTCACTGTAAATTTTTATAGTTAAATTTTACATAGGGGGTAGTTTTCACACCCTCTGAGGGTTGATAGTGTAGGATGTTGATGGTACGTAAGTTTCTATTTTAGAGTACTACACAATTTCAGCCAATCATAGCATCCATGAAAATAGAAATCCTGTTGGATTTTACGTTTTTTCTTGTTTTTCTCGTGTCCTTTGAACTAAAGGTGGTTGTTCTCAACCCTATAGGGGCAGTTTGTGAAGATTACGTTGGACCTGATGTAGTTTCTTAACACTTTAACAAAACTTAGACATTTCAAGCTTTTTCAGCAGTCATTACTGTTTTGGATCGATTTTTTTATATATGGGGGCTAGTTTTCGCCCCTCCTTGGGGGTGTGTTTCATATCTATTTTATGTACGCTGCTGTTTAACCTTAATTTGTATAATTCGTTTGATTAAGAAGTAACAACTATTCTCGTAGCTTAATCTTCTTTTTATCCCATTTCAGGGGTGTTTTTTGGCTCTAGCTAATGATTTTGGGGGTGTACGATTTTTTTGACCTCGGATTCGGATTCAGCGACAGAAAATACATAGGAATACATGGGTCTGGTTGGCTGCTTTGAACTTTTTTTTCTTGTGGGGCTGTGATATTCAGCAGATAAAATACTGCCTCAATCGCTTACTGGTGCACGTACAGTTAGGGTGTGCTCCCGTAGTATAACGTGACGTTAAAAAATAAAAACACAAGATGGCGGAAGTTTCAAAAAAATAATTTTATATTCCTGTTTGGTATAGAGGTATAAAATTGCATTCTAAATAACTTTTCTTAGTGGAATTTTTTCATATTTTGGAAAATAAAGGTACTTTATTAGTGGTGATTTTTACAACTTTGCTTATAAACACCCTGTAGAACACCAAATCAAGTCATTTGTGGTATACTTTAGTTTTACAACAAGCAGGACTCAATCCCCAAATACCATTCCAAAATTCCAAAATTATTGGTCCATTACACCTCTTGTTACATCTATCCTGGGACACACTGTAGATAAACTGACCTCGGATCCGGAATCAGCGACCCAAAAAACCTATATATATATATTAAATCGAAGTCCCAGAATAAGCCTACTCATTCCGAAAAGGCGAGTTTATTTCACGGCTTTTTCATAATTTGACCTTGAAATGACCCTAAGAGGGGGGTGGGGTTGGTTCCGTTTGTGGTCGAATCGACTCTAAATTGTGCCTAGACTGTTAAAAAACATTTTCTTTTTTCTTTTTGCCAAATTTGAGGGGGGGCGAAAACCGGCCTTATTGACCCTCCCCCTTTAAGACCAAAATTATGCGATAAATTTAAAGTAATTATAAATATTTATTTATTAAAATTAAAATATTATAATACGAAGGGCAAACCGCGAATGAAATCTGGTGTACAGCCAGAATGAAATCCGAGGAAATCTTCGTCAAAGAGGAAATTTGGTGTACAAAATTTTGGACGCTCGTTATATTATGAGGGTTTATAAACAAATTCGAAAGCATATTTTAAATAAAAAAATATTTATTATGATTAGAATACAATTTGTAAAGAAAAGATAAAATAAATAAATGAACTTATACATTTATTTTCATTTATCTCCATCTTCTTCTTCTTCTTCAGAGATATCATTTTCTAGAGAACGCAGAATCCGCCATTTTCATATAAATTGAATCTGTAGAGCGCTCGAGTGAGTTTGACCGGAGTCGCGATTTATACCTAATGTTATACCTAACAGCTCCAGTGATTATTTTGCCGATAGCTAAAATAAAATGTATACTAATCAATGGTTAAAATTGTTATTATTGGTCTCCTAATAGTTAGGGAAAGAGACTTTATAGAAAAATATGAATCCGCATCTGAACATTCCTGAATTGAGAATTAACGTGAATCTACTAATAGTATGACAACCGTCAACAAAAGAGAGTCTGGTCAGCTGAGAAGAGTACAAAATAAGCCATTACTTCCAACAACGAATAAATTGAAAAGGAGAGAAACTGTAAAGGACGGAATTAGAACAGCATACAGAGTTACAAGAACATTTTACCTTTCATCGATAAATATAAACCACCAACTTGATCATGAGGATATACATAGCCGAGACGTTATACTGCCAACGATGACGTATGGAGATAAAAAGGAGGCAATAGTAAAAGCCAACAGAAGTCTGAGAAGAGCAAAAAGAGATATCATCCAACTTTACTAGCAAAATTATAGGACTAAAGCAACCACATAGAAAGTCAACAGTAATAGGAGGGAAAACAATTACAAAAAAGATGGGGGACATGTCCAAAGAAGGGATCCAACATATCTATTGAAGAAAGAGCTTATACTAAACAGCAACAAACTAAAAATAGGAAAACAATACTATACGTACAAGATACAAATTGAAAAACTCATAAACAAACTGGGAAAGATCGTTGGAAATCGAAAGAGGGGAAGTTCTTAAAGTTACCGCTGGAGTTCCGCAGGGTTCGGTACTTGCTCCGACATTAAGGAACATCTATATGGCGGCGTTCTGAAAGAGGAAATGTCGGAGGAAACCTGGGTCGTAGGATTTGCTGACGACATTGCTCTAATGCTATCAACAGACAGAGTAGAAGGACTGGTATCCAAGGGAGATGACGTTTTGGAGATCATAGATGCATGGATGAAAAGCCCCAGAAAAGACGGAGGCGGTTATTCTCAAAAAGAAAAGGGTAAGAGGACATATCAACTGCCAACTGAGAGATGTTCAAATTGTTCCAAAGAAACACATGAAGTACCTAGGAATAATAATCGACGATAAGGGGACATTCGGCGAAGACATTAATCATACGATCAAGAAAGTAGACGCAAATATAGCAGCACTTTCGAGAATTATGCCCAATATAAAAGGACCTGGAAGCGATAAGACGGAGGTTTTATACAACATGACCTAGTCAATTCTCACGTATGGAGCTTAGGGAAAAAATGACATAGACAAAATACTAATAAGCACCCAAAGGAAAGTCCTATTAAGGGTCATAAGCATGTATAGGACGATATCTGCTAGCGGAACTCAACTAGTGACAAGGACACTCTTCATATATCTTCTAATAGATGAAAGGAGAAGACTCTATGACTGAGAAGACGGAGGTACGCTAGAAGCCAAAAAAAGACGAGAGAGAGACCAGTTTGGAGAAATAGCAGATGCAGTGGGTGGTCACGCTAGAAGTAGCTCAGTGGACAAAAGTAATCATACCCGACGTGAAGAAATTAGTTAAGTGCTGACATGGGCATACAGACTTTACAGATTTTACAACTGAGATGTTGACTAGACATGGATCTTTCAAAGTCTTTACGCACAGGAATATGTACATATTGCAAACACAGAGAGAGACACAGCAGCACATACAATGTTCGAATTGATTAGATGGGAAGCCGAAAGATACAGGGTAAATCTGAAAGTAGAAGTCATATTAAACGAAAACAACATCAATGAAGAAAGTATAAGTAAAGAACAGTGAAAAATGGAGCTTGATCACAAAAGTATATCAGAAAAATAATGCAAACAAAAGAGCAGGAGGGAAGAGACATGCAAAGGAGGCAGGATAACTAAGATATAATCTTCCACATCCAGATGTATGCTGCGAAGCGATTCCGGGATGTGAAAGTGATTTTTTAGTGGGTAAAAATCCCACACTACCACGGACCGTGGTGTTTTTTGAAGTTTTTTCCCCACCTAAAGAAAAAAGTAGTAATTTACCCAAAAGTTTTCATAATAGTTGTGAATTTTTCAAAAAATGCTTAAATTACTTATATGTATATTATAAATGGATAATTAAAATTTCTTGTAGCATTGTAGATTTGCATCTACAATGAGTTTTTATTACTCTTTTTGATTTGAAATAGAGTACTTATTTATGGAGTAATTAAATACTAGTAGGGTAATCAACTCCATAGATTAATTTATTATTTAAATTAAGTGAAAAAGTACTCATCTGGATATGTGTCGATATACATATTGAAATGACTAGCTTATTCACTTCAGCACTGTTATGAAACTAATATTTAAAATTGCACGAGAGTAGTGCTAATATAAAAATAAATTGTGCAGCAAAAAAAAATCAAAATCCAATTTCCTGGCATTGTTATTCACGCTAGCGTTCGGGGGTGTGTCTGCAAACTAAGAATGGCCCTAGAGCAGTTAGCAGCGAGCCATATCTACTTCAAATGGGGGTTGATAGGGTGATAATAGAGACGTTCAGGTCAAATTTAGCGTGATCGCGATACTTTAAAACTGCTTTACTAATTCTTTTCACCATCAAACTTGCGATCAACAAAGTGTTATCTGTGCTTTTTCAAATTATCGTTGCTTTTTATATACTTTCTAAGTGAGTTCGTGTTCATTTTTTATATTACTCTTTTACTGTAAATCAATACATTTCCAATTATGTTCTCTTCCTTTCTATATTTATAAATCATTCCCTTTAATGTGTATTTTATAAACACTATATCAATATACAGTGAGTATGGACAGTATGGACAATGGACATGCCAATTGATATTTTGAAGATTTTAAATAAATAAAATAAAATAAATACACATTTATTGTGCACAAAATAGTTTACAGAAAGGGAAGAGATTAGTCTAAACTATCTTCCATCTTTCCATATACATTAGAAAACAAAATTAATACTGTTCGTTGTATTACATTACACCGAGAAAACCTACTAAACTAAATTTTTATGTAATTATTTATATTTTTTATAAATAGAAACTGTCAAAAAAATAAAAATCCGACTATCAATTACCAAAAGTGAAATGGTATATTACTACAGTTCCAGTAAAATTTAAATAGTCTGGCAAACAAATCACACAGGAGACATTTAAATTTTTCAAAGACAAGAGCTTTAGGCATGTTTAAAATTTGGCATTCTTCAAATAGTAACTTTTATTTACAGTTCGTAATCCCTAAATTGTGGAAAAAGCAAAATCTTTTTTGTAATTATTTTACGGTAAAGTAAAAAAGGGTGGGCCAGTTTGCAATACGGATCATTTTTGCTGAAACCCTTGTAGAGACACTACCAATTTAGAAGAATCTAAGCTAAGTTGTAGTATTTCAAATAAATTATATTAGATATTTCATTTTGCACTTCTAGGCCTGGTACTTTCATCTCTCGTTAATTATATTCTATAGATAGATCCCATGGAAACAATTATTGATATAATTGCATCCAAGGAAATTATCTGGAGACTAAATTTAACGGGAGGTTAAAATACCAGGCGTAAAAGTAATAGAGTAGCACAAAAGTTACAAGAGTAGTACCAAATTTTGAGACTAGTAATTTTTATAGCTTTCATGGATGGGGCTACGCTAACCCTCAAATTCACCTTTTGAAACTGATGCTTGTATTAACCACCAACTACTGAGAAGAAGACAGTAGCTGGTCACGATATTGGAACCATTAATTCTGTATCCTGGTTACGGTTGTTATATTTTATTGATCAAAGCCGGGAAAATTTTAAAGGAGCTGCTAGCATCCCCGATATGTGCGGTCACATTTAAATGTACAGGTTTGTTTTACAAATTGATGGCTTCAGGCTCCCCACATCAGTGGGGGGGCTCCCAATAATTGATGAGCGGGGGCAGAAATGTGAAAACATTTTTTTTGTCGAGATAACTGATGAGCGGGGTGGGGGGAATGTGAAATGAAAAAAAAAAAATTGTCCAGGTCTCATAACAATTGACGAGACAATTGATGATAGAAGGCGCGAAATTTATATTTTTCCATATTCATTGACTTTGACCACTTGTTGATTAGTTTAATATTTTTAAATTGCGTTTCCCAGTCTAACCGGGCCCCTACAGTAGACAGGCTCCGGTATCACTCCCCTCCCTTGTGGGGGCCCTGGATGGCTTCGATGCATCGACTGAAACTGCGGCCTGAACTTCTAGCTGCGTAGTATCATTGCTTGTTCGTACCCTGAGTATTTATCAGTCCGATTCATCCATCATAAGCCCAGGGATGCATCGAATAGAAAATTTCCTGTTATAACTTCTGTGAACAAATTTGATTTAACACTTTAATCTATTTTTGAAGAACTATAAATGCAAAATAAATTTTTTGTCAATTAAACAACTGTTTGGGGTAGTTTGAACGTTCACCGTGTACTTTTATTTGGCGTTACTGAATCCCTTAAAGATTAAAAGTTGAGAAGTACTTATTCGTTAGTTAGTTGCAAATAACCGTAGTCCTCATTTAATTAATCTTTTTATATATTCATAGCTGGATAGGCTTGAAGATATAAAAAAGGTTTTGCTATCATTGATCATATTATTTATCTACCCTTATTAGGTTATGTACTAATTAATGAACTGCTTTTGAACAATTAATAGTATCCATAAACAATTAACGTGAGTTATAATGAGTGAGTTATTATAAATCACTAGGTACAAAGCCAATCACTTTTATCTTCATGCCTAGCCTGTCCAATCGACGTAACGCGCTACAAGAAGGTGGCTCTGTCCGAGAGAAATTCTTTTCCTATACGGTGAAATAGTTCATTATTATTGAGGGGAGGAGGGTGATTTATCATGTTTGAATAGTTTCGACGTTTTCAAACCAAGTTAAGTAATAATTGTGCCAAAAATGATGAATTCGGTTAGTGAAAATGAGCTACTATGTACAGTCTAGGGTGGCCCATCTCTATAGGGGGTGAATTTTTTTTGCGTATTTTTTAAATCTCACCCCACGAAAATATACTATTATACTAGGAATAATTTATGTCAAAGTTTCAGATAATTCGGTGAACGGTAACCCGTGCCGCATTCAGGTAGAAATTTGTAGATAAGATTTTATTACGGTAACCCGTGCCGCATTCAGGTAGAAATTTGTAGATAAGATTTTATTACGGTAATACACTTAAATTTTACTTAAAATACAAATATCTACCTCTTTTCTCATAATGTTTTATTGGTGTAATTATTTCCTAGAAATTATTTGTTTTGGAAGTTTGGAATTATAATGCACCTACGGTAGGTTTTTATGTCAGTTTGCAATTGTGTTTTACAGTGGTGACATTATAAGTTCTAGCATACGTTCCCTTTTGAAAAAACATTTAACGATGGCTTATGTTAGATCCTTACGAAAGGATACTTTCATTTACTTAGTTGGACACTATTCGTCACAAATCATTGGCAATAAATTGCCGTCTAATAGACAAGTATTACAAGTGCTCTTTTATAACATTCGTGAAGTGAAGCTAAGTGTACATAAAAGTGCTAAATTAACAATAAAAGAGGTGTCAGTTTTTTGGGATAAAGCTCGCATTCCGACACGTCAGGATTTTCATTGTGTTAAACAACTAGATAAACTTTATGCAGAGTGGAGGAACTTACAAAAATCGGCTAAAAGGGCCAGTGCGGGAGGTAAAGAAAAAAATTTCGTTGAAAAATTGGACGATCTTTTTGACATTTCTCATGCAAATGCATTGGAGTTGATGAAAATAGATGAAGATAAGCAGTTTTTAATTAACCAAAGAAAAAAGGGACGTCCTGGATCTATGCATGGTATTGATTACCAACTTGCTTCTCAAGAAAAATCAGCTGAGGAGAAATTACAGAAATTATCCGAACGAATGCAACGAAGTCAACAAGAAAAAGCTAGATTAGAGGAAACAGTCACCTGTTCATCATCAAGTAGTAATTCAGCCGACTCCAACGAAAATGAAGATGAAATAATCGAAGCCCAAGAAGAGTTGTTACAAGACCAGCCTGGCCCGTCACAGCCGAAAAAGAGGAGATTGTATGGAACATGTAACATCATCACACCAAAAATAGCCGCTGCATTTGATGCTTGCAAAATAAGCGACAGGTATGGAGTCCATATTTTGACGGCAGTAGCAGAAGAACTAGGACATGACACCACATCTTTGTCCATCAGCAGAACCACACTTCAGCGCTCTAGACAACGCATCCGCGAAGAAAGAGCTGAAATATTAAAAACTGCCTTCGGTAATTCTGAATTGCCGGCCCCAGTCATCCATTGGGATGGAAAACTTTTACCCTCTCTCACTGGAATGGGAAATATCGATAGACTTGCTATCTTAGTTACTAGTGGAGATATTGAACAACTACTTGGAGTACCAGCTTTGCCCAATTCAACTGGAAGAGAACAGACTGAAGCAGTTTATGATGTGCTTTGTGAATGGAATTTGGACGAAAAGGTAATAGCTTTGTGTTGTGATACAACAGCATCAAATATGGGTTATATAAATGGGGCAGCCACACTATTGTAACAAAAATTAGAAAGAGATATTCTATATTTTCCTTGTAGACATCATATTTTTGAAGTGGTTTTGAGAAGTGTGTTTGACACAAAAATGCCTTCCTCATCTGGTCCAAATGTGCCACTATTTAAACCTTTTAGGAAATTTTGGCCTAAAATAGATCAAAATAAACTAAAAACTGGCTTTCAGGTATCAAAAATTAAACACATTTTACAACCAGTTAAAGCCGAAATTGTAAAGTTTCTAAATGCGGCTTTAACTTTGCAACAGCCTCGTGATCATTATAAAGAATTTTTAATGCTTTCTAAACTTTTTGTTGAAGAAGAGCCCACTCACACGACATTCTATCAACCAGGGGCATTTCATCATGCACGTTGGATGGCCAAAGCCATTTACTGTCTAAAAATATTTTTTTTCCAAGATCAGTTCCAACTAACTAAAAAAGAAAAAATAGGTATTGAAGATATATGTCTCTTTATTGTAAAGGTTTATGTAAAGGCCTGGTTTACAACGTCATTTGCTAGTAAAGCACCGCTTCATGACTTAGACTTTTGTAAAGAACTCATTAATTATCAAAATATTGACAAAGAAATATCTCAAGCCGCAAGTAGAAAAATAGTGAACCATTTGTGGTACCTTAATTCAGTAAATGTTGGCTTATCTTTCTTTGATGACGATATTTCAGTTACCACTAAAAGAGAAATGGTTAAAGCTTTGAATAGGAAAGCACCAAATCAAGAGGGTATTAAACGACTTATGATTAGTAACATTACTGACGTTGAAATTCAGGACTTCATATGCGAGAACACTAAACAGTTTTTTTCAAAAATTAGGTTTGTCTATGGAATTTTTGGAAAATGATCCAACAACATGGAGGGAAAATGAAAGTTATACCCGATGTTTCAATATTGTAAACAAAATTAAAGTTGTAAATGATGCCGCTGAGAGAGGAATCAAACTTATTACTGACTATAATGACATTTTAACAAAAAATGAAGACCAAAAACAGTTTTTACTCCAAGTTGTAAATGATTATAAATCACAGTTTCCAAATGTAAAAAAAGAAACCCTGTCGCATGCTTTGGCCTAGTGCAAAAAATATTGTTTTTATTACTATATGTCTTGTAGATTTAGGATAATATTTGGTACTATGTATGAAAAAAACGTTTCATAATAAAATACACAAAGATAAAATGAGAGTTTTATTTCAAAAACTTCTGGTCTAGTTTTCTTAGACTACGAATTTACAGTAGTATGACACATGTCACAGTCACAACAGATAATGTCTTTGATATTTGTATGACTTGATTAGTCATTCTAAAGATAAATGTTGCTGATTAAAAAAAAAAACAATGCATCAACCAAAGAATGTAAATAATTCCATTTACTTTTATTATTGCATAATAATGCATTCTGCGGCACCCCTTGCCTTCAATTTGCCTCAATAATATTTTGAGGGGACTGTTTTTTCTTCAAATGGAACCATTTGCAGGGGTGAGAAATAAAAAATTTCGATTTCGAAAAAGATGGGCCACCCTAATGTACACCACCAGAATGAAGACAAGTAGCTAATGATACAATACATAATTTATTACCCGAAAAAACGCAGAACAAATATAATAGTGTGTAAAAAAATTAAATTTTACAGTTAATTTTATTAATAAACAGAGTAATTTAAACAAAATTTTCTCAATTTAATGTTTATTATTATAATATTAGATAAAGTAGTAGTATTCAACTTGCGGTAATGGTAATAACTCACTTGATGAATTACAACACTCGCCTGCGGCTCGTGCTGTAAACTTCAGCTGCGTGAGTTATTACCTACATTACCGCTCGTTGAATAATATACTATTATATTTACTAGTACATAATAATTTAAACGTGTCTATTGCTCAGACTATTGCTAAAATTTTTGTACACATCACGCCCACGATGTGCTACAACCAAATTTAAATCAAAGTTGATGCCACTCGGAATTTTTTTTTCTACACATTCTTGGATATATATAGAACCAATTTCCACGATATTTAAAATCATTCATCGCAGAATTTTTTTTATAAGTGTTTAACTTTTTTTGTTTAATGACACAGCCACACAAAAAAAATGATGCGGCCTGCAGATCAGGCCAGTGTATTCTTAGATTCTCAGAATTGTCAGATTGACTCATTTTTCACCCCCAACTCCAAAAAAACACCCCTCCCCCGCCAAAAATGGTCTGTCCGACGGAGCATACCAATGTATCCTTATATATTTGGACTCTCTTTTCACCTCTAACTCCAAAAGAACATCCCCAAACCAAAAAAAGTGTGGTATGGCCTGTGGACCAGACCAGTATATCCTTTCGTATTTTGACCCACTGAAACCGAATTCTAAGTCAGAATTGTCAAATTGGCTTGTTTTTCAGTTTTTCAGACCAGTGTATCCTTACCAATTTTAGGACACATAACTGATATGGTGGGCCGGGCAGACCATTTTTTTTTTGGGGTGTAGGTGTGAAAAACGAGCCAGTCTGACAATTCTGACTTCGTATTCGGTTTTAGCGGATCCAAATACATAAGGATACACTGGTATGGTCCTCAGGTCAGACCATTTTTTTTTGTTTTGGGTGTTTTTTGGGGTTGGGGGGTGAAAACCGAGCGAATCTGACAATTCTGACTTCTGATTCTGTTTCAGAGGGTTCAGATACATACGGATGCAAAAATATGATAGAATACAGCATTAGAAAAAAATTATAAAACACTCCGTATTTAAAATTTTTTTACTATTCTAGAGTACTGGGGGTGTTTTGAACTCAGCCTAATGTGATCTACCTTCCACTACAATGTCTCTTTAAATCTTGGTCAGGCGTATGCTAATTTTTTTTAATTATTATTTTGTGTTTATCAATTTTTTTATCATATTCATCTTTATTATGTCTAATAAAGTTGAACTATACATCGACCGCTCGCATTATAAGCTACAAAATCACCGGTGCTTTTCCGTTTGGCGAATAAATATCAAAACACGAGTACAAATTAGCGTTAAATTGAACGAACATACTTATTGATGTCGATGCGGCTTTAGTCTTATGGCGAAGGTACTTTCTAAAATTAATATCTGATAATGTGGAGATGTAACAATCAAGTAGATTGATCACGCACGTCACACCTAACCGAAGCCCTGATGGAAAGATGAATACGTCATATTCGAATATTATGCGGCCAATAACTCAGCCAGTGCTCAATTATTTCCCAGGACTGTTGGACAATATGCACTTCATCATTGTTGCCCCGGGTTGTTATAGTCTCGTCGTGTCTTAGATCCATTCTACTGTCTCCAGCGGCCTGAGAGGAGTTATGTCTTGGCCGTGTCTCAGACACAAAGTCGCGTATTTTATTTATTCCTGTGGATGCCGCCCGCCCGCCATATTGCCCGCTTCTCTTTTGATACATCTCAATTCAGCACAGCGATGTGTGGGACTCTGCCCGGTGAGGTGCACGAACAGATGAACGATTATGATGGTTTGTAACGGCAATACTTGTTACCTACATCGAGGCGATGCTTTCGAGACTCGTAAACAATAGTTCTGAAATGTAAATGCGATGTACGAAGAGAAATGGGGATAAGCACCTGCAACAACGAGTAATAGACAAAGAGATGATTATTTATGCATCCACAATTCGTCGGTCAGAAATTACAACGTGTTTTAAGTCATCTAGTCAACTAGCAATATTATATTAATATTCAGCTGAAATGTCGTTTAATTATTTTATAGTGGTGGAAAAATGTTCTTAGGTTTTATCAAGTTACTATTCTGAACTGATTGGTCCTCTGCGACAATTTGGCGATATAGAAACGCTCTAAGAATGTTCCTACAATATAATCATAAAACCATTTTATAAAGGTTTTATTATCCCCTTGTAAAGGTTCCCGATATATCGTTTATAGAACCTCAAGTAACTATGCGAATATTTTTAATTTATAATGATTACATAAGTGTTGGCTATGGAGCTATTATAAATCACATGGGTTGATCTTTTAATTTCCTATTACCCGAAATGGCAGTAGTATTAAAGTCCCAAATATTATATTTACAACTAATATCGTAATTACTCAATTGCTCAATGCAAATTAGAATCTCAGGCCTGGGGTTATAAAAAAAGGGTAGGAGGTCGTGCATCGGCATCTGGAACATGCTAATAATGAGGCATTTCGTCTAAACAACAAGTTCATTGGATTATCTCAAAAAATAAAGATTTTATAGTCTTGTGACCTTAAGTGGACACACTGTATATAATACAATATTTTTTTTGGAATCATTTTGTGAGAGAAAGATTGTTTATAATTAAGGATAAAATAATTTTCGTAGTAAAATAAATAAAATAAATAAATTTTGTCGATTTAAAAAAAAAATGAAAGATTACCGGTTCGTCTTACAGATTTTTATGGGTGCCCATTTTTCTCATTATGTGATGTAGTTCGAGGGGTAATTTATTTCTTTATCTCAGTTTCTAAAGATTGCAGAGCCAATATGAAAACTGCCACTACTTCCACATCCAGATTTTCTACCGAAGTCTTTCACAACAAAAAAAATTTTACATATGTAAATAACACAGCCAGAAAAATTTTTGCCTGGGTACTACACTAGGATATTCCCATGTATTTTCACGCGCTGAATCCGAATCCAAGGTCAGAATTGGTCGACTGGCTCAAATATTCAAGATAACCTCAAAAAATAGATAAAAATGGTTTCAGAGTTATCGTGAGAACCAAAAAGTTACAAGGCCAACAGACAGACCGACGCGAAAATTTTTTTTTGCTCAAACTTAAAATCTTGACGTTTAATCACATTATAAGCCCATTTGAACAATGAAAATTTTCAAAAAATTTTTTGCGTTAGTGTACTTCCAGTGGATGTAGAAGTAATACGCAGAAAATAGTATGACAAAGATATAAAGTCATTGTGTACCGTGGACCACACGAAGAGCTTCTACTTGAAGCATTTTATTCAAGGAAACCTACTACTTATTCCAGGAAACCCACTGCGCATTCATACTACTCGAAGAAATATACTGCGCATCAATGGTACTCGAGAAAAGTCTCTGCGCATCCACAGAACTCGGGGAAACCTACTGCCTATCCTTACTACTTGAGATAACCCACTGTGCATCCATATTATTCTAGGTAAAGCCACTGCATATCCATTTGACGCGAGGAAACACACTGCGTATCCAGAATACTTGAGGAAACCTACTGCGCATCCATACCACTCGAGGTAACCTACTGCGCATTGATGGCACTCGAGGAAAGCCACTGCACATCCATAATACTCGGGGAAACTTACTGCGCATCCATGGTACTCGAGGAAAGCCACTGCGCAACCAGTTTACTTGAGGAAACTCACTGCGCATCCATCCTACTTGAGGTAACCTACTGCGCATCCATAGTACTCGAGGAAACCCACTTATTATAGAATCAAGAAATAATAGATCTATAAACACCGTACAGGTTGCAGGTATTCTAATTTGAAATCGTAGAAGCTAGACACACACGTAATGACGCGTCTCTGACGCTATCTCCGCATCTACCCTTGAAACATTGGTGTCAATTTAGCAACCTGCTAAAATAATCTTGAAAGGCAGGCACGCTGATGTTCGTTTGTTCATTGGACTCGAATTACAATGCAACCTTTAAGGTATTTATAAATCTTAAAATTCCACACCTAGATTTTCTATCTCTCACAACGAAAGAAATGTTGATACTACTAACATAATATTTAAAATCGTCTACCCAAGAACCTATAAAACGTATGCCACATCGGTAATGGGGATGGAGGTGGGGTAGAGAGGTGGGGGTGGATGAAGTAAAAAAAAATTTTTGAGGCATTAGATTCTTGTATACATGCTAAATTACAATTTTGTTTTTCTCACCCTCTTTATTAATTTTACGGGTTCTTATTGCGTGATTTACCTATTTACTCCAATTTATTCCCCAACCTTTCAACGGATTAAGATCAAAATACGATCTAGTTCCAGATCTCGTTAAAATACATACATACGTGTACCAAATTTCAAGTCAATATCTTAAACGCTTCCAGAGTACGCGTGCGCACAGAAAAGTTATATACCGACCGATAGACCGACAGATCGACAGACTGACAAACAGAAATTTTTTTGCTCAAACTTAAAATCTCGACTTTTCATGACATTCTAAGCCTATTTGAACAATAAAAATTTTCTAAAATTTTTTTCGTTACTATAACTGGATGTGGAAGTAAAATTAGTGATTTTTTTTTAATTCTTTGCACTTTATTATCCTACTTTTAAACTGCAATATCTCAGGATGTATTAGTAGCACAAAGTTCAGCGGTGCTCATTTTCTTCATTATAAAAGAGAAAACACTTACAAAAAATATTACGTTGTTTTCGAATTATAACACAAAAAGTGAAAAAATGGCTTGTTTTGCCATTTTTAATTGAAATCCATCTCGAATTAGTTTTTGCAAATCTAGGTTTTATTTACTATGAAAGAACCAGAAAATGTTGAGAAATTCCTGTTACTGAAGATTGTATATTTCACTTGCCAGGATTGCTATATAAATGTATAAAAAAATATTATTTTGTCATGATGCTAAATTAAAATGACCAAAACATTGCAAATATATTTAAAAAAGTGTTCAGGACTATTCTGGACAAATAAATTTTCCGATTTGTTTGTTTTTATAAAACGTTACTACTTGTCAGATATTTATTAAATATGTTCTCTGGAATTTTATAAATGTGAAACAATCGTCAAAATATATTGAAACCAGCTTGATAAATCAGTCTATATCCATGTGTGACGATAAAAGTAGTAAATCATTATTATCACAAATGTGTTTATTCGAGTGGGTTACACCGACTTGACACCGAAAAATCGAAAATAAAAGGCGTTCTAACACTATCAGTTCCAGCTCGTTATCACGCAGCGTAGCGTTGACGCACCCCAAGTTCATGATTTTATTCCACATTGGTAATATGTGGATATAAATATAGATCAGGGTCTTACCTCCTCTTGGCAACTATACCGTAAATTTTCTACAAAAATAAAAAATAACAAATTGAACTAACTCCAGAAAAAGTATGACATAAAATTTCATTCGGTTTTACATATGCCATTCAGTTATTAGTCGAAAGTGAGAATAAATTGGTCCCGATTATCTAATATCGATTTGAAGGTGTAAAATAAACAAAAAAAAGTAAAATAGATACAATACAAATAAACCAACACAAGCTGTCAGCCATGCCATATAGTAAAGAGCGGCTAACTAGATAATACATGGGACACAAAACGCCTGTGAGTAAGTTGTGAATAAAATGAAAAGGACTAAGAGAAAGTGTGCAGACTTAGTTAAATACACACACACACACCACATGTAGTAGACAACAACCAAATTTAAAGCCAAGGCTATCTGGAAAGGGATTGCACATGTGAAAAAACGTTTATAAGAGCGAATTGTGTCGACCAAATTTAAACCAAAATCAACTTAATAATCAAAATCCAAAGTTACTGTAAGGAACATACGGTCTGCTTCTAATAGAATTTGATCAAGTAAATTGAATTGCCAATAACGTGATAGATTATTCGTTTTATAACTCGTACATTTAGTTCTTCAAATTACAGCCTTGGTCCTACATTGACACTATGCCTACAAGACATACTTCGTACTTCGACAATTGGATGGTACTGTACAACATTAAGTAATTTACAGTTCCAATCGATATTGTAGTAGTCATCATATGTGAAGAGTATTTTCGATATCCCCATCATACTTCTTCTAACTCATCATCGCTATGCCGCCATGTTTCTTTTCTAACGTACCATACACCAAAGGCTTATTCCAGTACTGTGCGTGCACCACTACCATTACTGGGCGGTGCGGTGAACGTAAATCGACAATTTCTCTTATATCTCTGAACCGATTAAAAATTTTTTTGATGGGCATTTAGAGACAACTTTAAAGAACGGTACTAGGCTATTAAAAACTAAAGAAGGATTTTTTTTTCTCTTGCGAAAGTCAAAAAAAATTTAGGTATCATTTTATAAAGTTTTCTCTAAAAGCCTATCAAAGAATGTTCTCAATCGGTTCAGGGATGTAGGAGAAATTGTCGAATTACGAAACCATTTTCTTAAGCACGGCACCGCCAACCTTAAGATCTTCTGGTCATTGCCGACCTACAAGAACTCTTAACTGATGACGATGGATCCAAATACCGGGATTTACAAAAGCGTTCAAAATTTTATCGTCCATTCCTATACATGTCGAAAGGAATTTTCCTTTAATAGACGGAGTTTCTTTAGCAGATATAAATAAACTTAAGGCCAATTTGTTTAAAAATTTATCTTCATGTTACTTTAGGAACCAGTATTGGGTGATGGTTAAGAATCTGTATAAGAAAGTTTTAAAGTTCGATCCAAATAATGTTAAGGCTAAAAAGGCAACTGCTCTGTTTTTTCCTCCATTGGCCCATCGGTACATGCCTTTGTACCCCTGTCTTAGTTTCCTTTGGTCGTCGTAGAAAACTTACAGTAGCCTCTGGTCATTGCTTGCGGAGTAGTCATCAGAATCAAACTGGTTAATGGTAAATTTCCACGATTTCCGATGCACCTATAGTTTTGTGGTACAAAGCTTAGACGAAAGTAACATTATACTGGACAAAATTCAATAGTAGGCACGTAACAAAGGCGATAAGAACTACCCCAACGCCAAAGCCAGATGTCCTCTTAAATCTATCTTATTTCCACATTGTACTGAATATGGATGACCGTTAAACTGGTCAGAATAAATCAAATGAGACGAGCCTACGCCAAGGTATCTCCACGATAATTTAGGATTACATTCGAAATTTAATTTATAAAGCGATCCTAGAACTGTGACTTACACTTCACTCTTAAAGACCGATACACAATGGCTTTAATAAATCGCCAAATTAGTTTGGTGGGCATATTAATTTCTTTACTAGGGTCGAGTGCCAGCCAGACATATAGGTCTGTAGTGTCTATGGTTAGATAGACGTAGACCTTGCAGATAATAAACCTCTACAATCTCATCTTCCATGTAAATGAATTTGCACATAATGTCTCCAACCTGTGCTTTTCTGCGCGTACATTTATTGAGACGGTAATCTCCTCTATGAGGCTCCTGTAAGAGCTCATAACATGTTTGTTGTTCCGATTATAATGACACAAATTTGTTACAATTGCACTCAACGGAGTTTTATCTAGAGAGGCAAAACATTCCAAGCCGTAGATAAGGTACAAGTTTTTATCATGAATGTTCTTGGCTATCTGATTTTCATAGCCTTTATACACATTTACGGAGAGCATTTATTTCGGTTTGGATAATACAGGATATTTTCAGTTACCATAATAAGAAGCTTGCACATAATAGATAGCTTGGCAACCATAAAAGTGTCTCAGAGCCAATCAACGTGAGATCCAAAGCCACTAATTCTAGACTAGAAATGAGAAATTCCCCTCGACAATCTGCCACAGAAACAAAATAGATAGAACTTGTAACAAATTATCAAATAAGATAACCAACAGGTATACAGATACACAAAAATAGTGATAAGTAATAAATGTAATTATCAGTTAATATTTTGTATAAATACACTAAAATAACAAACCTCTTAATAGTTACTTATAATTCAGTAATATTACGGTTCAAATTGCGATATATCCGACAAAATTCATAAAGTTTTGAAAATTGGTGGAAATAATCAGGACAGCATATGTAATAATAAACCGAAAAGTTCCCACCCCTAAATTGTGTGCTTCATCCCCTACGACATAGTATTCACCCCAATTTTCGCTTTTTTAAAATTATCCATGAAATGGTGCATTTTACGACAAAAATACCTATGTACAAAAGTGTTCTACAGGAAATTCTCTACAAAAAAGGTTTTTAGACCATTTCTCCTCAAACGAATAGTACGTTGGTAAATCAGGGCCGTAATTAGCGCATGTCATATAATTCGTTATCTATTTACCATCACCGAAATGTTCGGTGGGAGAGCGATTTATTTTAGCTTTATACAACTGTACCTCGGCAGAAAAAAGTCTAGATGAATACAGATTTATGTCTTAACAGACTAGTTGGTAAAGCCAGCAACACTGTTATGTTGTCAAAACTTCCACCAACTTCTGCTGCCGCTCGGCAACACTGTTATCGAGTTTTTCACCAAATTCAAACATGGAAAAACGTGACGCTCAAAGCTACCGATTGGGGGTGGAAAAAAGTTGGCGGTATATTAATCCCAATAATGACTATAAAAGAACCAGCTCCCGAATCTGTTTTAACGCTTATTTCATGTTCATGTAAATTAGGGTGCGAATACAGGTGTAGTTGCAGAAGAGCAGGCTTGCGTTGCTCTACAATGTGTTATCATTGCCATGGACAATCATGCTTGAATGTTGAATCTGTGGAAGACGACCAAGATTTATAATTAACATTTGATAATTAGTGGATTAGGCCTACAGGGGATAAAACTTTAAAAAAAAACGCGCCAAGTACTTTACCTCTAGGGTGGTGTGGAAATAAGTACAACATGGTCTTTTCATAGAGGTGAGGGGGTGGAAGTTGTATATTTATTAAAATTGTAAATAAATTTTAGTGCCTACTGCTATTTTAAGCGTTAAACGTTAAACTTTAAGGTAGATCGTACTGTAGAGAGTGCTAGTCGGAACCAACCCTTATGTTTGCGCCATATTTCCCACGTTATTATTAATTTTAGGAAAAAAGTAGTAAACCTTTTTGATAGAGAATTTTCCAAGGAACAATTTTGTATATAGGTATTTTTGTAGAAAATTACACCATTGCCGAGATAATCTAGAAAAACTCAAAATGGGGGTAGAAAGGACGTCCTGGGGGATGAAGCACACTATTTAGGGATGGGAACTTTTTGGTTTAGTAATCCTTATGCTATTCCCAACATACCCACCAATTTTCAAATCTTTATGAATTTTGTCGGAATAAAAACGTAATATTCCTGAACTATTAGATACATATCACAACTTATTAGAACGCATGCATCACAAATGAAACATTTGTTGATATTATAGAATGCTTCTTTCTTTAGGAAATCCTCTATTATATGCTTATATCTCGCTTCTGAGAGATTTATAACATATAAGGGAAGTTTGTCATATAAAATAAGGCCAAAGTAGTTGTAATCGTAATGAGTTGACTTTCACTCTGTTATAAATTTTATGTTAAATTCATTTCTAGTATCATGAGTATGTTTAGCGCCACTTACGAACAAGTCAACACTTTTGTAGATGAATAATAAGTATGTATATATATTGGACAAAAAATATTTTGGCAGCTTGAGGTACATATCACTTAACAGCCCATATATAAAAGCCCATGCTATATAAAATACAATTAAATAATAGTGACAGCCAATAGTAGAATAATCATTGCAGAGATGGGTCGAGGAAACTTTCCATATTTCATAAAAGTCTGTAAAAGTCATGTAAATAATATAATTGTATGCACTTATTTGGTATCAAAGTGAAGCTCGCATCATCACGAATCAGATTTCACCATAAAATAGACTATCAATATACCCAATGGAAAGTTAGAAGAAAAAATTCCTGGAAACTTTCCAATTTTGAATCGATAGAGTCCAAAAAAATTGTTGTTTTTTTCTGAATTTTCATGGTTCTCTAGAGCTCTAAAAATCATACTTGTGCTGCTGAAGTGCATTTAATGTTCCATCAGATCTTATTAACGTGGTGTCATCTGTAAATAATACTAGGTCAGCCACATTGTATCACGCTTAAGATCATTTACATAAATCAGGAATAAAGAGGGTCCTAATACCGCCCCCTGTAGCATCCCACTTTTCACATCTTGGATGTCGGGAATCAAATTATAATTTATGATCGTATACTGCTTATGATTTGAAAGTAGGATTTAATTAGCCCACAGCTAACTAATTCAACATTGAGATACTTTAATTTTTCTGGCAGCAGATGGTCGTGACAGTCAAAAGCCTTCTGCAAATCACAAAACCTCAACATCTTTGCTTTCTTGACCGTTAACAAATTTATTTATTAGTTGCATTGATGTAATGTTGCGTAAACTAAACCAATTATTGTAGAATAAGTTATATTTTAGAAAATGACCTTTTATTTGACAATTTGGAACAACTGTTGGTACTGGGAGAAAATGATTGAAATCTACCGTTAAAAAAATTAAAATTTTTGAAAGTCCTCTTGCTTGAAATAATCTTAGAGCAATACTACCAGATTCCGAAACTTTCTAATGTTTTATTTGCTAAATATAGACAGCAGGCATGCAGTTGCAAAAAAATATTTATTATATCCAATTCCGTGATGTAAAAAGTGATTAAAATTATACGTTCCAAATAAGGTCGGTTGTTAAATAATGGACCCCGGTCTAACATGAATTGTAATTCTGCAAATCCGTCCCTATTGCCTTATTGTACTCGCATCATTAAATCGTACCCTAATAGGCCGTAATATCACATATCCATTCATTCGATTTACATCACACGCTCTCCAAATGTTTGTTTTATGATGTTTCCCTGAATTTTTCATAAACTCACAAAAGATTGAATGATCATAAATATCTCGTTTGGTATGTCATCATTTTTCATTACGCTCTAAATACGCAATATTTCGCATCGAATGTCGAAATTAGGATAACCGTAAAATAGAACTTTATGGTGAAATTAGTATTTCCATTTTTCATAGACCAGATAAATAAGTAGGAGACACAAAGAAAAACAAATAAGTATAAAAACTCGGGAGACGCGTTTGATATAAGATATTGGTCCAAATAGAGAGTATATGAGGTTTTTATTGGAGGATAATACGGATGAGACGCTATAAGGCGGTAGCGGGTAGTTATCTTCTGTCAGTGGCGGCGCATAATATTTTGTTACTGCTGCATGGACAAATAAAATATTTTATTCACAATCACACAGAAATAATCAAATTGTCTTACATGTCAAAATTTGGAGAGTATGACATTACTACTTCATTCGACAATTCAACTGAAATATGAAATTTCAGATTGGAATTTTTTTTTTCTTTTAATTATACACCATCTAACAGTACAAACCATTTACAATATGGGAAACAACACATATTTAATGTAGACTACACACCATAGATAAATAAAACTACAAATATAATACGAAGAAAACTGAATAAGACTAAAATTAAAATTAAACTGAAGTAAAACAAAAATAAGAAATGACATAAGTAACATTTTAGGTTAGAAAGTAGTAACTTTCTTACCAGTTTTCTGTTTGAAAAGTGAGAATTTGCCAACCTGAAAAAACAACAAAATTTTTTTGGCTTTTTGTTCTTTAAGGGAGATGATTGCGAATAAAATAGTATACAAACCTTGGTGGAAAGTTTCATTGCTGTCTTGAGAATTAGTTGACCTCGCCGCTTCGCGCCTCTTTCAACTATCTCATCTCTCGACAACAATAAAACACTTTCCACCTCAGTATGTAATATACTATTTACAATTATGTGCAACATGGTAATCATTAACCAACTTCAAAAACAAAATAAAGAAGTGTTCAGTTCAGTCATTACTCTGGAATGGCTTAAGAGATTTCTCAAACTGCAAGGTATGGCTTGCTTGATCAAGCTACGTCTAATGTAAGGTGAGTAAATATTGGATTTTTTTTGCAAAGGCGCCATCGTACAATTTTATCAAAATTGTGTTGGAATTGGTAGTTGGGTGTTTTAGAAGTAGTTGACACCGAATCTGATTTCAAAAATTAAGAATTTATATGAAAAGTGATTCTTTTTTATTTTTGATATGTGTCAAGTAAATAAATAGGTACTTCTGTCAATTTTTTACTGAAAATATTTTCTTATTACTTTTTAATAGTAATTTCATTTTTGAATTGAACATATATCTCTCCTGATGAGTTTTAAAGAGAATGAAAAAAGTGTACAATTTTTAGGAACGTTTGATCAATCGAACGTTGTTAGAAATATTTAATTTACTAGCTGAACCAGCAAACTTTGTTTTGCCATATAAATTATAAATTTTTGTCCAAAAAATGAAAAGGAATTAATTATTTTTTATTTATTTGCTTTGATCATGATTAGAGAATATTATTTAGGTATTATGCAAATCACAACTTACACACTTTTTATTTATTATGAAAATACCTACTTTCTGTATATTGTTGCCCTAATCTGGGCACGCTAATATACTAGTCAGGTAAATACTTAAAAACACTCATTATTGGAGAATCAATCAAAACAACTACTCTTCTAGCTAATACTGACGAAGTATTGAATGACATGATAGGATTCTTAGTATTTAAAAAAAAAATATATATATTGAAAATACTTAAATCATTTATTCAAATTTAATCATTCACACTTTTTTATTTAATATGAAATTATCTACTTTCTGTATATTGGTGCCTTAATCGGGTCACGCTAATATACTACTTAGAAAACACTTTAAAACACTCATTATTGGAAAACCAATCAAAACAACTACTCTTCTAGCTAATACTGACGAAGTATTGAATTACATGATAGGATTCCTGGCATTTTAAGGCAAAAAAATATATTGAAAATAGTTAAATTATTTATTGAAAATCAGTAATTCACAACAATTATTGAAACATACATTCTATTTCAACTCTAGAAAAGTTGTACAAGTTTTTTCGAACTCGTTAGTTCTCATCAGTAGAGTATAGAAACATTCATTCATTATTTACAAGCCTATTCTTGATTTATTTTTACAATTAATTATTTTTTATTTATTTGCTTTGATCAAAAAAGTGTGAATGATTAAATTTGAATAAATGATTTAAGTATTTTCAATATATATATTTTTTCTTTAAAATACTAAGAATCCTATCATGTAAGATTAGATTAAGACATGTGAGTGAAATTTTATACCTAATTTCTTTGTGCTTTTTAGTAGTTCTTGTCTTTGAGATATAACAAATGTTTGTTTGTGATGGAGTATCCTCTAGGTAAGGCTAGAGATACTTGAAAGAACACCTCGTAAGGGAGGTTTCTCATAATATACTGGCATGGTCAGACTCAAATTATCAGTATATAGAAAGAATGGTTATTTTCTTGTTTTTTCATATTGAATGCATGATATAACAAGTGTATGATAGAAGTTGAGAGGTTGGTTCGTAAGGGAACTTCTTGTTGATTTTCTAGCTTGGTCAGATTTAGATCAATGATATATGAAAGGAACGAATGGTTTCTTTGAAAGTTATCTGCTGAATACCCAAAATAATATTTTATAACAATGATATAAGCAGAAATACAAGATATTTATTTTTAAAAATTACATGAAACTTGATGCATGGGGATTTGAAAATTATCTGATTGCAAGTCTGACGGTAAGGCTTGAATATTCAATAAAATTTCATCGTCGCTTAGTTAACTGAATCCTATTAGCTAATATCGATATTGAGGTTGGTGTAGAAATGAACAAATAACAAATTCAAACTTATTTTTAACCGACTTCAATATCGATAGGTTTAGTAAACTGGGTGACGGTGAAATATGATTTCATAACTACAAGGGGCAGTTCATTTTTTCAAAAATGTTTTTTCGCTATGCATTGATTTCAGTAGGTATGAGTACGAAACTAGTTACAGATAAAACTATCGGACCTTAATGAAATTTTATGACCCGGGAAATATTTTATGTAGTACAATTATTTTATAACCTCACCAGAATTAAATAACCTGTATGTTTAAAATGGAATTCAAATTGAAGAAGAATTATTTGTATATCTGATCAATGAGCAGAGCATTAGATTTTTTATATCTATTAATTTCAGAGCTCTCAAACATTGTCAGCTTGGATTCTTTACTGACCTTTACTAGATATGTTAAGGATATCCAAGTTGTTGTTGAATAAGTCTTTTTCTTTTATTCACTGATTAACAAAAGTAGACTGATCCATATTTTTTTAAAAAGTCTGCTTATATTCTTCCGACTGTTCTTTTGTATTTTTATCTTCATTGGTTTTTATAATTGCGTCTAGAGTACTATTTTTTTATAAGCTATATTCAGACTTAGTTTCATCAAATACATTTTTTTTCAGATGGATCTTCAGTGAATGTTAGTGACCTCAATAAAGATTTTCAAAAATATTTATGAATATAATATTGTCTTATTCGACACAAAAATATAAAATATCATTAGCACTCACTGGAGGTTCATCTAATAAAATTAGTAAAGGTAGTAACGTGTACTTTATGAGAAAAAAGTTTAAGTGTATCACTCACCTGTGAGACATAGGGGTTGGAAAAAGTAGAGGTGGTAGTACCTACATTTTCGCCGACTTTTTAATAAATATCTCTTCAATTATTAATTTTTACGAAAAATGTAAAGAATGGGTTCTGTAGCTTATTATCTTTAATTACTTCCACATCCAGTGGAAGTATAGTAACGACAAAAAAATTTTAAAATTTTTATTGTTCAAACAGGCTTAGAATGTCATGAAACGTCGAGATTTTAAGTTTGAGTGAAAAAAAATATTCTGTCTGTCGGATGGTCTGAAACTTTTTATGTGCGCACGTTTATTCTGGAACCGTTTGAGATATTGACTTGAAATTTGGTACACATATGTACTTTAACGAGATCTATAACTAGATTATATTTTCATCTTGTTCCGTCTAAGGGTTGGCTGGTAAATTGGGGTAAACTTGGGGTAAACAGGTAAATCAAGCAGGTAAGAGTCCATTATATTGGTATTTAGTAGGTATATACAAGAGAAGCTAAGGTCTCAAAAAAAATTTTGGCATTAGCCACCTCCATTACGCCCCCACCCCAGTTGAATAAAAATTGTGATTTAGTGTGTGTACAAGAACCAGAAACCTCAAAATATTTTTTCACTTCATCCACCCCCACTACCACTCTATCAACACCCCCACCCCACTACCGATGTGGGGTATCGTTTTATGGGTTTTTGGGGTAGAGGACTTCAAATATTATATTATTAAAGTTCCATAAACAATTAATTCCACATACAATTTTTTTTTCGGTGTGAGTGACTTGGATAGAAAATTTGGATGTGGAAGTAGTGATTCCTTGGGGAGCGGTTTTTACGAAAGATAACATGTAGGCTAATAGTCCCTTGAGGTACCTCAGTTACTGTTTAACATACTTCACAAAATTTTATAAAATGTTCTCAATTCTATCCATTTTTTTTTGCATAAGCGATTTCTATGAAATCTTTCTCAAACTGAAAGGTATGGCTCAACGGTGGTTCCATAATAATTTTATCGAGCAAAAATTGAAAATAGTTTTTTTTTTTTTTAATTGAGGAAATATTGAATCCGCCAGTAATAAGAAAATTTTAATTTTATGATAAAAAATTCAAATTACGTGGGAATTGCAGTCAAATTGATATTTCAGGAGTAACTGCTATCGAATGCGACGTCAAAAGTTAAGAATTCAAAATGGCTAATCCAATCTTACGATAATTGCATACTTTTGAAGATTTACATGAAAGTGATAGACTGTGATTTTAGGATTTTCTGGTAACGAGTCGGATATTAAAGCATAGAAATTCAAAATGACGAATATTTTTCTTACTGTGTTTAAGCTAAATACAGAGGCTACTGAAAAGGGTAAAAAAAATTTTTTTTCAATATTGATATAGATGTAAAAATAAAGAAAAAACAAATTCAGATGTATTTTGAACCGACTTCAATATTAACATTAGGTAAAAATAGTTCAATTAACTGGGCGACGGCGACGGTGAAATTTTATTTCATAATTTTTAGGGACCTTCAAGCGGTTCAATTTTTTTTTCAAAAATATTTTTATCGTAGAGGAATGAAAAAACAAATTGAAGATATGTTTATTATGTACGATAGCACTATTTACATTTTTCTGTAAAAATTAATACCGCTCGACCAAGGTGACATTGGATCTTTGTGAATAACTTTACTCCACCTGCAAAATTTAACTGTGTAACTTTTCTGGAGTGTTTTAGAATTTTGGTAAGTGTAATTTCTTTTTCTTTACATTGCTGAAATAGACATATTTGGAACAACTTTCCTTTCTCTAACAAATCGCTTAAAAAAGATGTTTCTCAATGTTTCTTGAGTATTTTTCGTTATTTGTTAATATGTTGTGATATACCCGCGCCTCGGTGGCGCGGGTCCGTTTTCGGCGTGGTGGAACTGGGGACACTATTGGGTTTTCAGATTCAGATTCAAAATTTCAGATTCATTGGCTCTGTTGAGCCGGGGATGGAGTTGTGCCCTTGTGTTTCTGAGACACCGATATAACTGTCAATTGTAACAAATTTTGTATTATTTTTATTATTTTCATGGTTTTGCTAGTCATTATAATAAGTCTACCACTTAAATATTATTTATACATTTTTTAGTTGTCCCTCCAAAACTTAATTGGGAATACAGGTTATGGATAAAACTGTTAGACAAGTTCTATGGCTCAAGATTGACCCAAGTTGTGCTGTGCATTCTTATCAATGAATTTAAATGTGCTGGCCAAAATCACCTCAAGCGCGGGTAACATTAACCCTTTTCATTAAAAAAATTTTTTGGAAAATTAAAACGATCACAAAATTAAAATGACTCCATGAAATTGCTTCTGCAACCATGTTGTAGTAGAGAAGAACTATTATGAACGATTTCTTCATGCAGTGTTTTTGAAATACCACCAAATACGTAAGAAACTATGCTAAAATGTACCAGTTTTACCCCGGTTGACGGTACTCAAAGAGATATTTACTAAAAAGCGCACCAGAATGCACTGCAACTCTTATTTCTCCCACCCCTGTGTCCGATAAGTAGGTGATTAGCTGAAACATTTTTTTCGTAGAGTATACGCTATTAATTTTTAAAAATAAATATCTTGTATTTCTGCTTACATTACACAAGTCAAAAAAAAATGTTCTGCTCTAAAGACTAAGCCCATAATGCCTTAAGTATTATTGTATGCTGAAACCGAATTTTCAGTTTAAAAATTTTTCTATCGCGTAAATTTCGAGTAAATGTCAAAAATTTTCATAAAATCGTATTTTGATGATAAAAACCGGCATTTACTCGAAATCTACGCAGTAGAAATTTTTTTTAAATTGAAAATTAGGATTCTGCACACGAAAATACTTAAGGCATGATAGGTTTAGTCCCTGGAACAGAATTTGTTTTTGTAGACCTGTGCACAGGTCTACAAAATTTTCCTGCTTCAAAAACAAGCTGTCAGAATAGTGGTTGGTGCAGGCTTCAGAGATCACTGAAAGCCAATTTTTAAAATCCTGAATACAATGCCTTTATCGTGTTTATATATTTATGTCTCGTTATTAGAAATTTATAAAAATAAAACTCAGTTTGCAACAAATTGTGAAGTTCACGATTATCACACTAGATCTGGAGATGATTTCCGAACACCACGCTAACGACTTTCGAAGTCAACTAAAAATTCTTTGGATATTAAATTGTTTAATCGCCTACCTAATAACTTAAAAAATTTGAATAATCCTAATAAATATAAAGTGATAATGAAAAAGCATTTCCTTACTCACTATTTTTATTCAGTTGAGGAATATATGCAATCCCCTTTTGACATGTAATTTACCGTAATATATAATTTACGACCTAACGAAAACGCTTATCGTCATCACCATTCTTTAAGATAACTATGCAATTGTATGTTTTTTATCATGTTTTTATATAAATATTCCTGTGTTAGTAGGTCTCTACCTATTTTTAATTTTTAATGTGTATGTGACTGCATGCATCTCTGAATGCATTCAAAGACTCTAATAGTGATATTTTTTCCCCCTTGACTTGCCAAAAGTATTGTAATAATAATATATAACTTGGTCAAATAAATGTCTATTCTATTTCTATTCTATTCTATAGTAAATGTATGAAAGAAGTGGACAAGTCGGTTCGTAAGGGAACTTCTTGTTGATATTATGACTCGATCAGATTTAGATCAACGTTATATGAAAGCAACGAATGGTTCTGTTGAATCCCAAAATAATATACGCTATTAACTTATACGAGTAGAAAGTTTTAAGACAACCATCTATTTTTATATAATTGAAAATTATTTTTCCTGTACCAAATTCTTACTTCGCATGCTAATCTAACAGGACGCACTTCCTTCAAAGAAAATCGGCAGTTCTCAAGCAGATAAGACTCTGCGTAACCCCCTGGAACCGCCCCTGCTTATCCCCCGGCGTGCCAGGATTACACGATGACAGTGCCATATTGGCCTTGCGATGCGATGCCTCCTCATTCACACCTCCCTGCGGCGAACCACCCAACTGAGACTTCCGGAAAAACCCGGGCCACTCGGATATTGGAAATGCGATATTTATTAGATTTTTACCAGCACGAATTTCCTACACTGGAATATCACCAGGCAACCATAAGAGATTTTTGTTCCATTATCCTGTCAGGCGTTATTAATTTCTTGGAGTTGTTGATGTGGAAATATAAATTTTTACCCGATATTTCCTCACATAAACTAAGATGCGTAAAAGAATAATAGCAGGAAGAGGCCGGTTAAGCTAAGGGAGATATAAATATAATTAAAATGCCGTAAATTGATTCCAGTTCAGAGCTGTGCTAAGAAAAAAGTACTTAAATACAATTACAATTATTTTATGAAAGGTATATTTAACCACAATTAGAATTACTGTCTATTTTAAAAAGTTAAAATACAAGTTCAATTACTTTTCGAAAAATGTATTTAAATGCAATTAAAATTACACATTCCATTCTGATATAGGTGATTTCTTACATGTTTTTCTAAAAAAAGAAAATAGACAATTGTAAGATGTATAATCAAGAATAGAAAATCGCCAACTGTGTTGTATTTTCCCTATAAGCAAAATTTAAACATTATACAACTTCTTTGTTTTATTGCAATTTTATAAATGTAATAAAATAGCAATAAAACAAAATTGTTATAGAAATGACAATTATAAAACAAATTGGTTTACTGGGAATAGTCTACGAGGGCGTAATTCCGAGTTTACGAAATTCCGACTTTAATCTCAGAGTTCATAGTTTAAAGTTGAAACATGAGACTAATGTTTGAATTGCGTCGGTGTAAAGATGAAGATGAAAAAATGCCTATTATGACTTCTCGAAAAATCCATCGTATTTTTCTTAATAAAAATGCACGTCAATGACTGAAATAAATTTTGTTTTACTCAAAAGAGATGCAGTAGTGGTCTGTGATAACGATCCAAATTTGGTTAAAATTGGATGACTAATAACTTAATATAACTTATAATAACTGAGTGAAATTAATTGCCAACAAATGTCTTGACAGAACTAACGTATTGTTTACTTCAAATGACATTTTGCCAATTTGATAGATTGTAAATCGAGAAAATAGGACACAGTTTATAAAATAAATACTTTGTTTTATATATCATTGAAAAGCTTTTTTATGGTCTTCTAGATGGTGTAAGAATATACGAGGTGTTAAATTACTTAAAACCCAAGTAAAGCTCTCCAAAATGAGATGTTCAGTAGTTTCTCTGACAATATTTTTATAAAATACATCTGATTTCCTACTTTAACTTTTTCACGTAACTTCAAAAATAACTAAGTTAAATGGAGTTTTAATGTTCTCGAGACCACCCAATACATTCCCAAACAGTTTTTTTAAGAAAATTTGAGTAACCGCGTTGATACAGACGGATTAACCAGGGCACAGTGATTCAATAAATAAATTAATAATAAAAACAAAATAAATTTCCTTGAATTGTTAAACTAATAGGAACGATAGTGTATGTTTCCTTATATGGATTTTGATATTTATTATACAGGATTATTGGTAATTCGATACATTCCTTTGGAGACGTGATAGAACATGACCTAAAGAGTAAATTTAACCCCAATATGCATTATGCAAAACTCAATAGTTTTTGAGATATTTCAATTTTTGTTTCTCAAAAAAGTAGATCTTAATGTCTTAAAAGTTCATTTTCAAAAAAACTACTTCGCATTTTTAACTTTTGTATTGGAATGAAAATTATCCGGAATAATTTCGACCACGTGAAAATTTCAAATAAAAACTTTTTTAGAAAAATCAACCACGAAAATTACCTATAAGTTTTTTTAAAAAATAGCCAACGGAACATGCTTACTAATTGTATTAAAAAGTTCCTTATTTCAATAGCTATCTAGCAAGGTACAAATGTTCAACGTACCCTCCGTAGTTCTAATAGATCATTAAGATCTACTTTTTTGAGAAAAAAAATAATTGAAATATCTCAAAAGCTATTGAGTTTGGACAATGCATATTGAAGTTAAATTTACTCCTTAGGTCATGTTCTATCACCTCTTCAGAGGAATGTATCGAATTACCAATAATCCTGTATATACTTATATTTGACATTTTTTTGATATACTTAAAAAAAGTTTAAAACTAGAGTTATAGAAAATTTGATTCTCTACATCTATATATTAACTACTATGTTTGTCTAGGAGGTAGTAGAAACTAAATAGCGAAAATAAACTTATCTTCAGTGCCATTTTGTTAGTATAAAGGTGACGGCGATAGTGTAAACACCAGAAAGGAGTTATTTTATTGTTATTGATGTATTCAAGAACCGCTGCCTAAGTAATCACTACTTCCACATGCAGATTTCGTATCTAAGTCTCTTAGGACGGAAAAAGAATTGATGCTATATTTGCACTCCACCGTGCGAAAATTATAGTTCATAGAACTTAATAATATAGTGTTTGAAATCGTCTACCACAAAAACCAATAAAACGATATGCCACGTTGGTAGCGGAGAAGGGAGTGGTGATGGTATTGGGGGTGGTTTCATTGCTACACGAACATTTTTTCAAATGGAATCATAATTCCGTCTTTAATATTGGAATTCCGAGATTAGAGTCGGAATAAAACATATATATATATATATCAATGGCCCTTCTACGCCTTCGAAATAGTCCAATATATTAAATAATTTAAATACTTTTATATAAGTATTAAAATGTGACAATATCCCCCTTTCATCCCAGTATTTTGCTTAATAGGATATTAAATATTGTGCACTTACTGATGTTACTTTATAAAAAATAAATCTTTGTAGTAAGTCATTTATTTTTCAAGTTTTACATAAAACAAAAATAAAAACACATTATTAACATATTTCGTTTCTGAAGAAAGTACTACTACTGACTACATGTAAATAAATACAACAATAGTAACACATAACAAAGTAGTGAGTATTCTTTTCTAATATACTTGTATTTATTAAAAAGTAATTGTACTTTTAAAAGTACTTTTAGTAAAAGTAAGTACAAAGGGCATAGCCGGGTAAGCATGGTGTAACTGCCCCCAAGCGTCTGGCGCTTATATTTGTGCAGTAGGAAGCAATCTTGGAAAGTAGCAACTTCACAAAATATTAGCTCGAAGAAGGGACCGGTTTGGGGTGAGTAAGGGAGGGTTGATTTTAGCAAGACTATTTTTTTTCTAAGAAACGGCCCATTCAATCGTTTTGTAAAAAATATATGTTAAAGACCTACTGAGAAAGTACTTAATAAAAAATCACGCTCAAATTCCGAAAACAGATACAGTAAAAAAAACATATATATTATTTTCAAATTTTTTTTAGGGTAACTTATCTCTGGAGTACCAGCCTGAATTTTTTTCTGTAGCATGTCTAGGGACTCACTTATGTTATATTTTTTCTCAGTCTTGTCCGAAGATTACGCCATACTTAAAAAAAATGCCGAAGTATGCAGTGCCGTCTGCATATTTTGTGGACAATTAACCCCTTGCAAGTAAAAAAGCCCAAACTGCAAAGTAAATATGGATACCTGAGTAGTGTATACATCCTAGTGATTAGTGATTAATTATGGAGATGGTGAACGTTGAAAGAGAAACCAAAATAAAGCTGCAACGCTGACAGTTAATTAGGTGATCAATAGAGTTGAATTCTCTTGCGCCGCAAAAATCAGTTTATAGTCGTAATGTTAAATATCATTAAGAGTAAAAACTAAAATCACCGGTACTATGGAATACCTTGTCAAAGCCTGTCATTATTCACACATTACCGTCGGCGGGGATAAGAACTTGGTTTTAACAGTCACGTGTTGTTAACAATTTGCAGCACTAAATCGTAGCATTATTAACCTGAGAAGGATATAGATGTTAATCTTCCTCACTGTCATCTGCAATCACTGCACTCATGCTATCCTTCTGGAACAATAGGGAGAGAATTTCTGCCGGTTTAGGTATGCTTGCTAGGTATCGTCTGTACGAAAGGTAATACACGACAGCAGCTACATGGGAAGATCATCCAACACAGTTCGATACCCATTGGCACATTCACAGAAATGTCTTCTAACACCGGAACATCCGATACTGTGGGGAATATAGTCGATGAAACACCGATAAACCTTCGTTTTGATGTGACGTGTGAACAAACTTGTATTTTGAGTACATTGGACTGGTCCTTAACGTACTGAAGATTAAGTGTTCCATTTATGACTTCGAGGTACGAAATCGTTTGTTAATATTGATACGATCCGGTAAAAAACAATTTTAAATCCGTCATTTCTGGAAAGTCCAGTACATATTTGCTGGAAATATCTACAAAGGGCAGTTTTGCAATTTCTTTGAATGTGCCAATGGGAATCGATCTGTTGGATGTTGTTCCCATGTAGCTGCTGTCGTGCATTATCTTTCGCAAGGATGATATCTATCAAGCATACCTAAACCGGCAGAAGTTCTTTCTCCATTGTTTCAGAAAGATAGCATGAGTGCAGTGATTGCAGATGACAGTGAGGAAGATTAACATCCATATCCATCACAGGTTAGTAATGCTACGATTTAGTGCTGCAAATTGTTAACAACACATGACTGTTAAGACCAAGCTCATATCCCCGCCGACGGTAATATCGATAGTACCGCTGACTTTAGTTTTTACACTTAATGATATTTAACATTCCGGTTATAAACTGATTTTTGCGGCGCAAGAGAGTTAAACTTTATTGATTACCTAATTAAATGTCAGCGTTGCAGCTTTATGTTGGTTTCTCTTACAACGTTCACCATCTCCATAATCACTAATCATTAGTATGTATGCACTACTCAGGTATACATATTTATTTTGCATTTTGGCCTTCTTTACTTGCAAGGGGTTAATTGTCCACAAAGTACGAATACGACACTGCACACTTCGGCATTTTTTTTAAGTATGGCGTAATCTTCGGACAAGACTGGGAAAAAAATATAACATAAGTGAGTTCCCAGACATGCTACAGAAAAAAATTTAGGCTGGTACCCCAGGGATAAGTTACCCTAAAAAAAATTTGAAAATAATATATATGCTTTTTTTACTGTATTTGTTTTCGGAATTTAAGCATGATTTTTTATTTAGTACTTTCTCAGTAGGTCTTTAACACATATTTTTTACAAAACGATTGAATGCGCCGTTTCTTAGAAAAAAAAAATAGTTTTGCTGAAACCAACCCTCCCTTACTCACTCCAAACCGGTCCCTTTTTCGGGCTAATATTTTGTGAAATTGCTACTTTCCGAGAGTGCTTCCTACTACACAAATATAAACGCCAGACGCTTGGGGGCATTTACACCATGCTTACCCGGCTATGCCCTTTGTTACACAATATAATAATTGTACTGAATTACAATTACTTGGAATTAGATCTCACATGCATTTAAGTACAATTACAAATACAATGTATAATTACTTTGTATATGCACATTTTATAAGTACGTGCACAGCTCTATTGCAGCACAGCGAGTTATATTTGAGGAAATGTTGGCTACCATAATTATTTGATTGATTGATTTTTACGTTTTTTGGTAAACGTTTCTTAAATTTTACGGATATTTTTTATAGGGGCTATTTAGAAACTAAAGTATACAAAGAAGAAATAGACCAGAGAGCATCTGACTGCAAGAATTGAGCACTTTTGCAATGAAGTTAAAAACAATTTAGAAATTGTTAGAAAAAGAATAAATCAAATGACAAATCGATCAAGAAAACGTATTGAATTTGGCGCGGTGGTCACTTTGAAAATTGACTGTGATTCAAAAAATTTAGTTGGATTTAGTAAATTTGACTGATTTCTTATGTTGTAGTTAAATAGTTAAATGTCATTGTTTGTTATTTTTTTAAGTTTATTAATTACCAGTGATCGGAATTTTGGGTTTAATTTCAGGTGCGTCGTTACAAGGATTTATTAAAATATGCATGCATTTTTAGTTATACTTTTGTATACATGTATTCTATTATGCCAAAATAAATAAGAAACTCATAAGGTAGGTTCGTATTACACTTAATTTTGATTTATTTTGTAAGAAAGAGCAAACATTCATTTAATTTTTTGATGTAAAATCTTATACACCTAGGTGCGCCACTGGAATTAAACCCAAATTCCGATCATTGTTAATTACACATTCCTTACAAAATATTTTTAATAATTTACTAGGTATATGTGATAAGAATAAAAGATAGTGCAAGTATAGAACATAAAAAATATGTTACCTGGAGTGACCTTTTTCTCTCAATTTCTCATTAAAAAAAAATTAATCCTCAACAATTTAATTATTTTATTTAAACAATGAAATGGTGCCAACATATTTTTTTATGGTATTTTGTATCTCTTTAGGTGTAAATTAATATTTCAATATCAAAAATGTTATAAACAGTTTATAGAGTGTTATTTTGTAGCAACAATTGATGCCCGTGCACCAGTTTGGATTCAGAGGTGGTCATAGTATCACCCATGCACAGTGCAAGCTTGTGGAGGACATAATAAATGGGTATAACAAAAAACAGTGCACAGTGGTGTTGCTTGTGGATAAGTCCTTTGACTCCAAGTGGAGAAATGGTCTCATATATAAATTGGACGAAGTCCACAAATTTCCAAAATACATTTTGGCCTCGTATCTCTCAGATAGATACATTCTGGTACGGATAAAGAACACGTTCTCGACCAAAACTAGGCTCTCCGCAGGAGTTCCTCGGGGGTCTATCTTCTCCCCTATCCGGTACAATCTATACACCGCAGACTTACCTACGTGTCCAAATACAAACACCCAACTCTACGCCGACGACTTTACAATCTACGCCCACAGTTTTTATGCCCAGACCGCGACACAGGAAGTAAGAGAACATATTAACAAAAGTTTAGACTATTACGCGGTCTGGAAAATTAAAATAAACCTTGGCAAGACTTAGACAGTGACATTCAATAGAAAATTTACTATTCAAATTTATTATCCATAATCAGGACATATCGGAGAAGAATACTATCAAGTATATGGACGTCTTTCTTTATAAGAGACTTTGCTCTGGGTGGCATATTACGGTGGCTATTATCAAGACTTCTGCAGCTGTCAGTCGACTATATTCCTTGGTTAATAGGCGGAGTAAGTTCTCACTCGAAATCAATATCACCTTGTACAAGGTGATTTTTCGACCTATATTGACTTTCGGCTACGTGGTCTGGAACGCAGCCTCAAATACCCAACTATATAGGATTCAGAACAAGCAAAACAAACTGCTCCGTTTATTGACTAACTCACCTAAGTATGTTACCACTGAAAAGCTGCATAGGATATGTCATCTCCAGAAAACTCGACGATATCAGGGAGACAGACCAAAAATTCTTTTCTGTTAAAGCTTCCACCTCTGTCCTGATCAGTGATATCGAGCAAGTAAGACAATTCGACAATACGCAACACACACACGGACTCCTACATCAAAAACTTGACATTTACCATATGAGACGTTCATGACAATAATTATTCAATGCCCCCCCCCCTCCTCCGAGGAAAGAGGAAAATGCATTAAATACTTCCTTTTTCTACAAATATCATTTTAATGGTAATGGTTGACTCTCAACCAGAGGTTCCGGGTTCGATTTCCAGCCGTGGCACTGGGATTTTTCGGAAGAGGGAATTAATCCCAGTACACTCAGATATGGAGTGCAAATGTGTACTCCCTCCCGTACAAAGGTCTTCCGGGGCTTTTAGGGATAAAAGTATCGTATTGCCTGTGGTGTGTTATTATCATATATTATAATAGTAGAAATTGAGCGAGCTGCCCTACAATAATTATATTATGAATAGGAATAAGACTAAGGATGACTATGATTGAAAGAAGAAATAGAGTCCGGAAATGTATTAGAAATAATGATTCTCATTTCGAATATAAAAATATAATTTTATAATCTTTTAAATAAAGTTTTTGAAGAGACAGCCTTGTTATTGTTGAAAAATCCCATATATTCAACTTTCGATTAAATGAGAAATTATTGTCAATTGTTATTCTTTAATCTCCTTTTTAGTAACTGATAAAACTTGATTGGTATGTATGATAATATCAATAAAAGAGGATAAAACAAAGAAGTTTCTTAAATAATTGTAACATCTAGAAATTTTGTTATAAGACTTTGAAATTACCATTACGATTTTTTTACAATAAATGTACTTTTTATTTTTTTTCTAACCAACAGAAACAGTTACATTATTTTTGTTTTGGAAGTTTGTTTATTTCGGATGAAGAAAAAAATATTTCAGAATATCAAAGTAAAACTTAATGCGTAATAATTACAAAATTGCTTCACCAAACACCCTGTATAATGCAAGTAATGTTTTTTTTCCTCTTTGCGGATTCCAACATTTGCTTCATTGATTTCTTAGAATGTTATAATAGTTCCAATGTTACTTCTTTCTTGATTTTTCATATTTTCTGGGAGATCTTTTACGTAAAGAAATAATTAACTCAATGCTTTTGTTTCTTAATTTTAATATTTTCTTCTGGTACAACAATATTAAAAATTCTTATTAATACAGTGATAAGGTAAGCAGCATTGGCAATAACTTGCTGCATATATATATTATATTTTTAAATTCAATCAGTTGTAACAGATTATTTAATATTCAAATCAACACGTTTAAAATTATGAAATTTTATGAACATTTTTTTTGCTCGATGCTTTTTGTTGCTACGTACTAACTAGTGATGACATATATTAAATACATTTTTTATACTGTATAGTCTATATTATTTGAAATTATCATTGGAAATTAATATAGTTTTATTGCGTAAAATTATGTACAAAAAAAACATGTACAATCATACTTCATATTTGGCTATATTGTGATATCAATACCGAATACTTTAATTCTAATAATAATTCTATTCTAAACTATATACTACTATCCGCCTTCCTTCCGTCCCATAATTCCCAAAATGTCACGACATTCTGCGTCTATTATGCTGCTAAATAAAATGTTAGTACAATCCTGTGTGTGAGCAATCTGCGCAAGACCTTATTATATCCATTCCTTATCCCTGTGGAGTTCATAACGACCGCAAAACTAATATACCAATTACGGCCCTAGTGGGATAACCGACCCTCACTGCTAGCCAGAGCGATAACTGCCATTCTCTGCTCTGGCTTGGATTCAGTTAGCGAACAATATCATTGTCAACATCCTATATCAAATTACTGGGAGTTAAGACTGTGTTCAGCTTTGTTCTCAACAAGCGAGACATTTTTCAAGACTAAAAATACACAATGTTCCGTTAATTAAATTCTATTCGTATGACCTTAGGGACTTCTTGACCAATATTTAAGGTATTTCTATCTAATATGAGAAATAAGAAATTACTTTTAAAAAGTCGGGTTTCTACGTAGCGTCAAATAAGGGTCGAATACACATTAGAATCTCTTCTTCTTATTCACAACGTCTTACCAGGTGTGTTGTGATCCATGCGTTATTCTAATTGATCGGTGTTCGCTGTATACCACGTTTGACAGCATTACGCCATTTGATGCGGTTGCTTGTTGGGCGCACAGGCCCACTAGGTTAGAATTGGTTAATAGCTTTTGTTTATGAAACTATATGTGTAGTTTCTCTTCGTTATAAAAAGGATTGGCAGTGGAAAAATACATATGTAAATGTAATAAAATTAGGGTGATCTTTATAAAAAATACGCGCTCGGAGTTTACCACTCGAACCTTGGCTATTTTAACACATACATAGTGGCTCAATAGGGATAAAACTGCAAAATACACTTACTGACAATATCCATTAAGACGATTTTTACTATTACCATACTTTTGATAATATTAAGAAAAGAAGTTCACCTCTTCATTTTAAACTTTCATTGTAATTTTTCGTAACAATACTTATTAAAATAAATTCGTTGGAAATTTTAAAAACCGTTTCGATTTTTCTGATCCGTCAGGTTCATTATTTGGTCAATGGTCAGCGTAATAGTTATATAAATACCTCTATAGATTGGCTTCAAGCTATATATTGCATGAGAACCAATATCTACAATTTGCAATTGCTTTCAGTCTATTATATTCGTATCGTGGTCTACTTCGAACGTTTCCGCAATACATTACTTATAGAAACTACCTAATTTTAAATTCTCGTTTTTTCTTGGACAAGTCTTTACTGTAGCTGAGGTTGTAAAGACTTTAAACGACTGTAATTCCACTGATATTTATGATATAAATTGTTGAATCCATCGATATATTTCGCTCTCTTGCTCCCTTGTTCCCACTTACAATGCTTAATAATTACTCATCACTGCATGCATTCATTAGTGAAGGTCACTTCCTGGATGTGCTTGGGCTGCCAAAGTTTCACCTTTTTCTAAAAAAGGGAATATATTTATAACTTCCGGTTTATTTTCATCATTCCAATTTTTCAAAAATTGTTTGAAGTGTTCTTTGAGAAAGATTTGTTTACTGTCTAGATACGCAATATCTTAAATTGCAGTCAACTTGGCTTCGGCAACAAATGTTCTACCACGAAGGCTTTTTTTAATAGTAAGAGATATAGTCTGACAATTGTAAGCATGTAGATATTAATCTGTGTGATCTCTTTGTGGCCTTCGACTGTGTTTTGCCTAAGTTATCTGTGGAGAAACTAATTCTTATCTCAATAATAGACATCAATGTGTTCAACAACAACTTAAATAACGAACTTTTAAAAATAAAGCACAGGGTGCCTCAAGACTCTCAACTGAGGCCATTATTGTCTGTTTTATCTCTAAATGATTTCTATCATTTTATGTCCAATAAAATGCTTTGCCCATGTCAGTGCTATCTTGATTCTGGATTTAAATTCATTAGTAACTTAAATAGCAACAGCATTATTTTCGTACCAGTGACTGGTTTTCTTCAAGTGATTTTAAGCTTAACGAAGATAAAACTAAGAAGATTGTTTCTTTTCTACAAGTAACTTATTACTAAAAGGTGACAATATCAAAATACTTTTTGTCGTCGTAGATACCACTCTTAGCTGGTTCAACCATGTGGACATATTTTCTAACAAACTATCTAGGACTATTTTCCTGTTGCGTAGGCTAAAAAATGTATTTTGTTTTAGTGCCTTGGGAAATCGTTTTCTATGATCCTTTCTCATTCTTATTCGTAATACTACTATATGGTGGCTCATTCTATGCAGTAAAGTTTTTATAGTTATAAAAAACGGCAGTTAGGTCAATTGACAATGCTGACTGTAGAGGCTATTGTCAACCAAATCTCAAAAAACTGGATATAATGTCAGTTCCCTGTATGTCCACTACTTTACTTGAAATCCACAAAAATAAAGAGACCATTTTGACTAATTTTGATTTTCATAATTATAGCACCACTGCCACTGAAACTCAGACAGTCGTAGTTTGAATTAACAAAAATCAATTAAAAACAGTTGAATCATCAACATACCTCAATATGACTCAAAATCTCTTAATTTTAATTTTTAATATTCTTTATAACACTATTAATTCAGTAACTGTCATCAAATCAGGTATCTATGCTTTTTTAATATGTTGTATATGACCTCCGGGTCTTGGTCAAAAATCCAAAAAACTGCGAGATTTTTGTTTTCTCTTCAGTTTTTGTTGATTTTAACACCTAAGGCCTACTTTTTTGGTAAACGCGATTTGGTACTTTTAAAAAGTAGATTAAATTTGATACAAGTTGGTACCAGAGCGGACTCCGTAGATCAAATAGTATCCGAGATACAGTTGTTCAAAATTTTGCAAATTTTTCATATTTTGATATTTTTAGCGATTTTTTCTCCATTTCCGAATATAGATTTCATCTTGTCTTTAAGAAATGGAGTCGTTGGAGGAAAGAAAAGATGTGAACTGCCATATGGCTCTACAGATTTGAAAGGAAGGAATTTTAAAAATTTTCGGTGAAGAAACAAATGTTAAATTCCAACTTCGAAATAACGTGGCGTCCATTTTTTCTTCAATGAGATGTGTAAATGTTCGTGATTGAAAAGTGACTGTTCTCTCACACTGTTTCACAGGTTATGTGTTTTAAAACAGACAGATGATGATTTGAAAAGATTATCATTACAAAGAAACAATCTTTTTCCAAAAATGTAGGAGAGGAAAAAACCGGATACGATTTATTCAAACGCCTACAAGAAATACAAGTCTCCTGAACTCTTTCCATTTCTGCATGCCTTCAGTGGATGTGACTCTACACCGGCATTGTTCGCTCAAGGAAAAATAAAATTACTTGCTATAGTCAATATCATTTTTATAACATTCAAGCCAAAATCTAAATGATTTACGCTTCCAGCTGTTTGCGAGGGCTGCAGGAAAAATTAATTTCAATCTTGCCAGATTGCGTCAATCTCAAGATGCTGTGGGAAGTTACTCCCTGCAGACATACCACAAGGTAAAAATAATACTCATAAATATTACTTCTTTAATAATACGATTTTTACTATACCTTTCAGGTGCAGACGTGGCTGGGTGTGGAAAAGAATCCTGCTGATTGAGGCTGAGTGCGCACGTCCCAAGGCCTCACTCCCAAAATAATATCCAAGGATACAGCACCGCAACTACTCTTGCAGTTGATATCATGCAGCTGCAAAAGGGGCTGTAGCAATGCGTGTAGTTGCAAAAAATTTGGATTAAAATCTGCGACGGTTTGCACACATTACAGTGGACAGTCATGCAACAATGCTTCTATTTAAGTATAAAAACCGCTGCCCAAAGAATCACTACTTCCACATCCAGATTCTCTATCCAAGTCACTCACAACGAAAAAACTTTGTATGTGAAAATAATTGTTTATGGAACTTTAATAATATAATATTTGAAATCCTCTACCTTAAAAACCCATAAAACGATACTCCACATCCGTAGTGGGGTGGGGGTGGTGATAGGGGGGTGGTAGTGGGGGGTGGATGAAGTAAAAAAATATTTTGAGGTTTCTGGTTCCTGTACATACACTAAATCACAATTTTTTTTTTCATCCCCTTTAATAAGGAGGTGGGGGTGGTAATGGGGGTGGCTAATGCCAAAAATTTTTTTGAGACCTTAGCTTCTCTTGTATATACTATATACCAATTTCATGGACTCTTACCTGCTTCATTTACCCATTTACCCCAAATTTACCCCAATTTACCCCCCAACCATTCGACGGAACAAGATGAAAATATAATCTAGTTCTAGAACTCGTTAAAGTACATATGTGTACTAAATTTCAAGACAATATCTTAAACGGTTCCAGAGTAAACGTGCGCACAAAAAAAAGTTACAGACAGACCGACAGACCGATAGACAGACAGAAATTTTTTTTTCGCTCAAACTTAAAATCTCGAATTTTAATTTGACATGGCGAAAATACATAACCACGATTTGATTGTTTTAAATTGATGTGTTGGACATCAAAAACCTTATAGTGTGCCAACGGATGTCATGCCGGATAAGGGGAGTGAGGGGGTCGTAAAGTTGAAAAATCGGTTTTTCGCGTTTAATAGAAGGCTAATAATCTGAGAGGAAAGTTCAAATGGGAAAGTTATAGGTATTAAAAAATCCTATAAAATGAGCCCTCGAAAGTTAAGATTAATAGGTCAGGAGTAAATTTAAAAAAACCGAAATTTTGAAAAATATTTTTAATTTCAGCAAAATTTTAGAAAAAAACTTTTGAAATTTTACTAAAGTACGTGCTATATAGGAGCGAACATCTGATAAAATTTTCAGATCGATATCTGCATTATTTTTTGATAGATTCAATTTTTTTGAAAAAAAAAGGGTCTTAGAAAAATGGCTATAAGTACTTCACTTTCTATCAGATTTTGCTATGAGAAGGAAAATTCTATTCTTCGAGAGTTATTCAATATTTCAATTTTTTTTCTATAAGGTCATTATTATTCACTATTATTCAGAAAAAAGTGGTGAAAATTTAATTCGAAAAAAAAAATAGTTAAATATCTTTTGAATGGAATGCAGCGTCGAAAAATCATGTCTACCATTTTGATGTACTATTTTTCTAGTTCACCTCAATTACTCTATAATAATTGGTTTTCGAAAAATATGAAAATGTATTGGGCGCGAGCGTAACGGTGCGCGGAGTCTGCGCTAGACCGTGGTTGAGTCGGACTACATGTTGAACCTTTAAATTATTTTTGCAATTACATGAAAAAGAGGAAAATCGTTTGACGAAACTTATTTTTGGAAGAAAATGTTTTTGCAACTCGAATATCTAACTTTTCATTAAAATGAAAAATTAAAGTTTGACCTTGAAAACTACAAAATTTTCGCCTACGGCGTATTTTGTCCCCTTGGGTCTTGGCCCACAAAAAAAAATTGATTCTTGGCCCACCCAAATTTTGAGATTCTGGTTGGGTGCCTGATTGGGCCGTTTCCCTAAAATTGCCAGGGCCGGTTGGACTGACCCCATCCATCCTTGGCTGGTGCTGCAAAACTTCTACTGTTCACTGCTCCAAGACTCATGACAAAGTGGTTTACGATTCGGCAGGAACCCAGGTATAAATGGTCCCCCATTGAAGGATTTGGGTCTTCTTCATCATATTAAAGACCTTTGTATGTATTAGTATGTAGGTGTCACTATACTACACAGAAACGCGTCCCTGTAAATGTATTCATTTCCACAAATCCACTTGGTATAGATGTCGTAGTCATGAATGATGAAATCCGTCATTTGATGAAAAGCTTAGGCAGTACATGAACTGCCGGCGTATCATGTAACTTCTTGACGTTGCACAATCTGCCTAGGCATTTCGTGAAACGCCGTGGTTGTCTCGGCACATAATGTTTAAAGTAGTTCTACACGATCTGCCGCAAATTAGATAAGATGTTGACTGTTCATGAACTGACTGATACCCGGCAGATTGTGTTGTGTTGTGTGTTTGAGATTAGGTTAGTTGCCGTTTCGGTCGATTTGTTTGCTCGGAAGCCATGTTGTGCTGTTTGTTTTGTTTATTGTGGAAATTCAGAGTGAAAAAGACTTGTTCAGTGATCATTACAAAGAGGGAAAGATGAGGATGTAATTAATTTTGAGGTTAGGTTCAGATTTATTTGGTACATTTCTGGTTTTAGAGTGCTAACGAAATTACGAATTACGCATATAATAATTTAACGTAACCTATACGGTCATTTATTGGGCTTTGCTCCATAATACTATTTGTAATGATCATTGAACAAGTCTTCTTTACTCTTACTTTCCGTAATATACAAAACAAAAAGGCTCAAGTAATAGAACACAATCTGCCAGTCTAATTTGCGGCAGATCATGTAGAATAACTTTAAACGTCAAGTGCCGAGACGACCACGGCGTAAATGAAATGCCTAGGCAGATCGTGCAGAAATTCTCAAGAATTTGCATGATATGCCTGCAGTTCATGTACTGCCTAGGCTTTTCACGAAATGACGGATTTCATCAAGGTTTCTAAATCATTGTAATACAAGAATAATGTACGATTCAACGAAATCATTACAATTAAATGTAATAATAATAATACAATAATAATACCATGTACAATAATTAACAAATTGTATAACAATAAAATATTTTACATTAATCGGTACACAATAAAGTAAATTTCAACTACATTTTGCAGAATTGTATTACTTGCATTCTGAAGGTGTATTAAAAATAATTATAGATATAAAAAATGTTAGATATACAAGCGTTCAATCTTTTTTTTACAAACACAGTCGCCCGAACGTCTAACCCGCGCACCGTAACGCTCGCGCACACTACTTTTTCATATTTTTCGAAAACCAATTATCATAAAGTAGTTAACTAAAAAAAATAGCACTTCAAAATGATAGACATGATTTTTCGACACTGCATTCCATTTAAAAGATATTTAACTTTAATGGGCCTTTCCCACGTAATGGAACTTTCATGACATTTTAAGCCTATTTGGACAATACAAATTTTTAAAAAAAATTTTGTCGTTACTATACTTCCACTGGACGTGGAAGTAATATACACTCCCCAGACCTCGAAGAAGAATTGTTAAAAATGTCGAAACATGAAACTTTGCAAAACTATGAACAGCTGTATCTCGGATACTATTTGATCTACAGAGTCCGCTCTGGTACCAGTTTGTAGAACATTTAGTCTACTTTTAAAAAATACTAAATTGTTTTTACCATAAAAGTAGGCCTTAGATGCCAAAATCGACAAAAGCTGAAAAAAAAAACAAACATCTCGCAGTTTTTTTGGATTTTTGACCAAGACCCGGAGGCGGAGGTTTGCCGAGGTCATAAACTTGGATTTAACATTAATTTTTAATCCTGTACAACATATTAAAAAAGCATAGATACCTGATTTGACGTCAGATAGGATGTATAAAGTTACTGTATTATATAAGATTGATTTCTTTTCAGTCTCCTACTTATTAGTGATGTTCTAAGTCACATATCATGTTATGAATGCTACTTTACATTTTGTTTTTAATAACTGAAATTTCCTATTTTCTATTTTACACTATTTTTAGTCGTTTTAGTGTTTTGTCTCTGGTGTCTTTTACTTTGTGACTGGTTCCATTCCATTTTTTATGTACGGTATACATCTGTTTTGTGAGTTACCAAAGACTACTTTGTATTCTTCGTTAAATAAATATTGTTCTAATTCTTAACCTTTTTTCTAAATTCCAAAATTGAAAATGTAAAAAATTAGGTGGCATGACATATCTTTCCTGGTTCAATTTCAATCATCACCAGGTGATGCCAACATGGTCGGCGAAACGCGTGTCATATTTAGTACTGTAGTGTAGTGTTCAAAAGTTTTGGTGTTTGTGAAAACTACTTCATGAGCTAATCATTCCCATTAATTGGCTAATTTGTTTTATTGTAAATTTAATGATTGTTGCAAACCTTGTATGCAATGAGCGTTTCGCAAACTAATTAGGCATAATCGGGAGATAATTTACAAATTTTGCTTTTCAAATTAATGTTTACTACAATCTGTGACTTTAAACTGAAACTGAAAATAAATGACTCAATAGGTTTAGTCAATGCAAAAATGATTAAATAAAGGACTAAACCAATCGAAAATCATTAATTCTTGCTACAAACTGACATTTTTATTTTTTATTTTCATTGCAACTGCTACTATTGTTTCCAACAAAGCGAATCCTTATCTCTGAAGCGATATTTATTTGCGACTTTTGAAACATCGAAATCCCGAAATAATTTCTCGTTATTGAGTAACAAAGAAAAATAATTCTTATCTACATGTCAGTCAAGAGAATAAAGCGAGGATTATAATGCATCAATTGTTAAGCTACAACAAACAAAATTGATCTAAATGTGCGATCTAAACATGATCGTCCCCTAAGTGAGGGTTGCAACGTTCAATTATTGGCCTTATCGCCCCTTTTGACGCCCGTATCTCAGGACCGCCTTTTCATTTAAAACTTGTATGCTGTATAATACCCTTAATACATGTCTCTCGCTAACAACCTATGATTCCAAATTTAAACTTACTCATCCGGAAATAACGGGACTCCCTCGAACCTCGAAACAATTGAACATAACGTTGACACAAGTTAGTACATCAGACAAGAGATGTTGACTTGTAACACAAATAGTTGGTGGAACTCTTAATTTGATTTCACATTTCATTTAGTAAGGTAATGGTTATATTAACGTGTACCAGAGATGACTAATAGACTAGTAATATTAGGCTAAGAATGGAAGTAGCTCGGGCTTAAGGTTTTATTGCTGAAATAAGCTTCAAGTAGAGAATTATTGAATACATAAATAGTCCAGAAAACATATTTGAGACAGCACCAAATTATAAATGAAAGAAGTAAAAATCGGTTTATTGCAATTGCCTCGGAAACTATTCATTTTGGGGTAAAATATTTACATAGCAAGTTTAAATAAGCGTATTAAATTATCTTCCATTTAAAAGTAATTTCGTCTCAATTTTTTAAAATATAAAGTATATATATTTTTAAATTCTACCAAAAATTTCACCATTTTTCAATAATTTAATTTTCACAAGCGTTTTTCACAATTTGCCCAAAAACTAAAGGTCCTATATAGTGGAGGTGGCTTGAGCTATATTTCAAGATTACCGTTACCTGGCGGATAAAAGCATCAAATTTAGTATAACGGTACCTTAGGGCATACTAATAAATGTTAGCCTCTGGAATTTCTAAAAATTTTCATCTACAGCACTAAAATCCAAAATGGCCAACAAATACGACAAAATATCACTTAATACAATCTATTTTGAATTACAGCTTTAAGCCAACTAAGTACACTACACACCTGAGTCATATAAATAAATATTCATTCATTCGATGGAATTCAGTATGCAACAGTTATAAATAAATTAAACTTGCAAATTACACTTGTACTTGCAAAATGGTGAGCAGTCCAGATTGGCTTTTCTGGAATTGTCATCCAAACTGGTACCCATGACTATGAAATCTTATTCCAAGCAAAATCCTGCCATTCGAATATGTAGAAGGAGCGCATCCTCAGTCGGTGGAAGTTTGTCCATTGCTCGATTCTTCTGGCAGAAAAGCTTCTTTCTTATCCGGTAGATACTGCTGAAGGGAGTCGTTTTTATCATATATAGGATAATCTCTGCCCCTTGCTGTAGTGAATGGAGTACATGAACCACAAGCCTCGTGTCTGCCTGTTCATGATTGGAGTTTTCCATGAGTGTGTTCGAACCGATTTGTGCAACTGATTTCCCTGTTGTGACATATACATCTTTGCCTTTTGAACTCTACAACCTTGGAAATCAAAAAGTTAAACAATTCCTTCTTGTTCATTGAGACACGGAGAAAGTCCATCCAATTTCGTAGCAGTCTGGTGTTGCCAGATACTCTCCTTTGAATCCCCTCTCCTCTTTTTTTCCTGGTAAACTCCTTTAAACTGTCTGTCCCAAACAACATCTAATCTTTGGGCATTCTCCAGCTGCTTATGAAGGTAAGGTAGAAATATCTTATCAGCATACTGATTAAAGGTGTGTGTTGACACTAGTAGTGGGCAGGCAGTGGACGATGATGGCACCGTCCAGAAATTTGGAGTCGTAGATTGAAGTGGGCTCTGATTGACCTGGCTGCTCAAGACATTGCAGTATTCCAGCCTTGTTGGTTGACAAATGAATTTTACAAAAGTCTGAAATGGAAGGAGGGAATGACTATATCTCATACGCAAAAAACTCATCCAAATCAGATTCCCGGTTCTGCATAGATATATATAGTAAGCTAAATAGTTGCACATTGTTCTGAAGCACGTGTTAGCTTCTTCCCCTGCTGAGATGTTGCTTTATGCTTTGGTGTCTTGAAGAGTGCAAGAGAATCCCACTTTTTATGGTTTTTGCAGTAGTGGTGCCTATTTTGTCGTATTTGTCGGCCATTTGGATTTCAGTGCTGTACATGAAAATTTTTATAAATTCCAGAGGCTAACATTTATTACTATATCCTAAGGTACCTTCATACCAAATTTGGTGCTTTTATCCGCCAGGTAACGGTAATTTCAATAAGCCACTTCACTAATAAAATATGTTAAATACAAATTTTAAAACTTTAATCTCCTGCAATATGAGTCATTGCCTATCCCTTTGCGATCAAAATTAACCAAATTACCGATGGTGTTTGTAGAAAAGACGTTTTCGAAAAAATGCAATTTATTAATTTAGTTGTTTTGCTCAATAATTTTTCATTTATTCAAAAATATTTAAAAAATTCAAAGGAAGAAACATTTGCTCTAAATGATGGTAAGTGATCTAGACCTTTCAACTTAAAGCTTATAGGCCAGTAATATAAGGAAAATTAGCGGTAATAACTGGGAGACTTTCGAAAATTTAGGGAGATGTTCACTTTGACGGGTAGTGATGGTTGTGCTCGCAGAGGGGGGGGGGGGGGGGGGAGTAGGAAATGTGGTGGGAGTTTAAATTTACGGTTTTTCCACAAATGAGCTTAGAATGTCAAACATTTTTTTTTGGGGGGGGGGGAAATAAATTGTGTAATCAATGCAATTCACATTCAAAAGGGCTCGTGCTGGAATCGCATAAAACTCCAGTATTCTTTGGCAATGATGACGGTCTTGGATGTCTATGGTCGAGCAGGACTACTGCTCTTTACCCCAGTAAATCACTGTAGACTGGGGTGGCCTCGTGAGGAACGGGAAAGCTTATTTTACATCAACTCCACACGCAAATGTCAGCTGTGTAGATGATTTCGGCCCACCTCCCCTGGTCCTGGCTGTTGGACCTTGCCGGCTAAGGCCTTTCTCTTCTGGCACTCTTCTTACTTGGAATCATCTGTATGTTTGGAAACTTTAGAGTATTTTTGGCTGGAATTGACTACCGGTACACAGAATGTCAATTAATATCCTGCCTTCTTGATCATCGGTTAGGTATGGATGAGCTATGTAGCTCGAGGAAGTGCAGATCTAAGTACTTTGATAGCACTTTCGGTCTGCACGGAGCTACGGTACTGGGCGGTGCTTGTCCGGTACCCGCAGAGTAGTGAGTGGGTAGTTTGGTGACCATCATGTCTCTTTGTGGATTGTCTTCATCGGTGGTGGTATGGTTCTCATACTCACCTGTCATCCATGATCTGAATCTTCGGCCTCTTGTGGCTCGAAGCGTCGACTGGATCGTAGTCAGTGGCCTCTCTGATCAACGGGTTCCCGTGCTCCTCGGCAAGGTTATATATCTTTGTATATCTGCTTGGCTCTCTCCTGGATGATTTAGGTGACTGGGGTGTACTCCAAGTCCCTGAAGATATCTGCGTTGTGTACGAACCATAGTGCATCTACCGCTGTCCGGAGGGTGACGTTCTTCGCTCTCTGGATCTGCTGGATGTAGGTAATCAGCTTGGTAGCCCCAGGATACGGAGGCGTACGTTAGTTGAGGTCTGCTGAGTGACCTGAAAATCATGAGCTTATTCCTCAGCTTCTGTGTTCTGTCTCCATGTTAGGCCTTTGTCCATGATCACGCCATGGTAGTTGGTGGTATCGTTCCATTGGATGTCCTCGCCGTACATGGAGACGTGACCTGTGGGGATTTCTTTTCTTACATTTCTGAAGAGTATCATCTTGCTTTTCTCGACGTTGACGGCTACCTTCCATCTGTTGCACCAGTCCTCTAGGAGGGAGGCTGTCTCTTGGAGATTTCTGGTGGCGATCCTCGCTTTCCAAGATCTGGCAATCAAGGTTATGTCATCGACATAGAGGGCCATGTAGGTCCGCTCGGTTCGTGATAGATCGGAGGTGAAGTGTCCCTTCAACCATTTTATACCTCCCCATAGATAGATGGGATTCAGGCACGATATATTACGAAAGCACCCGAAGCGTTAATTCTAGTGTCATCACTGAGATATTAAACTAAATGTGTATTTTACATTAACACAGTGTCGGATTTAAAATATTCTTATGATGGAAAATATATAAAATGTAATAAATTTGGTAAATTAAACCAGTGATCTTCAGAGGTTAGAAATGAACCGTTACAATTATTTCAGTCAATTCACCTTTTTTTTAACATATGACACACACACGAATGAATTTTTCGAGTTATGAAGGAAGCTGGCATTTCTTGATCTTAGGTAAAAAATAATTTGAAGTGCTTTCACAATGTTATACAATATTTAATAAGAAATGCTGGTATTAAGGGGAAACGCATGTTATCGCAGCGAAATATCACCAAACACAGTCACGTTAAAAGCAGAAGAATGCTATTTAGTGAACAGGATTACTTAAAGCAATACTGCGCAAAGAGAGAATAGAATGTCATGTGATAAAGTGCCACAAACTGTAATGTCGATTTTTTGTTAAAAATTAAGGTGGTCTTAATTTAAAATTTTACAAAATAAGTCTTCGCTATAAACCCCCCTCCTAAAGAGGTGAATAGAAAGAGGCCAAATTTAGCACATCTTTTACTAACGAAATTAATCCAGGTTGTTTGCAAAAGGGTGAAATTAACAATTTAGTTTCTCGAAATATCTTTTTACCTGTTAATATTCCATCAATAAAAAATTACTATTAAGCTTCCTGATTGATTTATAAACTTTTTTATGTCTTGAAAAATTTTTTATTATCAACCGTTCTTAAGAAAAATATAGAAATAATCATCTAATTACAAAACCAAGAAACTACGTAATCTTGTCATATTGACACCAGCCTATTTAGGTGTTTACATCATGCTCATTGCATTGGATTCATTTCTTAGGTACCTGTATTATTTCATTCTCAAAAACTATTGATACTACCGAATTTTCTCAAGAAATAGAATAGTTTCTAAATTAAACAGGAAATTCAGTGGATTTTATTCTACTGAAGAAAATTGCAGGCAAAAGATATTTAGAAAAATATAAGAGGGACTGTTAATTACATCCAATTAAAAATAAGAGAGATAAAGGAAAAAATCCTTAGATGCCCTTTTATTAGTGAACTAAAAATTAAAATTCGTTTTTCGGCACACCCTTTTAATAACATTGAAGGCTTACTTTAAAAAATTGAATATGAAGGACTCGCCCTAAGTCTCCATAAGAAATCGACAGTTTTTGCACATTAATATGACACACCCTGTCGAACGATTAATGGTTCTGGGAAAACCAGACGAAAAGCAGCGAAACATTGAACAGATGTTACCAATCAGCTGGTGGGAAAAAAATTGCGCTTAAGAGGCAATCACGACAGATGACATTATACTGTTAGACGTGCCACACAACTAAGTCAGCTAGGGTTATGAATGGGTTATAAAGTATCTGCTAAGATGTTCTGAATAAGAAGAGGAAGAATGCATGGTACTCACACCTTTTTATCATCATTATGCAATACAGACACTAAAAGATATGGATAATTTGTATGTTAATTCATGTCCTAAAATGCAGACAGGCATATTCGCATTAAGTATAATTAGTTTATAGAGAAAATACTCGTGCGAAGCATTGATTTGGCTAATTTTTTTTATTATGTCGTGAAGTTTATGATTCGTTATGCCTGTTTAAATATTCCATCCTCTTTTACCTATGTATATAGGATCGCAATTACTATACTTCTTTATAACGAAAACTAATTGAAAGACTGAATAAAATTATAATATGCTGGCGACAAACTGATTCACGCAATTGAATTGCAGTCATCAAGAACTAAATTCGAAATAAACGTAAAGACATTAAATAGCAAATTTATAAATCTAATAATTATTATTACCTAATAATAACTCTGTGGTAGTTTTCTGAAATGTTAAATTGCAGTTATTAAGTGATGACATGACAATGAGTGAGAGAAGTGAGCAGCCGGGAAAGAGCACGAGATAACGGCGACAAAGGCGAACCATAATTGGTTTGTTTTAATTTACGTGATGGTAGGGAAAACAATTAACCTGGCCTTTATAGTTTTAATTACTTCATTTTCGTGGCTATCTCTGCTCTCTGCGAAATAGAGCCAGGTTCACGCAGCTCAAATATTCTGGCGATTTTTTATCAAAATATTTCGAATACACAAATCTGTGAAACTCATAAGTAAACATATCCTTCGACTATCCAACATACATATGTTTAGTTCATTTAGAAATATCTTATGAAATGTCAAAAACCAAAATGTACCGGTTTATTCATTTAAAGAAATTTACGAAATAGACATTAATAATAATATTTTTATTTATTATTTGTTATGACATACTTTACGTATACATGGTAAGTAAAAACAAGACAAGAAAGGTACAATAGGAATAATGAATATGTAAATAAAGAGATACACATAATAAGTATACAACAATACATATTTAAAGTTAATTATAAAAATATAAGACTTGCAAGATAAAAAATAGCTATAAAACACAAAGTCAGAAGGAAAATAAATAATAAAAAACATGCATAATACTGATATTAATAAACAAATATATATAATTAAATAAATGATGGTTTAAATAATATTGTTATTTAAGAATACATCAATTAGTGTCCTTACTTTTAATAATACCTTTGAATTTACCTATCTCATATATCTATTAATATTACTTTGCAATTTCTTATACAATACAATTGAGTTATATTGAAGAGATTCTTTAAAAGTCGATGGTCTATTTAAGAGAATTGTTACCACATTTATTTTTCACTTATTATATTCTTCGCAAATACGAAAACGAAGAATATATTGTATTTGATCGACACATTTCTAAAACCGTAAATATCGCTCGCAGACAAAAAATTTTCATATCGTGTTAGTGAATGAATTCTGAACAACTTTCAAAATGTCCGTCTGTCCGTCCGTTACGTTTCTTGTAAGCACGATAACTCAAGAAAGAAAAATCCGATTGTACTGAAATTTAGACAGTGAATTAGTGTTAGCTAGAGGAAGAACCCCATTGTTTTTGGACAAAATCGATCAGAAAATAAAAATGTTATTAACGATTTAAATTTGAAAAACATTTTTTTTTCTTTTTTATATTTTTGTAATTGAATAAAAATCTGGTGAAATGATATTTCATTTTAATATTTAAGTATTTACATATTTTACAAATATACATTTCATAATGTAATATACAGCCGTGGAAATATAATTTTAGCTCGTCTCTTATAATGTAAATATTTGTGGTGGTGTAGTTCTTACACTTTTGACTCGGAATTCAAAGGTCTCGGGTTCGAAACCCAAATGGGGTATGGTATAGTTTTTTTTTATATTTTTACTCTATTTTACACTGAGTCTTTTACCAACTAAGTTCACACTATAAAATTAAAAATGTCTAAAACTAACATTATCTACAAACAACTGCGAAGAGTCTCCTATAGAATGTGTAAGAATTATATAAAAAGTTCAGTGAACAGGCGAAGAGTACGTTTTTAGCTTGTTTTATTATACAAACGATGCTAATACATACTCATAAAAATGTTCATATTATTTTTGGTAAAAATTAAACATTTGTAAGTATAAATAAATAACATCGTCATGATTTTTTTGTTGATAAATTAGTTTTGCAGCATTTTCTAAAATCTAAATTATATAGAAATATCAATATTCGTCCGTGTAAAACAAATACTCTTTTTGCATAGGATTGATTCCAAATACGTATATTTTCTGACATGCGTAAATAGGCATTATACTAAAACGCACGGGATTGTATTAAAAACATATGTAGTTATATACAAACTTTTATACTTACCTTAATAATCATTGTATTAACTTAAATCTTCATTATTGATTAGTCTAAGTAGGGTTAGCTAAAAACATTTTATTAATAGATTTTGCTCAAAATTTGGATATTTGAGAAAATGAAAATATTACAAGAATAATAAAATATTATTAGATATTTTCTGTTAATGTCACATATAGTTTTTGTATCCTTACATTTATGTATTTTTATACAGGGTCCGGCCCTGTATTTTTTAAAATATGGGAAATTTTAAGTATTAAGATAAAACGATTAAAAAATATGGCGACTAAAAAATTCGACAAAAATTAGAATTCTTTTTCTTTTGGATTACTAATTAATTAATGAATTGGATATATGATTCGTGATCAGCACGTCGAAATACATAGGGGTTACTCAATGGAGTCCCAAAAACAGATCAATTTTTTTGGAGATGACCTGAGCACAAAAAAGTGATCTATTTTTGGGGCTCCATTTTGTAACTCCTATGTATTTCAACGTGCTGAACACGAATCAGGTGCCCGATTAGCTCACCAATTTTTAGTAAATCGTGAAAATAATCTAAAGTCTCTCATACAAACCTCATAAAAAACGTCATAAAAAAAACTGGTGGATGATGGAGCTAAACGGACATCTGATTCGTGTTCACCACGATGAAATACATAGGAGTTACAAAATGGAGCCCCAAGAACAGATCACTTTTTTGTGCCCCAAAAAAAGTGGTCTGTTTTTAGGACTCCATTGGGTAACCTCCTTATATTTCGACTGCTGAACACGAATCAAATATCCGTTCAACTCCATCACCCAGAAAATTGGTAGGTGATGGACCAACATAATTCGCCTTCTAATGAACTTTCGTATTCCAATACATTAAATTTAAATATGTGGAAAAATTAGTGAAATATTGGTATTACCAGACTAAAACTATCGCAATTTCGTATATTAACCTTGTTTGAACAAACAGATATAAAATTCATGTAGGATACTTATATACGGGCTTCGTAAATATGACCAAGAAGTATTTGCTAGAATAAATATATTACGTTGGTTAACACGTTCAATGCGTTACCGGTCCCCGGGGACCGATGGCGCACATTCTCCTGGTGCGTAATACTTTTATGTAAATCTACCGCTGGTGCGGGAGCGGTAACTTCTAAACGAACCGGCGGATTTTAACCTTTCAAACAGCTATGTGATGCTGGTTGCATTTTCAGTACCATGGAACTATTATTATTCTATCGGTCTCCGGAGACCGTAATCGCACTGGAGTAATATTTATTACTGTAGTGCGGTATTGGTCCCCTAAAACTGATATTGTTTCTAAGTGAACCAGAAGTTGCAAACGAAGAGAAAGGTACCTCATTGCCCAAAAAGGGCAATGTGAAACCTCGCAAGCCAGGAAGAAAAAAGAGGAAAATGTGCAATGGTTGTTACAAAAAGTTGCGCCTCACAATAGACAGTCGAGCAGCAAATAAAAAGATATCAAACTGACAAGTTTTTGTGCGGACTGCCCAAACCAACCAGGGATGTGCTTAGACTGCTTCAATGAACTACACAAAAATTAAATAATAATAATAACTACTTTGAATGTTATTGACGTATATTTGCTCTTTTATTTATTTTTTTTTATTATTTTTTTTTATTATTTTTTTTTAGTCGCCTTATTTATTTTAATGTCCTGGCGGAGTTTAGCCGATGGCTATTCTACCACTCAACCAGGACGGACACACACATAGACAACATCACAACACCCATTCTCTGTGACATTGCCATCTGCCACAGCTGAGACTCGAACTCAGAAGAGGAGAGCGATTAGACGTGTTGTCTCTCACACAACCGCAGTCTAGTCCACTGCTACCGTCTCGGCAACGAACGGCCCTTTTTTGCCCCTTGCCCCTTTTTGCATTTTCGTTATGTTACGTATACAGAACAGCCATAAACACTATTTTTGTTTTTTATATGTAAGAAATAAAGACTGTTTTAATTTAAATCCAAGAAAAACGTCTCTCATTTGAGCCAAAAATCATGTATTGGTTATATGCGGTTATGGTCTTCGGAGACCGGTACTGACGCTGCGATACATAATTTACAAAGTTTAGAGCAGCTTTTTTGCCAAAAAATTCAATTTTTGTAGGTTTTCGGGAACCGTAACCGCATAGGACGAAAACTTGGTATCGGTCTCCCAGGACCGATAACGCATAGAAATTTAACATTGACTTTTCAATAACGCAGTGAACGTGTTTTAAATGTAAGTAATTGGTATTGTGTGAATGACTTCGCAGCCACAGCCATATATTGCGATTATAGATAGAAATGTAAGTAATAGAATGAAGTTTTACACTAGTTATTCTTTGCATATTCCATAGGTTATGGTATACTAATTAAAAACTTACAAAATGGCATCAGCAACACGTAAATATACCGTCGCATAACATGTTTAGAACATCCTTATTTAATAAATCGTTCTCTTATAATGAAATAAAAATGTATAATTTAATATCTACTTCTCCTGTAATTCTTAGCATTTAAACATAATCTAAAAGCAGTATTACTGAACGATCAGTATTAATACTATTCAAGTACAGGACAAAAATAATAATGAGGTACCTTGCAGGAAGAAATATCTACTTTTTAAACGACTTTGTTTTTGCAATGTTTTCTCTTTCTATAATGGTAATATTCTATTAGTAAATAATAATTCAAGTACTTTATAGAGTTAAGTGTAAGAGTAGTTTTCTGTGGGTCTAGTATAGTATTGTTTCTTAATAAAGACGTTTAATATTATTGGTACTCCTGGAGAGGACTGGAATCTTTGTTCTAAAGTTGCCTCTGAAGTAGTTTTCAGAAGCTCCAACACACTTGAATACTTTTACTCAACGTACATTTCGCCAAACATGTTGGCGTCATCTGGAGACAATTAAAACAGTTTTAATCGTCTCCAAATGATCCCAACATGATTGACGGAACTTGCGTCAAGTAAAAATATAGAGTTTTGGTGTTGTTGGAAACTACTTCTAAGGCATTATTATTACTGTTATTATTGGATTAGAATTACACTATTTATATCGTGATCTATTCAGAAATGATACTTCTAAATCTTTGTCTGTTGGTTTATGTGCCACCACGATGAGTGAGATATTTAGATAAGTTTATCACTTACAATTATTTCAAGTTAGAACACGAAATATTAGTCAGAGAAAACCCGAGCAAAATGTTCAAATTTATTGAAACTGCATAGCCGGATAAGCAGGGTGAAACGGCCCCCGGCCCTATCTTCATTGAGAGAAGGAATATAGTTAGCAATAAGTGAAGGGAACAATTTTGCAAAATATTAGCGAAAAAAGGGTGGCGCGTTTCACGGGGTGACAAGGGGGATGAAATCCAAAGGACCAATTTTTTGTGTCAAAACGCAGCAACCGAAAATTTTGGAAAAAATATATGTTGGAGAGTATTGGAGAGGATTCTCAGAAAAAATTGTCGGTCAATTTGGGAAAGAACTAAGGGCGAGAAGACATCGGTATACTTTTCAAATATTTTTAAGGGTAACTTCCCTTCGATGCACCACATTCAAAATTTTTTTGTAGCGTCTACTTTCACCCCCATATAACATATTTTTTTTTGCAGCGTGGTCGGAACATTACGTCATAGTGAAAAAAAATCACGTCCGTGGTCTTTCGAGACTAGCAGTCTATGCGTAATGAAGGCAGAAAGAGTAAATATTTCGTGCAAAGACGAGATTACCTTTCTCTCCCGTTTTCGAGGGTGCTGAACATGATGGAATTGGTGGGAGAAGCTTTTGATCGCCGCAACCCCCTGAAACGGCCAAAAGCCACCTCTTTTATGGATCCTTTTATGTTTTCATATATAAACGGGACTGAGGAGTGATTTATCGAGGAACTAAAATAGAAGAGGGTTATAGAGTAAGGAATTCAGATAGCAAGCCGAGGGGGTTGATTAAATCCTCCCGAGACGAGGGGTGGGAAATCATTTATTTTTCAAATGATTCGATTCAAATGCGTATCCCCCGTTTTCGAGGTAGCTGATCATGAAAATAATATTCGTTTTTAGCTCCAACCCTTCGTCATCCCAAACGGGCAGAAACTACCAGAAAGCATGCCTTGAAACAATTGATAATTTGGCGGAGGAGCCAGTAATAAAGCTAATTATAACGAGCATAAAACAAAAAATACATTAAGTTGCCTATGTAAGTGAAAACACAGAGCTTAAAATGGCTTCCATTATGCTTCCATGTGACACATCATAGCCAAATTCTTTTCACCCGCCCAGCTGCCCACGGCCCCCAGGGCAGTCATTTTCTTCACTGCCCCAGTGATGTACAACTTCACCAACTTAGCTCTCCTTTCTTCCCTAGCTTAGCCAGCTCTGCAGTTGGGTATGGTTGGGTTAGGCGGATATGAAATCAAAGAATATAAAGGTTAGAGTTTATTGTTGTAAATAATTATAAGACATAGTCCAATAATTATAAAAATCTCCATCGCAAAAAATTTTATCTGAGATTTTACTTCATTAACGGTTAGTGGTGGGGTTATACATCACAAAACCACAAAAATCCGTTCTTCCAAAAAAAAACCACCCCTTCGGTGAAAAAAGCCTTATTTTACTGATAACTCGTTAACCGTTGAAGATATAAAAAAATTGCTCATCATAAAAAAAGAAAGCACGACTAATTTCCTAAAAAAAAGTCCTATTGTATTTTTTTTGTATATGCCATGGTTTTCGAAAAAATCGATATTGAAAAAAATTCCGAAATTTGTATTTTTAATGCACGCGAATTTTCGTTTATTTGAAATTTTTGGCGCGCGGCCTATAGAAAAAATTTAATTGCTCGAAAACCATACAAGCTAGGAAGAAAAATCAAAGTGGGTTTTAAAATGGATATAAAATACTCTCTTGTGTTGCCACTTTTGATGAACTTTCTATTGATATTAATTAATATATACAAATATTAATTAATATATAAAAATAACAATATAACATAGTTATTTCTTAATTTTTTGCGCCTCTAACTATTCACAGGCCCATAAAAAATAACTGACTTTAATATAAGTTATAAATGTATTATCTTTTAGTTCAAGGAAGTACTTCAATGCAGAAAAGTTAGGAATAAAAATATTCACATTTACAAATTTACCAAAATGTTGAAGTTATCCAAATATTGGCCAATTTTTTATTTCTTCCTAAAAATAAAAAAGAAAACCCAAATATCTTGAAAATTCAGCTCAATTTTTTCAGTTTATATATCATATAACTATTGTTTCTAATTATTTAATAGTTAAAAAATTACATAAAAAAGTATCATAAAAAAATCGCCTTTTTCGAATTTTTTTTTTTTTTTAATTAATCTAGGGTCCTTGTATTTTAATATTTTTGAATGTACCCGTTCTAAAAATAAAGGTAAGACTTCATATTAATTGATCATACCATTTAAAATTATACTATATTTCTCAGGAAAAAAAAATACTATTGTAAAATATATTTTTTTTTTGTAAATAAACTCAGATCAAAATTCATTACTAAAGTGTTTCATTTTGTTACTTTTGACATAATCTCAAAGTTTGTAAAAATATAGTGACTTTTACAATTTTTTATGATATAAAGTTATTAAATCTTTCATTTGCTTCTTTTTCCATAACATGTCAACAATTCGCACAGATCTACTTTAAAAATTTTGAAAAAAAAAATTTTTACTTACACAATCTCCAAATTACAAAACATATGGGGACTTATTATTTTTTATGGTTACAAAATAAAGTGATTAAATGAATGTATTTCATATCTGATTCTATTTTTTATATGTTAACAATTGGAAAATATATATTCAAAAAAAAAATCGGGAAAAAATCAATTTTTACAAACACGACTTTAAAAACCCTAGAAATCTAGTTACTTTTATAATTTTCTATGGTGAAAAATTGAAGGTTATAAAATTATCTTTCATTTGCTTACTGACTTTCTTAGATATATCGACAATTGGCGAAGATATTAACGATTATATAATGCATTTTCTAAAAATTCAATTTTTCTCATATTTTCAATATCAATTTTCTCGAAAAGTATGACATATACAAAAAATTACAGAAGGACTTTTTTTAGGACATTAGCCAAGCTTTCTTTTTATAATGAGCAATTTTTTTATATCTTCAACGGTTAACGAGTTATTAGTAAAATAAGGCTTTATTCACCTAATGGGTGGTTTTTTGGGGGGGTTGCACGGCACCCCCAGAACGAATGTTTGTGGTTTTGTGATGTATAAGCCCTCCATTAACAGTTATTGAAGGAAAATCTCAGATAACATTTTTTGCGAGCTTCTGTCGTACTTTACCAAAAGATAAAGGTGTTCTATATTTTTTGGAAGAATTCTCTTTTCGCCATATATCTGTAATTCGTAAACTAAATCCAATGAAATTTTGTATTTTGGATGCAGCAGTCATTCACCATAAAATGCCTGTGATCTTAAGAAAATATCAGAGTCGGACATATTTTTTAATTATTCCTAGAAAATACTTTCTTTTGGGGGCACAAAAAAATGATCTGGTTTTGTTGCTCCATTTTGTAACTCCTATGTATTTCGACGTGTTGAACACGAATAAGGTGCCCGATTAGCTCCATCACATTTTAGTAAATCGCGAAAATAATCTAAAGACTCTCATACAATCCTCATAAAAAACGTCATAAAAAAATAGGTGGATGATGGATCCAAACGGACAATTGATTCGTGTTCAGCACGTCGAAATTCATAGGAGTCATCCAATGGATTTCAGTAACAGACCACTTTTGATGACTGACGGGTCTCAAGTCACTCCCATATGATAGGGAAGTTAATTTAGGTAATCACTATAGAACATTTTTAATTACCCGAAGAGTATTCTTTTTCTAGACGACAATTAACGATATTCATAACGAAATCTCTTACTTTACTTTTGAGCAGAGATGGATAAAGGAAACTTTCCATTTGAAAGCTTCCGGATTCGAAATTTTGATAAAAATGAAAGTTTCCAATAAAATATTTGAATATTTGAGTTTCCAAAATTCCGGGAAAGTTTCCTTTGGAAACTTTTAGAACTCAAATATTTTACGGAAACTTTCATTTTTCTCAAAACTTTGTTCCGGAAACTCCCGAACATTTCCTGGGAATTTGGATTGGAAAATTTCCTTTACCCTCTCTGCTTTTAAGTGATTCAATTTTCAGATATAATAAAAAAAATAGTGCCTTGATTATGGCGAATTAATGATATTTTTATTCTTTGTAGTTAAATTCATGCACATAATTTTACTAGTTCTGGTACTAATTTTAAAATAAAGTTTAATTTCTAAATGATTAAAGATGGTTTGTTAATTAAATTTATATGAACATCATGAGAAAAAAACCAAATACAACTTAACAATAATAAGATAATTGGTCAAATCAAGAGTAAGTACACATACATAAAAAATAGTTCAACGATGTAGAAATGTACTTACGTCATAAAAAATTGAATATTAACAAATTATCACCTAATTTTAAAATAGTAGATAAACATGGAACAAATCTGTATTCATGGCTGCGTAAGGAAAAGTTCCTAATTAAATGAAGATATATCTAATTTATAACTAAAAAATATATTAGCATAGTGAAACCATTTCACTATGGGTTTATATTCCAGAACAAGATTTTTTTTTTAGACACCCCTTGTGTCGCCACTTGAATAGTTGCGACAGATCCATAGGGCTTGAGTATCTGTGTGGTTATGTCCGTATATAGATCAGCTTAGTATCTCGTGATACACCTAAATACTTAACTTCCTTGGATAATGCAATAGTATATCCGAAGAAATAAAGCAGTATAAAACGATTATTCCTTTTTACTCGCATCTTACTGTTGGTGTTCATTGAGAAACCATTTTCGGCGCACCACTTTTCGACTTCATTTGGAGACATTTGCATTAACTTCGAAGTCACGATACTATGAAAGAGGAGATTCTAGTGATGGATGATATTTCACAAACTCTGGTATAATCACTGATATCAAAAAATCATTTGTAACGACTCAATTGTTACTAAAATTTCAAAAAGCTATGCTGTGGTCACGATTTTCTGTTGCCTTGATTAAAACCTACTTTGAATATCACGTAAGCAACCCTTTGAATTTGTTTTTGTTTTGAATCATATGTATTAAAACGTACAACAAGCGATTTTGTGCTTCAAGCTTACTGTTACTTTGTCTGTAAATAAATATCCTTTAATTTTTCGTTGCATTCCCTTCTTCTTTCAGCTTCTTGGTCCAATATTGCAGTGGTATGTATCTTCTCTTGTGTTTTTTCTATATTTTTTCAGATATCTGAGGTTTGATTTAGTCGTGTTTCTATGTTTTCAAAAAATGCTCAACAATTTTCCTCGTCGTGGCTTCTCTCCACCTCCCTTTTTTCTTTCATTGCTTCTTTAAGTTTTCGTTTATGTTTCCACGTCGGGTGTTGTTTGTCTCTAGCCTTCATCTTTTCTTAGCTGTTTGTACTTGTTTTTTTTTTTCTTTCTTGTCGAGTCCATACCCGTCCCTTCTTAATGTTTTCTTGTCGAAGTTTCTATTTTTGAACCCATTGATGTCCAGTCCAATTCTTCTTCTGTTAGTTGTTTTTCTATTTCTTCGCTTTATTTCTTCTGGAAGTCTTCTTGCTATAGTAGAAAGCTATTTCAGTTACTATGTGGTGTCTTGTTGTTTCGTTTGTATTTTTCTTCTTTTATTTCCAATTTTAGTATAAGATTTTGTGGTCTATATTGACTTCTGCTGTGCTTTTGCTTGTTCCTGCTCCTTTTTCTTATCTCTCTGTCTACTAGAATATGATCTATTTGTGAGATTGAGCTTCCATTACTCCAAGTGTCGAGACAGGTTTGATTTTTGCTCCACGTGTTTCTTATTGTTAAGTCAAACATGTGTGCTAGGTTTTTCAGCGAGTTTTCATTTTCGTTAGACCATGTGTGGAGTAAAGTTTTTTCGATGATACTTTTATCTTCCTCCGTCTGTTCGTCTTTTCCTATATGTGCGTTGAAGTCTCCTAATATTATACTTGGAATATTGCTTTTTTCGTTTGAGAAAAAATTGTATCACTTGTATTTCTGTTGATGCCCTGCAAGAAATTCAGTTTTGGTGTACTTGTAAACTAATAATACGCCACTGGCTAATTCGGGCTCAATTCAGATTCAATATTAACAGCCAGCCTGTAAATAAAGTAAAGTTAAAATTAAAAATTATTAGGAAATTATTGGCCTGTAAGAAAATGTGTGTTTATTAATATAAGTTAAGAATATAAGAACTTAACTTGCTTGGGTTTCTGCAGGTGTACGAAGTCACTCACTCCGTGAAAAAAAATTGAAGGTTGTGATAAAAAATCAAATTTCGTCGGAATTTCATTAAAATTGGTAGTTAGGAAGAGCTGACACCGAATCGGATGTCGAAATGGCGAATTCAATATGGTTGCCATAAGTGCAATATTTTTTCCAAATATACAGTGTGTCCAGGATAGATGTAACAAGAGGTGTATTGGACCAAAAATTTTGGAATTTTGGAATGGTATTTGGGGATTGAATCCTGCTTATTGTAAAACTAAAGTATACCAAAAATGACTTGATTTGGTGTTCTATAGGGTGTTTTATAAGCAAAGTTATAAAAATCACCACTAATAAAGTACCTTTATTTTTCAAAATATGAAAAAATTCCACTAAGAAAAGTTATTTAGAATGCAATTTTATACTTCTATACCAAATTTCAGGAATATAAAATTGTTTCTTTGAAACTTCCCATTTTTTCAATAAATTAGTATTTTATTTTGAACCATTCAATTAAAACTTCATAGAAATTATTTTTGTGAATTAATATTTAAAGTTATGTAGAAGCTAAAAGTAGGCTATGAGAAAAGCAGTGGATACACATTTATCATTTATTATTGGCATATCTGTCAAAGTCAATATTATCCTTAATTTCTGTTTCAAATTAACGAACCAAGCATAAAAAATTAAGTGAAAATGGTACTCACAGTGTGTGAAAAAATTTATATTGTGCAATACTACGGAATTGAGAATATGAGAATAATTAAAAAGTTTCTGGCTACTGGTAGTGTTCTTAACATGAAAATAAAAATAAAAGCATATGATCAAGACAATGTTGGGGCTATTATAGCTCATGCCTCTGTTATAGAAAATCCTAGGATGCCACTAAGAGAGAGATCAGCTCTTATTAATATTAGCAAGTCTGAACTCAAAAGAATTTACAAGGCAAAGAAAATTAGGGCATATAAAGCAAATTATAAACATACGCTTGAAGAGGGAGACGACGGCCGTAGGTTGGATTATTGTTTGACCATTGGATAAAAAATCATGGAAGAGATATTTTTTCATCATTTCATAATTTTCTCAGATGAATCCACATTCACAACCAATGGTGTTGTTTCATCTCAGAATTGCCGGTTCTGAAATTCCAAATTTTAGAATTCATTGTAGAAGACAATATTATAAAAAAGTAAATGTGTGGTGTGCCGTTCCTTATCACGTTGGAGTTATTGGACCTTATTTAATTGAGGGAAAGTTAAACCCATCAGCACACTTATTTACAGTTTCTTGAAACATTTTCTGAAGAACATTTTAATATTTTAAGAGATATGCCTTTAGTTCATTTTCAAAATGATGGTTGCCCTGGCCACTCCACAGAAATGGTTAATCGGTGGTTGACTCTAAATTTTGGAGAAAATTGGATTGCCAGGAATGGACCGATCAAGTGGCCGGCGAGATTCCCAGACCTATCAGTATTGGATTTCTTTTTATGGGGTCGCCTCAAGCAGTTGGTTTACGCTGAACCACTTCCTAACGATGTAGCAGTATTGAAGCAGAGAATTACAAATGCCGTAAACTTCATAGCGTTAGATCATATTCGAAACAGTTTTAAGGACTTCAGGCGAGGGATCGAAATGTGTGTGGATGTCGAATAATAAAAAAATTGTAAACATTGTTTTGTATTGGTCAATAATTAATTTGTTTGTGAATCTGTTATGTTTTTGACATTTATTACTTGTTATAATTTTTAAACCACATTAATCTTCTGTTAGTAATTGTTTCTTGTTTTACAATTAGTTCGATTAACATTATACCTTCTTACATCTCGTATATTCAATTTTTTATTTACCAATAACCTACTTTTTGAGATGATTAACATTTGCTCCTACACAACTTTAAATATGAATTCAACTCTTAATTTGCAAAAAATGGGAAGTTTCAAAAAAATAATTTTATATTCCTGAAACTTGGTATAGAGATATAAAATTGCATTCTAAATAACTTTTCTTAGTGGAATTTTTTCATATTTTGAAAAATAAAGGTACTTTATTAGTGGTGATTTTTACAACTTTGCTTATAAAACACCCTGTAGAACACCAAATTAAGTCATTTTTGGTATACTTTAGTTTTACAACAAGCAGGACTCCCCAAATACCGTTCCAAAATTCCAAAATTTTTGGACCATTACACCTCTTGTTACATCTATCCTGGGACACACTGTATATGAAAGGACCTCGCACGGAATGATAAGAAAATGGCCCTCGGTTAAATTGCACCAAATTTTAGTATGTTATAGGTCTTAGCATCCTGATAATAGTTCTCATGGACACAATGCTCAAAATTCCATAGTTCGACCGCCAGTGGCCTTTGAAGTCTAAAAATATAAGGTTCTTATATAGTCCCTTGAAGTGAAGCTTTGACCCTAAAAGTTCTGTGACTAAATCGCAAGACATCCACTTCTCCGTTTTCGAGTGCGAGGAATACGATGGTGACAATATTTTCCGACATACCCTTCACCCACTACCCCCAAACCGGAAAAACCACCCATTTTGCCGATTTTCCGGTGCTAAGCTCGCGAGAGCTTGTCGAATCGGATATTTCTTTTGTCAGTTAGAATAAAATAAGTAACGATTGACCACAGGTGACCTAACTCACCCCTGGTGGTTGAAACTACCGTCACTCCCAATAAAGGAAAGCCACGAAAACAACGAAAATCAGCTGGAAAACGGCATACTCCCGTTTTCGAGGGCAGGAAACACATTGGTGACAATATTTTCGCACTACCCCTGAACCTGAGAACCACCCCCTTTTCCGATTTTCCGCTCCTAGGCTTGCGAGGGCATGTAGGATAGGATTTTTTCTCGTCAATTCGAATAAAATAACCTCGATCAGACGAGACCCAAACAACCCGAGGGTTCAAGCAGCCTTTACACAAAGTGAACTTTTCCTTCAGTGACTGTGACGTCCATTTCAACTCGGATAAACAGTGTGGTTATAATTGTAAGCGTCGAAAGATCTATTATCATAGAATTAGAACTGTATATAACGAACCAGATGTAATGAATGATCATTGAGTAGATAAAAACGAGAATATTTTTACATATGTAATCAATGATAAACAAAAATATCTACATATACCAATAACCCGTGTTAATCAATTCCCTACAAGCCACTGAAAGAAAAGTTTACTTTGTGTAAAGGCTGCTTGAACCCCCGGGTTGGTTAGGTCTCGTCTGATCGAGATTTAACTTATTTTGTTCGAATTGACAAAAAAAAATCCTATCCGACCTCTCGCCTCGCAAGCAAGCCCAGGACCGGAAAATCGGAAAAGGGGGTGGTTTTTTCGATTCAGGGGGTGGTTTTTCCGAGAAATATTGTCACCATCGTGTTCCCCGCCCTCGAAAATTGGGTATGCCGTTTTCCAGCTGATTTTCGTTGTTTTCGTGGCATTGAGTTATTGGGAGTGACGCTAGTTTCAACCACCAGGGGTGGTCAATCGTTACTTATTTTATTCGAATTGACAAAAAAAAACCCAATCCGACAAGCCATCGCAAGCTTAGCACCGGAAAATCGTAACCATATTCGTCACCATATTGTCACCATCGTATTCCTCGCACCCGAAAATCGAGGAGTAGATGTCTTGTGGTCCAGTCACAGAACTTTTCGGGTCAAAGCTTCACCTTAAGGGACTATATAAGAACTTTACATTTTTAGACTTTGAAGGCCACTGGCGGCCGAACTGTGGAATTTTGAGCATTGTGCCCATGAGAACTATTCTTCCGAAGGCCAAGACCTATAACATACTAAAATTTGGTGCAATTTGACCGAGGGCCATTTTCCTATCATTCCGCGCGAGGTCCTTTGAAACATGTTGATTTCAAGTATCAGTGATAATAAATCTGTCGTTAAAGCTTAAAAACTTAAAACGACGGACATTTTCTTTTATTGTGCAGAATGTAAATAAAAAGCCCATTAAAAAGGGTGAAAAAAAAAAATAAAACAAAAAAACGAACCGTCCTGAAAAGAAGATTGATGAAAATTGTGAAATAACATTGTATAGTCGCCCAGCTAATTTAAACTTACTGCCCCATATCGATATCGATATAATTAATTGGGCCATGGTGGAATTTTATTTCATAATTTTGAACTTTTCTGATGGCTGTTTTTTCAAAATTTTTTATTAAAAAAAATTTACTTTATCAGCTATTTCCCTTAACTACATTTCCTGAAAGAAAATTTCCCTCACCGAATGCTTACTTTATTTTAGTTAATTCGTTTTACGACAGACTTTATTACGCATTTTTATCTTTGTGTAGATGCCATCCACTTCACGGCATAATTATCCCTGCAAAAAGGAGCAGAATGCGCTGCAAAATTAGCCCATCTAATTTAAATTAACGCAATAAGACGCAAGTTAGTCGAGTACAGAAATAAACTTATCCATTACATTACGTATAATATGAAATAAATGGAGCAAAATGCAATTCGTCGGGTGTAAATCGGCCTTGTTATCTCTCGGGCAATTTACCATTTCTGTATTCTGATTATGCCTCTATATAATGACTACACCATTGTTAGGGGCGGCCATTTTAATTTCTAGTAAAAACAACATGGCGCCCTCGCGAGGCAATTAAAACAGATGATAGGCGATAATGGCGTTAATTAATTCAGCCTTTCTCTGTCGGGAGCTAATGTGCAAATTAAACTGTTACACAGACCGGGGCTCGTACACAATTACTATTCTCACTGCACCAGCTAGCTATGTAGTTGGCTGGTTAGAGCGAGTTTGCCAGATCTATGTAATCTCCATAATCGTTTTCTGTTTAATTGTGATATTTACGGGATGGGTTGAAACGTTGATTAACTTCATCATGCAGCAAATTGGATGGAAGCGTTCATTATATTATTATATGCACGCACATTTTTGTTGTACTAGATTATATCGGGCATAACAACGACAGAATTACTCATTAACCATTTTTTCAACAAACTTGCCAACTACTACTTCATAATCCTGAAGGAAGTGGAACCTTCAGTGCCCCGTTGGCTCTGAAGTAGTTTTCACCAACAGCACTTGAAGATTATGCTTGAATACTGTGACTTGACACGCGTTTCGCCAATCTTGTAGGCATCATCTGGAGATAAATAAAACTAAATTGCCACTAAAAATGTCTTTGTTTATACTAAAATAATCTCATGGTTGATTCAACTAATCCTGTTATCCTATCGTTTCTACCTAATATCTTCCTCGGTTTCAGGAACCGTGATCTAATAACACAGGCCTACAAAAAAAAAGGTCTTCTCCTAAGGTTCTTATCTAACTTTTCTGAAGCATTTTTACGTGCTGATGCCAATTTTGGTCAAAAAACTTTTTTCTATCGTGTCAGTTTTTGTCTACCTCTTATCCACTAAAAAGGGTAAACAAAAGTCTTGTCCTAGATGGTAGATTGTAGATTGTTTAAGGGGGCCGCTTGGCCCTGAGTTGGTCTTTCTAAACTTCGACCTAAAACGTTTTTTGTGAATTACCCTACAACTAGTGTTGCCCAGGATTCCAAGACTTTTTGCAAAGTTTGTAATTTTCCTTGGAGCTAATTTCCCTATGTCTCCAGGTGTTAATTCTACCTGTTCTAGGTACTTTAGCCTAATGCGGATTAGTACCTTGGATTCACAAAGTATATGTTACGCAGTCTCAGTTGCAGCCTCACGGTATCTGCATTTGTCATCTTTTGCCATGCCCATATTCTTGAGATGATGTCTCAAGGGGCAATGGCCAGTTAGAAGGCATGTGATCAGCCTTGGGTCGGACTTTTCAAGTTAGAGAAGCCTTGTGATATTCTTTGTTGAATAGGTTATAAACCTTTTCGCTTGTCTTTGGCCTGGATTATTCCTCCAGTAGGACTTCTTTTGTTCTTTTCCCCATTTCTGGACCTTCTCCGTTATGTGTTCCTTAAATAAGCTACAGAACGGTTCGGGTCCAAAAAATGGGGCTTCAGCTTCTTTTCTTGCGAGGCTATCGGCAAATTCGTTACCTTCTATTCCCTCATGCCCTGGCACCCACATCAAGGTAACCTTGTTGTTTTTTGCCAGTTGCTTCAGAGATTGTCTGCATTCCCAGGCAATTTTAGACTGGGTCTAGGTGTTAGGTCTTGTCCTAAGGTTCTGATCTAACTTTTCTGAAATATGTTGACGGGCTGAAGTCAATTTTGGACAAGAAAAATCTATTGTGTCAGTTTCCCTCTACCACCCCCTTTTATCTCCTAGGGGTGGCACCTGCTCACCTCTAAAAGTAGTAAAACTTCATTGCACCGTCCCTGTAACATACATGGCATTTCTAAAAAAAAATTGCCTCCCCCTAAAACAATCTTTGAAAAAAAATATATATAGTTTTATTCGACTAAAAGCAATTGCTGTTAAAGGAGCAAATACTGAATTTGTGACTTGTCGAGAAGACAGGAGAATATTAAATGTAAAATGGAATAAACTGTGAGCCGTATTAATGAAGATAGGGACATCCAAACACGTGGTCCTTATCATTCGTCGACTGAATGAAGAAAACTATGCTTTAGTGAATACTATTTCCGGCAAATATAAAGTCATCAGTGGTCTCAAACAGGACTGTCTATAGTGAACGAGTATGCGATGTATGCTGGAGGATTGGCAGGGTGGGAAGCCATAGGTGGAACCAAAATTTCTAACTTGAAATTTGCAGATAATACCACCGCAGTTATAGCAAGAGGGAATGACCTCATACACCTGCTGGACAGGCAGACAAATTCTGAATATAGTTTATTGTAAATTATAACAAAACGAAAATTATGATTGCAGACCGGGAAAATGATAACCACCCAGACACGTTAAGGACAGGTGACGATGAGGTAGTAAACAAAATGATATCTGTGAAAACCGATATTTTTTTAGTTTGGATTGAGGAGTATACATCATTATTTTACTGACGCGTGATATTAGTGTCAGCAATCCATAATTATCACAGACATCTATCGCTCCCTTTTTATGAATTGATATGAATATTGCGACAGAAAATCATTTAATAGCTTAGAAGAAGCAGCGCTGGAAGTAAATCTCAGAATTAACGAACAAAAACCTTAGATGATGGTCCAAGTCAGACAACAAAGAAACCGGCATGCACAGAATATCACTATTGGCGAAGACAACTTTGAAGTAGTCAGGGAATTCACGTATCTCAGCACAATTTTCACACTTAATAACGATGAAGCCACTGGGACTAGAAAAAGAATAAGAGCAGCAAATAAATCCTTTTACTCATTGCTGCCTGTTCTGAAAACAACAACTCTACCAAATCTATAATGAACCTAAATTATCAACCCACATACGAATCATGCGACTGCGATGCACAGGACATGTACAAAGAATGGATAACGAGTGGATATCAAAAAGCTTTGCGAACACAGCCAGTAGGAAACAGGCCGGTAGGAAAACCAAAGTTACGGTGTGAAAACGGACTAAAAAAGGATGACGAGAACTTATTAAATACAGGAAACCGGAAGGTTGCGTCAATTGATCGGGATAGTTGGAGGCAGATGATTGTGGGGGTCAAGTCTCGATATGGACTATAGCGCCATCGTAGTAGTAGTATGAATATTGAGATTCTTCAATCGTCGGGTCAGAATCCACGTTCTCATATTTTTGGGCATATTCTCTGAAGGATTCCCATTTCATCTTCATCAACTAACTTAAGCACCTCGGTCGTGATATTATCGACCACAGCTTCTTTGCCAATATTTACTTTTTGTTTAGCTTCCTCCAGTTCTGATTTAAGTATTGAAGATTTACTCGTAGCCATGCTCCCAGTCAACTTATACCTCTTCATGGTCACTTTCAATAAAATTGTCGCTGTATTGGTGCCAAACCTCACTAATCTGATACCTGTCAGTTCTTAGCGTTAGTGAAGTTTTAATTGAGCCCCCTTTAGTTACTTACGTGTATTCACTCTTACTGTTCCGAAAAGAACTTTGCTATTGATATAATCAGCATGTAATTCTAGTTCTTTACAGAAGTCTTGAAAATAGGAATTCTTATCTTTTCTAAAAAGAGTCTGAATTCTTTGCATCAGTCCCTGTTACACTGTTCCGATTCTAAGACAGTGTTAACACCTTGGCCATTCAGCTCGACAAGAAATCTGACCTGGAATTTAAGGGGACTGTTACAGTCGGGAAAACTTTGTCTGCTGAAGAAAGAACTCTCAGACTCAAACATCAAAATAGATTGATCCGATTCTAAGACAGTGTTAACACCTTGGACATTCAGCTCGACAAGAAATCTGACCTGGAATGTAAGGGGACTGTTACAGTCGGGAAAACTTTGTCTGCTGAAGAAAGAACTCTCAGACTCAAACATCAAAATAGATTGGTCTTTTCGAGATGAGTATTACTTCCACGACGAGAAGCATATATGTTTCTCTAGAAATGAGGACATAAGCCGTAATGAAATAGGTTTCTGGAATTCGAAAGAAATAATTGGCTCACTCCTCGGATATAGAGCTGTCAGCGATTAGATAATCTCCTTAAGGATCAACGTCAAGCCAACAGTAGCAAATTTGATACAAGTATGTGTACCTACAACCGCAGCTGAAGGGACGAAGTTGGAATTATTCTGCGAAAATCTAGAAACCTTATTCCACATTATTCCAAACAGAGAAATTACCGTTATTATGGGTGATTTCAACGTCAAAGTTGGTTCCATACTGGAAGGTGATCTCCTGCAGGCTGTTGTTGGCAAATTTACCATCCAAGAACAAACCGAAAGAGGGAAATATTAATTCAATTCGGCCTAGACAATACCTATACGATAGTAAATACTGCTAGGAACTCGGTGGAGGTCTTCAATAAAGCTCTATAATAGGTTACCTGGTGCTGACTGTGGTTCAGGTCATCAGTTGTTCCTGTTTACCTTCAGTTGTTCCTGTTTACCTTCTCGCTGAAGCTAAAAATGTGTCGGAAGCAAATACAAAAACGTTTGCCAATCATAACTAATGATCAAGCCAGGCCCCCCGCACAGTGGGAAAAATATGCCCTTTTTTGGACAAAAATCTGCCGACAGTAGAGATTTCAATCAAATTAAATTAAAAAAATGGCAAATACCCTTAAGACATTGTACTTTAGAGTAGTGCTGCGGCGAAGTGGCTTTGGGTTAACCTAACCTAAAAATCGCAGATATTACTTTCACTTTCAGTGGAAGTATAGAAATGACAAAAAATTTTTAAAAAATTTTATTTTTCAAATAAGCTTAGAATGTCAAGAAACATAGAGATTTTAAGTTTGAGCAAAAAAAGTCTGTCTGTCTGTCTGTCTGTAACTTTTTTGTACGCACGATTACTCTGAAACCGTTTAAGATATCGACTTGAAACTTGGTACATATATGTATTTTAACAAGATCTAGAACTATATTTTTTATATTTTCATCTTATTCCGTTGAAGGGTTGGGTGGTAAATTGGGATATATGGGAGTAAATAGGTAAATCAAGCAGGTAAGAGTCCACAAAATTAGTATTTAGTATATGCCAGAGAAGCTAATGTCTCAAAAAAAAATTACTACCCCCACTTGAATCTCGAACTTTCACCACCTTAAACTTCAACTCCTATTTTAACTCCTTAAAAGGGTTATGGTTCATACGTTAAAAACGATTCAAGAAACTTAAGCAATTAAATTGATCTATGATCCCATAAAAAAATGAAATTGGTATCCAGTATTACATGAACACTACTTCGTTTGTTTGTGACTCTCGACCAAGGAGGTAAACGCAGAATAAAGAGAAAAAACTGCTGCCCAAGGAATCACTACTTCCACATCCAGTTTTTCTATCCAAGTTTCTCACTGGTGGAAGGGGGGTAGTAAAACGAAGTAAAAAAAATTGAGGCCTTTGGTTCTTGTACACATACTAAATCACAATTTTTTTTCACCCCCTTTTATAACGGGGTGGGGGTAGTAATGGAGGTGGCTAATTTCAATTTTTTTTTGAGACATTAGCTTCTCTTGTATATACTAAATACCAATTTTATGGGCTCTTACCTGCTTGATTTACCTATATATTCCCATTTACCCCAATTTACCCCCCAACCCTTCAACGGAATAAGATGAAAACATATTCTAATTCCAGATCTCGTTAAAATACATATGTGTACCAAATTTCAAGTCGATATTTTAAACGGTTTCAGAGTATTTGTGCGCACAAAAAAGTTACAGACAGACCGACAGACAGACAAGACAGACCTTTTTTTTGCTCAAACTTAAAATTTCGATATTTCATGACATTCTAAACCTACTTGAACAATAAAGTTTTTGTTAAATTTTTTGTCGTTTGTAAACTTCCACTGGATGTGGAAGTAATATCTGGGATTTTTAGGTTAGGTTAACCCAAACCAACTTTGCCGCAGCACTACTCTAAAGTACAATGTCTTAAGGGTATTTGCCATTTTTTTTATTTAATTTGATTGAAATCTCTACTGTCGGCAGATTTTTGTCCAAAAAATGGCATATTTTTCCCACTGTGCCCCGTATGGGGGTCTATTGGGTTCAGAGTGTGAGGGGCCCGTCCAACCTAAAGTGACAAGTGACTATTTATCCTGGATTATGAGGCTGAGGTAAAACAAATTTCTCTAGACTTCTCCCGCCCCCGTTCATCAAAACTTTTTGGATTCTTCTCCCCCTCGCACATCAATTATGAGACTCGGGATTTCTCTCTCCCCCGCTGATCAATTATGAGACTAGGGTAAAAAAAAAACAGATCCCCCCTGCTTATCAATTTTCATTTTTTCGTAAAAAAAGAGGCGCTTCCAATATTTTGAGGGGCTCGTAAGCTCAGCAGTTACAGAACTCGCAATTTGATTTGGGGGGCCTGGGTCCAGTTTTCCGAATTAAGTTAGGCCAATACATGCGTCAAGTCAACACGTTAGATCAGGAAGATCCAAATACCCTGTGGAATTCTCTAAAAGACAACATGAGCAGTAACGGAAACACAAAGCGAGATACGTAGTAATGTAAAAAAAACCTTGGATAACTGTCAAAACTTTATCTGAAGTACAAACCCGGCAGTGTATAGTTTGTTGTTATTAAATAATAAAATATAACAAGAAGTAAAACGTTCAACTAGCTTCTGTATTTTATACATTCATAAGTACACGCTTGCTCTGATAACACTAATTTACTAAACACAAATGTTTATCCAAGCATTTCAAGTTTTCATACTAATACCATACTAATGAATGAATGCCGATGAACGAAACAAGCAAGTCATCTAAAAGAATTATAAATTACAATTCACTAATCACACACCCTAATTGGTTATACCAACTAGTTTGTCGGCAAGAAATTATTTTATATATTTCACGACTGGATACCATCGAGATTCCGCTTTCGGAATTTGACTATGCCAATGATCAAAAGAGTCCCGGCGTTTCGCGCACGTACTCAAAACCTTCACCAGGGGATGATCGTCGTTAATCGCTTGGATGGAGACGATATTATGACCTATTAGTTAACCGCTTGACTGACTATTTCCGCGGTACACAGACACGGGCCAAGCAGAGCTCAATGTCCAGTTATTATAGAAAACAAAGATAATAATTAACAATTAGCCACGAGGTACCTTTTATAGCGATGCGGTGCTGTGGTGACCTGTTAACTGCTGGCGGGAATTAAGTTTTATGGTTGCTATTTTCGCATGTAAGTACAAACACTACAGGCATCATATAAAGCTTGGAATGCTATTCTGTCTAAAGCTGGACTGAAATACTGAAAAGTTAATTATTAGTACAGGTAAGTTGAATTTCGATAAGGAAAAGCAAGGATGGTTCAATTTTTTCAAAGTGTCTAGAGAAAATACTTTGAAGAAAATAATGAGTCAGTAGCTACACGTTGGGGTAATCTACTTAAGAAATCTAACACCAGTCCTAGACTTCTCAGCTATATTTATTTCAAATGTATTTTTATCTACGGAGAATAACCTAAGGTTGCCCAGGAAAAACATATTTTTCAACCAATTGCAAAAAAAAAATTAAATTACAATTTAAAAAAAAAAAACCACCACAAAAATATCGACTAAATAACTAATATAATAAAAAAATAAATTAACAACTTTAAAAATTATGAAATAATTTTGATTACATATACGAACTCTTATGATTTATTTAAATCCAGCCTACATTTTCTTTATGTCCTCGCGATTTGCTTTCTTATACGCATGAATATATCGGGAGCTGCTGTTTTGAATATAACTGTTTAGTAGTTCGTCTTTACAGCAGCCCCCGACATATTCATGCGTATTAGAAAGCAAATCTCGAGGACATAAAGAAAATGTAAGCTGGATTTAAATAAATCATAAGAGTTCGTATATGGAATCAAAATTATTTCAAAATTTTTAAAGTTGTGTTAATTTTTTTTTTTTTTATTATATTAGTTATTTAGTCGATATTTTTGTGTCGAGGTTTTTCTTAAATTTGTAATTTAATTTTATTTTATACTTTTTAAACTAAACATATACATACAACATAGCGTATTATTATATCACGAGTCCCACACAGAACTTTTTGATCTTTAAGCCGACGCGGTCCAATTTTGTATTCTACTAGTCGCACACGGTCTACAAGACTGGTTCTATTATAAATACTATTATGTGTTATATTTAATTTTGATAAAAACTGCATCAAAATCGGATCTCCCGTTGAAGAGATGTAAAGTCGCAGACAGACAGACAGACAGACAGACATACAAACATACGGAGTCAAACTTTTGGGTCGGACGTTAAAAATTGAAAAGTTTTAAAAAACCCCGATCAATGTATCTAATCGTACCAGTTTCATATGACCGAATTAAAATGAGGCCGAAATCATATTCGGCTACCATAATTGTCTGCACATGTTCAATTTGACTTCAATCGGACAATTTCTAGAGAAGTTCAACATGGCGAATTCAAGATGGCGACCAATCATCAAAATCTAATATGGCCTAAAACCTTCTCGACAAAACACTCTTTCAAATAAAAAAAAGAGCATCAAAATCGGATCACCCATTGAAAAGATATGAAGCCACAGACAGACAGACAGACAGACAGACAGACAGACATACAAACTTAGGCATCAAACTTATAACACCTCTTTTTTTGGGTCGAGGGTTAAAAATTGCGGGCAGGCGGGCAGGCGGGCAGGCGGGCAGGCGGGCAGGCGGGCAGGCGGGCGGGCGGGCAGGCTGGCGGGCGGGCAGGCGGGCAGGCAGGCGGGCAGGCAGGCGGGCAGGCAGGCGGGCAGGCAGGCGGGCAGGCAGGCGGGCAGGCAGGCGGGCAGGCAGGCGGGCAGGCAGGCAGGCAGGCAGGCTGGCTGGCAGGCAGGCAGGCAGGCAGGCAGGCAGGCGGGCAGGCAGCCAGACAGACAGACAGACAGACAGACAGACAGGCAGACATACAAACATACGCGTCAAACTTATAACATATAACTTATAACTCTTTTGGGGGCGGGGGTTAAAAAAGCAAAACTCCGTTGGGGATTTGAACTCTTGGTCCTCTCGCATGCTAACATTTTCTTTATTCACGCGTAGTACAGTCACTTGGTGTCAAAAAGTATCCAAACTTCGGACTAATTCTATAGCGGCCTGAATTTTTTTGGGGATTCTTAAACTTTAAGGTATCAACTTCAAACATTAAAAAGGAATAGATGTGCTTTTACCCTCAGGAGGGTGAAAACCATCCCTAAAATAAAAAAATCAAAAATTAACGAAGTACTGATAATACATTATTGAAACTTATATAATTTTTGATTTTGGGGTCGCTGATCACGGATGTAAAGTCAGAAATTAAAAATTTTATGTTGCACCCTCAATATGGACGATACAAAATGGATGAATTAATTATACAGTCACACAAAATAAAAAAAAAGTCGAAGCCCAGAGGGTATACCCCCCTACCCACATGTATTTTGGGACTCTGAAACCGAATATGACAATAAAAAAAGGTTTTAATCATCCAATTTTCCCCTAGCACCCCCTTACGACCCTCCTGGGGGATTGAAATTACACTTGTTCTAAGAATTTGAAAAGTAGGTTTTCTGGTGCGCTGAAACCGAATATGACGATAAAACTGATTTGAACCACCCAGTCACCCCCTAGCACCCCCTACAAGACCCAGGATGGGTTGAAACTCCACTTGTTCTAAACATTTAAAAAGTACGTCCTTTTTAGGTCTTTTGGTGCGCTGAAACCGAATATGACGATAAAAATGTAAGGGGATGCTAGGGGGTGCTGGGTGGTTCAAATCATTTGTTATCGATATATTCGGTTTCACCGCACTAAAATACTTACATTTCCAATTTTCATAAGAAGTGAAATTTTAACCCCCCTGGGATCTTGTAGGGGGTGCTAGGGGGTGACTGGGTGGTTCAAATCAGTTTTTTACTGTCATATTCGGTTTCAGCGCATCAAAAAACTTTTCAAATTTTTAGAACAAGTGTAATTTAAATCCCCCAGGAGGGATGTAAGGGGAGAGTTGGATAATGAAAACGTTTTTTTTTATTGCCATATTCGGTTTCAGTGTCCCAAAATACATGGCGGTAGGGGGATCTACCCTCTGAGTTTCGATTTTTTATTTTTTTTATTTTGTGTACCTGTGTTATTGTTTGTTTATTTTGAGAAATTAGGAAGTTCTTAGCAGATTGTTACATTTTGAGACATAAAACTCATCCCCTAATAAGAAAAATCTCTGTCCTAAAGTTAAAAATAAGCATAAAGGAAATACTAGGAATTTATTAATGAGACTAATATTATTTATGATTACGAATTTGGATCGGATTTTTGTATTAAAGTGTACTAAATTATTAAAACAATAATTAATATTTTCCAGTTTTATTAATTATATAGATTTAACCTAAATTTATTATAATTATTCATATTCATCTATGTTTGAGTCATTTTCATCTTTATACATATTTACACAAATACATACATACATGCATACATGTCCAACGACTTAAGAAATATGCCTGAACATCAAAAAAGTATAAAAATTATTATTATTCCTTTATAATTGAAAGTATTGTGAGATTTTACCGCCAAACGAGTAATGCCGTAATTTGCTAAAACGATCTTAAATGCGTCAAATAAAAAAAAAAACGTTAAGAGTTAACTTCAAACACTTCTATCTCCTAAGCTAATACCTTTACCAGAAAAATAAAAAAAAGCAGCATTTTTGTCTCTGGTAACATTTAGCTAAAATGCTTCCTTGCTAAGTTATTTAACCTTAAAGTCAAAAAAATTATTTTTTCAAAAATTTTCAAAGTACACTAATAGTACAGTAAGTGAAGCTTTTAAATCCTAGCCCGAAAACGATGTAATGAATTTCAAAATATTTTTCTTTAACATGCTTCATAAAGGATGTACATAAGAATCTATATCGTCATTTTTCCTGCTTTTTGGTTGGGGGTGGTTCTCACCCCTTCTTATCTTGCAAAAAAAGACACATAGTCGGATAGAGAATCAAATTATAAGAAAGAAAGGTCTTATACACTTTTTTGCAAAAATTCATATTTTTCGAGATATTGCGAACTGAAAATTGCAATTTTCAGCCACTAAAATCGGTATTCCTAGACGATTTTTTTAAATTACTCAAAAAATGTGGACTTTAATAAAAAAATGCAAAGGTACAAAATTAAAGATTTTAAGAAAACAAATCGAATATTTTTTTCTCTTCTTTTTCTCCGATGTTTAGTTTTGGAATTATATTTTCAAAATTGCGCCGAAACGTTCAGAAAAAACATACGAAGTTAAAATCTAAAATTACTCAAAATCTACAACTATTAGAAATATTTTTGTTGATAATAAAATTAAAGGAATTAAAATTTTCTTTCGGTTAAGACGTATTACGACCTTTTATAATAAGAACTAAAAAAGTTACAAACAAAAAAGTAGAGCATTTAAAAGTTTAGGGGCCATTTTTTTAGGCTTATTGCTCTAATTTCTTATTAATTCAAAATTTTTAAAAATCCTTCTAGATATGTATAGTCAAATCGAATAGACGTGCTGCGTGTAGCTCCAGCGTAATTTAATTTATTCTAAGTTGATAATTGGTAATAATTATTCGCAATGGCTGACTCACATAAAACAAGGGCCGCTAAGACTCGGGGAGAAGATGAAGGATGGATACAGCGTGTAATAGAGAGGGTATTTACCTCCGAAGAATTCATAAATAAATTGATGGACAAAATGTCAGAAGTAGTAAGCGGAACTTTCGAAAATATGATCAAGGTGTATAGCGAAAAGGTTGAAAAACTCAATACAAAATAACGGATATCAACAAGGTAATTGATGATCAGGAACAGTTTTCACGACGTAATAATTTAAGAATTTATGGTTTACCGGAGGAGGAAAATGAAAATGTGCAAAACAAAGTTTCCAAATTAATTGAACTTAAACTTGGCATTACATTGAGTATAAATGACTTTGATTTTTGCTATAGACTCAAAAGTAGAGAAGGGACAAATAGGCCGGTTATGGTGAGATTTTGTAGGAATCAAGTAAGACAAGAAGTTTACAAAAACAAAAGCAAATTAAAGGGTAGCAGAGTTGTTATAAAAGAAGACCTAACGAGAAAAAGAGTAGAAGTATATAAGAAAGCTTGCGAAAAGTTTGGACCAAAAAATGTGTGGAGTTCAGAAGGGAAGGTGTTTTGTAAAGTAAGTAACAAGTTTTATAAACTTGTCACATTACTGGACCTGGATAAAGTGAATGAATTATAATAAATTACGGCTGTGAGCTCACCTTTAAATATCATATATTATTGGTGAATATCACTGTTTCATTGATAAGTTTATTTTTGTTTTTCGATATATTTTTTCTGTGTTCTTCATTTCTTTGTGTTTTTGTCTATTTTTATAGTTAGTTACTGATTACATTTAGTTCAATGAGAAAAAATAATATTAAAGTAGGACATATTAATGTTAGATCGCTTGTGCCAAAAATTAATAAAATAAATAGTATTTTAAGGGAGTATCAATACGATATTCTAGCAATATCAGAAACATGGTTGTCACAAAATATAAATAAAAATTCATTATATATTAGGGGATATAGTATTGTTAGAAAAGACCGTTCAAGTAGAGCAGGGGGAGTATGTTTTTATATATCAAATAGGTTAAATTTTAAAGTAATAGAAAGCAACAGAAATATTGAGCAGTTATGGATATCGGTTAAAACCTTGAATGATATTAATGTGCATGGGGTGGTATATAGACCACATGATACAGAATATAAATTCTTTCTTTCAAATTTAGAGGACTCTATATGCAAACTTATTCCACAGTGTGATAAATTTGTAATTTTGGGCGATTTAAATATAGACTTACTAAATGTTGACAGCCCTGACACTGTGTATTTAAACTCTTTATTAGAGACCATGGGATTAACACAACTTATAGATAAACCAACTAAAATTACAAAATATTCGCAATCTCTTCTAGATTTAATTATTGTGTCAGATGCTTCTGTTGTCTTTTGGAAATAAAGAACTGTATGTAGCTGATCATGAATTGGTGTTTTGTGAAATGAAGATGGATAATAAATTTGTACCATTTTATATCACTTACCGCGATTATCGTGGATTTAATATAGAGCAATTTAGAAATGACTTAGTAAATGCTCCTTTGTATCTAATATATAGTTTTGATCAAGCAGAACATAAAGTTCAATATTTTAATGAGTGTATAACAGATTTGTTTAATGTGTATGCACCTCTCAAAACTGCTAAAATATCTAAACCTCGTAAACCGTGGGTAACAAATAATATTAGACGTCTTATATCTCTTAGGGATAAAGCTAAAACGAAATTTAAGAAATCTAGATTAGATGCTGACTGGGACTACTTCAAGCAAATACGAAATTACACAGAGGTGGCGATAAGAAATGAAAAAAGGGCATATTATAATTCAAAATTTGCAACAAATAATTCAAAAGTTATTTGGAAGGAACTTAAATCCTTAAATGTCAACAAACAAAAACATATTGAATTACCTGCGCAACTTAAGGAACCCAATAAAATCAACAATCATTTTATAAACAACATACCAATATCAAAGAACAGGAATGATAATTTAATAAATTATTACTCAACTAACACTTTTAAAAATATTCCAGCTGATTTTGATTTTAGTTTAGTAAATGAAGATACTGTTTCAAAAATTTTATATAACATAAAAACACATGTTGTTGGATTGGATGGTATAAACCTCGTTATGTTAAAATACTGTGGTTCTCACGAGGGTTCTCATATTATTCCATATATTACACACATAGTAAACAGTTGCTTATTGTCTAATACCTTTCCGGCTCAATGGAAACAAGCACATGTTATTCCAATTCCTAAAATTTCAAATCCCGTATCTGCCAAAGATTTACGTCCAATAAGCATACTGCCTACATTATCTAAAATTTTAGAGAGAGTAATATATCTACAATTAATTGAACATTTAAAAAAATACGAAATTATTCCATCTCATCAATCTGGTTTCAGACAGAATCACAGCTGTACTACTGCATTATTGAAAGTGTCCGATGATATTTTAAAAGCCTCTGATGACAATAAAATTAGTGCTTTAATACTATTAGACTTCACTAAAGCATTTGATACCCTAAACCATCAACTTCTTACAGGTATCTTTCACTTTATTGGACTAGGTACAAATGCAGTTAGTTTACTAGCTAATTATATGGAAAATCGTACTCAAAGAGTAAAAATAGAAAGCACACTCTCCAACGTCAGTCCGCTTAAAGTCGGAGTGCCCCAAGGCTCAATTTTAGGACCTTTGTTATTTTGCATTTATACCCGAAATCTTTGTAGTAAATTAGAATATTGTGATTCACATATGTACGCAGATGACACACAATTATATTTGTCATTTAACAGGAACAATATTGATGATGCTATAATAAAAATTAATTCAGACCTTAAAGTTATTGAGAAGGCGTCAATGGAGCATTCCTTGTTTTTGAACCCTAATAAGTCAAAATTAATTTTATTTGGTAATAAGCTAACTATTTCTAATATTTCCGACGATTTCCATGTAGTAATCAATAACACAACCATTCCAGTCATTCAGAGTGCGTGTAACTTAGGCTTAGAGTTTGATAATACCTTTAGATTCTCTGCACAAATTAGCAAATGTATACAAAGATCTTATTCAGCCCTAAAATTGCTCTATCCACATAGAAATTATTTATCGGCAAAAATAAAAACCTTGTTATGCGAAACACTTGTTCTGTCAAATTTTCTATACTGCGCCCCTGTTTATTATCTATGTCTGGATGTTCTAACGAAAACTAGAATACAAAGGACACAAAATTCATGTATTAGGTATATATTTGGGATACCGCGTAGAGAACATATCTCTCATAAACTTAGAGATCTAAAATGGCTAAACATGAACAATCGCTTAAAATTACAAACATTATGTCTTTATCATCAAATAATTACTACGAAAATTCCTAGCTATCTTTATAATAAAATCTGCTTTCACTCAGACGTTCATAACATTAGAACTAGAAAGAGAAATAATATAATACCACCATCTCATAAAACTAGCCTTTATGAACGGTCTTTTACTCATAATATTTCAAAGCTATATAATGCAGTCCCAGAAAATATTAAAACAATGTCCACCAAACAATTTAAAATAAATATGTCAAGTTACTTATACAGTAATCAGTAATAAAATAAAAAAATTTAAAAAAATAAATAAAAGATTAAAAACAAAAGAAATTATAATATATATGTTAAAATAAAACACTATAATTTTAAAATGGTTTTGTTTAACTGTGCGTCACAATTTAGTCATTTAGTAATGTAATTAGGATTAAGATAGGCACTGTAAGTTATACATTTTGTATTCTTATGATATAGTAACCTAGGTTAGTGTATTAATCCGGGAGGTAGTGCCTTGCACTACTTGCTTGAACACAGCCTAGTGGTTTTCCTCAACCATACAATGGTACTTTATGAATATTTGTTAACCTGTTTTTTTGTATATATGGGAGGAAAATAAATGTATTATTATTATTATTATTATTATTATTATTATATTGTGCATGCATATTATTACTAACATGCTCAATTTTTTTAGAATTTTTAAAATAATTATTTTTCATTCTGTACCCATTTTCAATAATGAAAATGTTCATAATTTAATAATAATTTTGAAAAAATCCGGTTTTTGGAAATTGCTCAAAAAATATTATATACGTTATATAAGTACAATAATATGAAGCTTATAAAAAAACGAACAGTTTTTTTTTTTAATTTTCCTACTATAAACAGTTCCACAAATATAAAGATTTAAAGATGGCGCTTGAGCGCATACGCAAGAAAATTATGTATTTAAAATTGAAATATTTCAAAAACCATAAGATTGATAGAAACATGGTATAAGATTGAAATGAAGCTTATCAAGAAACGAAGAGTTTGGATTTTTATTTTTTTCCTACAACAAACGGTTCCAGTTTGAGTTTGAAATAATGAAACTTTTCAGTCGGTACGCTCATTTTAATTGTCTATAGTAGGTAGAGAAACGAGCAATAGCCATCTATTTTCCGAAGAATACGCAGAAAAACGGGTTGTATTGCATTTTAGCATGCTTAGAGTGCAGATTAAAAATGTTATTTAATTAGTTTACTTAATTGTATTAATTTGATTTATTTATAACAATCTGTATTTTCAATAAAATTAGACATATTGCTAGACTCTTTTGTGACTATTTTTAATCCACCATTTTTTTTTTTTATAAATTTAGACCTCATAATCATATTCAGCGACCTAAAAAACATAAGTATATGGATTTTCGTCTTTCCTATGTTTTGACCTCATAATCATATTTAGAGACCTCAAAAATATAAGTATAGAGATTTTCGTGATTTTATTCGTAAAATCAGAAGACATTAATTTTTCAGTATTTAAGAGTGATTTCAACCCTTAATATTTTCCCCTTATAATTTTTGTCCTCACAGTCATATTTAGCGACCTCAAAAACATAAGTATATGGATTTTCGTTAATTTATTCGCACAATTAGAAGAGTTATTAATTTTTCAGTTTTTAGGGGCGGTTTCCACCGTTAAAAAAAGCAGGTAATGCGACAATATAGATTTGATGTACTCATTTTATAAAGCATATTGCAAAAAAAATTAATGAAATTCCTTTCATCGTTTTCTGGCCTGGAATTTTACCATTTTTACTCCTTCGCTTACTGTACTATAATAAGTGTAAAATGTTTTAGATAATGCATCCATCATGGTAAAAAAAAAGTTGAGTAATAATTAGCACTACCAAAAAAACATAATTTGGAATTTACTGGAACCAAAAACTGGGCACTTTTTTCTGTACAAAATCAAAATATTGCCCTTATTTTCCTTGTATCATTTTTGATTTTGCTGATATCAAAATCTGCCAAAAGAAAATTTCAAGATGCTGCAATAAGGTTTAATTTGGTTCAAGGTACATGTTAAAAGGTTTTTTAAACCAGAGTTATGACTGTTCGAAGAGCGTGACCTTTTCAGGGCTACGTTCAACCTAACATTAATTGTATTTCGACAAAGATTAGGCTAAACAAATTTTTATTTCATGAATTATTTTTGTTATTTCATAAGCTAACTTTTTGTTAAACCAGACTTTTTCGAAAATGTGATCCTCCTTGAGTAATTGCTTAAAAAAACCAATGATTTTTGCTTAAAAATCAAGATTTTTCAACCCCCTGTAATTCAGCGGGTATTAAAGCAAAAATAACGTTATACGGTTTTTTTTTTGGGTAGAACCCCACAATCTACACGTTCCAATAGTCACTTTTTTTTTCTACATCTCTAAGTTGGGGTGAAACTTACCCCCAACAAAAAAGCACCCTTATTCCCACATGTCATATTTGACCCATTTTGAATCAAACTATCCAAATATATTCAAATTTAAAGCTGCTGTATAATTAGTCTGAAGTGAGATCACCAAGTTACTGTATTACCGTGAAACCATTAGACATATATCTAACAGAGAGTAAGCCGTGTATACAGGGGGATTTTTAACCTATACGCAAAAACTTAGGGAATATTAGCTTATGGCGAACAATGACTAATAATGAAAAAAATGTCTAGTACATTTTTTTAATTTGCGGAGATAATCCAGTAAATATTAAAAAAAAATAAAAATTGGAAAATTCACATCAACTGTTCAAAGTTTTTTCCGCCATTTTCACTTCACTTCTTAGCTCGCCGAATTCATTGCCCCCCAAATGCACGGCCTAAACCTGGCTGCTGTCGGATTGTCGCAGGTGCAGCATGTATGCGATTTAAAAAATGTACCTTGTGTTAACTTCCGTAACGTACACCATAGTTTTCATGTGAGGTTTGGACCACCTCGGCCTATCCACCTTCCGGGAAACACTTTGTCCAAATGTTGTCACACTTTTTGCTGAAAATATACTCTAGCACCATCATGAAAAAACCACATAATGGTTAGACAGCAACTTCTTCGAGGAGAACCGGTAAAGTATTACGCAAAGATTGTAAATAAAGAGCACCAGTTAAAGGATTATCAAGAATGAAAAGGCCAATAAGTACTCCGTTCAAAATTCCAGCAAACACATTTACTGAAAATTGTTGGAGATTTGTTCACCGAGTGGCCAATGCCCAATAATTCGTGTTCCCGAAGTTATGAATACCGTTTCTTATGAAAATTGCCTCATCCGTAACTAAAATGGACTTACTTTATTATCAACGTTTTGCTAAATCCTCAACAACAAATTAAATCTTGCTGCACTTCCCCCAAAATAGAAGCAATATGATACCATTCCTTTAGCCTACCATCAAGTGCACCACTGATAGGGTGTGTACGATTCTCAAGAAAAATGAGGTTAGCAAGGAATCAAAAAATAATACAAAAAATTGAGCGCCCTACCGCTTCTCTGAAGTGTATCTCTTGCAAATATATGGGACCTTAGTAATATTTTTCTCCAGAATTGTAATAAAATAGAATAATAGTAACACAGAACATGACTTTTTACACATCTTGGACAATAGGTATTTTCTTTCGGCAATGCTCGACTACAACTTTCATTCGTTCATAATATTTTTTGTTTTAAATGTATCTCTGCATGATTCTCTATGGTTCAAACCAAACAGAATCCGAATAATTCTTTCTTGCATTTCAAAAACTCTACTCGCCTCAGCTTATAATAATATTTTAGTTAATGGCTGAATATACTAAAGAGTAGTAACATGTCATTAATGCATTATTACTCAATTCTTTTTTTAAATTTGAAACTGCAAATGTTGTTTTTGCTAACTTTAGTGCACAAAGTATCGATTTGAGAGGTAAAATTTAATATTGCATCTATCACTGAGCCTAAGAATGTTGTTTTCGTGTTGGTCTCAACATATTCTATTTTAGGACTATTATTAGATATAATGACCTACAACGATAATTCTTTGGGCAATCCTCAAGAAATTGTCGACACATTTGCTGAGCACTTTAAAACTGCTTTTACAGAATCATCTGAGTACATAGACTTTGATGACACTGACATAGACGAGAATGAACATGAACCATCACAGTCAGTCCAACTGAATGAAGATAAGATATTTAAAGCTATCAAGAAGTTAAAAAACAAATTTACCGCTGGTCCTGATGGCATACCGTCATTTCTTATCAGACTGTGCCAATGTCTTAGCGAAACCTTTACTTATTTTATTTAATTTAGCCCTGAACACTAACACATTCCCAGAGTTATGGAACAACTCCAAAATTAGTCCCGTCTTTAAAAAAGACAATCGGACTGACATAAAAAAACTATCGACCCATCACCATCATTAATAATTTTAGTAAAGTTTTTGAATTCGCTCTATACGAGGAGCTTCACGCACATGTCAACGAACAAATTTGCCCTAATCAGCACGGCTTTGTGGCAGGCCGGTCGACAATCAGCAACTTGGTTTGTGTTACACAATTTATTTCGGAGGTGTTGGATGGCAATGAAGAGGTAGATGTCATTTATACAGACTTCTCAAAGGCGTTCGACAGACTTGACCACGGTATTTTACTAAGAAAGCTTTCTGCTTTCGGATTTAACCGAGATTTAATTCTATTTTGCTCCTCCTACCTAAAATGTAGAAACCAGTATGTTCAATATCGTGGGTATAAATCAGAAAGAATAGTTTGTACTTCTGGGGTACCACAAGGGTCAGTGTTGGGTCCCCTATTCTTTATTTTATTTATAAATGACATTGTACTTGGTCTGAACTGTCATTGTATATTATATGCGGATGACCTCAAACTGTATCTGGCTATCAAGGATGAATCTGACTGTTTGCTACTGCAAGCGGACCTGGATCTAATAAACGACTGGTGCACCTCAAACTTCCTACCTCTCAACGCTGCTAAATGTAACGTTGTGACCTATACTAGAAAATTGAATCCGGTGCAGCATGAATACTCTATAAATCAGGTACATTTAAATAAACCAAATGTATTTAAAGATCTAGGCATAACTTTTGATAGCAAGTTGACCTTTAACCAGCACATCAATATCATTGTATCATCAGCTTATAAAATCCTGGGCTTTATCATTAGAAACTCCGGTGAGCTCAACAACATCGACACATTAAAAATTCTATTTACGTCTTTTGTGCGTTCTAAACTTGAGTACGGCTCTGTTGTATGGAATCCTAACTACGCTGTACACAGTAAAGCTATCGAACAAATTCATAGAAGATTTTTAAAATTTATGGCATTTAAGGAGCACAAAATCTATCCACCAATAGGGTTTTCGCACAACAAGCTACTAGAGAGGTTCAATGCTGATGAACTGGTCAGAAGGCGCTTTCTTTACTCTGTTATGTTTTTGCATAAACTTGTCAATGATAAAATAAAATGCCCTTAACTGTTGGCAAAAGTTAATGCGCTTGTTCATATGCCACTGGTGCAAACAAGAACAACTAGTCTTTTTTATTTACCCACACCAAGAACAAATCTTAGAATTCTCACCGGTGTATGTTATGTGTCATACTGGCATGATATTCAGGACAATTAATTGTAGTGTTGTAGTGTTGCAGACATAAGAACTGCTTGCTATAACAACTAATTGAATTCACTGTATGTACTTTCAATTAATTATCTTAAAACCTATATGTACGTTATATACCTTAAAAATTTGTTATACCGTGCGTGTAATTTCCCATTACGCATGTACGTTCACGTAGCGCGAAAAATATGACAACACCGGCATCCGTAAATTCGTCCATCGGTGGAGCATTCCAGCTCTGTTATTTCATTTCAGCCAGCTGGCACACGCGATGTTTCAATTCTACTCCCCATGCCTAGCCCGCGACTACACACACGGTATTGTGTATTTTGTAATATTAAGTATCTTGGTATTGTGTATTTGTATTTTGTTTTTGTATTTTATTATTGTGTATTTTTCCTACCCTGTAATTGGAACATGTTCTGTTGGGTAGTGTACAATAAATAAATAAATAAATAAATAAAATAATATTTGTAATATTTGTATATATAACCACTTCGGTAAAAAGTATTCTAGCTATGCTATTTTACAAATGTCTCTTTGAAATAAAAGTTTAACATACGTTATCGTGTATAATATGCAGTCCACCCATAGATAATGCGGCTATATTTCTAGGGATTTTTCCCAAAAAAAAAGGATAGCCCTCCCACGTCTCTATTCCCCTTGTGGGAAATACTAAAAGAAAAGTTTACAGCACACGACCAAACAACAACACAAACGTATAAGTTGTAACTTTTATTATTTACCAGAGTGTAGGAAAGGCGGCGCCTTATTACAAAACCTGGTGTGTCCACCACTGTTAAATAAGAATATTTATTCGCATAAGAGAGTCCATTTCGAGTACTATTCTGGTATCGGCGCAATTAGCGTAGAATGCGCTATTGTGAACGGGCCCTTATAAAGAGGCTACTGCCGTAATTATCCCTGTAATTGCTAGATGGCGTTAGGCGAAGATTAGCTATTGTTTTACAATCCCACTGAGAAGATTAATGAAGGTGCAATTGTTGGTCGTTTGTTTCCGTAAATAGGTTCCCGACTTATGTTGCATTTTGTCCTCGTATTTAATGACGCTAGTAATTTATTTTAATTATAAATGCACGCCGTTTATTACTCTATAATTAAACAACCAGTGAGAGATTATCAAAAGCTATAAGATAATAATTTACAGTAAAATTACGTGATAAATACAATGTTTCCATCGGTGGGACAATCTAATTAATGTTTCAAATTGCAGTTGTAGTTGTGAGTTGCACAAAATGCATTGATATAATTAATTATACGGTCTGCAGAGTTACCACTTTTTAGTTTATCTAAATCGGGACAAGCGTTCCTAACCCACAAGAGAGTGCCTAAATTTATTTTGTTTTATTTATTTATTTTATAATGAAAGTCATTATTGAAATACTAAATAAAAGCGAACGTTTGACCTCTCAGCTCTTCGGTGGTGTTTCCAATGAAGAAGTGGGATATGCTTTTGGTGAAAAATATACACTCTAAAAAAAAAATCAGAAAATGTGAGGGGAGGACAATATTTGGTATTTGTACTTAACACAGCTGTCGAGGAAGAAACTTACTATATCTTTAGATAAAAATATAGAGTGTGGTATCCTAAAAAATAACACAGACACACAAAAAAAAAGTCGAGTGCGAGAAGGCAGACCTATGTATTCCCAGGCATTTTGACCCGCTGAACATGAATCCGATGTCCGTTTTGCCCAATTGGCTCTTGCATTTTTGCTAACCTCAAAAAAACACCTTAAATATGCCCGAAAAATCCCAAACAAGTAAATAACAAGCTTAAATGAGGTGATAGCTATAGCTATACGTAATTTGGGGAACTGAAACTGAATATGAGGTCAGAATTAGCCGATCGGTTAGGAATTTTGATATAACCTCAAAAAACACCTAAAAAGTGCCCAAATATCCAGAGCAAATAAATTAAAAGCTTAAACCAAGGACTTTAAAACTAACATAACCTAAGGTAAGAGCATTGCACCAAGAACTTTGAACCAAGAACTCTAAACCTAACATAACCTAAGGCAAGAGCTTTAAACCAAGAACTTAGAACTATGAATTCTTAACTCAAAATAACCTGAGACAAGAACTTTAAACCAAAAACTTAAACCTATTATAAACTAAGACAGGAACTGTTAAGTTCCTAAAGCACGAACTATTAAGGTATAGAGTTCTTTGTGTAAAGTTCCTGTCTTAGAATATGTTACATTTAGAGTTCTTGGTGCAAAATTCTTGCCTTAAGTTTTGTTAGATTTAGAGTTCTTGGTTTAAAGTTCTTTGTGTAAAATTCTTGATGTGTTTTTAGTAAATTCGATGTTCCGAAATATCGAAAAAAAAAAATCAACGATAAAATAAAAAATATTTCTCTAAAATGTTATAGTATGGAAATAGTTTTCCATGGTATCTTGCATCATATGTTATAAGATGTTCGACAAATGGAAAGAACGTTTAAAAGTAAAATATAAAAAACCAACAATATGGAACGAGCCTGGAATCCGTGAAGAGTGTTATTTTTTAGCAATACAAATGTTTCCGGAATTAATGCTAAAAAAGGCTTAATGGAAACTGATTGTTCCGATAGTCAAGAAAATTACAGTGAATATGAAGATAGTGAATGTGATTGTATTCGATAAGAACTAAAACTCCCAATATTTGGTAAAATGATAAACTTAATAATGTTATTAGAAATCTTGGTCTATCTAATGGTAGGGAAGAATATTTAGTGGCGATTATGGAAAAAGAGAATTTAGTATCAAGTGATGTTCGTTCTAGCTCATACAGAAAAAGAGAAAAAGATTTCAGAAAATATTTTACACAAGGAAAATAACACTTGCTCTTATATTATCTTAATAAAGAAGGGATCATGAATATACTTAAACCTATCATATATAGATTTTAGATAAATATCTTTTATTTTATAGCTGATTTTTTTCGATTTTTCGGAACCTTGAATTTACTACAAACAAAACAGAAAGAATTCGTATTATTTACACAGTGTGCAAATTTCTTGTAGCCCTATACTCATAGGAAGCCAAGTTTTCCACATCACTAGAGCTGCGGTTGGGTTGCATGATGACGACTCCCGCGGTCCCGCTTTCCCAACCCGAGGTTTCCCTCCCTTGCATCGTAAATTTTTTCTCTACTTTTGCTATGACAGCATTTTTTTTTACTTAGGAATTTAGCCGAAATAAATCGTTGCCCACCGTCACCACGTGGAGGTGTCCTAGTCGCAAAAATAGAAAAATAAACAAATGGCATATGACAATCAAACAGAATAAAGAAAACTAGGCAATTCTAAGCAGCTCTAAGAAAAAAAAAGGTAAAAAATCATCAAGGGAGTGTGTAGGTAAATGTTAAGTCCAAATGATATTCCTCTCTCAACAGAGCAAACATTCTCCGAAAATTTTTCCTAAAATGTCACTGTTCAGTAATATTTTCCTTTAGATACTTAAGAATTTAAAAGTTACCCATCTCCGCTTGCTAGGATTGATGAGAATATATGCTGAAATGATATTTCTCTATGAAGTTGGCAGATAGAGTTTTAATTCTGACTACGGTATTGGGTTCAGCTCGTGAAAATACGTCGGAAATTGTATGTTCAGATATTATGTAGAGCAAAGTCAATTTCGGACTATGATTCAGTTATTTTTCATCCTAAATATGGACTTTACAAGATATTCGATTGTGGCGCATGAATTCTGACCTTAGATTCGGTTTCAGAGCCCCAAATTACGTATAGATATAGTGATCAGTTCATGTAAGCTTTTTATTTTCTTGTTTGAGATTTTTCGGGAATTTTTTAGGTGTTTTTTGAGGTTACGTCAAAATTCCTAACGGACCGGTCAATTCTGACCTCCAGTGGCGCAACAAAAACTGAGTGCCCCCCCCCCGCAAACGTTTTCAGGGGCCCCCTCTCTATAACGAGTGGAAAGTGATAATTCTTATCTTCATTACTATTAGGTTCAGGTTATGAATTTTTGAATTAGTAAATCGTGTGATAATTTAATTATGAAATGAAATATATATCTGTGAAAAGCAAAGCTGGCCGCAGAGTTTTGAATGGGGGTCGGCCATCCGTTAATGTGGGCCCCCCCGCGGTGCGGGGTCTGCGTGTTTGTTACGCCACTGTTGACCCCAAATTTGGTCTCAGCACCCCAAAATACGTATGGAAATGGTGGTCAGCTCATTTAAGCTTTTTATTTACTTGTCTGAGATTTTTCGGGTATTCTGAAGGTGTTTTTTGAGGTTAGGAAAAATGCAAGAGCCAATTGGGCAAGACGGACATCGGATTCGTGTTCATCAGGTCAAAATGTATGGGAATACATGGTCCGCCTTCTGGCACTTTTTTTTGTATGTTGGTGTAATTAATTAAAAAACTGTGGTGGAAAATAGTACCTATCTGAAAAGTAGCTGATATATTACCGACCTGATAGACCTTTAGTGAAAAATATACAAACAGAGAAAATAATTGATAAATAAAATGTGTCAAAAAGAGAGGGAATTTACAAATTTTTAATAAGCTTCTCCAACCATCATTCGTATTTACGTGTAATTAATTTTAACTAGAACACAAAATTTTGAATGCTTTACTTCTACGTTTCTTTCTATTATCTACTACGCTACCTTGAAGTTCCAGTGAAACATCATTGACGGAAATTTTCTTGATAACTGTCTTAGGGAAAGTTCATTACTTGGTGAAAGGCAGTAGAATTTCATATAAATTAAAATGTTATCTATCACGGCTCTCACATCTTCAAATGCCATTTAAAAGATTTTAATAGGTTAAAACTCTTTATATGGTTTATCAGGCCTAAATGATGACTACGTGGAGTTTTTTTCTAAATTGGAGCGGATTGATTGCAGAAGCTATTGACCACTGACCCCCTTAATTACAATTATCAATAAAGATTTTACGAGCTTCACTTTAATTTGACAGATAATGTTTTACCGTCAAAGAGCGGGGATATTACCACCGAAAGTAATAAAAAATGGCCCCATTAAATAGCTGTTAACAAAATTTTGGAAGGATGATAATTTTTATTATCCGTAAAATGTATGGCTTAACGATGCGATTAAAAAGCTATAAAAACATATTATTTTAAAGATAACGATGACACCAGAGAAATAGTAAGTGCATATTGTCGGGAACGTATCAATCAGTACCCTTCTTGACTGGTATCAGGCCCTGATGTCTGCGTTTAGTTTTGAGGGTAATTAATTAGCTATACAACAGTAAAAAGTCAATTAGGCAAAAGTCATTAGCAATTGGGGGTAAAAAATTATTTTTTTTATTATTGACAGATTTATTGTTTTCTCCATTAAGTTTAAAAAGTTATATCATATCATTTATTAGTTTCTTAGTTCATATAATATAATCTGGGCCATCAAATCTACATACAAAATAAATTTTATTATTATTAATAAATATGTAAATTGTGAAATAAAATGTCTCTCAGTCATCTGATTGATTGAACTTTAGTAATTAATGTTGATAATAAAGACGGTTAAGAGTACATCTGGTTACGTTACATATTCACTATAAATATTATAGGTCCAATTGTCTTGGTGATTAGGAGACATTTTATTTCGTATTTTTCAATAATTTTTTTATGAGACCGTTTATTTTTTTTTAAATTTCAACACTTTAGTGGCAAAAGTTTGAAATAGAAATGAAATATTTTTCTAGTACTGCCATATAGTAGCGTTACATTAGAACTACGCGCCAACCTATGTACTGCAGTGAATTATTCAAGAATTATTATATTAAAATGTTCATTTATATATACTTATTACCTATTCAATACTTATACTCAATTTAAGAAGTTTAATAATTAAGTTAAGGTTTGCTCGATTAAGCAGAGAGAACATTAACTCTAGTGAACTATAATGTATAGTGCATAGTTTCGATTTTCCGATTTATTAATGTTTTGTTACTTTATGATGAATTACCGGGTGTAAGTAATTTTTTTGCTTATTTGCAGAGCGAGTGTGTTAGTGGGGTCGGTTAGAGCTGTCTTTCAAGATTACCGTTACTTGGCGAATAAAAGCACCAAATTTGGTATGAAGGTACCTTAATAAATGTTAGCTTAAGAGCCCTCTGGAATTTCTAAACATTTCCTTGTACAACACTAAAATTTAAAATATTAAGAAAATATATCAAAACATTTTTTTCTTTTAATTATAAATTTAGTACAAAGAGAAAGTAGACATTATGCATATCATTTTCTTCGTAATTTAAAGATCTAATTCAATAACAGGTTGTCCCATAGGGATTCCATTAAAAAAAAATTAGTTTTCGTTGAAAAACCCTCGGAAAAACCCATATCGTTGAACTTAATGAAGAATAAATCGTGTTTAATGTTAGTATCTGAAGAGATAATGTTTTTAAGATAAAATTTTTAACAATTTTGGTAATATCGCGGCCTACTATTCTGCCGTGCTAAAATCAAACGCCGTATCTACTGGCGACAAAGAATCGAAAAATTTAACATCAAAGTGTTTTTGATAGTTCTTGGTAAATTACAACACAGGTTATATAATCAAGATGATTTCCGATGTAAAATGACGTAAAAAATCGACTAGACATGTTAAATTTAAAAAAAAGTTAAAAGTTTATACCAAAAAATCAGATACTGCTTTTATTTTAAAAAATATTTTTGTACATGCTAAAGCACAATGCGGTATCTACATTATATTGATTTAAAACGCAGATAGGGTATTATTCTAACTTAGCATTCCCAGGAAAATAACACACATGATAACAAAAACATTCCATAATGTTGATTTACACTTGCTTTCAAAACTTTCGCGTACACATTCAAAATTAAGTAACAACGATTTTGCAAAATTTTAGCTGTGTGAACGGATAATTTTGAGATTAGGTTAAAGATGACATTGACGTTTATAAAAATTTAATTAAAACGAACATAAAAATAAATACAACTATACTAAAACTCGTAGAACAGTGCTTTTATCTAGTCCATAATAAGTAGCAACCCTTCTTATGGACCACCTCTCTTCTAATTTAGAAAGCATCAAAACTTTGTCTTGCTCTGTCAGTCGAAGCATTTTGACTTTTCAAAATTTCAAATGTCAGAGTTCATTAATTACAGCCCTGATTCAATACAGCGAAAAATAGGTGTACGCGAAAGTTTTGAAAGCAAGTGTACCTTTAATTTTTATCACCAATAACTGACACGACATGTCAACACTTTGAAGAACATAGAGCAACTAACTAGAATATTAGAAATAGAGCGCGCAATTAGCAACGTTTCCTAATCGAAAAGGAGGAAACTACAGCATACTAGAAACAAATGCGGCATATGCACTTTCTCACACGTAGTTACTGCGTTTTCAACTAGTAGCGTGCAGATACCACATTTGTACTTAGGAAAGCCAGAAGTCTTGTGAAGATACGACAATATGTGTAATGTTTTTTAATATAACTAATGTAGATACAGCTTTATGCTTTAGTAAATAGATAGAATAAAATGTTAATATACCAAAACCATTAAAAACCCAATTTCGGATATTTTTGTAGATACGGCTTTTAATTTTAGCACGGCAGTATTATTAAAACTAAAAATTAAAAAATCTATTTTTTGAAAATCAAAATAATATTTGAGGGTCAGATCATATGCATTTTAGCCAGCAGGATCCAAATATGCAAAAAAATACAGGTTGTCCCATTTAAAAATTTGGTTTTCGTGTCAATTACATCGAAACCGGAAGTCAGCCATTTTGGTTCTTTATATCATATGAAAATTTCATACCATATAAGGCTAACTTCTATGTTCGATGTACTAGGGACTTATTTTTTGTTTAAATTAAAGGTAAAGAGGCTACCTTTCGATTAAAATGGGTCCGAACAGGTTAATAGATATTATAGACTGGCGGTACATGACCAGTCAGGTGCAACGTTTTTAAAATGTATGCTAATCATATATATGAATGAAATTACCATGAATATGCCAAAAACGCAAATTTTAGGCAGTCGTCGCGTGCAGATCGTTTTTTTTTGTTTTTTTTTTGTGTTTTCTTTTTTAATTTTAAAATGGATGCCAATGGTGCCAAACGAAAAGCCTTGAAAAAAATCCAAAATCAAAATCATCCAAAATCAAGAACACCAAAATATTTTACGATTTAATGTGCGCATCAAAGGTTGTTTTGCGTGCGGAAACTACATGCCAATCAATTTCCGTTGGATTATTTTTCAAGGCTTTTCGTTTGGCACCATTGGCATCCATTTTAAAATTAAAAAGAAAACACAAAAAAAAAACAAAAAAAAATCGATTTGCACACCCTTCTGCACGCGACGACTACCTAAAATTTGCATTTTTGGCATATTCATGGTAATTTCATTCATATATATGATTGGCATACATTTTAAAAACGTTGCACCTGACTGGTCATGTACCGTCAGTCTATTATGCTCTTCGCAAAAACGAAGAGTATTTGATCGGCACATTTTTAAATCAGTAAATATCGCTCGTAGAGAAAAAAAATTGTATCACTATGTTAGTGAACGAATTCTGAACAACTTTCAAAATGTCCGTCTGTCCGTCCATCAGTCACGTTTCCTGTAAGCACGATGACTTAAGAAAGAAAAGTCCAATTGTATTGAAATTTAGAAAGTAAGTTAGCGTTAGCTAGATGAAGACCCCCATTGTTTTTGAAAAAAATCAATCAGTGAATAAAAAGTTATTAATCATTTAAATTAAAAAATATATATTTTCTCAATTTTTGTTATTTGTACTTAAATAGAAATCTTGAGAAATTTTATTCTCTATAATTTTGTTTGTTTATACATTTTACTAATATACCTATATATTTCATAATATATCTAATTCGTTGAAATATAACACTGGAATCATATATACAACAGACATTCAATTTTTGTAAAGATCTGTGATGGTCCAATGTCTAAAGCTTTGTCTGGAAATCCAAAAACTCTTAATAAATTGTTATTGATTGATTGTTAAATGAACTAGGGACTAAATTTTTTTTGAAATTAAACTAAAGAACCCACCCTTCGATTAAAAGTGGCCTGAAATGGGCCAGACTATTAAATTTTTGTTTACTAAACATATTACTTGAGAAATTACGGTCTAGCAGCGAAAACGCTGTCGACTGTTTCGCGGCTAATTTCTATGTTAGATGTACTAGGGACCTTTTTTTAAATTAAAGTTAAAGAGCTTAAAGAGCCCACCTATCGATTAAAATCTATCCGGAAAGGTCCAGGTTACTATTTTTTTTTTAATACGAGTTTTACCTGAAAAATACGCGTTGGCCGTCAAAATTATTTTGAGAATTTGAGGCTAATAGCCTTCTTATTAACGCTTGGGTCATAATTTAGGTAAAAATGTTGATATTATCATTACCTACGAATATATGTATTCAAAAATACAATCAAAACAAATTTTTTTCGTTGCTAAAATCAGCCTCATCAATAATGGCAATTTTTTGAAATTTTGACAGCATTAGAATGGAAAATTATGAACAAAATATGCTTCTCCGAAATTTTATGGTCATTTCGACCCAAATCGAGTCAGTAATAACATTTCTGCTGCACTTTATAGCCAGCTCTGCAATTTCTGCCCTTGTTGCTCCGCAAAAACAGGAAAGCCGACGGGGGAAAGTGGGGGACTTTTTGGTACATGTTATCCTGGACCAAATCCTGCAAATTTTAAGCTTTACAATAATTAATTCCGGGTCAAAAACTAAAATTCCTGGGCTACATGTGATATTTTGCAGTATTTGTCGGCCTTTTTGGATGTTAGTGCTGTACATGAAAATTTTTAAAAATTGCTAATATTTATTAGTATACCTTAAGGTACCTTCATACCAAATTTAGTGCTTTTATGCGCCAGGTAACGGTAATTTCAATAAGCCATCTCACATGTAATAATTGATTTGCCTGCTTGATAGGCATTTCTATTAAATTTTAGTTACCGGAGTGATAATTATTTTGCATCTACGTTTTATAATTCATTGAAAGCATTTAACTTGTCCCTTTATGAGCTATATTACAACCATTGCATGTAATTTTTGCCTGAAAAATTTTCTGTCTTATTAAATTTCAGTAAGAGCGCTAAAAATTTATGAATTCAAAAAATAAAAGTAGGGAAACTGAAATAATTAGAAATAGGCAAAGGTTAGACTATATATTCCAGACAGCCTCGACTTTGTAATTGTGAGTTATCTACTGTTATACGTGGTGTACTTATGTTAATGGTTATATTATTATATTACTACATACATAATAAAATAGCTATGCAAGTTACGTTAACTTAGAACAATAAATACAAATGTTTAGGTGAAATTTAAAAATACGAGTGGCCCTATTTGCGGAAAATATTTCACGAAACAACACATGACATATGCCAAAATGAGTTCAATGCGGACTAGCACATAAAATTTTATCGGTAAAATTTTGTCGAAAGCGTTGTTGCGTGATAATATAAAGAGTGTAAATTGACAGTTTATTATCTGATTAAATCCCAAGTGGTTTAGCTGAAGGGATTTGATCTTCGATAATAAACTGCTAATTTAAACGAGTTATATTACCTTTCGACAACTTAGTTTGAGAAAAAAATTATAGATAAAATTTAAAAGCACAAGTGGTATTTGGGGAGAATATTTCACGAATGAACAATTCATGAAGTTTGTAATTAATTGCCTTCAGACGTTTTCTTGTCACTTTTTAGAGTTTATGGCCTCTATTTTCAATTTCATCATCTATGTCACATAAAAATTCATTTCCAAAACGACTCATCTAATAAAAAACAAAGTAGGTATAAATGCTGTAATGATGATGACAATCAAGAAAAACAATATGCGTTAAACATAGGTATTGTAACTTATAGGTCTCCACTGTAAAGAGTTCTTAGGCACGCTTCGACCAATCACGCTATGAGTAAAGCCAGAGAATATTGCATTTTACCAATCTCTCGCTTTTACGTTGCCCACATCAGATGAAATGGTACCGCCATCTAGTAACGCTAGCTTAGAATTAACTTAACTGTGTATACAGTGAATTTTTCAAGAATTATTATATTAAAACATTTATTAATGTATATTTAGGTATTTAATCCCTATTTTTAATTTGAAGTTTAATAATGAAGTTAATGTGTGCTTGTTTAAGTAGAGAGAACTTTAAGTACAACAAATTATAATGTATAGTGCTAGTGCAGAATTTTGATTTTTCGAATAAGTTGTTGTTACCTACTTTGAGATGGAGTACTATATGTAAGTACATTTGCGTATTTAACATGAAATACTTGATATGTCTGCTTCGTAGGCATATGTATTTAATTTTAGTTATGAAAATTATTTTTTTATTACGTTAGGTATTAGAAGCCATTGAAAGCTGTGTATAATTTGTCCCGAACCTATATATGTCACACACAGCATTGGCTTTGAAATTGGGAGTTGTCAACTTATGTTGTGTTTTTAAGTTACTTTTATATTATTATATTACTACGTAACGTATATAATAGAATACTAAAATTTACAATTTACGTTAACAATTAGCAATAAGCGAGAGAAAATATTTATAGATAAAATTTAAAAAATATTATCGTCAAAAAATTAGAGCGACAGTTTTCTCGTATTGGTATTATCAAAAATCGATCTAGATTAGTTTGACGCTAATAATGAGATTTGACTGGTATAGTGTTGTCAAAAACGGGCTCTCATTGGCTATCACGTTAATGAGTGAAATAATCGTAGAAAAATATAGTTCTTCAATTCAACAACTACTTTCGAAATAAAATTACCAAGTTGTTGATGGGTGCTCACATGCATGCAGATATCCATCAAGTCAACTGAGTTATACCACTACTTGATGACGCTATAAAGATATGTAATAATTAATTTATTTTAAAACTGAGAAACATGACCGGAGAAGTTAAGTATCCTCTTACCACGAAACAAAGATGTTTATCAAGAAAACAAATTCTGTAAAAAGTAGCGAATCGTAATTTATCAACACACTTAAATCCTTTAAAATATTTAACCACATTTTAATTAATAAAATAATTTATAATCTCGTAAAACCTCAACGCCGAAATTTCCACGAAATACGTAATAAAAATAATTCGTATTCCAAAATCATGTTTGTGTGTAGCCTGTTGGTGTAGCCGGGGGGTCTGAGCGCTCCGCAGGGGTCCAATTACGGGCCCATTCTATACCCTGGGGAAGGTGAACCCCTGCAGGCAGCTGGCCCTCAATCTGTAGACTCAATATGCTATTATTTTCTACTTAACACTTGCCCATATCGGTTCGCATATTCTAATATGAATTAATTAAATCTTATTATGATTTACCGCCTGTTTTTATACGCCGCGGACTTATTGATTTTCATTTATAATACGTTATTTGTCATAATTAATTTTTGCCCTAGAGGCGTCAATTTACAACGTATTAAAAAATCATTAGACTGGGTTTTTAGTAATAACTGTTGATGGAAAAAATATAAATTATGTTGGGAATGTTATTCAAAATTCTGCTGCATATTTTTTATATCAAGGCGAACCGAAGGTCGCCGTATTGAGAAAAACACGACGACCTGGGCCTATAATTACAGTAAATGTACCGAAGACTCTCGCCGTCGATTTTATATCTACTCTATTTTTTACAAACAATAGTATTTATGTTACAAAATGGCTTAATTTACTCTGGAATACTCGAACATTTAACAATAGTAGTACAGGAAAAGATTGAAGAAAATCACCGTAACTCGAAAAAAAATTGCGCAGGCTTTACACTTTGGTTATAAGTTTAAAATAAGCCAAAATTCATGAAACAAAAAAGTTTAGGGGGGGTAAAAAGGGGTATTTTTTTTAAAAAAAATCGATTTTTCTCTATTTTCTTGGGAAATATGGCATTTACAAAAAAATAGTTCAAGCAAAAGTTGTTTCTGACAAAATTATCTGTAATTTGGTGTTTCTAAATAAATATAGCAATAATTAACCGAAATATGGCCATTTTTCGATGGGGGGGTGGCGGATGGAATTTTTTTCTAAACCAAGTGTTTTAAAAAGACAAAATAAATTGAGAATCTAGGTGATATATTAACGAAAAACAGCATTTTTGAAAGAAAAATTAATTACTGAGCAATTACGATAACAAAATGCCGACATTTTGTTAACAAGAATGTGAAACGCACATTGAATCGGCCATAACTTCTTTATTCTCTGTGATGTAGAAACAAACAAGAAGTCATTTTAAAAATTGATTAATTATTTATTACCTTTAATTTTGTTTCTTAGAACTTTTGATGGAAGTGTCACAGTTTCTAAGATATTCAACATTTTAAACCAAATACTTCATCCTAAAGACGGTTGGATGCCATCTATAAAATTAAATATCTCCGAAACAATCAACCGTACACAAATATATAAACAAGATAAAGTTATTCTTAGTTTATAAGCTTCATTTTTGATGTCCACCATATTTTCTCTTAAATTAATATTTATTGAGATATTTGCAGAGAAAAAGAATGTTACGTTTTCTCTAAAATTAATTTACAGTTTAAAATGCATTTTTTTTTCCTAAAGCAAGCAACATAAGCCGATGAAAAAATTTGAACTTCAAGGTCACACTATTTATTAACGAAATACAGTTAGTGTATGGGAATATATTTTTTTAATTACTGACTACTTACATTAAAAAAAAAATGGGAAAAGGTACATTGTTTCTTTCATAACTTCTTTGTCTTTTATGTTATAAAAATAGGAAAAAAATCATGTGAAAGCCTTATTAATAGTTTTTCATTTTGGTTATTAGCGTTTTTGGCCTAAGTGCTATAGTTTCTGAGATATTTAACATTTAAACTGAATACTTCATCTTATAAACTTTCGGACGCCACTTTCTGAGATATTTAACATTTAAACTAAATACTTCATCTTATAAACTTTCGGACGCCACTTAGACTTCCGGATCTCCGAAACCATTAACTCTACAAAAATTAGAAAAAAAAAACGAAATTCATCCTTAATTTAGTAGCTTTCTTATTTGTCTCTAGCATGTTTTACTCAATGTAATTACCTTTCGAGTTATTTGACGAAAACGTATTTGAAATACCACTTTTTTCAAGCTAATATTCCAAATCTAGTAGTTATAACTTAAATCTATCAGTTTATATGAAACGTTGCATAGAACTTTTCCTTCTTAAAATTTAATTATTTCCCGCTACTGAAAAGGGGGTAGCGGGCATCCACCCTCTATAAATTAGCAAGCCCTCGCATAATATCGAAACTTCTTTTTTTATGCATTTTCTACTAAGCTACCAAAAACGAAAGGGATGGTATTCATATCACATTATTCCGAAGTTAAAACCTCCAGCATTTTGGTTAATTATTGCTATAAAATTAAATTTAAAAACACCAAATTAAATATAATTTTGACAGAAACAACTTTTATTTGAACTATTTTTTTTTGTAAATGCCATTTCCCGAGAAAATAGAGAAAAATCGATTTTTTACTTAAAGATACCTCTTTTCACACCATATAGGTTCCTGGGGATCCGCAAAACTCTTTTTTAAAGTTTAAGGTCTGCACAAATTTTTTTCCGGTTAAAATTTTCCCGTACTATAGCTGCAATTTGAGGCACCATATTAAAAATAATTCTAGTTATTGGTTGTTGATGCGTGTTATGGGTCACTCAGCAATGTACTTCTTATTACCTAGCTGTGCCAATGAGGAGCGTCGCCACCAGATGGCATAGTGGTACTGCCTACTATCTATATTCATTTTGCTGTTATTTAACATTTATACGCATTTGTACAAACCGGTTCATTTTTCAGCACATTTTCTTTAATGTCGTTTAATGTGAAAATTGGTATTTTAAAGTGTGTACAGATAAAAGATTTTCACATAATATTAATAATTATATTAACCTGTTCAGAAGTAGAAACTAAGTAATTTGTCATCAGTATGCAAGTTTCGCTTGCGTAATATCTAAATAGTGTATTGGCACTTACCTACCAAGCAATTAAATATATTAATAATTGTATTAACATGTTCAGAAGTAGAAACTAGGTAATTTGTCATCGGTATGCAAGTTTCGCTTGCGTAATACCTAAACAGTGTATTGGCACTTACCTACCAAGCAATTAAATAGTTTGTATAGAAAAAGATAGGCTTATAAATGGTATGTAATAGGTGATATCAAACATGAATCTGTTCACTGAATGGAAAGAACAAAGTTAAAAGATAAGCATTTTTTGCCTATTTTGACAAAAGTGCAGAAACAGTGTTTTTCGACTACTTTTTGGTCGCTGAACACGATTTTGGCATTAAAATGTATCTAAAATGATGGAAACATAGTCAAAACAGTTTTTATGTCAATGGCTCTACCCGGTAATCGAATATAGCATAATATTAGCACGTGGTATATAATAATATTGTTTCTTCCACTTGTGCGAGTTATTTTTTATGCTACTGTGATAACTGTCAAATGCCAATACTGATTTTTAAACCGCTCAAACGGGGCATTTGATATCTGTCAATGAGTAGTTTTGACCCTGGGCAATGCAATAATACAAGGATAACATTATTTGCTAACATACAGTTTTATTATTTCAATAATGTTAATAAAAATCATTAAAGTATAATTCACTGACAGTATTTAGCTGCTGTCAACTGTCAAAATAATATAATTTACTCATGAAAAAATACTTTTTCCTGAAAAAATCATTTCTATAAAGCTAGATTTTTTTCCCATAATAGCTTAGACAGTATCAATGATGAAGGTGCAATTCTGCCAATCTATAAGTTCTGCAAAAATGAATAAAAAATCAAACAACATGTTGCAAAAAGAGATATCGATTTTCTGAAGTGTCACAAAATACCACTTTTGATTCGTTCGTGCAGAGCCGAATTTTCGAATTTCGCCGTGCAATTTATGATCAGGTTTATCTGGAAGACTTCCTCTTTACGTCGCGACATCGTACGGCTGTCCGAATGGTGTTTTTCGAAAAACATGAATGTGTCAAGATTGCATGTTTTTGCAATTTTTTCGGCTCCGAAATGCAAGCTGTTTTTTGCTATTTTTCACAGATATCTCCGAAACGGTGGGAGTTAGCTAGAAATAAAAAATTAAATCAAACGAGTATTTTCTAATACGAATCTTTTGCTTTCATCAGAATTTTTATTTTTTCTTTCGTTTCGGAGATAACTACTGAAATGTCGGCCATGTATAGCAAAAAATCGCAAATTTTGAGCTTCTACAGTTGGCAACTTTTTAATCTTCGCTCCTACACCAAAAGACTACTCTAGGTAATTTAAATAGAATTAAGTTTGCTAAAACCTTTTTTTCTATTTTTTTGATTTCCGACAAAAATGAAGGAATTAGAGGAGGCGGGATTTGGGATTTTTTTTTTTTTCGGTAAAATTTCTCCATTTTGTCACCGTAATTAACAGGTAATTAACTGAAATCGATCTCATTTACGATGTTTATTTAATATCATATACTACTTTGACGCTCTGTTAATCTCGGCCCTTCGAAACAAGGATTTCTGAGAAACATTATTTTTTTAAGACTTACATACACTCTATAGGAAAACGTGTAGTTTCCTACATTTCCTCGAATATCTCGATAATTATTGTTTTTTTCGAAAAATTTGTAGACAGCTTATGTAAAGAGAATTGATTGAGCTTTCCGACACTTTTCTTGTTTTTTCTCTAACATAAAAACAAAAGACTTATGACCGAATATACATATATTTGATCTCAATTCTCGTACAATTTACTAACGTTTATACACCTTAATGAAGTGCCAATGTCAACTTCCATCCACACCTTCACTTCAGGATGCACAAATTTCATATTGTTTAACACTATTATCAATATATCGTGTCTAAGCATCGCACGAGAATGTTAAATGGTGGCTGAAGCTCTTCGAAATTGCAGACAAGAAGTCGGAAGGGTGTGTCGATGACATCTAATTTCAATTTTTCGACCTCGATGGGTCCCTCTCAAATCGTGCTCGTGATCTTTGATCGAAGGAAAGGAATAAGTATCAAAAACGATTATCACAAACTGTGCACCATTTCTCAAAAACATATGCAACAATTTTTTTGATATATCATTGGTTCTGCTACACAATCGTCTGCACCACTCTTTAATATTAATGAAGAATATAATTGTCATGATTTGACTATGTATTGCCATTTTGGCAACGTCTACCAAAGATTTAGCCACCTTTCAGCGGAGGTAGAATGTGATTTTTAATCGAAATAGTGCATAAACTGCTTGTAGACAAAAAATCAGCGTTGTAGATTAATATTGCGCGGCGGAAAATGCAAAACTTCTCCGTGAACTGCAAAAGCCCTGAGCGCAGCGGCCGCGATCACGCGCTTGCATTCCATTACGTCTACCGAGTCTTCAGCAACATGAGATGATCAGTAAACTATTTTTTGGATGTCTCATTAAATAAACTATTCCAGAAAAAAAATTCAGCTTTAAATAGATATAAATAAAAAATATTTCTTTTTCCACACTTTGCGTGGGAGGTAGATCTGACATGGTAATGCTTCCGACGCAGTAGAATATTATTTTCCGGTATGTCTTTATCTCCTTTGTGACTATGTAAGATTTCAATCTTGTAGATATAATATATTTATGCAACTTTTTGTAACATGCTGTTTAGTTTTTACTCATTTTTGCAACACTAAAAATTCTCTTAGACTTGCACTTTCATCATTGATACTTTTTATGTTAGAGAAAGACTTAAAAAAGTGTCGGAAAGCTCAATCAATTTTCTTTACATAAGCTGTCTACAAATTTTTCGAAAAAAAAAACGATAATTATGGAGATATTCGGAGAAATGTAGGAAACTACACATTTTCCTATAGAGTAATACATGATATTAAGTGGACATCGTATATGAGATCGATTTCAGTTAATTACCGCTTAATTACGGTGACAAAATGGAGAAATTTTACCAAAGAAAGTCCCAAATCCCGCCCCCTCTAATTCCTTCATTTTTGTCGGAATTCAAAAAATAGAAAAATGTGTTTTAGCAAATTCAATTCTATTTAAATTACCTAGAGTAGTATTTTGGCGTAGGAGCCAAGATTAAAAAATCGCCAACTTTTTGCCGTGCATGGCCGACATTTCAGTAGTTACCTCCGAAACGAAAGAAAAAAAATCAAAATTCTGATGAAAGCAAAAGATTCGTAGTGGAAAATACTTTTTATTTCGAGCTAACTCCCACCGTTTCAGAGATATCTGCGAAAAATAGAAAAAAAACAGCTTGCATTTCGGAGCCGAAAAAATTGCAAAAACATGCAATTTTGACACGTTCATATTTTTCGAAAAACACCATTGGGACGGCCGTACGATGTCGCGACGTAAAGAGGAAGTCTTCCAGATAAACCTGATCGTAAATTGCACGGCGACATTCGAAAATTCGGCTCGGCACGAACGAATCAAAAGTGGCATTTTGTGACATTTCAGAAAATCGATCTCTTTTTGCAACATGTTATTTAATGTTTCATTCATTGGCAGAATTGCACCTTCATCATTGATACTGTCTAAGCTATCATGGAAAAAAATCTAGCTTTACAGATATTAACGCGCAAAATCTGTCGCTACCTCCCTGGCTAGCAGAATTCATGGTATCAGTAAGCCCTACGCTTTGGTCAACTAAAGACCCTCTATATATCTTCTTACGGTTTTACTCCTGGCATTGACAACGTTATAACAGCTGTCAATTGTTATAATAATCCTATTTGGAGAAAAAAATTATAAATTATAGAATTATACAGCAGACTACTTACTTTGAGACGATTAATTCGAATAGTTTTTACTAACTTAATATTTTGTCGAACTCCTCTATACATTTTCTTAAATATATAAGGAATAAAAACCAGACTGCAACCAACAGCTATTCTTCGGACTAGTGCCCAGCCCAGCACTGGATTACATATTACAAGCCTGGCCGCGTTAAATGCAATAACTATGTATTTTCACAAAACGGTAAAGCTTCGATTGCAACAAGCACCAGCCGAAAGACTTATTCCTAGTCAAAGAAGCTCTCGTGTTAGCCACTCCACATCACTTGCAGACTGCAGCTTCGAGCTGTTGACTCTCGTCAGTTGCAAACGAAGCTCTGGCGTTTTGTGACAATACATCACTATTGCACTTAAGGCGACTAGACCAGGCTTGTAACTTGTAATCCAGCGCTCGGTGGGGCATTAGTCCGGAGAATAGTTGTTGGTTGCAGTCTGGTTTTTTACTCCTTATATATTTAAGGAAAATGTTAGTTAATATTCTGCCCTCTAAAAGCATACCTACTAATCTGAATAGTTATGTCTATATTTTTTATAAATTTTCGCAATTTGTGGACACTTATAGTTAAAAAAATTCTCAGTGGCAAGGGTTCTTGGCATAATCATAATACGTCACCCAACTAACGTACTAAAAGTTCACGTAAATTAAAGCTGTGCTATGGCCTAAAACTTCCAGAATGGACGCCAAAATTAAGTTTTTTTGCAATTTTTCAAAAGTGTGTTCAGTGTATCAAAAAAAAATCCGAGTAAACTTTGTTCAGCATAAAATTAGCCATCTTTTTCGTTATTATCATTTTTTATATTTGTCCAACCCTAAAGCCATAAAATGGCGTTAAATTAATATGGAGACATCATCCCATAGTGTAGTGTGGCCCTGATCTGCCACCTATGGAGAAGTAGTTCAGTGTTGCCTTTCTCACACAGTCTCAACACGGAAGTAACTGTTTTGATAAATATCCTGATCGTCCTATAACCAAATTCTGTGGACAGCATATAATAGCTGTTAGAAGAATGACTGCTACAAATTACAGTAAGGACAACAATACATGCCGAATTCTTGGCCGTCAGTAGGAATAAAAGATCATTTATAGAAGTTCTTGAAAGACGTTGCTTGTCAGTAAACGTACAGGTGCGGTTGGCATGGACGAATGCTGATTCTACAGTTGCTTCAACAGCATTGTTTGCATCCGAAACCGATAAGATTCTTTTCTGCTTCCTGCTTCTGATTCTAAAACACAACAAATTGGATCGATATGTCAGGATAGCTAACCTCGATGGGAATATCTAGTTAGGTCTTTCTGTTTGAACATGCAGTAACAGGCTGTGACACAACATCTGCCATGTTTGGAAAAACTACACTAAATGCATTGAGGCTATCACAAAAAAAGACTGTGTACTGAGGAAAGACGTGAAAGTGTTTAACGATCCTTCTTCAACCAAAGAAGAGGCAGTGCTGTAGGAGATGAATTTTTACTTCGGTTATATGGACGATCAAGAAATACTACCTTAGATGATTTACAATACTACCGATATCATCATCTGATTTCTAAACAGCGATGAAGCAGCTCAGAATTTATATCATGTCTACCTAAGCAATGGGAAGGTAACGAAATTAACTCTACTGACTGGGGATTGATACAAAAGGTGAAACCTTGAAACATGGATGACTGAAAACCCTACTACGTCAGAGTTGTTAACACCGATCTCTTGCGCTTGTAAATCCAACTATACTGATATGGGGACGGTAGCTCAGTGGTTTAGCGCGTCTAGCTTGCATACTGGCGTACCTAACGAAGCAGGTTCAATCCCTGCTCATCGCGAAATAATTTTAATTATAAAATTATCCCCAAGAAGTGGTTCGGACTCCACTATAAGCTGTAGGGCCTCGTTTCTCTTTACCTAACACAAAATCATTCTGGATTTTCAAGGAGTTACTTCGGTGACTTGAGAAACGGTTAAGAAAACATTTTAAGAAAACATTTTTAAGATGTGAATGTAGTACATCTGGATTGGAATGCTATGCCATGTGTAGACACTGCCAAGGACTATCATGTGCGAATTTTGACGAAGTCATTGAACTTCTTCATGATGAAGGAGATAACTAACTTTATTTTTCCTTCAAAGGAATCTTGTTAAATTTTTTTACATTTCAATTATCATTTATGATATTCAGTCAGATAAAGAAAATCGTTCATGCCGTTGGCATTAATTTCTGACTTAACGATAATTTTTATGAAAAACTGATGGTAAAAAAATTAGACAATTTTATTACAAACGATTTTAGCTTGACTCCATCTTGTGGGTTTAGGGTTAGACAAATAAAAGAAAAATGAACAAAGAATATTATTTAAAAAAAATGAAAAAAGAACTGAACTTTGGCCGCAATTTTGGAAGATTTCGGCCGTAGAACAGCTTTCATTTTCAGAGACTTTTAGTATGTTAGTTGGGTACTATATACATACCAAATCCCATGGTTTTTTAAACTGATATCAAATTGGCATAAAATGACTATCTACATTATTTAAAAAATATATTTGGAACTTTGTATGAATAAAGTAATTTATCAAATCCTTGGCTGGAGTTAATAACAGCTTTATGCTGACATCCTGCTAGGTTAAATAAAGACATTTATTATTATTACTGAATAAATAATAATATAATGTATTCCTTTTCACTGTTCTTGTTTAGATTGATTGGCCTAGACTGTGACTTCTTCAGTTTCTGTTCTATTTTCTCACAGAGAAAAATTAGATGAGCTTTTAACATTTCCTTGAGAATTATCTCAGTAATTTAAAATATATAGAAAATTCTACGCTTTGGACTTCTATCATCTATGTAATTATATATTCATAAAAATCACCAATCTGTGGAAACAAATTAGTATGAGTACAAATCCCTCTTATTCACATTACCATATAATAGTGTTTACACATTTTTATACTGAGTATCTCGCTTAACAATCCGTATTTAAATATTGAAAGTAAGCTGTCAAATCAAAGAAAAATTGATATGTTGCCGCAATTGATCACCGGTTCCATTCAATAAAATTGATTGCTTTTAATACAATCGTTTATGTCTTTGTGTAATGGATATGAATGCCTTAGAAGGATTAATATTATTGATCGTATGTGTGTATATTACATTCATTTCATTAATAATTATTGTTGACTTTATATCTGTTGGAATCGGCGAAGCTCAACAATATCAATTAATTTATCAATATATTATGTTCATGTGCTTAATTTAATATATTATTCTGATTCCTGATGGGGTATTAATCATATTTCAATATCGGATAAATAGAATCGAATTAATTATAATATTTGTAATCTGAATAAGTAAAAAAATCTAGTACATTTTCGCAGTACAAAGAAACTTGTCAATGGAAATATATGTACAATGTAGCTAAATATGTCTAATAGATATGAAATGTATTATAACTGAAGGAGCTGTAGACATAGGTGAGTGGTTAAAATGTTAGTGAGTTTATTGTGCCTGAATATACAGGGTGCGTCTCTGTACAAAAGGCACATATTCCTAAGATCTAATTTGAATGAATTAATCAAACTTTTTTTTTCTTAGGGTTGCGGTGCCAGAAGCCCCGCCGGACTGAATCTTAAGCTTATTGTACCCCATAGTCCCGTTATCCCATTAATCCCGTTCCTCTCCAAAAGAAGAGTATACGGTCAATGGGAGCTCTGGCTATTTCTTCCGGGGCCACGGTTGGTCCCCCGAAGTATGAAAACCTCCCAGCCACCAAGGCTGGGCATTCACATAGTATGTAGTGAGGAGTTTCCCTATCCTCACCACACATCCTGCATTCTGGATTATCCTTCACACATATCTTGGTTAGGTGTCTATTCAGTATGCAGTGTCCTGTTAGGATTTCCACTGCACATTTAAGCTGTTTTCTGCTTAGTTTTAGCAATTCGTTGATCTTTGTCTTGGATGGCCAGTGATGAACATATATGACTGTCTCATCCCCGGCGCGCAGCGTTCTGATCCAATACAAGTTATGTTTCTGACTTAATAGTTCCTTTACATTTGTGGTTCGTTAGCCCCATAACAAAGCAATTTTACATAGAGGTAAGTTTGATTAATGAATTGCAACGAAGTCAAATACTTGGGATTGATTTTAGACACCTCTTGTGGTATTGTATGATATCCCGTAGGATGGCTCGGGTCCCATCTAGGCTATTTTTGCGCCTTCTTTGGTCAACTTATCTGCTATTTCGTTGCCCTCATTGCCCTGGTCCACTCCAATTGTATACTGTTGTGTTCCGCCAGTTTCGCCAGGGATTCAAGGTAGTCCTGTACCGTTTTGGAACGTATCTCTACTACATTCAGAACTTTGAGAGCTGCTTGACTGTCAGTGATGATGCGGATTCTTTTGTCAGTATATGACCTCCGTATCATTTCTTGTGCACAGATTTCTATAGTTGTGACTTCTGCTTGGAACACCATTGGGTTGCTGCCCAAGTTCAGATTAATATCTGTCCCTGATTGGTTACCCGTAACACCTGCTCCAGTACTTCTTGACGTTTTTGTTCCGTCAGTATATCATATCGTATTATTTGGATGTCTTGCTTCGTTCCTTCCTCTTCCCTATCGGATATGTATACCCTGAAGGTCTTTGTGAAGTGGTGGCTTGTGCTGATTCTATCTGACTGCATATCCAGTAGTTGATTTCTTCCTATTTGTTGGAATATTTCGGTATGGTATCCTATTCTTGGAATGGTCCCATGTCCGTTTGTTTTCAGCCTGTACGCCGCTAACAGTGCCTCACTCTCCACAATTAAATGTAGTAGAAGTAGGCAAAGTAATGCTTCCATGGCTCCGGTAGGCGTTGTTGACCTTGCTTCCGTTAGGCCTAAACATGCCAGTCTTTGTACTTTTCGTAGTTTTCTCATTGCCTCCCCTTTTCCGGCTTTATGCCACCAGATCAGGGAGGCATAGGTTATTATTGGTACTACAACCCTTTGGTACAGCCAGTGCACCATTCTTGGTTGTAATCCCCAGTTTTATCTAACATTCTACTGCTGGCCCATAAGGCTCGCGTAGCTTTGGTAGTCACTCTGTCTAGATGTGCACTGAAGTTTAATTTGGTGTCTAGAATCAGTCCCAAGTATTTGAATTCGTTGCTCACCTGCAATTCATTAATCAAACTTACCTCTATCTAAAAGTGCTGCGTTATGGTGCTAACAAACCACAAATATCTTTAATTTTTTTTTTAAATAGCAAGAAGTTACTTTTAGCGATGGGAATCTTTTGGATATGAATCAATAATAGTTATTTGACACAGTTTTTTTGATTATGGGTGTTACATAAAAAGCTCATATTTTATCAACTTGGCTTGGTCAATACCTTTATAACATTTGTCGGTATTCTGTCTCGGTATTCTTCTTTGAAATAATTATTGTTATAGGTGAAAATTGATTTGTGCAATTTCTTATGTACTGTATTTGCTTGAAATTACAGTTTTAATTGGAATTATTTAGATGTAGTATAGCGTAGTAACTACTATTACTTCCACATCCCGTGGAGGTATTTCATTCTTTTACAGACATGATAAATATGACATGTATAACTTAAGTCAGCATCAATATAAGTACCTAAAAACTTATTAGAACATGAGATTTTTATGGTCACATTGGCTTTTATATCGAAATGATGATCATTTTTTTTTCCTATTGTAAAAATTCGTATCGACTGTTTTATCTGGATTGTAGACAATTAAACCATTTTTCCAGCAATATTTAGCAAATTGATTGGATTAATTTATATTGGAGACCCGCTGAATTTTCTGCATCAATTCCTAAAGTGTCATCGTCTGCATACATTAGAACACAATTTGCAGAATTATATGTTGGTAAGTAATTGATGAACAATAAATGTATAAGAGGACCCAGCACAGATCCCTGCGGAACACTAAGTTGGGTTTCATATTTATCAGAAAAAATGTTTCCGATCCTAACTGATATTTTCCTATACTTAAGATAAGAGATTTTTCATGACAGGAATTTACCCCTAAAGCCTATAGCATAAATATAAATTATTTTTTCAATAAAATCGAATTCAAGACAAGACAGTCGAAAGCTCGTGCATCGAAAAAAAGTGCTCCCACTGATTAATTATTTTCAATACATTTGTGTACATATTCAGAAAAGTCATATACTGCGGTTTCTGTAGATCTACCAGGGTAAAAGCCATTTTGACTCCTTGTTATTATATAATATTTATCTAAGACATTATCTTATCATAAATTACTCTTTCAATAACTTTACATACTAACTTTACACACAATATTAATCGGACGATAATTTTCTACACAGGTGGACTCATGTTTCTTGAAAATTGGCACAACTATACCAACCAAGTCGTAAGGAAATTCTCCAAGCTCAATAGAACGATTTACTATATATGCTAAGGGTCTCGCTATATAATACTGTATAGTTTTTATTATCTTAGTAGAAATACAGTCAATGCCACACGTATCAGTATTTTTCAAATTATCTATTGCAGCGATAATTTCTCCCTCAGTTACATGTAAAAAATAAGGAATTTGAATTCGTGATCATACTAGTAGACTCGATGGATATGTTAGCACCAAGGTGATTTATTGCATTATGAGCTGCCACCGAAAAGAATTCGCCAAAGTGATTGGTTATTATATATTTATCAGAAGTGAGATTATTTTCTGGACTTACTTTAAGCTTAATTTTCCTCGTTTTCTCCCGTACTATATTCCTTACTCGTTTTTATTTTAGGGCCATATCGGTTTTTGATTATACGTTTTTTTTGTCAAATTTATTTTATGTTTGTATGACTTTTTCAGTAATAAATATTTATTTATTAGAACTTCGTCAGTATACGTTTGCTTATAAAGCCAAAATAAATCTCATAATGACGAAAACATAATTTTAAATATATTGTCCTAACAAAATTCTCAGAAAGTTTGTATTAAAGAAATAATGACATATGCTAACTATCCGAATAAGTTGACTTTCGTTAGACCTGTTTTTTTGCCTGTAAATTACGAGCCTACACTTTTTCAGAATGCTGTATAATATCCATGTTTTAAGACAGATGTATTAAGTTTCAATATTGCCTTTATGGATCAAGATTCCCGTTGAAATGTTGGCATTTGGTATTTTAAAACCAGTCGACACTGTGTACAACACAACACTGGTAGCTACTGTGCTCCTTATCAAGATTGAAATTAGTAAAAATCTCAAGCGTTAATTAAAAGTTATCAAAATTCTAATCAATGTCATAATACAAACCATTATTTTTAATACTTTTCAGTTCCTTTCTGGCATATTTATAAGCCATTATTTTTTAAGTTGTAACATAAAGTAATTTATATTATAATATTCCAAGAAAAATAGCTGTAAATATTTAAATGAGATACATCAAATTAAATACATAATATTTTGTAAACATTATTTATTAAGGAGAAATTTCTACAGCTGACAGCTGACACGTATTAAGCTCTAAAGCATATGTCAATATTTTCAAACAAACATTTTTTTAATTAATAACAAATAAATAAAAATGTCAAAAATCGTCAAGAAAATACCAATGGCAAGACTGACTTATAAATATAAAAAATATATTCAGATAAGGTAGATAAGGCGTTTCGCCACAAACGTGAATTTATTTTTTTATTATATTGTGGGCTGAGAACCGGATGGTTCCAAGCGCCGAATATAAAATTATTTAGAAGAATATTTTAAAGTTTAGCATCCTACAAATCGATTATGATAAGTAGTTATATTAATTTTCGATTTTCTTGTTGTAATACATTCATTTGGCATCTAATTCGTGAATATTAAATTTTATAATCAAACTGATGTAGTTTAAATAAACTTCTCCGAAATATTCACATAGGAAACATTAGTCGTATTTAGTGGTTTCAGGTTTGTTGAATACTTTGCAACTTCAGGAGTTTCACAAGGATCTATCCTTGGCCCCTGCTTTTCAACATATTCATTAACGACATTGTCATAGATTTAGATGTGAACTGCCTCCTTTATGCTGATCACTTAAAAGTGTTAGATGTGATTACGAATTGAGGATTGTGAAATAATTCAGCTCAATTTGAACACGGTTTCTAATTGCTGCTTACTAAATACCTCTGAATCCTCAAAATTGTAACATTCAATTATACTCTCGAAGGTACAATATTGGAATATCCTAATATCTTTCGCGATCTTGGTGTAATTTTAGAATAAATAGTAGTAATCATATCGAGACAATAGTATGTGAGGCACACAAACCATACGGATTTATAGCATGAAACAGCAGGGACTCTTTTGACTTTAACCATTTTTTTTTCCTTATGGGTTGCGGTGCCGAAGCCCCGCTGTACTGAAGCTTGAGCTTATTGTACCCCATAGTCTCGTTATCACATTAATCCCGTTCCTCTCCAGAAGGAGAGTATACGGTCAATGGGAGCTCTGGCTATTTCTTCCGGGGTTACGGTTAGTCCCCCGAAGTGTGAGAACCTCCCAGCCGCTAAGGCTGGGCATTCACATAGTATGTGGTGAGGAGTTTCTTCATCCTCACCACACATCCTGCATTCTGGATTATCTTTCACACCTATGTTAGTTAGGTGTCTATTCAGTGTGCAGTGTACTGCAAGTTAGGATTCCCACTGCACATCTCAGCTGTTTTCTGCTCAGCTTTAGCAATTCGTTGGTCTTTGTCATGGATGGCCCGCCGGTGATGAACATGCGTGACTGCCTCATCCCCGGCGCGCCAGTCCAATACAAGATATGTTTCTGACTCAATAGTTCCTTTACCATTCCTCTTGCGGTATTGTATGATATCCCGCAGTATGGCTCAGGTCCCATCAAGGCTGTTTTTGCGCCTTATTTGGCCAGCTTATCTGCTTTTTCGTTGCCTTCATTGCCCTGGTGTCCTCGCGTCCACTTCAGTTGTATACTGTTGTGTTCCGCCAGTTTCGCTAGGGATTCAAGGCAGTCTTTTACCGTTTTGGAACGTATCTCTACTGCATTCAGAGCTTTGAGAGCTGCTTGACTGTCAGTGATGATGCGGATTCTTTTGTCAGTATATGACCTCCGTATCATTTCTTGTGCACAGATTTCTATGGCTGTGACCTCTGCTTGGAACACCGTTACGGTACTGCCCAGGTTCAGACTGATGTCTGTCCCTGGTTGATCCTCCGTAACACCTGCCCCAGTACTACTTGACGTTTTCGATCCGTCAGTATACCATATGGTATCATTTGGATGTCTTCGCAGTTGCCTTGTTCCTTCCTCTTCCCTATCGGGTATGTATACCCTGAAGGTCTTTGTGAAGTTATGGCTTATGCTGATTCTATCTGACTGCATATCTAGTAGTCGATTTTTTCCTATTTGTTGGAATATTTCGGTGTGGTATCCTATTCTTGGAATGGTCCCATGTCCGTTTGTTTTCAGCCTGTACGCTGCCAACAGTGCCTCACTCTCCACCACTAACTGTAGTGGGGGCAGGCAGAGTAGCGCTTCCATGGCTGCGGTAGGCGTTGTTGACATTGCTCCCGTTATGCCTAGACATGCCAGTCTTTGTACTTTCCGTAGTTTTCTCATTGCCTCCCCTTTTCCGGCTTAATGCCACCAAATCAGGGAGGCATAGGTTATTATTGTTACTACAACCCTTTGGTACAGCCAGTGCACCATTAGTAGTCCTCAGTTTTTACCTACCATTCTGCTGCTGGCCCATAAGGCCCGCGTAGCTTTGGTAGTCACTTTATCTAGATGTGCATTGAAGTTTAATTTGGTGTCTAGAATGAGTCCCAAATATTTCACTTCATTGCTCACCTGCAATTCGTTTCCCCGGAGATATAATCTTCCCAGGTTGAGTTTTCTCTTTCTTGTGAAGGCGACCACAGTGGTCTTCCTTGGATTCACAGAAAGACCTTCCTGGGTACACCATCTGTCTACCATAGCGAGAGCTCGCTGCATCTTTTCTGATGCAGCGCCCTCGTGTTTTCCTGTTACCAGGATGGCGATATCATCTGCGTAGCCTTGCGCATATATTCCCCGCTGTTCCAGTTGAGATAGAAGCTCGTCCGCGACCAGGCACCACAGGAGAGGAGATAAGACCCCCCCCCCCCCTGCGGGCACCCTCTGGTCACGGACACCTCCTCTATCGTGGATCCTAGCGTGGACTGAATTTTCCTAGTTCTGAGTGCTGAGTCAATCCATCTTGTTATTGACTTTTCGACTCCGCGCCTCTTCACTGCATCACTTAGTGAGTCGAATGAGGTATTATCAAAAGCACCCTCTATGTCTAAGAAGGTTCCTAAGGCAGTTTCTTTGCTGTCTAGGGCCCTTTCTATTTTTTGAGTAACTAATGTATTGCTAACTCACAAGATTTTCCTGTTTGGTAGGCATACTGGTTTCGATGTAGAGGTTTTGTACTCAGTTTATCGTCCCTGATATGCCTATCAACCAGCTTCTCCAGGGTTTTTAGGAGAAATTATGTTAGACTAATAGGTCGGAAGGATTTGGCCTGGGCGTAGGTTTTGGTATGAATACCACCTTTATCTTCCGCCAGCCGGTTGGCACATAACCCAGGGCCCGACTGGCCCTGAATAATGTGCACAGGGGTGTTGCAAGTATTTCCACTCCCTGTTGAAGTAGAGCTGGAAATATTCCATCCAGCCCTGGTGACTTGTATGGTTCAAATGATTTGATTGCCCATAGAAGTCTTGTTTTGTTTATTATTTTATTTGCAATTTTCCAGTCCTCCTTTGACTCCCTTCTTATTGGTATGTCTTCGGGTGGACCGCTTCTGTCTTGTAGGGCGGTTACACTGCCTGGGAAGTGTGTCTCTAGTAATAAATCTAAAGTCTCCTTCTCAGTGTTTGTGTACTCACCTTATTGTCTTTGCAGTGATCCAATCTTGCCCTGATTGTCTCTCTGCAAGATTTTCTGGATTCTAGCAGCTTCTGGAGTATTTTCTATCTCCTCGTAATGCTTCCTCCATGATTTGGTTTTTGCTTCTCTAATGACGTAAACGTATTTCAGACGGGCCGTTTTGTATTCGTCCCATCTGCCAGTCCTTTTGGCCTGGTTGAACAGTTTCCGAACCTCCGCCCTTCTGGAGGAGAGCTCGCGGTTCCACCATGGGGTTTCACGCTTGGCCCCTCTCTCTTTCAGAGGGCAGCTTGACTCGAAAGCTGTTATTACTGCTGTGGTTATTAAGTCACTCAGCAGTTCTACTTCCGCCGGTGTTTGTGGTCTTGAAGGGCAGTCCTTCAGCCCCTGCTCTAGGTTCTCGTTGAAGAATTCCCAGTTGCAGGTTCTTGGGTTTCTGCTCATCTTCCCTTCTTCCGGTGGAGTTTCTATTTTGAATCTTACGTACCTGTGATCCGATAGCGATGGTTCCTGGGACACATGCCATTCACTTATCACTCGTCTCGCACATTGTGTGGTGATTGTAATGTCAATAACTTCTCGTCTTGTTGTTGTGACGAAAGTCGGTTCGTTTCCGCGGTTTGCTACTTCTAACTTATTACTAATAATAAATTCAAGGAGTGACTCACCTCTTGTGTTGTTGCCTGTGCTCCCCCAGACGATGTGGTGTGCGTTGGCATCACAGCATAAGATGAGCTCTAGGTGGTTTGTTTCGCATTGCTGGACCATTAAAATACTATATAACTAGTTTGTGCAATCTAAACTTGAATATACAGTAATGGTATGGTATCCTCATGACAATGTACACATCGATAAGCTCAAAGGTATTCAGCGTAGACTTCTTAAATTGTTTTTTTTTTAATCGGATGGTGTGTACCCACCTATAAACCAACCTCAAAATGATCTACTTGATAAAAATTCAGTGGTGAGTCTCTTACGAAGGCGGGAGTACCATTTACAGATAATTTTATTTCAGCATACGAAGGAACTTTTGAATTAATATTTAAGTTTAATACGTCGGATATGTAGATGTTAAATAAATTAGGGCCGAGAATGGAACCCTGTGGTATTCCGGCTTTAATTTTCTTTGGTTCCGATACATTGTTCTGACATACTAAAATAGGCGAGTCATTTTAGGTGAACAAAAGGTTAAACATCAAACAAATTGTAAAAGAAGTAAACTAAGATATTTTAGACTTGGAATAATATCCCCAACAACATATCAAAACTCTATAAAAATCTAAGTATGGGAAAACCGCCATATTGGCTGATATTTTGATTTACTCTCGAAATCTCTAAAATGCATATATTGTTCCGATTACCTTCAAATATGTACCAAAAAAGTTTTTTGAACCAGGAATCATCTAAAGTCTTTATCTAATTTCCATTTATTACAGATGTTAATAATAAAGGAAGGTCATTTATGAACATTATAATGACACGGTATAAGTTTTAAATAAACTTTATTAAACTTGTACAAAATCGTTTAAATTGTACACTCTTTGAAAAACACAATTAAAACACTACTGTCATTTCCGACATGTATCACTCTCCATCAGAAACACCATCGTCGTATACATCTGATATATTTGAGTTACTGCAGAGTATACCTTGACATTCACTGCAAGCTGATGACATTACAAACCATGTTTTCTGCATGAACACCTTGAAGTACTACAATCTGTCTTGCATTTACATCTTATGATATCTAGCAGAACTGGTGGTGCTGGTTTAAGGTCAGTGAGTACTGGTAGGAGTTGACCACCTTCTAATTACCAACCCCAATCCTCAGGTAGAAGAGATGTATTTCCTTTCCAGTTCTGAACTTGGTAGTAGATCCGTAAATTATGGAATTTAGCAGCAGCTGAAGTCGGTGGAAGTGACTGGGCTTGAACAGTTTGAACCATATTTTTGTTAGCCACCTTTGTATTGAAACATTTGTATCGTAGTTCATCCAAAGTATCAGATGTCTTTTCTTCATACGTGGCAACAATAGCATTTTCACCGGCAGCATACTCCATATATGATGTATTTTTCATGATCTTGCCTTTGCCAATCCCAAACAACTGATGTGACGTGGTGTCACACTCCAAAATGGCGAATAAATAGCAAGCCGTTGCAGACATTTAATCCCAATGACGATTTTGTAGTTTGCATGTTTCATTGTCGGATGTTGGTTGCACCATGCTTTGGTTCTGGTTTGAATATTACTTTTTTATTTTCCCTTTTAACATAGAAACACAGAAGTATCAGGACATCAGTGTCGTCTGCAATGACAACAACATCTCTTTGTTCAGACGCATCAACTGCTGTCCGGGTAATCAGAAGGTCTGCATCTCCACGTGCATGTATTGTTTGACATCCAACAGTTTTAAATTTTTCACTGAGCATCATCAAAAAACGCTGCTTATTCGTTTTGTTTGACAGAAAAATATCCTTTTTCATTGTCAGTTTCATGTCCATAGAAAATAAAACGTTAGGTGAGCTTTTACCTTCACTTCTAATGTGAGTGGCATTCTTGATGGAGGGACCGTCCAAATATCCATCAAACGCAATCACAAACGATTTACCATACCTTGTAACAACGTAGTTTGTATAGCTATTAGAGATGTCTGAGAACAGCATACCAACCGACCAAGATAATCGATTCAGTAAAGCACATCCGTTCAGAAGATAGAGTGGCTCAGAAAGAGGTGTTTCTGCTGCAGCATCTGACATTTCTCCACCTTGGCCCATATTTTTTTATCCATAGCCAATTTATATGCTTTTCTTGGGAGGACTGAATCGGCAAATATAGATAGATACTGGATAGCTAAAAAGTTCATACTTGAATATGTCCCTCTTATCTATGCTCTGTTGTTCAGAAACAAAAGAAGTCTTTGGAATAGCAATATTGGGTCAATATTGACGACACCTTGACCTACTTTAATATTCTTCGATCCTATTGTAACAGCCTGTAAATTTCGTTTGAGTGAATAGTTCCAAATATTCTGACAATGCATGGACTGGAAAATTAAATCGCCAGCTTCTTTTGCTTTGTCATCGTTGACATTACCACGAGCAACTATTCCTGATGTCAAACTGCGCAAAGGTTCATCAGTGATGAATGGGCTTCGATTCAGTAGAAATGTCAAGATTTTGAAAAGAAACTCATGCAGTTTCTTTTCAGTTTATGATCAAGAAGAAGGCTTCAACCAGGGCAATCTATACCAGGGGGAAGGGGCAATATGGGCAATATCCCAGAGCGGTAAATTTTTGCGGGCGGCAAATTTCTAATATAAGGCATTAAATTTTCCAAATAAAACCGCATTTACATGCGCCGCCAAGGTAAGGTGTTTCACTGTTCCCGGGCGTATTATCCAATGAATAGAACATAATGTCGCTTAGAATAGGATGCGCGCAACTGTTTCTCCCCTCTCTACACGCCAACTGTCATGTTATTTGGTGCGCACGAAGAGCGAAGAGCAATTTTATTTCTTTAGCCTATTTAATATGGAGTGGGGGTAGCGGCAGTGGCTGATGTCAAAAAAAAATTGAGACCTTTAGTCCATTTAAATAATGGGGTTTTTAAGACCTTGGTTTCTCGTACAGTCACTAAATCCCAATTACTTGTCTTCTTTGCCTATTTAACCCTATTTGCCCCAACCCTTCGACAAAATAAGCTTAAAATATAATCTAGTTCCAGATCTCGTTACAGTACATAAATACACCATAAGTTAATATCTTAAACAGTTCCAGAGTAATTGTGCGCACAAAAAAGATTGCAGACAGACCTACAGACAGATTTTTGTTGTTCAAACTTAAAATTTCGTCGCAACATTCTAAACCTATTTATATAAGAAAAAAAAAAATTCACTTTGACACCGTCTGCTAGGAAAATGCTACCGATTTTTTCGTCTACCGATTCGTTATTTATTGTACCATAGATAGACGAATCGAGAGACGCAAAAATTATTTTTGATCACTATAGTTCACCGAAACGTGATTTTGGCCACTTTGACAGGCGTCTGCCATACACATAGCTACGAAAAAAATCATCTGCCCGGGTGAGAATGTAATCTTGAGTTGTTGTATTTATCATTCCTTACATAATTTTTCTTGATAAATGTCATTCATCAAAACCATATCTGTCACTTTGACAGCGTCTGCTAGGGCGATGCTACCGATTTTTTCGTCTGTCGATTCGTTATTTATTAAACCATAAGTAGACAAATCGAAGGACGCGAAAATTATTTTTGAACAATACAGTTCACCGAAATGTGATTTTTTGCCGTTTTGAGTTGCGTCTGTTATGATAATGCTACCAGAAAAATCATCTGCCTAGGTAGAAATGCTGTCTAGACTAACTATTTTAATCACCTCTGCAAAAATTTTTCTTGAACAATGGTTCACTAAAACCTAAACCTTTTTGAATACACCCCCCAAGTTAATGCTTCCACTTTGAAACGGCAGACGATTGGTTTTGTCATACCCAAAGACCAAAGAATGGACTGCCATCAGTGAATATTTTGAATACTATCGTCCACCATAATGTTTGCCAGCTCTCCTACTATTTGATGTTTTCAACTAATATGACTAAAATTGTAAATTTTCTATCGTATAAATATGACTCAAACCAGATACAATTTCTTGATAGTCCTATATATTATTAGCATAGACATAGAATATCAACACAGTCAAATATTTTTGATTAGTCGATCAGTGTCAAAAAATTTACGTTGGGGGGTGGATGAAGTAAAAAAATATTTTGATGTTTCTGGTTCCTGTACACACATTAAATCACATTTTTTTTCATCCCCTTTAATAAGGGTGTGGGAGTGGTAATGGGGGTGGCTAATGCCAAAAATTTTTTTGAGACCTTAACTTCTCTTGTATATACTAAATACCAATTTTATGGACTCTTACCTGCTTGATTGACCTATTTACCCCAAATTTACCCCAATTTACCCCCCAACCCTTCGACGGAACAAGATGAAAATATAATCTAGTTCTAGATCTCGTTAAAGTACATATGGGTACCAAATTTCAAGTCAATATCTTAAACGGTTCCAGAGTAAACGTGCGCACAAAAAAAAGTTACAGACAGACAGACAGACCGACAGACAGACAGACCGACAGGCAGACCGACAGACAGGCCGACAGACAGACAGACAGAAATTTTTTTTCGCTCAAACTTAAAATCTCGACGTTTCATGACATTTTAAGCCTATTTGGACAATACAAATTTTTAAAATTTTTTTTGTCGTTACTATACTTCCACTGGACGTGGAAGTAAAAATCTATAGCTATATAGATTTGCTCCCATATTATGAGGTATTTTACTTATCAAACTTTTTATTTCATTGTAATCTACTGGACGATAGTTGAATATAACGTAAGTTATCAACAAACGGATGATATTTTATGAAACTTGGATCAAATGTTCTTCAGAGTAACATTATGCACGCTCTCATCGGTAAAATACTTCTTCATGACTCACCCCGTATGCCGACAGCATTCTTGTTGCCACTTTAAAACCTCAGATTTAAAATTTGATTATGCATTTTTCGCAGCAAAAATCTGTATTTATGATATTTTTCCGCTGTATCTAGATAACCCCAGCTCTTAAAAAATTCTTTACAATTCTTAACTACCCGTGACTAAAAATGTTCCCCTTAATTAACCCGGGACAAGAATCTACTAACTTTTATTGCTGTTAATTTGGCTATTCCCAAAATATCATCAACCGCATGTTTTAAATTATATGAACGGTTTCCTTTCCTTTTTTTCAACATCAGATTTAGCAGATACGGCGGTGATTTATTGCCACTAATTAAAACTCAAAATAAATATAACAAAAATATAATACCAGTTATTTAAAATAAAATTTAACGTGTAGCGATAACCTTATCAATATAAATTAATTCGATACGTGTAGTATTTTAATTTGCTAATTAATTATTTGGTAGCCAGCTAATTATAAATATATTTTTCCTAATGATATTTTCTGAGCCAAATTAAACAAATTAGTAAAGTCTACATATCCTACAATAATTAGTGGTCATGAAAATTAATTTGATCCCATGCCGCTTTGAGGGCTTGATGGCTTTTAGGGGTGGGGGGTGTCCCTATTGTATGAAAGTTTGTGAGTCAAATTTACAGAAAATTTCAAGTTCTACAAAACTGCATGTGTTTTTTTCATAACTTTGACAGGAGGCGAGATATTTGAAAACAACGATACTCAACCATTTTTTCAAGATGGGAAAACAGTAGGATGTGAAATTCATTTCAATTGAGCAAACTGCTACATACTGGAGTAAATGTATTTCAGATTTATCTCGTTATAGTATGTATAATAATATAATAATGTAATGGTAATACTTAAGCTTCACCATTTTTTAAGAGAAGCGTTTTATTACTTATTAATAGTGAAAACAATCTGAATTTCATAAGTTTGTTGGTCGATGTAAAAAGTTTGGTAATATGATATTTAACCACTGATGATCTTTGAAGCAAAGGGACGAGTTACTATACTTAAGAGTCTATGAATTAGTGACATTGTGGACCAGAAATTGCAGTTTGGAGCGATAAAACTGTTAAGTGGTGTACATAGATTGTTTTCCAGCCGACACAGCGGTCCTAAAAACCATCTAAATAGACGCATGAGATATGTTTTTGTATCTGCTACCAATACAGAAGACCCAACGCCGGTAAGACACCAGCACGAAACAGAACACCAGAAGGTATACAAAGAGTTGAAGAGTATACATTCTAGAAATGCCCATGAACACTGGCCCCAAAGTATAACTTCAAAAAAGTTCAGATTAAAATACCAGACACTACAGACTTTAAGACTGGCATCAACAGTCTTGTTACGAAAAGCTCCAAGACAAAATGGGGAGTCTTAAATGGAATTTACGAAATGAGGTTAAAAATAAGAATTTCTATAGGTCTATGGAGATATACAACACTATTTCCGGCTGAACTGACAGCAATATAGTAGTGTGTAAAATAAGGCAAGGAACTGCTGATTTTTCTAAAGTTTTGACATATTTGATCGTAGTATAATAGTGTTAAAAAAATTGTTTAATTTCAGCGTTACCGAAACGTTAATTAATTTGTTTGTTCTTACCTATCTGACAAGAAACTACACTGTGCAATGATTGGTATAATGGTGGTTTTAAGTCTGCGCACACAGTAACGTTTTGTGTTCCTCAGGGATCTGGCCTTGAACCTCTGCTATTACAACCAAAACATGCAGCAAATTAAATACGGTGTGATAATTGAAACATTAATAAATGTGAATATACTACTTTTATGGGAAAACTTCTGAATGAATTTATTTCGTGGACAATGATTATTTATCTAAGTGTAGTCAATTTAAAGATCTTGGAGCCATATTTGAGAGTGAGTTAACATTTTGCCTTTATATAAATGATATCATAACCAGTTCCTGCAGAATCTCAGAAATACTAAAGAATTTGTGGATAATAATAATACAATAATCATCATCATCATTGGCAACTACACCCCGTTGTGGGCCTTGGCCTCCTCTAATACTTTTCTTCATTGGTTCCTATCCGCCGTCAGCATTCTCCATCTTCTTATTCCCACTGCCTTAAGGTCTCGTTCTACGTCGTCCAAGTATCTTAGTCTTGGTGTTCCTACTGCTCGTTTACCCACCGGGCCTCTCCAAGTGAATACCTTCGCCAGGGTGCTATTTGGGTCTTAACGTTGCACGTGGCCTATCCATCTCAGGCGTGCCAGTTGAATATTCTTCACAATATCCGAGTCCTGTAAGAGCTGATATAATTCAAAATTGTATCGCCTGCGCCACAATACGTTATCGTTTACAGCACCAAATAATTTCCTCAGGATCTTCCTTTCGAAAAATCCTAAGAGGGTCTTATCATTTTCTGTGAGTGTCCAGGTTTCTGAACCATAAGCTAGTACACTGTAACAGTCTAATGAAACACATCAAGCCTGTCGAGGAAGATCAAATGTACTCTATACAAGACGCTCATTAGACCTGTACTAGCTTATGGTTCAGAAACCTGGACATGTAGTAGCATCTGTTGGCCAGGAGACTTTTCGTTTGACTTCGTCGCTTACGATGTTTGTGCTGTTGACTAGCGACCGTAAATATATAAATTCCTTAACCGTTTCCAGGGTACAACTGTCTATATTGGGTGCCTCTCGTTCTTGCTGGTGGGTGGTGGTAGCGAGCATATATTTTGTCTTTTTGTCGTTTATTGTGAGCCCCATGTCTGTTGCAGATCGTTTCAGTCGGGTAAAGATTTCAACTAGTGCATCTTTGTTTCTTGAAATTATGTCTATGTCATCGGCGCATGCTATTATTTGCACCGATTTATAGAAGATTGTTCCCTTAGCATCGATTTCCGCGTCTCGTAGTACCTTTTCCAGTCCAATGTTGAACAGTAGAAAGGACAGGGCGTCGCCCTGGTGGAGACCATTGCGGCCCTCAAAAGTTCTTGTCATGTCCTTCTGTATTCGTACTTTACAGGCTACATGTCTCATTGTCAGTTCGATCAATCATTAGGTGAGCTGGTATAAGGAATTCTGGCATGGCCTGGTAGAGCTTTTTTCTATATATAGTGTCATAGGCATAGCTAAAATCGAAAAATATGTGGTGTGTATCGGTGTTATATTCTCTTGTTTTTTCCAATATCTGTCTTAGTGTAAAGATCTGGTCTACTGTTCCTTTACCAGTGCGAAAGACGCCTTGGTAATCTCCTACGATACGCTTTGCGTAAGGCTGTAACCTGGCATATATGATAATGGAGAGGATTTTATACGCCGTGTTTGGTAGCGTAACTCCTCTAAAATTACTGCAGTTCATCATATTCCTTTTTTATGTATTGGGCATATTATGCCAAGGTTCCATTCTGGAGGCATCACAGTTTGTGTCCAGATCTTTTTGAGCAAATTGTGTAAATACGTAATAAGGTTATCTCCCCCCTGTTTGTATAGTTCTGCGTGCAAGTCGTCGGAGCCAGCTGCCTTGTTGTTCTTAAGTCTGGCAATCGCAGCTTTAGTCTCTTCAGTAGTAGGTGGGGGTTTCCCAGCTTGCTGTTCATTGTTACCTTCCTCGGATGCGGGTGTGGGGGTTAATACAATAATAATAATAATATATTTATTAGCCTTTTCTGCCAGACAATAGAATGGATAAGGTATACATTAATATATAAACACAAGGTATAGTAGAAAACAAATAAATGATAACATCAAATACCTATACACTTAATATATACACAAAAATTTTAAAAAAACATAACGATAACTAACAGATACTACAGGAGATCACCACATAAGTTTTCACACGTTTTGTGTCATGTTGCAACCGGTAATGAACTCGTGCAATGTGTAGAAACAACCTTTGATTAAAAACGATTTTAACTTTCTCTTAAATTTTGCAAAACAATGTGTCGATTTTATTGCAAAAGGCAAAATGTTTAAAAAAACTACAGCCTGCGTGGACTGGAGACCTCTTATATTTCTCCTGAGAGCATTTACCAAGACATAACTTTATTTCTAGCGGGATAATCTTGAAAATCGACATTTTTTTAAAATTTACTTTGATTTAAAAATCTGAAACACAGTGTTTTAAGTAAATAAATTGATATAAGCATGATTGACTTGTTCGACTTAGAACATATCTGACTAACTTGATCGGTAAAATTAAGATTTTCATCCAACTGTATTGCGCAAAAATGTAGTTTTAATTGTAATTTTGATTTGATAATCGACTAAAGAAAATCTGGTACCGTGAGGTTCCCATAGGAAAATTTCATTCATTATTTAAATTTATAATTAACCTATTTCTGTTGCACCAAAACTTAAATACTTGTAATATATTGCTGACTTTGTCGATAGCATCTAAAAAGTTTACAGCCGATACTACAATGGTGGTATAATCAGCATACATAAATAATTCTCCATGTTGTAGAACATAATCTAGTAAATCATTCACAAACAAGAGAAATAATAGAGGTCCCAATATAGTGCCTTGAGGATTTCCAAGGTTTCTATTAAATAATTGGGAATCCGTCTCACCTACTCTCACATCAAGAAATCTGTCAGTCATGTATGATTTTATATCCAATTATTAATTGGCCCTCTGATGCCTATTGTTTAATAAAAATCCGGATTTATAGTGTCAAAAGCCGGGAGAGATAAAAAGCACACCAAAAACATGCTCACCTGGATCAACCTTATCATAGATGCATTGTACAAAATCTTACCTTGATATTACTGCTTAATGCATTTGCCAGGCGAAAATTAGAATACGCATCCATAATCTAGAATACAAAATATGCCATACATAAACTTAGTGTTGAAGAAATGCAAAGAATTTTCAGTAAATATCTTTCGAATAAGAATGACGGCATTTACCCACCATGAGGTACGCCTCAATGATTTATTAAACAGACATCAAATAAATGATTTGGAATCCCGCCACGGGTAATAATCGGTTCCTTGTAGTTTTATATAAAATTTTAAACAAATAACTCTTTTTGTTTAAATACGTCTCACAGAAATTTACTTAGATTTTCATCATAAAGAAAGAAAGAAAGTTTATTTAACCAAGTTACAAAAAGTTTTTGGCAAGTCATAAATTATATCAAAAATCATGGAAATATAAACATACAAATACAATAACTAATAAAATCATCATATAATAAACAACTAACCAACAACAATAGCAAATACTTAGTATTACTAACAAAGAAAGAGATAAAAGTACATTATACATTAAAAGAGCAAAAGAACATAAAAATAGAGCAGCAGTCATTTTATAAAGTGGGAAATTCAGTGTTAAAATATCCTTTCACTGAGTAAAAACAGAAACTCAAGAAATGGATTTTTAACTTGCGTTTGAATATATTAAATTGAAGGATTTTTATGGAATTTGGTAAATGGTTATATAGTTGAATGTTTAATGAGTTTCGGGAAGATTTAGCAAGTCTATGTCGACGTTGTCTAAGCTGTGGGACGGATCTGGTTGAATAATTATGAAAATCAGAATTGGTGAAAAAATTGCCCTTATTTTTGTGAATTTCCAGTAACGAAATATACATAAATAAAGAAGGTACAGGCGGTATGCCCTGTTTTTTACAAATTGGCTGGCAGTGATCCCTCCACCCAGCATTGCTGATTAACCTGAGAGCTCTTTTTTGTAATTTAAAAATTTTTGTAGCATGGCATGAGCCACCCCAGAGGAGTATTGCATAGGTAATGTGAGAGTGAAATAAGGAGAAATAGCAAGACTTTAAAGTGTTGGAACACAGAACATGTTTTAGTCTGCGTAGTAAAAAAATTATACTGGATACTTTGCTTGAAAGTCCCTCCACGTGTTTACACCAGCTTAATTTGTTGCCTACAAGAACTCCAAGTATCTTGACACTGTCACCGTTTACCAGTGCATTTCTAGTGGAGTTTGTCTTCACTTAGCATTAAACTGTTAGCAGAAAACCATATCTTAACTTGCTGAAAAGACGCAGCGGAGGTGATGTTTACATTGTTAATGTCATAATCAAAATTTAACATGGAAGTATCATCGGCATAGGCAATGCATTTAGCAGGAGAAAAATAGTGAAAAAGATCATTTACATATAAGATAAAAGGCCTCAGTACAGAACCCTGGGGCACCCCGTATTTGACTGGCAGAAACTCCCAATTAACGTTGTTAATAGAGACACATTGTTGTCTGTTGTTCAGATAAGACGAAAGCAGATTCAAAGGTAAACCTCTAACACCGTAAAAACTCAATTTTTCCACAAGTATGTCATGCGAGACGCAGTCGATATTATATATACACAGGGTGAGCCACTTAACACTCCCCAGGCTTGTAACTTTCTTATTTTTTAAGCGACGACCATGTTGGGCACATCAAATTGTAGATATTTTTAAGGCGTTTAAACATGTGCACAGAGTGATTAAAAAAAAAATTTTTTGAAAAAATTGTTAAGAAATAAATCTTATTTTCCTTGAATATTTTTTTACCTCATCCTACGTTAATGTTTTCTTATAAAGGTTTTAATTAGCTTCAATTGATGTTATTACGTCATATTCGAAATTCTTTTTGGTTTTAGAGAAAGAAATTAAAAACACTCCTTCCGATTCCAAACTGATTTTTTTAAAATAACTGAAAAAAAGTAAATAATAATTTTATGGTTTATTTGTAAAGGACATATCACAAACAATACTCAACGTAACAAAACAGCAACAAGAAACAAAAGAAATAAATATTTTTACAAACAAACTTTATTAAAATGTACTAAATAATAGGAAATTGCAAAATTTTTATTTTTAAAAATTTTATATTTTAATAACATAAATTGAAGCTAATTAAAACCTTTATAAGAAAACATTAACACATTTCATGTACAAGGCGAGGTAAAAAAATATTCAAAAAAATTAAGATTCCTTTCTTAACAATTAAAAAAAAAATTTAAATCACTTTGTATGCATGTTTAAAGGCTTTAAAAATGTCTACAATTTGATGTACCCAACATGTTCATCGCTTCAAAAATAAAAAAGTTACAAGTCTGGGGAGTTTTAAGTGGCGCACCCTGTATATAACATTCAATATGTTCAAACTATGTATTTAAATAGAATAATGTTGATATATCTTTTTTTGTATTACTGTTAATAAATTAAACAATCCCTGTCACAGTTGAAACAAAAATTTTATTAATTTTTTGATAAATGGTACTTAAGCTTCCGGCCCTATAATGAAACGTTTACGTTATTCATAACATCCATCTTACCATCATCTGTCTCTCTCATGAACCTAAACATAAACACAACACACATATAATATTAGACAACCCTCAATTTAAAAGCCACGGCCAGAAGAGGGTTTATGCATATGAAGAAACGCAGCTAACATTTATTACCCCTTCGGTATTGCAAACGTTGGAGCTGGAGATCAAACCCAGTACACCATAAACAGAGTGACCAAGCATACATCTTTGGTGAGCTCAACATATAGTCCGGACGGTAACCTTCACGGATGGATGCCACCTTGCATTTTATGCTCAAGCGTTGAAATTTGGTACACTTATTCGTTAGACCCTACCCTTTGATATGAGAAATGTTGCCACGGTCAGGGCTTCCGCGGAGGTCCTGTTATAGCATGAATGCCTATCTTCAGGGGCAAATCTGCATTTTCGCTTGTTGTGAAGCTGAAAAGTGTCGCAGTGTGCTGAAATTTGGTACACATGCGGCATTTGGGATTAATAAGCTCACAAGCAAGTGTTCCAGGGCCCATGGCCATTATTTTCAAAATGACGGCGGGAAAATCAGTTGTGTTATAACCGTATATTAGTGAAACTGGTTAGGTGAATGAAACTGCAATTGTTACCCCTGCATCTTTTGAGAATGTTGAAAAAATTTAAACTGTGTGACGTTAGATTGGTGGAGGATAATAATTCGAAGGAGATTAATTGGGAACTGTGCATACTATGCCAGAAAGAAACACAAGAGGAACTGACGTATCCGGAAAAGAGTCTCAAAGCTGACAAATATGTTGGATACTCGAAATTGGCTGAAAATTTAGATGAATTTGAGAGGCTTGTGAAAGTGCCACTGGGCGTAAATATTTCGGCTCTGGATAAGAGTACCGGGCTCAAGGAAACCTTTTTAGCTAGGGAAGCAAAATGGCATATAACCTGCTACTTGGATTTCAGCAGCAGCAGACTTGAACGGGCAAAGAAAAGGCCAAGCACAGAAGCTGTCGACCCAACAACTATTTCGCCTGTCAAGTCTCGCACTAGAAAATAGTCTTCCCCCCCGACAGTTGCTTATTCTGCGGCTTGCCTGGTACCGCACCAAGATGTTGAGCAAAATATCCACAGTGTATTGCAGTACGGAAATTTATGAAATGGCCAAAAGACTCAAGGACACGCTAATACTAGCGAAGCTTGCGGGGGGCAGCCACTCAATGGTACACACTAAAGGCCATATACCACAACAGGTGCCATGTCAATTACCTAGACCGGGTAGAGAGCCGCACTTTCCCCTATAAAACAGGTAAATGAAGAAGTTCGCTCTCGACGCTGCTTTGTTGCGGGTCTGTCCGTGTATTTTCCCCGTAAGGCGCACATAGGCAAACCCGCAATACTGTGACGTCTTAGCTAACGTATCCGGTAGAAATTGTATGACTAAAAATTTTTTTTTACAGGTTTAGATCGCGCTCAAGCCCACGGACTAGCTCTTGCTGGCCTCGTGTCTAACATAAAGACAGCAAGGGAAATCTTATTTTCAAAATGGCGCAGCTAGCACGAGAGTGCTTAGAACGTCTGGCGGAACACGATCAACCGTCTACTGATGTTCATTCTACTAGGTTGAGAGAGCGACTACTGCAAGAGTGTCCCGAACTTGAACATGTTGGGACTCAGGGCCAGAATATCCTTGTGGCATATCGAATCCATCCGGGACGATGTTCAATATTTTGATTCTGAAGGAATAAATTTGGCATAGGCCGCTGACATAGTTACAAAGAAATCGATCAACAAATCTCAGCAAAGGACCCCAGTGACATGTCAAAAGAAAATCAGTTGTCCAGTGTGCTCTCATTACTTTTCACAAAATGATACTGAACGGGCCGGCGTCACGCTGTTGCAGAGGCCTAGGCCCACTTATAAAAGGGGGCCCCAAAGGCTGCTAAACCTCGAACGCAGGGTAGGGTGGTCACCCTGTGCCCTGAACAAAATTTTAATATTTTACGTGCAGTACCCCCTCTGCAATAAGCTAGTGAGGAGGAAGTCTCACACGGCCGACTACTCAGGTCCTTGGGGGGTGGCTTCGATAATTGGGGTGGTGTAGGTGGTCAGATATAAAAGACAACGTCGTTCTAATTTAACATTTAATACAATATCAGGGTACGTAGTACAAAATCTTTCACAATTATCACCGATAACTCGGTACGCAGTACAAGTGTCACAATATATTCTGATAAGTGGGGCCCACACGCTTAACCTAATATACACAAAATATCTTACAAAATAATAAATCCTTTAAAAATGTACAAAAGGTCATATGCCAGAAGCGTGACAAAAACTACAATTGACCCAAGGTACGTTAAAACATAAAATTACTTAAAATTATTGACATCTATTTGTGAAATAAGGCAATGCTATTAAGTGAGTGAAGTAACGATACACAAATTGTACCAAATATTACTGAAATCTAATGTGTTACTGAGATTTACGTTACAAGCAAAATATTATCAATATTCCTTGAAAATGGACGTGGACGTTGAGTAGATGTACCGGATCCCTCGTTATAGAGAATATGATTCCGCTTACCTTTGGTAGTGTCTGAATACCTTTTCCCGTCCTACCAGGGTAGCGTAATTCAGGGTGATAACAGCCGCAGGTGGTAGACCATCTACGTAGAGTCTAAGGTAACGTGCCGAGATCCCCAGTACCATACATACACAACATGTCAGTCAATCATCCACCATCTAGACACCAAAATCTGGACTAGAAGTTGAAACTAAGATCAGGCTGGAAGTCCCTCGTAAAGTGTAGGAGGTGACATAAAAGCTCAAGTGGAATACCAGTAACAGGTCCAAGTAAAATCATAAGGTATCCATCCAAATAGCCATAAACCAACAAATAGATCCCAATACTTGTAATATACTCAACAATGAACAACTAACGAACGAACAAATCAACAGACAAACAAACAGTCCTGCAATAAAATAAATAATCTAAATTACAAATCTATTTCAACCTTAAGTGGGTTTTCAGAGACGTACCTGAGATGTGATGTGGGCTGAAAGAGGTCCTTTGCCGTCAAAATGGCACTCCAAAATCTTGCATTCAGATGATGCCACGTGCTGAAAATTGACTTTATCCGGAAAATCCGTAGCTGCATTTCCCAAAACGATACTCCAAACCAAATGAAAATACAACTAATCTTGTCGTGATGAATACTTAATCCCATAAATGGAGCAAAACTTACAATATTGCTAAAACTCGTATTCAGACGACTCAATCTTCAAGCAGCAAAAGGAAAAATGACCAAGAAGAAAATGTCCTCTATCAAAATGTCAAGTTCTTATCTTCCGTCTCGGTACGTTCAGAATTTCTACTCCACGGCGCACCCCACAACTAGAATAGATTTTCCTAACTTCGTTTATATCCACAAATATTATCATAATATACTCTGAAAGCCGTCCCCTCATAAATCTACCCACCAAAGAAGGTTTAATCAACAATACTGGCCATTGTAGAAGCTTTACAAGGGCGTTTTTGCAATGCACTCTCTTAATGAATATCTGAACGCACTCACCCATACTACCTGTATCAAAGTATATTAAATGACCAGAGTAAGCCATTAGGTACTGCTATTATGCAACCAGTTATACTCTATTAATTCGCGAGAGACGGTATCAATAGGCTCAAATGTACAATAAAATTTGGGAAAATAACGAAAATTAGTACATAAATTTCTGGCCATTATTAAATGTAAAAATCGACCGTAACAACGCACCGCCGATTCGGAAGATGTTGACGTTATTTTGCTCTCATTGACTCTCAACTTATTTCATTTCAGGCTATGAAAGGGACTAAGATCTTTTCTAATAAGCGTCACGACAAAAGTAGAGAAAATCCTGTACCCGTTTATGTTGCTGCCAAATTGTACGGCGAAACAAGAAAAAGCAGCTGGTTGAAGTTGCTTATCGCATGGGACTTGTACCACACAGAAGGCGTGGTATGCCCACTGGAGTTGCGCCGAAACTTGTTCACGACAGCAGCAGTGGACACCATTGACCACAACTTGTCCTCAACCACCTCCTCGGTCTCATTTCACGGAACTGAAAAAAAAAAGAATATTAATATTAATTTATTTTCCCTGTCATTATTTTCGACCTCACGTACTAAAAACATGATTTTTCGAAATCAGTTACCCCAAAAACAAATGAAACGAGACCTCACTCGAAAAAATACGACAGAGTAAACTTTTTCGGAAAACAGCATTCCTTTGTGCATTTCCCCGTCGCCATTTTTAAAAAAAAGGGCCGTGGGCATTGGTACACTTGCTTGTGAGCTTAAACATCCCAAATCTCGCATATGTACTAAATTTCAACTCTCTACGACACTATTTAGCTTCATAACAAGCGAAAATGCGGACATGCCCCTGAAGGTTGGCAACCATGCTATAACAGGACCCCCGCGGGAGCCTCGACCGTGGCAACATTTTTCATATTAAAGGGTAGGGTAAAGTGTACCAAATTTCAACGCTTGAGCATAAAATGCAAGGTGGATTATCTTAACCTCCGGTATATGTTGTTATATACCATAAACGCTCCATCATAGTGTTTAATGTGTATAAAACCCTGTAGCAATCTGCTTCTCTCCTTCCCTCTAGTTGGATTTTTTATTTGTTTGAACCGTTGTATCAATGCTAATCTACATCAGTTAAAATTTCTCTTTTATAAAATTATTATAAAATATTTGAATGGTTTCGATCCTTCAAATATTTTATAATATTATAATAATTCTGACACACTGAAAGTATTTTTTAATATAATAGTTTTTTTCCCAATTTTTGTTGTAGACAAAGCACGTCTAAGGATAAAATAGCTTAGTTTTCAATTGAAAAACCTACCTACAATCGTTTGAACCTTTTATTTACGATTTTTTAAACTAGTTGTAAAAATAATAACAAATGAAAATATTTTATCCACCCACTATTCCCATGTTTTTTATAGTGTTTTTTCAACCCTCACCATCACCTGTCTTTTAACAAGTCAACCGATAGGTACTCAAAAGTCACAATTTCAATACCCAAATACAACTGCTTGTAAGTTAATAAGAAATCCATTGTAGGGTACAGTTTACTTCATAATTTTACAATAGAAAGGTGTTCAAGGATAAATGATCAATTCATAGTTGAAAGTGGTCTTTGTTACCAATGCCTTTTGTCCTGACACTTGATACTTGGCACACTCTATCGTTGTCATATTGTGGTTGTCGGTATATACATTTTTAATTCTATTCAAATTATATCAGTCGGGGTGATAGATTTTTAACTTTCGATGATAAGCACAATATTTGCAATTAGAGTAACTGATAGTTTGTATTTATAAATACATTATACTTACTCTAGATTTTAATCAACAACACAGGCCCACAAAATATTTTGGCGAGGTGATACAGTCTGGATTCCGGGACTGATGTATAAACTACACAACTATAATTTTCCTAGTCATATTATTAAACTAATTCACTCGTTCTTGACAGGCAGATCGCTGCAAGTATGGATGAATAACAAACTCTCCACAACACGGAATATTCGGGCGGGCGGGTGTCCCGCAGGGGTCATGTCTTTCACCTAAATTAATTAATTTATACGTCTCTGATTTCCCGTCTTTTCCTAATACCAAGCTGGCCATGTACGCCGATGACACGGCCATGTATGCACATAGCCACAGCGCTCAGTCAGCTAACATGCTGCTTGAAGCATACATGGCGCGAGCAACGGCGTATTATAACCAATGGAAAATCAAGGTTAACGAAGAGAAATCAGAGGCTATGGTTTTCTCCTAGAATTTCACAAAGAATAAAATTATTACACCAATCTCGATCAAGGGGGTCAAAATTCAAACAAAAGAATCCACGAAGTATCTAGGAATTCATTTAGACACCAGGCTGACTTACAACAAGCACATAAACGAAACTATACGCAAGGTCTATTCCCTGCCTAGGAGTCTGTACCCTCTAATGGCAGGGAATAGTAGGCGAAACAGAAATAACAAGAAATTGATATTCACGACCGTCGTGAGGCCTGGCTGTACTTTCAAAATGGCGTCCGTTTTAAAAACAAATGCAAATATTGTTCATTAACACAAAAACTAAAAAAGTTGAAGAAAAACTTTCTGCACAAAAAACAAAGTGAATAAAATTTTCTGCAATTTTGTTTCTATACAATATTTGGATAGGAGTTGTAATTTTCCAGATATCATTGTTACCGCTTTCGAGATAAATGTCTGCAACTTATAATATTATTATTATTATAATTTTTTTTTCAGTTTATTTTATTTTTTGTTATGTTAATAATATAAAGTTATATTATACGCCTTACAATAATTGTCACAGTTATTTCCTCTAAGTGATTTACGATGAATTTCCATGTTTTCTTAATTTTCGACTCATTTATCTGGAAAATGGTAACTCTTTTCAAAATATTGTATAGAAACAAAATTGTAGAAAATTTTATGGACGTTGTTTTTCGTGGAAAAAGTTTTTGTCCATCTTTTTTAGTTTTTGTGTTAAATGACCAAAACAACATTGGCAACGTTTTTTTTTAACATATGGCCGCCATTTTGAAAGTACAGCCAGTTTTTTTTTAAGACATGTCTTAAGTTGTTCCTTAGGCTTTAATCTTTATGAAAAATATTGTTCCCAAGGATCGGGCGGGGGGTGCACGTACAGCTAGGGAGGGCTCCCCGACTATATGCAAAAGTCTAATAAATCCTCCCATACACGCTCAAATATGTTGGGTGAGCAAGTAGTTGGTAGCCGGTTGAATGTGTGTGGGTAGGGTTTTTTTTTTGGAGGTTAATAATTCCCAACTCTCATTACAGGAATTTTCCCAACCCCTCAAAAAATGTCTCCAAGATTAAAATTGCTGAGCAGGGGGAGTGAAATTTGTTCCGAATTCTCCCAACTTGAAGCTTGAATTTCTCAACTTGGTTGGAATGTTTTGCTCGGAGCTCCGCTCGACGTTCCCTACCAACACGAGCCCAACGGTGAACATGCTCGTACATGGATGGTAGATAACCGAGCATGTTGGCCGAGCCGTAGTTTTATTTGAGTCTTTAAGGGATGTGCTTCGTCCGTCTCTATTTAATGTAGTAATTTTTACTTCATTTTCGTAATATCGTTCAGCAATAATAAAAAGTTTTGGACCGAATTCATAAGTTTATACAGAGAACATATGGCTTTCTGGGACGTAAGAGGCATAGATTACAGCAATAACCATATAAAGGTTAAGGTATAAGGTATACTTGTGAAAAAGGCCAAAGAAATTAATTCTGATACCGACGAAAACTTTGTAAAAGCAAAAATAGTAAGCTCAAGAACTTCATTTTCATTTCGGAATAAAGTACTGACATCGAAGAATAAAACAGGAAGCTCGCAAAATGATTTATATGAGCCAAATTTGTGGTACTTCGATCAAGAGATTTCGTAGCTCGAGATTTCCGTAGCTCCTTCCTGTGGCCACCAGGCGCTCCTCAACACTAACAGACTCTCTCATAATAGCATTTTGTTTTTCAATTCTGCCAGAGGCAAGTTGCAGTAGCTCTTAAAAAGATGTTTCGCTAATTCGTAAATATTTTCTCAAATCCTGTGGCTCGCTAATATCCATCTCTTTTAAAAGGGGCATATGATAGAATTTATTATGTTCTTCAAGCCGTTTTCTGTCGAGATCGTGAAATGTTGTGGATTAGATTGATATTGTCAAGATTGTAATAAAGTATTATGTCCGTGGATTTATTTGAAAAAGACTTTATATGACACTTACAAGCATTTAAGGGCAACTTATTTTCCTAGTACCAAGCATTCACGTTCTCCAAAGTTCTTTGTAGATGGAGACAATTTTCGACATTATTAACAATTTTATAAATCTTTATATCATCAGCTTGAATGAGACAATTGACATCTAAAACATCTACAGTGTCATTGATGAAAATAATAAATAACAGGGGACCAAGTATGGACCCTTGTGGAACTCCGGATATTGCCAAATATTCGCCAGAGTTAAACCGGTTAGTAACAACATATTGCGTCCTGTTATATAAGTATGAATCAAATATGCAAATAAAGCATCCGACACGCCAAAGCAGCTTAGTTTGTGTGGTATCAAATTAGTGTAGTATTAAAATGGTTAAGTGCAAAATATAATATTTGCTAAAAATTACGCACACGGTTCTTTAAATCCCTCGAAATTATTGGCTGATGATGAAAATCAATATCAATCAGGAAATAAATCAGCATACCAACCCAAAATATTGATTTTGGTAAACCCTCTTATAATGTTCACAAAGGAACGACATATTGTAAGTGGTACACAAATTTAAGAGCAGTGGGAATCAAAAAAAGAAAGGACATAAATATATAGGTATGTAGGTTTTTCATCATTATGGTTTGAGAATTAACCAAATCGTCTCAGATGGTAAACATATCATTAAAAATGATGAAAATCATCAAAAGTTTAGATCGATTCTAGTAAATAAGATTTTTCAAAATAAATATATTTCTTAAAAATATTTCAAATTTTCCAAAAATATACTAAGGTCAGACGAGAAATGCCATAAATTCGTAGAAGTATGCCTATAATTTTCTGTATCATTTGCCTAAATGACCTGTGCACCTGTGCCTAATCGATTTTCAATAAAAACTGCTTACTAAAGTTGAGTAGTTTTAGATGGCGAAGAAGGCAATAAAACAGATTAAGACACGATATATCTTTTTATCTGCTTCCAGTTAGAAGAGAGAATGTTAACCAATTTGTACCATACCATAGGGACGTACCAATGGCTGACGAATATGAGTTAAAATTATAGAAAGATATCTCCTGTCTTTCTCATATCTTATTACCCAGTTCACCATCCTAAAGCATCTGAACTTTACAATGTTCTCTTAATACTATAGATTAATGAGGTTGGGTTAAAACCCCAACCCCAACAAACGCTCGCAGCCAGTTGCTAGAGTTCTGTCTTAATCATCCATAACATTAAGAGAATATTATAGCAAAACGCTTTTTTATTATAAAATCATGCAGACAGAATGGCTGGCATCCCTCTGTCTGTAATAATATTTTGCAAAAATTTGATGATTAGTGTCACACTTCCATCTCTCCATAGTATCTGCAAGAAGAGCAAAATTTTGTCAGCATTTCGTTATATTACCATATTTAAATAAAACACAACATTTTAGAGGTACTGCAATTTTATTTGTATTATAACTTCTCTAGTAATACTTATTTCTAAGAAATTGTGAGCTAGTAAACCTAACTGGGGATAATTCATTTTCCTGCGTACATTTTTACAATAATTAAAATAACATTCAAATAATTTACACATATTATACAATACTATATACATATTTGTACAAAATATTTACAAAAGTTCCACAACAAAAAATAAATGCCTTTATAATTTATGAGATATTTTTAATAATATTTTAATGAATATTATTTTAAATAGTGAATGACCTCAATTTAAATTTTTGATAACCCATAATAATTTATTAAACTCTCGATAAAGAAAATTAATTTGTCTTAGTATCGAAATAAAAACAAACACATTTATTATTAAATTAATTAATAATAGAAATTTACAATTACTTCATAGCTAAATTTATACACAGTTTACAAAATGTATTTTAATTAAATATTGATAAGGTCCAGATTAGAAAATAATTAAATGTGCGGAAAGTTGATTCGGACCTACGTCATTCCTAATTAATAATTCTCTAAAGAGATTTATTAATTTTAATTCATTTACTTAATAGTTTTCGATTAAAGACAATCGCTGGCCTACCATCTGGTCTGAGTTTTTTTATGATAAATTGTAACAAACAGAGTAGGGGAAAATACTGTAGATGAGTTTTTTGCAAAAGTTCGAAACCTCGTTGAAGGAGATAATCTATATTGGCAGTAGAAATTAATATTCCCGACTTTTGCAACCCAAGCTAGGTGACGTCACGATGAGAAACAACAGAATACTGTTAATTATATTGAAATACGTATCATAGTCGACATCATCTGGAGATTATGAAATCGAAAATAAAATGTAGCCTGTTTGTACATTAAAACATAAAACTAATATTCGTGTCTTACATTTCTGACTGATTAATTTGTAATAACTCATAGGTAATGTTGGAAGGCATCTTGATTTATACACGACACAAACAAGATTATTTAGAAAAAGTTAAAATGATGATACAGAGTTTGCAACAATTATAAGGTGTAATAAGTTTGCCGCCTGCGAAGAGTATGATATATAATGTGTTTAAAATATATTTAAAAATAAATTTAAAAAAATTTTAACTAGATACTTTATTTGTAAGAAAATCATATATGCCTAAATAGAATTTGAGAGATTTAAAATAACACAAGAAATAATAGAAATGTCATGATAATTGCCATTGAATTAACGGACAGCTGATTATTTATAATTCTTAATAATTTAATTCATTGGTTTGTTCCCTCAATATGAACCCTGTCATATGCAACGATATTATCATTTACCTCACAGAAAATGAGAAAATATCATCACTGATTTAAGTTTACTATGAGCCAGCAACGGATTTACTTACGTTATTTCAGCAGTCATAAGAATGAGTAGGCATACCCTTACGGAATGGAACGTCTGGCACCTCGACACAGCCAATAACCAATTCAAATTCAATTTTTTTTTCCATTTCCAACCTAGCAATTACTAAGAGTGACGCAGGCTGTCAAATTTAAACCTTTTCGTTTCAAAGACTTTACCCGACCAGTTTGGTTGGAACCGATTTTCAAATTTTTCCCAAATGTTTATAAAATACTATTAAAATATAAGAGAGTGCAACGCCAACGGAACAATACCAATATCACACTTTCTTATATTTTAATAGTATTTTATAAACATTTGGGGAAAAATTGAGCCTCGACCGGTTTCAACCAAACTGGTCTGGGAAGGTCTTTGAAACGAAAAGGTATAAAGACAGCCTGCGTCACTCTTAGTAATTTTTAGGTTGGAAATGGAAAAAAAATTGAATTTTGAAAGAGTGTTTTGTGACTGTGATTTATTAGCAGACCACGGTAAACCGCTTTGATAGAAATATTCAAGGTACCTAATACTTTTTTTTCTAATTATCTATTTTGGCTGGCGAATATCTCGTAAACTATAACAGATAGAAAGAAAATGAATATAAACATTCTACAGGAAATTTAATTATGTTTAATTTTGCATAGATTACCTTTTTCCATACGACGCATAGTTTGCGAGATATAAGCGAAAAAACAAAAAATGGGACCTTTAAGGTGCCCCCCTCCCCCCCGCTCACCACCTAGGAGTAGGAACTTTTGATATGTTCATCTTCAGACTAGTCCAAACAAAGTTACGAAGTCAAATTTTCTGCCCCTAAAATTTCCTTCTATAATCATTCGTTGCCTGGTCTATTGGAATTGATTACCAAACCCGGCTGTGTCGGGGTGCCAGACGTTCCATTCTGTGTCTAGTGTGTTAAAAAAGGTATGCCTACTCATTCTTATGACTGCTGAAATAACGTAAGTAAATCCGTTGCTGGCTATCCTACTATTAAGTGATGTAGGTAGGCGTATGCTTTAATAATGTACTTCAAGAGATAACTATTTCCCAACGTGATGACGTCACGATGGGGATAGTAATGGTTCGTCAGCTTAACGCCATGGGCGTGACGGTTGCTGGAACGGCCAATGCAATATATAGCATATTTAATATCACCAGTATCCTAAATGTGTTTCTTACTAAGTGTCTAACTTATGGAATTCCAATACACAATCAAAATGCTTGGATATAACCGAAGATACTAAATTGACTTGGTATCAATATATATCTAAATATTTAATCAAATACGAACAAAATTATATACCAAAAACTTGTCAATGAATATATATGTTCAGAGTTCTGATCCTAAGATAAACTTTATATTTTATTTTTTGCGGTTCTATTACAAAATTAATGTTAGTTAAGTGGAACATGCTGAAACTATTCCTGGGTGGCCGTGAAATCCACTTCTTCTTCCACTTTACTTGCAGAGCATAATTAACAACCAACACATCTTAGACGCCACTTTTTGGCCTAGAAATTCCTTTTGAAATATAAAAATTTAGCTTACAATAATTTTCTTCCAAAATTGTGCAATTAAGTTTTTCCAAGCTGGAGTAATAATGTCCAAATACAATGATGCAACTGGGAAAAATCCTACATGAAGTAAGAGATTGCGATACTACGTCTGCGTTTTAGCAAAGGTACAAAATATGGATTTAAATTGTTACAATATGGTTATGATTTTGCGAAGGCTTGATAGTTTTCAACGACCCTCGATAATCGCCACAAAATATTTGCCGGAATCGGGAGCAATTTTTATTCAAACTTTATGGGATTCAACTTAGAAGGCACTAAATGAATTCAGATACATTATATATAGGAAAAATGCCATAAAGTATTTGTTTGCTTTATCACAGACAATAACAAGTGTATGGCTTTATTCAGTTCCAACAACTTTGCCGACGGCTCCTCAATATCCTCTAAAGTTTATTGCATTCCGACGTAAAGATTGTGTCGCAAGGCGTGAATGCCAAAGAGCAGGACGAATTTGCTCACATTTATGGATAAATTGTGTAGAACTAATAGCTGCAGCAATAGTGATAAACCTGACGATGGGGATCAGGATAAGTTCTAATGTTTTTTATAAACAAATTATAATCATAAACTGTAGACAAAAGTATATAAGGACAAGGGTAGATAAGCTATATAATTTTCGCCCACTAATTTCATAAAAAAGAAAAGTTCTCCTTAAAGTCATTAAGCATTACTTATTTATAGTTGAACATATGATCTTTATGTTTCTATATGTTTTACATTTGAAAAACAACAGTAGGTCATAGTAATATCATTTCAAAGTGGGCATGTTTGCAGTTTTTTAGTAATTTTTTACCTTTTTCCGAAATTTTAATGTATATTTCAGTTAGATGCGCTCGATGAAACAAGATAACCTATACCTCATTTCATTGCTAAGCATTCAAGTTTTTAAATAATGGTTGTAACAATTGTCAAATAATGATAGTCATTATTCCAACCAAACGTAAAATGAACATAATCTGATTCTAACACATATTTAACCAACCAGAAACTAGTTATTTTCATTCTAACGCACCTTTGACCAATCAGGAACTAGCAATTTCCATAAGGAAACGGCGAATCCATTTTCCCATGTTTTCGTGCATATTTTCGTGTTTGACGTTTAACACGTCGTTTTACTGTAAATGAACTTTATTTTTTCAGTTTTAAATGATTAAAACAGTTAAAATATGCGATAGTCGTGGATAAATTATAGTATTCAGTTCGCGTATAATGGCTATTACACACTCGGATGATTTACGACACGCCTTCGTCTCGTGCCGTAAACATCACCCCCGCGAGTAATAGCCATCATTATTCGCTCACTGAATAATCCTGTTCCAAAGAACAGTTTTTTATTACTTGTCAAGACATATACTACTCGGAAAATATAATGATATACAACATGGCCGATGGGCGGAAAAAGGCCCTTATCTACCCTTGTCCTTTGCAGACAAATCCTCCAGCTAAAAATCTCGAATAATCATAAAAACCTGTTGGTATTGTTGGAAAGCTAATGAATGAGTCTTGTCTAGAATTTTGATAAAAACACTTATGAATTCCTACATATCGGACAGATATCAGTACGTATTGGTAAGGATAAACTTTGCTGCCAGTACAACACAGTTTTCCACAAGGTAGTGTACTGGTGCCGCTACTATTTTTAATATATAAATGACTTACCTGACGTTATGTCAATTTTTACACACTACTTTTGCGAGACAATTAAAAAATACTGGCAGTAATATTACTGCAATATTTTTGAAAAATCGTTGACAAAATTTAAGTCAAAAATTTTATTGAATAACAATATTGTTCGAGAGTTAAAAAAAGTTCCGCCAAGTGCCGCTACATTTTTTGGTTGTAGCTTAGTTTGCACTTCCAAGGTCAAGCGCAGAAAAATATACAAACATACATACTAATAAGGCTCAAAGAAGAACTAGTACGCACTGGTGGTCTGGCAGAGAGACAGTACGTCTTCATGGAAGGTTGACAAACAATAGATACTATAAACAACGTGACCCAAATCGCTAGAGAAGCTGCTGCTTACGCGCACCAGCACCGAAGACTGTGTGTCGTAATAACTTTAGACGTGCAACAGCGCATCATGGCAAATAATTCTGGAAGACCTGCGAAAAAGAGGAATAGAAGAGAGCTTAGTCATGGTAATAGTATCCTATCTATCTCAGAGGAAAATAATTCTGGAAGCAGAAGACAAGACGAAGACTGTAGAAGTCAGCAGTGGCGTGCCTCAGGGATCAATACTCGGTCCAACCCTGTGGAACGTCCTGTATGATGATCTCCTCAAAATTGAACAGCCAGCGGGCGTAACATTAATCGGCTTTGCGGATGACGTAACCATGACAGTAGTTACAGAAACCGAGAACAAACTGATGAACAAAGCAGACACTGCCCTCCAGCGAGTTGCAGAATGGTTGGAAGGAAGAAAACTAAAGCTGGCATCAGATAAATCGGAAGCAGTCCTCCTTACCACTAAAAGAAAAATAGCGCCGATCAATTTCACCATCCTGGATACTTCAATCAGGCTCAGCAAGGCAATAAAATACCTAGGAGTGTGGCTTGATACCAAACTTACCTTCGCGGAGCACGTCAAAAGAACGACCGAGAAAGTGGAAAAAACAGTCGCAGCATTGACAAACCTAATGCCCAACATAGGAGGACCAAGAGCATCGAAGAGGAGAGTAATGGCAAGTGTGGTCCACTCTCAAATACTGTACGCCACACCAGTCTGGCATACGGTAACCCGAAATAAAAAACTAATAGCAAAGCTGGCACGACTCCAAAGGCTGATGTCAATCAGAATCGGCAGTCCATACCGCACCATCTCAACCGAGGCAGTCGGGGTCACTGAATTTCTAATACAAGAAAGGACAGAGAAATATAATGGAGTGGAAGCCAGAGTAGCAAAAGAGAACGTTCTCACAAGATGGCAACAAAAATGGGAAACCGGAACGTATGGACGATGGACCTATAAATCGATACCTATCATTCAGACATGGATAAATCGCCCCTACGGAGAAGTGGATTACTACTTAACCCAAGCTCTCTCAGGACACGGGTGTTTTAAGAAGTATCTCTACGATCGCAGAAGGGCAGAAACAGACAGATGCGGCTACTGCGATGAGGTGGATGACGTAGAGCATACCCTGTTTACTTGTATTCGTTGGGAAGCGACCTATACCCAACAAACTGGGTCAACCTTCAATTACATAAACATGATGGCAAGCTTATTCGCATCCGAGGAATCATAGCGACAAGCGTATGGAACAGTCCGTACAATAATAGAGACGAAGAAAGTAGAAAGCCGATAAAGGAAGTTAAGGGCCGGCTCCCCACTGAAGTAATGCGAAAGCGGTTTCCGGTGGGAGAAGCGAGATGAAGGAGAAGGGGTTGTAGTTGGTAGGAATCCGGCACTCCGTCTTATGAAAGATTTCCCCTCCTCCACAAAAAAAAAGCGCAGAAAAATATAGCTATCCAAAATAATCCTTTTGTTATACAAACCAATTTGTTTACAAGTAGTCGCAATGACACCGCTTTGACACCAATTACCGTCAATAGACAAGAACTCTTTTTGAAAAAGGAAAAAAAAAATTAATTATAATCTTATATGGATGATACAATATGAACGCGACTGTTCATAAGATATTGATACATGGCAGTGACATAATTAATTCACCACATTTATCCGTGGTACAGCTATTCGAAGATATCCTGGAGGCAAGCCACAACGATTATAAAAATATAAGATTGTTCTCTCAAGGGGAACGTTAATGATGGATAGAAATAAGAACATTTTGAACAGAAGATGGGCCCTATAATTTAATCTTATCGAAAATTAAGAAATGAAAACTTTTTCACACGATGTTATTGAGCCATATTTCTGATTCCTTAAACGAAACTCCAATGGATCGCACTGACTTCATTGACGACGATGACGTGGTAGATAGTGATGTTGATTTGGAGTAATTTCAGTGTTAATAAATGACGATGTCTTTTTTTTTATTAACACCGATTTTTATTTCATGATTATTTCGTGTTCATTAAAATTGTCCCCCTTCAAGTGAAATTCCGAATTTTTTTACGTATTTGCATATTAGTCCAATCAATGAATGCCCAAAAGGGGATTGTAGAGAACGTTGAGAAGGGGAGAATTTTCCTCTTCGGGGATGTGTTGGGGGTAATTAGGAGGTAAAAATACTCAAAGTCCCCGCTTCTAGCCCCGCCGCTTCAGGGGGGGAGTGGGGTGGAAAGGTTCCTTTTTTCGATTCTTCGCTTATAACTCGGAAACGATGCGTCGTACGGAAAAAGTTGTTTCCGATTTGAATCAAATTCTACTCAAGTATAGAACAAATTAGAATCTACGTATGACCAGAAAAGCATTCGGCTGCTACAAAGGCAAAGCCACCTGCGGTACCAAAATATGATGAAAACAATAAAACATATTGAATGTTGAATTCTAAAAAATGCATCCGATCGGCGCCACAAACGTACATACAGCAAAATTTGATTTGGTTATTGATGGGGGATTTCTCATATGTAAGCTCATCTGGCAAAGGGGATCCTCAGTTTCCGCAATTCGTGGTGGCTACGTGAAATTAGTCAAGGTCCATCGATATGATTTTTAATCATTTCCCTCTTATTTTGGTACCGCAGGTAGAAGATGAATGATTTTCTGCGCATAAGTAGATCCTAATTTGTTCTATAGAGTAAAATTTGATTCAAATCGGAAACAAAATGAAAAAGTTATAAGGGTATCTTCATTTTAAGTGAATCACACTGTATATTTAAGGAAATGTATAGATTTCGACGAAATATTACGTTAGTGAATACGTCCAGTGTTGTAAAATAAAGATTGTTTTGTGACTGTGATTTATTAGCAGATCACGGTAAACCGCTTTAATAGAAATATTCAAGGTACAAAATTGATTTTTTTATTAATTATCGATTTTCGCTGGCGAATATCTCGTAAACTCTAACACATAGGAAGAAAATGAATATAAACATTCTTCTGGGAAATTTAGTTACGTTTAATTTTGCATAGGTTACCTTTTTCCGTACGACGCGCGACGCATGGTTTCCGAGTTATAAGCGAAGAATCGAAAAAAGGAACATTTCCACCCCCTCTCCCCCTGAAGCGGCGGGGCTAAGAGCGGGGACTTTTAGTATTTTTACCTCCTGACTACCCCCAACACATCCCTGAAGAGGAAAATTCTCCCCTCCTAAATGTTCATTGACTGGACTATGTCTGTATTTATATTTATATGCTGCCATCTTGGTGCTTCACTCTATTAGGAACAAATGTCCCTAAAGTTAGGTGTAAATATTAGTTTTAAGTGTTTTCTATTTATATTTGTTTATATTCTGTTACATTTTATAGTGACTAATTTTTGACGATGAGTGGGTAAGCTGGTATGGCATTTTTTTTTAAATGAATATAATTTATAAATGTGCATTCCTCGTGATGTTAATGCAGGTAGTTTTATTTTAAACATCTTGTATAACTGTAAAGAAAAGCACACCTGCTTATAATCGATGATCATCGAAGCACACCTAAGAAAATTTTGATGCATTTCAAGCGGTATTTTCTAAATTCATCAACAATTTTCTTCGGCAAACAAAGTGTCGGCGGTATTATCGCGGTAATTAAAGAACATATATAAATTATTTCTTGCAATTAAGCAAGCTGAACCTCGCCAAACTTGGTGGAAGATGACTCCATTAAAGTTATATTACGACGCTTTTATGTTTATATATATATATAAATTAATTAAATCTCGTAAAAATATCGTACGTATAAAGTTACAAAATTATTTTCATAGCCGGTAAATTGGTAATTATATTTATTTCTTTCAGAGGCATACATACAAGTTTACGATGTATAAATAATATTTATAATTGAGTTTGCAACGTGAATATACATTTCTTCTGTTTTTGTTTGGCAAACTTAATAGGTGGTTGTCAGTTGTAAACGTTGAATTACACGCAAAAAATAAAAAAAAGTGAAAGACGTAATTGCATGACACATGTGCCTAGCATAATTTCAAACAAGCTTTCAACTTGGCCAAATAAACTAGTAAATCTTTCTATACCAACAACAAATAGCTCCAAAATGAACATTAAATGAAACTAACTTAACAGGCGATTTAAACTGGTCTTAAATTATATCTGCGAGGCTGCGAAGCTAAAAACTAACTATTTCTCTTTCAGTTTTATTAATTGTTGTTACAAAATATTCGTTAGGATTTATATCAAAGTAGCGAATAGAAAATACAAAAAGTGTCAAGACTACTGTTTATGGAAAATTAGATGTTACGTTTATTTATTTATTTAGTTAATATGCAAATATACATATAGGGAATAAATATACAACGTGATCTACCCTGATATGCGGAAAATTTAACAGTAGATTGTCCCCACCGAAAGGAGTTAAAAAATGAGAAATTAAAAAAAATGACCCAAAAAAATGACCTTATTTTTTGACTTTAACTAATATAACGTTGTAACGCGGTACAACCATATCACTTTATCAGACTTGGGATTGACACTATTGACAGTAAAGCTGGAGAGGATAAAATTGAGTTTTTGGTTTTAATTAAATCACACTATAAAAATAGCGAAATAAATCGAAAAGACATTGACCCCGTGCGTCAACTCTGCAATAGCAAGATATATTTACTTAAAACCCCTTTGATCTTGTTGTAGAACTCTCCAAAATCGTCCTAAGTTGAAGACATAATCAAAATTCGACTTAGGCAAAAAAATTTCATTTAAAGACATTTTCGGGAGTCTGCAGAGGCGCAGATCAGTCCACAAGGACCGTTTTGGGTTCTATAAGGCGTTGGAAATGACCAGGCGAAAATTCGAAGGAACACCGAATTTTCACTTAGGAAAAATGTTTTTGGTTCAGAATATCAGAGTAGAAGTATATAATGACAAAGATTTATGAATAATATACTTTTTCAAAGGTACCATAAATTGGACTTTGAAAAATAATATTTTTGGAAGGGCGTCAAAATTTGGCCCAAGAATCGATTTATCGAAAGTACGCCAAAGTTTCACTTGCAGACTAATTTTTCAAAACTGCGTTGAAATTTGGCTTGAAGATCGATTTTTCAAAAGTACGCCAAAATTTCACCCGCAGATTAACTTTTCAAAAGTACCTTGAAATTTGGCTTGAAAATCAATTTTTCAAAAGTACGCCAAAATTTCACCCGCGGATTAACTTTTCAAAAGTACCTTGAAATTTGGCTTGAAAATCGATTTTTCAAAAGTACGCCAAAATTTCACCCGCAGATTAGTTTTTCAAAAGTACCTTGAAATTTGGCTCGAAAATCGATTTTTCAAAAGTACGCTAAAATTGGTCTTAAACTGGATTTTTCAAAAGTACCACGAAGTCAGTTTAAAAAGTACCACGAAAATATACTTTAAATTATTTTTTATTTTTTTATTCCTCAACCAAAGACATTGACCTTTGAGGTACGATCATTGAAAGCCCAATTCTAAAGTATGAGCATAAAATTTTAACGATGCACTGCATCCAAAAGGCAAAATAGAAGATTTTGTCAAAGCCGGCGTAGTGCCGATAAGCAAAAATTGATAAAAATCAATGCACATGTACAAGGCCGGTTTCTCGCATGGAAAGAGTTTGGATTGACCCAGCGGCTCGCAATTTGGCCGAGCGCGTTGAGTAGTCCAGACAAAGCGATGGTAGAAAAGCCAATAACGGGGCTTTTCAAATGACAAAGTTATAGAGGAAAACGCCTTGTGCATAAAAATCCAAAAATTCAATTTTGCCTAATAGTCGCTCGAAGGTGAGACGCTGCCAAATCGATATTATTAATCGACTGTGATAAGGGTTGGTGAGTCGTGGACTGATCGAGCGCCACTCAACTTATGCAGTGGTGAGTCCTCTGAATGTGTTTGAGTACGTGAATCTCCACGATACAGGAACTTTGAAGCTGGGTGGTCTCTAGCGAGACTGAATTCATTTAGTAAAGCTTTTTTGGGTTAATTTCAGTCAGCCTTAATTGTTCATTTGCCCAGAGTCTGAAATGATTCTGAAGGCTCGCGTTTTGATTCTGAGAAGGTGCGTATGAGTCTTTTCTACCTAATCGATCGTTGGCGCGGGCGCTCTCGCTTGTATGGTCTGAGGGTCGCTGCCTTGATTGGGGAAGGCACGATTCTTTCTTGAGAGTTTTGTATGGCCAATTCTGTTAAATAAGCGGATTCTTTGAGCTAGTGTTTCTTAATTGATCTTGAGGCCTGTTGACGGTCTATAATCCCTGGAACTTTCGTGTAGAAAGCCGGATGTGTCGAGTTGATTCGCATTGGCGTTCGACCTTCTGGTTGTTTTGCGGAGGTTCGATAGGGATTTTTTTATGCGTTTTTTGAGAAATATGTTCCGTTATTAATGGACCAGGGCGCGATTTTCGCGTACCAGGGCTGATCCCTCCGCAGAGAAGTTCTTCGGTTGGGATTTTTTTATGCAAAAATTCAGGAAATTGAGAGGTGCCTGAACCCCTAACGAGGGAATTCGGGTCCGGAGAGGGCGTAGTTTCCGATCTGTGGTAGTGCAGCCTTGGTCCCGCTTTTCGGCTACCGAAGTCATCTTATCTCGAACCCGCCTGGGAGGTAGAAGAACGGGGTAATACGCGACTGGCGCCCCCTGAGAAATAAATTGGTGTCGCGTCATTTTGACGCCCGGTAGTGCGTTCTTCTACATGGCGCCCAACGTGGGGCGTTGTTAGTCAGCAGGGCTTTCTGGAAAGGATATGGATGAATCAACGCCTTTCCAGTTTTACGACGAGCCGACATCTGTGATGGACAACGTCTCTAGAGGGTTAGAGAGGCCGTGCGCGGAGGATGTACTGGGTAGTTCGGGGGTTGGCCCGAGTACCACTGAAGGAGTCATACAGCCCTCCTCAGAACAAGTGTTCGCCCAAATGGCAGCAGGTCTTGCCAAAGCTCTAAGCGAAGCCACGCACGAGCATAAGTATCGGTCGAAGCATCCAAATGCGGAATTTCATGGCTTCGAACACGAAGACCCTGAAACCTTCATTTATCAAATGGAGGAATTTTTCGTCCGAGTACGAATTACGCAGGATAACGACCGACTATATAAAATATCAGAACAGCTCAAAGATGATGCTAAGAAATGGTTCGAACAATATCGAACCCTAATTACCACGTATCCTCTATTCCTCGAGCGGTTCAGAAGCCGTTATGATTCAGGTGAAGTACTCACCGAAGCAGTAGCTAATTTATATGGCAAGAAACAAGATGCCGAGGAAAATACGTCAGTATTTATTTCAAGGAAGGTATGCCTCTTCAAGAGGATCGATCCGTTTAAGCCGGAGGCGATGAAGGCGGCTACCATCTTCAATCAGTTGAGACCTGATATGAAAATGCTCCTAAAGAGTGCCGTCATACTAGATACAAATACACTAGTGACGATGACCGAACAAATGGCCAAAATCATGGATGAGAATAAAGAATTCGAGATTCTGCAAAATGCAAAGAAAAGCAAAGACCGAGAAGCGTCCACCTCTACCGCTTCAGCTCAAGGGAATCAGCAATCGAGCAGTAACTGGAGAACGGAACCCTCCGCATTAGCGAAGCCGTCCTCCAGTTCCTTTGGTGCATCTAGGACACCATTCAATGGATCTCAAAGAAGAGATAATCCGCCAGCACCAAGGGTGCATTTTGCAAATAATATTTCCTCGCTGCCTAGAGGGGATATACCGAGAAGGGGTACTGGAGACGTAAGGAACTCCCGAGTCCCGTATCGCCCTTGCAGATATTGCCCAACGGAGCAGTGGCATTTTCATGCGGAATGCCCAAACAATCCCTATCGTAATATGAATACGGGAAACCAAGCGGGGGTCAGAGGCGATGGCCCAGGCCGAACTGTACCAGCCCCGCCTACCAGGCCCCAGCAGGCTCGAAGCGACCCTCGAGGAAGCTCCGAAGCAAGAAGTTTAAATTAAAAAACTTCGATGACCTTCCTGACCTTAATTACCTGTTTAAGGATCAAGAAGTCAACCTATCTCCCCACCGATTCACTACATTAGAATCTATCAATCAAACCAACGACGCTTTCCCTCTGCCTCGCATTAAGATTATAATTAATAATCGAGCGGTTAACGCTTTATTGGATACAGGTTCGACAAGGAATATTATCCAACCGAAATTTTTGAACGACATTGATCAACTTACAGCTCCCCAAACTTTTGTTATGGCTTGTGGCGATGGTTTAGTAGAATCCCTCGGGACTACGACCATAAACGTTAATGTACTAGATGTACCCTTTCAGACCACGTTTCAGGTCATTCAAAATTTAAATGAAGAGCTCATTCTGGGAGCCCCGTTTTTATATGCTCACAATGTCGTATTCGATTATCAACGTAAATGTGTCTACGTCGGCACCGAAGAGCGAATAACCGTCTTCTGGAATCAAGCGGCACATCAAGCAAGGAAGCAATGCCGGCTTCCCGAAGAACTGATCATCGGAAACGATAATTTAAAACCTCTATTCGAGGAATTCGCTGAATTGTTCACCGCGGTGCCTACCCAAGCTACCACGGTGACAACGAAACATAAAATAAAAGTTAAAGACGACCGCCCGTTCAATATCAAACCCTACCCCATGTCTCCTTCTAAGAAAAAAGTTATGTACGATCAAATTGAAGAGATGCTGAAAGCCGGGGTCATAGAACCGAGTACCGCTCAGTACAGTTCGCCTCCCATTATAATTGAAAGGCCCGGCAAGAAGCCTCGCTTCTGCATTGATTATCGTCACTTAAATGAAGTAACGGAAGACGAAGCATCCGTCTTACCAAAGATATACGAGAGTATAAAGGATCTAGGAAACGCCAACATATTTACGGTGTTGGACCTCAAGAGCGGATATTGGCAAATCCCTCTTGAGGAGTCGTCAAAAAACTATTCTACGTTTACAACATTAGATGGAGCATCTTACCGATTTAACGTGATGCCTTTCGGATTGAAGACCGCTCCATGTACATTCCAAAAATTTATGGCAAGAGACGTATTGACCGGCTACTTGCATCATTTCTGCAAAGTATATCTCGATGATATTATCATCTACAGCGAAAATATAGAACAGCATGTAAACCATCTGAGAGCCGTCTTTGAACGCCTGCGTTTGCATAATTTAAAGGTGTCACCGGAAAAATGTGTGGTAGCCACGTCAAGCATAACCTATCTCGGGCATCAAATAAATGCCAACACCACTCAACCATTAGAAAAACACATATTACAGATACAAAATTATCCGGCCCCTACGACAAGGCGCCAGCTTCAGAGTTTCCTTGGTCTATGTAATTGGGTACGTGAATATATCCCTAATGTTGCAATAATTACAAAGCCCTTGACCCGACTACTCTCGAAAGACTGGCGCTTCAAGTGGAATCCGGAAGCCCAAGAAGCTTTTATTTTACTAAAAGAAGTATTGAATAAACCTCTAGGACTGCACCGGCCAGATTTCAATAAAATGTTCATACTGCAGACGGACGCATCCTTAATAGGATTATCTGCAGTATTATATCAATTGGGGGATAATGACCAGAAGCACATCGTCTCTTATGCTAGTAATACGTTATCTCCGACGGAGAGAAAATACCATATTAATGAATTGGAATGTTTGAGCGTCGTTAATTATATAAGAAAATACAAAATATATTTGGCAGACCGTCCATTTATAGTCAAAACCGACAATCGAGCTTTACTATGGTTAAATAAGCATAAGGACGAGAAAACGAAATTTACTCGTTGGTCATTATTACTTCAGGAATACAGCTTCACCATAGAACATTGTCCCGGCAAGGAAAATATATTGGCTGACTATCTTAGCAGGAATCCTCAAGGCCCAAACGTCGAAGCAGACGACGAAGAGGAGAGAATGTACCCACCAAAATTCTCGTACAAGGAACGAATATCAGTGATTACCACATTGGAATTAAACGATCAGGTCAGAGAAGCGCAAACGCACTCCAGAGATATCCAAGACCAAATTGAACGATGGAATACTCTAGTGCGACAAGCAGATAAAACCGAGGCAGAGGTGAAATTCGTCAATACAAGACAAGTGATAGGCGGCACACTTTGGACGAGAGGCGAAAATGTTATAGAAAAATTATACGTACCAAAACGTATGGTCATGAGAGTAATATCTCATTTTCACGACCGACCGGAAGTAGGTCACCCCGGCCGCGATGAAACTGTTAGAATCATCTCGGGCCGCTATTATTTTAATAATTTGTCGAGACTAGTTAACAAATATTTAAATGAGTGCATTATTTGTAATTCCGTAAAAAGCAGACAGTCACAACCGAAGATGCTCGAGATGAGCCAGATATAGAAGAGTCACCTCTAGATATTTCTGAGGTCGACCACGGCTAATAGCCGTTTTCGCTTTTTTTTATATTTTTTCTCAAAATTCTAAGTGGCGGTTTTGACCTATATGCGGTCAAATCGAAAATTTAAAGTCTACTCCATGAGCAGACATGGAAAGACGGCGAACCCGACGCAAGAGCGCGATCCGGTAAGCCTAGCTTCTCAAGAGCGAGAGCCGCCAAGTTCGAGTAATGGACGTAGGCATAAGTACGAATCAGTACGAGTTTCGGAAGCTGTTTTTCTTATGCAAGAAGACAACTTCAATTTTAATCATTTTAAGTCAACAAAATTAACGTATACCCCAAATGGAAACTACGAGTTTCAGAAGCCGTCCTTCGCTCAAGAAGACGCTTCAATTTTTTTTTTATACTTTTTTCACAAGTCGTGATGACCGCACGAGTATCGTAAGCCGATTCAATCTACCTTACGAAGTAGAAACTACGAGACGAGTTTCAGAAGCCGTCCTTCGCTCAAGAAGACGCTTCAATTTTTTTTTATACTTTTTTCACAAGTCGTGATGACCGCACGAGTATCGTAAGCCGATTTAATCTACCTTACGAAGGAGAAACTACGAGACGAGTTTCAGAAGCCGTTCTTCGCTCAAGAAGACGCTTCAATTTTTTTTTTATACTTTTTTCACAAAGTAGTGATGACCGCACGAGTATCGTAAGCCGATTCAATCTACCTTACGAAGAACCAATTTCTAACCATTATAAGTTAACAAAATTCATGTTAGAAAAATATTTCATTAAAAACAACACATTGTGTTTGTTAGTCGACGCGTTCCAGTCGACGACTTGCTAAAAAGTCAATCTAGTTGCAGAACTGCATTTTCCATGTGCAAAAATGGAAAGATGACCCAGCCTGTCGCAAGGGCGCGGCATGGTGAAGTCTGGAACTCAAAGGCGAGGACCGTCCAAGCTGCGGCATGGAGATATAGACAGCCTCTTCTAGAAAGGACCGAAGTTAAGCAAGAGCGAGACCAAGGCAAAAAAGCGAGTGCAACGAGTTAGTGAGAGTGGACGCTAATCAAAATTGTGCTACGCTTCGCTTCGCTTCGCACCTCGACGCGGGTGTAATTAAGTTGATAAAAATGTTGTATCAACTTGTCGTATTGTTTAAAAAATGTATTTATTTTAAGTTAGATAGGCGAATCAGCCGTCTGCCCCAATTAAGGCCGTTATTTTTAAAAACATCTGTACCATAGGTCAGACCGTCAAATGAAGGCATACAGACATACAAGTGAATATGGAAATTAAAGGCAATCGATGAGTAGAAAAGATTCAACCAAAGGAGGGGAGTGTTGTAGAACTCTCCAAAATCGTCCTAAGTTGAAGACATAATCAAAATTCGACTTAGGCAAAAAAATTTCATTTAAAGACATTTTCGGGAGTCTGCAGAGGCGCAGATCAGTCCACAAGGACCGTTTTGGGTTCTATAAGGCGTTGGAAATGACCAGGCGAAAATTCGAAGGAACACCGAATTTTCACTTAGGAAAAATGTTTTTGGTTCAGAATATCAGAGTAGAAGTATATAATGACAAAGATTTATGAATAATATACTTTTTCAAAGGTACCATAAATTGGACTTTGAAAAATAATATTTTTGGAAGGGCGTCAAAATTTGGCCCAAGAATCGATTTATCGAAAGTACGCCAAAGTTTCACTTGCAGACTAATTTTTCAAAACTGCGTTGAAATTTGGCTTGAAGATCGATTTTTCAAAAGTACGCCAAAATTTCACCCGCAGATTAACTTTTCAAAAGTACCTTGAAATTTGGCTTGAAAATCAATTTTTCAAAAGTACGCCAAAATTTCACCCGCGGATTAACTTTTCAAAAGTACCTTGAAATTTGGCTTGAAAATCGATTTTTCAAAAGTACGCCAAAATTTCACCCGCAGATTAGTTTTTCAAAAGTACCTTGAAATTTGGCTCGAAAATCGATTTTTCAAAAGTACGCTAAAATTGGTCTTAAACTGGATTTTTCAAAAGTACCACGAAGTCAGTTTAAAAAGTACCACGAAAATATACTTTAAATTATTTTTTATTTTTTTATTCCTCAACCAAAGACATTGACCTTTGAGGTACGATCATTGAAAGCCCAATTCTAAAGTATGAGCATAAAATTTTAACGATGCACTGCATCCAAAAGGCAAAATAGAAGATTTTGTCAAAGCCGGCGTAGTGCCGATAAGCAAAAATTGATAAAAATCAATGCACATGTACAAGGCCGGTTTCTCGCATGGAAAGAGTTTGGATTGACCCAGCGGCTCGCAATTTGGCCGAGCGCGTTGAGTAGTCCAGACAAAGCGATGGTAGAAAAGCCAATAACGGGGCTTTTCAAATGACAAAGTTATAGAGGAAAACGCCTTGTGCATAAAAATCCAAAAATTCAATTTTGCCTAATAGTCGCTCGAAGGTGAGACGCTGCCAAATCGATATTATTAATCGACTGTGATAAGGGTTGGTGAGTCGTGGACTGATCGAGCGCCACTCAACTTATGCAGTGGTGAGTCCTCTGAATGTGTTTGAGTACGTGAATCTCCACGATACAGGAACTTTGAAGCTGGGTGGTCTCTAGCGAGACTGAATTCATTTAGTAAAGCTTTTTTGGGTTAATTTCAGTCAGCCTTAATTGTTCATTTGCCCAGAGTCTGAAATGATTCTGAAGGCTCGCGTTTTGATTCTGAGAAGGTGCGTATGAGTCTTTTCTACCTAATCGATCGTTGGCGCGGGCGCTCTCGCTTGTATGGTCTGAGGGTCGCTGCCTTGATTGGGGAAGGCACGATTCTTTCTTGAGAGTTTTGTATGGCCAATTCTGTTAAATAAGCGGATTCTTTGAGCTAGTGTTTCTTAATTGATCTTGAGGCCTGTTGACGGTCTATAATCCCTGGAACTTTCGTGTAGAAAGCCGGATGTGTCGAGTTGATTCGCATTGGCGTTCGACCTTCTGGTTGTTTTGCGGAGGTTCGATAGGGATTTTTTTATGCGTTTTTTGAGAAATATGTTCCGTTATTAATGGACCAGGGCGCGATTTTCGCGTACCAGGGCTGATCCCTCCGCAGAGAAGTTCTTCGGTTGGGATTTTTTTATGCAAAAATTCAGGAAATTGAGAGGTGCCTGAACCCCTAACGAGGGAATTCGGGTCCGGAGAGGGCGTAGTTTCCGATCTGTGGTAGTGCAGCCTTGGTCCCGCTTTTCGGCTACCGAAGTCATCTTATCTCGAACCCGCCTGGGAGGTAGAAGAACGGGGTAATACGCGACTGGCGCCCCCTGAGAAATAAATTGGTGTCGCGTCATTTTGACGCCCGGTAGTGCGTTCTTCTACAATCTCACCGGCCGGCTTCACTTTTTATGCCAATTAAGGAAATGTAAACAACTTCAATACGTCATTTCACAAGTAAATTCGTCGACCTATTCCTGGCCTACTCAACATCAGTAGTGTATCTTCGCAAATTTACTAATAATTTAATATACTAAATTACCTCAGAACCCTCTAAAATTTTGCAGGGGGTTTCCCACATTGAAGACTAGTACACCATTTTATTTTCCGCATATCATGGTAGATCAGGCTGTGCATAACAAAAAAAAAATTATACAGAAAGGGCTAGGGAAAGTACCCTCAATATTTTCAATATTATAGAAATATACCAAGCCGATCCTACATAGAGATGTAAGTGTTACACATACAGTACGAGGATGAAAACTTCAGAACGTTTGTTCGTGGAGTAGGAAGATAAAAGGATTTATAATTACGTGTTTCAAATGAAGACGCATGAAAATATAACATGTTCAAGATATTTGGACAAACAACCAGATTATGACTTAGCTTGTGCAAAATCAAAAGAGAAAGGAACCAATTTATAGCAGCTGTCCTTGTTAGAAACTAATAGGCAATATACTCCAGGCATTAGGGACCATATAGAGCCCTTACCTGGAAAAATTCATTGTAGTTCTGGAAATAGGCTTACTTTACGATTTTTGGAGAGCAATGCGAATTTTTAACTTCCCACCAAAAATTCCCCCCATAATCTCCTCACTTATTTGAACCAAACCAAAAAATCGTTTTTTTTCTTCGTTTTAGGAAAAAAAGAAACCTAGAAATTCGGAAAGTAGACAAAATTTGCAACAAAAAAGGTCCTTTGACATTTTAACTTTGAACGAACGGGGAAGCGCTAACACGCCTCGAAACATGAGTCTCGGTCCGCACAGTAGGCCCTAATTGAATTTTTTGGTTAAAGAATGACTAGAGACAATTTTTGTCGAAAATGAACATTTCTTTTTATTTTTTTAATTAAAGCTTACCGAAATTTCAACAAATTCTCGGAGACCGAATTTTGAAAAAAAATATATCCTCTTTTATTATATTAAGTTAAAGGCCAAAAAAATGCTTTTTCGATCAACAGTTCGAGTTCCACTTCTTGAGAATCATTTTCATCCAGTTCCTCGAGGTATCTTAAGGAATATTCTCGCATGAATTGTTGCACTCGAGGCACATGATGGAACATTTCAACCCACTTTTATTGCAGCTACACGCGCCGCTTTTTTACACCTGCAGGAGATAATCTTTAGAAGTTTTAGTGGAGCAGGAGGTTTCAAAGTAGTGATAGCAGAAAGTCCGAAACTGTTTTTTTCCAGTCCAATTTTTGTGGCTTGATAACATTTTCTTGCTAAAGTTGGACTTGGTGGTACCGTTCTCAATGAGTGTTGCGCAGCAGCAGCTTCAGTTGGGGGCAAAGAGACATTGTTGTTTTTACTGTTGTAAGCGGTTTTGATGAAATACTGATGTCTAAACCGTTCAAAGTCTTGTTTTCATCGTTGCAACTATACAAACGAAGAAAAAATTGATTGCCAGCTTTTACGACAGCCTGTGGATCTGTATTTGGAATCCTGAACAGCTGAGCGAGGGGATGCAAATCTGGGTTTCGAACGAGGACTTTGATCAATTTGGTTTTTCCGTGGCCGAAAATCACAGATGTAGTTTCACAGCCGCTGAAAGCATGTAAAAATTATATATTTTCAGCGGCTGCCTTTTCTTCAAGACCAGAAAATGAGTAGATTTTTTGATTGGCGGATTGAGAAAGAGCAGTTAATAAAACTAATAAATCTATATCTTTGTCGACAATAATCACGAATTCATAGATTGGTACTATTTCAATTGCTGTATTGACGATGAGAGAGTCAAACAAATTTGCCATCTCAAACTTTTTTTGATCATTAAAATGATGCGATATTTGTTTGGGGGGGGGGAGAACGGCCTCTTGACAACAGCATGCTAGCTTGAAGATTACTCTCTGTTCACGGAAAGATGACCGAGAGAAAGAATTTAAGTCTGATCACCGTTTTTATAATGTGCTCCCTAAGCAGAATAATATATTACCAAATTGTACGATGTTAAGTGTACCCCTTGTGTACCAGGCCGATAGTAACCTACCCCAGGCAGCAAGGTGCCGTCATTATGACGTCGTTTTTTCGGCATTAATTACGTCAATTTCACCTTCAGCATGACGTAAAAATGACGTGAAAAAGACGGCACAATGTCACAGCCCAATGACTTCATATACAAGCCCAATGGCTCATTATAATATTTTTCTACAATTATTAATAAAGTTTTTGACGAAACAAAAACCGGAATGTGCAGGGATCGAACCGCCGACCTCTTGACTCACAACGTAACACTTAACTCACTGAACCATTGAACATCTTTATTTAAATATGTTTAAAAGCTGTATACCTAGTTATAAATAATAAAACAAAATTATTATTACTATGTGGCAAAAATTGAACTAGTCTCTAAATACTTCTATTTATTTTTATTTTAATGATTTATTTAAATTAAAATTTCAGGTTGCAAAATATATTCGGCAACTATGTCAAAACATACTGATGTTTCTATATGTACGTTTTTATTGTAATAATATATTGCTATTATGATTGGTCAAAGATCTCTATATACATATAGTGAATATATGAATATATATAGTGAACCAAATGACCAATTTTGACGATAAAATGACGTCATTTTAATGACGTCAAAAGTACGTTTTAAATATCACGTCTCTGGTACGTCATTTATTAATGACGTCAAAATAATGACCTAAAAGAAACGTGTACTTGAGGTCTTCATAATGACGTCAGAAGTACGTTAAATATCACGTCTCTGGTACGTCATTTATTGGGACAATGACGTCGGCGACGTCGAATACGTCATAATGACGTCACCCTGCTATCTGAGACGCTAAACAGCTAGTACGTTTTGAATTTAGCGCGTATCTAGTCCATGGAAGAAGGAAACAAATAAGCCCAATGAACACACGTACTTTTAATTAACGTTTTTAAAACGTCGTAGTGGTTGATTAAACGTTTTAGGTTGAAATTTTCCACGTTTGCATTTGGTTGAAAATTTCAACGTTTAAATAAGACGTTTAAAATACATTACTGCTACACGCATTTTTAACCACTAATAGAAGAAAATATTGGAATAAAACGTTTAAGTACTTTTTTCACAAATATGTAATAACGGATAAAATACGTTTATAATGTAAGGAGTTTTAACGATGCGCTAAAGGTAACGTTTGTGAAACGAAAAAGTTTAACGTTTTTCACTACATATATTTAATACAGCTATTCAAACGTTTTATTTAAAGAAAAAGAAACGTATTTTTTACAACGTTAAAATAACTTAATAAATTCAATGGAATTTTAAATCCACAGGTGAAGTAGATGGTAGGAGAGTAGGTTTTTTAAACGATTCTATATCAACGCATAAAATTCGGTAGTAAAATTTCAACTTATTAAAATGCACTGCATTCTAAATCTACAAATGAAATAAATGGTAGATGATGACGCGTTTTAAAGGTTTTTCTACTCATATATATTAATATATATTTGTTTACAAATTTAAACACATTACCACGTAGCTATATAAAACGTCTATTTTTCTGTTTAATTTCGTTTAATTAACGTACATAATTAGTGAATATTTAACACTATATTTAAACTTTTAATAAAACGTTTATATTCTACGTTTACTTTTGTTTCGTAAACTTAAAAAGTAACGAATATTTATCGTTTTCTTGATAATTTATTCATTATCTATAATGTTTAAGAGACGCTTATTTGGTTAATAAAAACGTTTTTTCGCGCGACATTTTTTCGTTGAATCAACGCGTTTCAATAACCTTATAGCAACGTGTGATTTTCAATCCTTTTTTAACGTTTTTTAAACGTATATGCGCCCATTGGGAGCCGGTTAAGCTTTAAATGTGTATATGAAGTGTATATATTTTCAAAACAATTAAAGATACACCATTACCATATTATGCCATCATTGACTTTCAATTTTCTACAACTTTGTTCCCATTTCTCATTTCTGCAACGTTTTCAGTCCATGTAATCCATGTAGTCTTATATTTCTTATATCTTTTTTCATTTATATTAAAATAGTGTAATATATTGAAAATTGAAGAAACTTCAAAGCATCTCATACAAATAGACAAAGAAACGCTCGTTTTAAATTTCTAGATTCTGTGAGAGCTGATTCAAAATATACAGTACGGGAAACCAAAATAGACGCATACGAAAATCATATATACTATTGTATCGCGCATTGAATACCCACTGTAGAACCATTTAGTTATTTGCACCCTCTCTTCTGTTTCATAATTATTCATTTTAATGGGTCAACATTATTTTGACAGCAATACTTAAATTTTGCAGGTTAATTGTGACCTGCAGCTAACTGTGCAACTATGCTACAGTGCAAGTAACAGATGCCATCGACGTCCACAGAGAGCGTGCAGCGCCTATACTCCCATAGATTTTATATTGCGTATTCTAATCCATGTTGCAACTAAAAAGGGGGCGAGTGTAGAGGCGTTTTGAGTGTGTCTGTATTTCGATACTCCACTGAAGCAACGCGGTTAGTACTTGGATAGGTGAAATCCATCTTGGGAAACGCAGCGATCTCGTACCACCTTCTAGCGGCTTGTATATCAGCATATACGCGGAAGCTATGTAATTTCAAGACGAAGGATATACCATTCTTCGGAGGGGATGTAAACCAGGTGGTCCCTTGTCTATTAAATGTTAGGCAAGTAAGAGATCCCTACTCTCCTTACGAGAAGAGGTTCGGCAAAATTTCCAGGTTGGGGGTAGCTCGTCTCCTAGCGTCGGTGATAAGGCCCTGGTAGCGGAAATAGGCCGACGTTAAATAAATAGATAAAAAAAACAACTAGAGAGTACTCGGAATTTCCCTATACGTCTATCTGGGTTCCCCTTACTGTATATCAAATAAGCTTGAAAGCTGTTAACCTCATAAGGTCGAATTTCACAATAACTCATGTCTAGATCCTAAAGGGAACCTTCATAGAAAATTTCAAGTTTCCATGTTCTGGGACTTGGGAAATTCGATGACGAGTTAGTGGGGTTTGCCTTTTGTATAGATTATGTAAATTCAACGAATTAATTTGTAACAATTATCATTCTCTCATTTGCGTATGTACTTGCTGATAATAGAAAAAAAGCATATTATGAGACAAGTCGTTAAAGAAATAAAAATAATTGAAATGATGTTTATTAATAAGTAATAAGTAAATAATAATTTAATTTATTTCTTCTGAACCGAGTGTTAACAATTAATTATTTATGGGTGTAAAGATCACAATATAAATGATAACATAGTATTATGAGGTCATTCTCTATCTTAACTATTTGTTATAAAATAGTTTAATCATCGGTTTATAGAAATCACTGGAATTAAAATTATCATTAAAGTGCATGCCGACAAAAACAACTTTAATAATTTCCAATTATAACATTCTATTGTACTTAAATTTGGCACATTTTATGCAGTAATACGTTCTTTTTATTTTATAACTAACAAAAATAAATAAGATCTATGTTTATAAAGTTGATCACAAAGTTTAACTTAAGAAGTGTTGATATCCATGTATGAAATAAAACATGTGTTCAGGAAGTGCATATTTCTGCTAACTTGACAATTAGATCTAGTGCTAAATTACTCGTAAATTGTCAATGGGCCCTGTAAAGCAAAAATTATCAAAAACCAACATTTAGTCTCAATATAAGTCAGCTGTTTGTTGAATTAATTTCTCGCGTACAACTCACTTAATTTTGTTAGGTAGTCTGTCTGTATACACTGTGTCCGAAATTGCTGTTTCGGTTATTATCAGAGATAGAGAAACGGATATATTTACGGAATTGTATGACTGTTTCAATGGTCTTTTAAGATTTGGCCGAACTATTCTCGTGTTCGAGATCTTTTAAAAAAACTGAAAATGTGCATTTTAAGAAACTTCCCGTATCTGCCTAATTTGATTAATGGTGATATTTTAATAAACGCATTATTAGAACACTTTTTTAAGATGCTTCCGTTAACGTTATCAGAAAATCTCTATCGTCATTTGTTTTTGAGTTAAATTGAGGTAATATCATAAATGTCACATTTATCTTACAGTGGCTGTAGCATTGTCTTGCACGTATTTTAATGCAATATTATTTCACTCTTCATCTCATTTCATTTTTCATTAAATCCTCCATGATTTAATAAATTTAAAATACATTTCTAACGTTTCTATTCATTTGTATGTCGTAGTCTTTTGATGATATACGTCATTTCGTGAAAAGCCTAGACACTACATGAACTGTCGGCGTATCATATAAATTCTTGAAGTTGCACATTCTTCAAATTGTTCTACATGATCTGCCGCAAATTAGATGTTGACTGTTCATGAAGTGACTGATACCCGGCAGATTGTATTGTGTTGTGTGTTTGAGGTTAGGTTAGTTGCCATTTCGGTTGATTTATTTGCCCGGAAGCCATGCCGAGCTGTTCGTCTTGTTTATTATGGAATTTGACAATGAAAAAGACTTACTTAGTGATCATTACAAAGAGAAAGATGGAGGTTTAATTAATTTTGAGGTTATGTTCAAATATATTTGGTACGTTTCAGATTTCAGACTGCTAACGAAATTATGAATTACGAATATAACATATTAACCTAACCTACATGGCATACAGTCATTTATTCGGCTTTGCTTCATAAAATTCTTTGTAATGATCATTGAACAAGTCCTTTTCACTCTTACTTTCCATAATATACAAAACAAATAGGCAGCAAGTAATAAAACACAATCTACCGGTCTAATTTGCGGCAGATCGTGTAGAACGACTTTAAACGTCAAGTGTCGAGACGACCACGGCGTTTCACGAAATTCCTAGGCAGATTGTACAACCTCAAGAATTTACATGATATGCCGGCAGTTCATGTACTGTCTAGGCTTTTCACGAAATGACGTATTTCATCAAACGACTACGGCATATACATCAATGTCATAATGAATTCAAAAAAATAACTTAATAAAAGAAAAACACAGCAGGAGTAATTACAGAGTAATAGGCAGATCCCAGTAAAACACTAGCAAGAAAAGCAGCAATTATAACAACAGGAAGTGTCAACTAAACATTATTTTGTCCTTTGTCATATCCGTCTACTATTAAGAAAATTGTAATTATAATTATTTTGCTTTATTTGAAATCATTTCAACAATTCATTTAAGTTTGTTTTAATTACACAGGTCTACAATAATTTTGATGTTTAGGAGCTATCAGCTATTTTTGATTTATTTTGAGGCACTGATCTCAAAAATAATCTTATTTTTGTTGCATCACGTCCAGCTTTTTTACAGCACGTCATTGTACCTAAAATGTATTGTTTCATGGTATACTTTTGAAAGGTTACCGAATGGGAAATTTTTCGTCCTATTTTATTAGTGGATGCTTTGTGGTGACCTAAAGGTGCTTTGTATGTTGCTGGGACAACAGGGAGGTTATACGAAGTTCCCCTGCTTTATTTGTGAATGGGATATTCGTGCGCGAGATAGACACTGGACTCAAAAAGAGTGGCCCTCTAGAACAAGCCTTACACCTGGTAGTAAAAACATAATGAGAAATAACTTAGTTGACCCCAGAAGAGTATTATTGCCTTCTCTTCATATCAAACTGGGCTTGTTGAAGCAGTTCGTAAAAGCTCTTGACAAAAAACGGACAGTGTTAGGGTACAATATGGGTTTAAAAGTGCACTTCTTGTTTTCTCACTTGGGCTATTTTCCAGAAAATCTTGGAGCAGTTAGCGATGAACAGGGCGAGAAATTTTACCAAGATATAAAGGAAATGGAAAGGCGATACCAAGGTAGATGGAGCGTGTCAATGATGGCAGACTACTCTTGGATGTTACAACGGGATATGCCCCATAAAACACACAGCTGAAATTCCTCAGGCAAAGCGGCGAAGATTTCATTCATATTTCATATATTTTTTCAGATTTGTATTCCACTCTTGAACTAAATATAAATGTATATATTTCTATAAAATGTTTCTTTCCCTTTATCATTTCTAAAGAAACCTTACGTGATACAAAAAAATGCGTGAAATTTTCGGAATTAGCTCACCAAAATCATAAGAAATCACTTCTCAGAACCAAAACATCTGTCAAAAAGTTTTATTTTGTAGGCTAGTGTTATTTTTTTTTATTTCTAAGTTGAAGCTAATAAAATGGATATCTTAAAATACATTTTCTTCATAGCCTGAAATTGAATTTTTTCACATTTTACCTCGCATTTTATACTCTACCTTAGTCGAGAAAGGAGAATAGTAATAAATACACGTGATCAGGGCGTGTAGCAGATCCTATTGGCATTTAAATTTGGAGGGATTGAGGGAACGTAATTCAAACAATGTTTACAAAGCTTGTCAAATCATGTGCCGCTTGATATTATTGATAGTTCAATTCATCACTATCCTTCTTTCCCGGCTAAGGTATAGTAACTATTTATTTCTAACATTCTGATGCATTCTTAAAAAGATAATTAAGAGCACTATTGAACTATTAAAATATCCAATATGGCGCACATAAGAAAAGCCAAAGTTAGTGAGGTTAACTCAAAAACGAATGATGATAGAGATTTTCTGATAACATCAACGTAAGTGCCTTAAAAAACTGTCTTAACAATGTGCTTTAAAATACCACCAGACATCAAATTAGGCAGATACGGAAAGTTTTTTAAATGCACCTTTTCAGTTTTTTTAAAATAACTTGAAAGCGAAGACGGCTAGTCAAATTTCAAAAGGTCATCAAAAGGTCATAAAATTCTTCAAAAATGTCCCTATTTAAACGTTTCTCTATCTCTAGTAATAACAAAGACAGCAATGCATGCATCCCCGATTTGAGACACATTATATGTATAACTGTCAAATTATAATGTTTGTTATTATCATGAAAATATTTTTATCACTTTGTCTTTATATAACCTATGCTTTATAGCAGCCCCCAGGATTTTTAAGAGTGAGCAAGGTGACTAGATCAGTGGGAAACATGGCGCAATGCGTCAAATGAAGATTTTTTTTGTAATAAACCAAATTTAGCTAAAATTTTCTTCGAAAATCCTGTGTATTTAAAAGAAAATATTTATTTTAGTTTAATAACATCAACCAGTTTGACAAATCATCTTGTGTGGTAGTAATCTGCCGACTAAAATACTGAAATCCTTTCAATCTTTCTCATTACACATAGTTCCGTACACAGGTAATTTTCGAAAATTAAATAATATCATTATGTTCCATATTTTCAGAACATTTCACATAATATTAATAAAATTCTTTATTCTGAAAAATCTAGCCCAGAAACAAAATGGGCTATGCCAATCCTGTTGCATGTTTGTAAAATCACATTCAAGTATAGATTGTTAATTCACCGAATCTATTTATAGCAGGGATGCCAACAAAATATTGCATCTAAAAACCATAACACACTGACACCCACACATCTAATTCGCGATTAAAATCAGTTTGTTACCCCTATTTAGGACATATGAGGGCTAGGAGATCGAATACTATCCTGTGGGGAAGTGAGATGTGGCGGTGGCGGCTGTGGAATGAGGCCGAGGGGACCCATAGGGGGTCGCGCCCCCAATAGAGACGCTAAGGGGTGTGCTCCAGGGGAAAAATATCCCTGCAGGGCTGGATGGGGATACAAAGCGTGTGGATGACGAGACAAGGAGGCCATTTTCAGCTTTTCTAGTTCTGCTTCTTGAAGGCGTTTGGCTTTGGCTCGTCGGTTTTGGAACCATATTTTCACCTGCAAAGGAAAGAGAACGTTTTGAAATATTTTTCCTGGTGAATGTACATAGGGTCAGACTATTGCCAGATTAAAAATCACAAGTGAGTCTTCAAGATTTATGGGCCCGAAATTATTTAACCGTCTATCGAATGACATAAAACATCATGGAAGAGAGTGTTTTTATCAGATAAATATTATTATTCTGTATCAGAATTTTTTATTGTACCGTACATTTCTCAGAATTCTTTGTCTTCGTCTTATACAATTGTGTTTTACACTATATTTGACTTTTAGTGTAAGCTTTTATATTATTTAACTATTGTGTAAAATAGTGTTTCAATGTTTCAATGACTTGTCTCACATCATGTACATCATCAAAAAGGACCAATAAATATTTGAATTTGAATTTTGAATATTCCCTTGGCATTAGGCAAATATTATCCATATTTAGCTTGTTTTAGACAGAACTTTAATTAATAATATTAATAATAATTTTATTTACATTTAAGATACATATAAAAACATAGCATACTATATACGAAAATATCCCTGAACATATTGGATGTAAATAACAGGTTACCATGCGTAAGATTTGGATAAAATTTGGTTGAGTGAAATAAAGTAATTTTCTTTGGTAATTTTTTTTAATTTTTTATTTTTTTAACTCCTTTCTGTGGGGACAACCTACTGTTAAATTTCCCTCATGTCATGGTAGATCACGTTGCATATCTAAAACTGATTCGGGTAAATTTTTATCCAAATCGGTTAATATCTAGCTGGGCCCCCATGGCTTTGAAAATGAAGGAAAGAGCCAATTTTCGAATTTTAATATTTTGCAAATTGACATTTGAATTTTTTTTATGACCCTTCATTAATGACTAAACCCGTGTGGCAAAAGTTTTTCAAATGAAATATTTTTCAGTTCCAGGGAAATTAGAAACTTGTCACTAAAACGTAGAATTTGACGAAAATAAGGTTTTTTTTATAAAATTTCTAATTTATCTGGAACTGAAAAATATTTTATTCGGAAAACTTTTGCTGCACGCGTTTACACATTAATAAAGAGTCATACAAAAATTTCAAATGTCAGTTTGAAAAATGTTAAAAATCGAAAAATTGGCCTTTTCTTCAATTTTCAAGGCCGTGGTTGCCCGGCTGGATATTAACCGATTTGACTAAAAATTTACCCGAATCAGTTTTAGATCATAGTAACAAATTAGAAACTAGCCCATCTGCAAATTCAAATTTTCGTGTTTTTCGGCCCACCCTAATGATTAGTGTTTAAAAACTGTTTTAAAAACATTTAAAAACTGTTCAAAATGACGATCAAACTATTTTTTGACACTGGATTCTTTATTAGCATGTCAAAATCACACGAAAACGTCTTCAGGATCAATTTTGTGGCACAAAGATGTTTAGCAAATTTTGGGTACTTCTGAAAAAATGACCTTTAGGGGGTGAATGAATCCAAAATCTTAAGTGTCCTGCGGAGCAAATCATTTAGTTGGGTCTCTGGAGCAATCGTGCCGAAGAAAAATTTGTATCACAAAATGCTACGTTTTTTCAGATACCACACACACTAGTATCGTAAACTAGAGGTTTTATGGCGTTTTTTGACGCAAACCAGGTTTCAAAATACTGTTCCGTTACGCTCACAAAGTTAACATATTTTTGGTACAAATTAACTCACATCATGGTACCGACCTATTGCAGACCCATCAAATGATGTATCGTTTGAATGTTCTTTAAAAGGAGAATCAAAATAAGGAACAGTTTACCGGGTGCTCCATTTAGAAACACCAGTTTATGACGCCACATGTAAATGGATCGTCCTGTATATAGCCTGCTGTCTACTATCTTCCCGTTTTTGAAATTTTTGGTATCCTCTATAGAAGTTTACGACATTTGGACGATGCGAGGCTGAGATACCATGAATATTTTTATTTTCGTATGATGGAATATGCGGTGGAGATGGCATTGACTTATTCTTTAATAACAGGACATTGCTTACACCATAAAGTAACTATTTCAATAAGACACGCATTTCTCGTATTGATATTTTTTTGCAATGTAATCGGCGTAATATTGCTATTTTCTTATGTGGATACCAAATGTGACATTTTCTCTTTTATGACTAAATAAATTATTGTTGCCATTATTCTTCAACATTCCTGCAGAAATCAAATATTGCATATTTCTGCTTGAAGAGCTGTTATTTTAAGCTTCACATATTATCATTTTTGAATATAATGTACAGAACTTTGTTTATTAAGAATATCAAAAGCATTTTTTCTCTTATGAATTTAAATCAGAATTTGTAAACTATTAAACGGTTTTTTTTTGTTGCTTTCTTTGATTTTAAGATAATGCAAGTCATTATCATTATTTTATTTCTTTTAATGATAATCACGTTTAGTTACACAAAATGAATTTAAATACAATCATAAATCTAAATATTTAAAACTCAATTCGTTATTCTTCTTGTAATACGCCAGCGGGGTCCCACTTGATCGATTTTGATAATTCTTCTTTTACAGCAAGTAACAGATGTTTCTTACAATATTATTTTTCATTTTTTATGTAGATGGGATTTACAAACTTTTTAGTGGATTGTGTGAGTCGGAAAACGACCCGAAAAACCTGACTATTGTCTGATGCAACCAGAATAGTCCTCCCCGTTTTCGAGGATTCTGAGCAGAATTTCCCACAAACGGCCAAAAACCACCCCCAAACGGGGGCCAACGCGTATTGATCATGTTTCACGGAATCTAACTTATTAATCCCCCGTTTTCGAGCATGCCAGTTATGAGGAACACCCTGGGATGCATGCCTGACGCCCGCCCACCCCCTCAACGGTCAATAACCACCCTCTAAAGGGGTGAAAGAGCGCTCTTATCATATCACTGGACAAAAAGGTTTCCCTCCCATTTTCGAGCATGCCTAACATGGAGAGGACCACGAATCGAGTGCTTGACACCCGTTTACTACCTCAATGGCAAAAGAACACCCCTTCACATTTTCATAATGAGTGTAATTGTACGGGTTCAATGAACGTAAAAAACAAATTTAAAACAAAAAAAGAACTTATTGTTTTTTTTATACAGTGCGTGTAATTGCGGACTGGGCATGTACTTCCACGTAACGCGAGAGATATGACAACCCAGGTAACAGCAAACTCAACTATCGGCAGCATAGATTAAAGTGTCGGCGCTAGAGACCACTGAAGCATCCCCGTTCTCAGTTATTTCATTTCAGCCAGCTGGCACACGCGATGTTGCAACTCTTACTCCCTATGCCCAGCCCGCCACTACACACACTGTTTATAGTATTTTATAACGTAAGAAAATCCAATGTAACAATATATGCAGTAATTGTTTGCGTCAATAAAAATATTTTATGTAATATATTGTAATTAAATAAATCAGATGTTTCAATTATTATGTAAACCTTTTTTTCCTAAAAAATATACATTCATCTTTTTTGAGCTCCACAGTAAATGAAGATGACTACATTGTTGACGAGATCGAGGTAACATCTAATTTTTTTCCTGTGTGGCATCCTCAAAAACGGGAGGGGAGCTTTGCCCAGGGATATGCTGAGAACGCACTCTCACCATTTACGAGGGTGGGTTACCCCCGGGCACGGTGTATTAAATAGGTGGTCCGACGTACGGCACTTTCCTATTATAATAATGGCTTCATAAGTAAGTGCATGGTTTCTATTTACTTTAGTAGATGGCGCGAACAATAAGGTCCTACAATTACCTGGGCATGTGCATCGTATAACTAACATAACCTCAAATTTTAAGTTTTTTTTGTTTATTCTCACTTTTAATGTTTGTGTAGGCATTTTTAGCCTGGAGTCATACTGGCTCCAAGCAAATATTTAAAAATTCGTGCAAATAATTTTTCAATATTGTTGATTGATAAAAATAGACTGCTAATTATAGATTAGATTCCTAACCTGCAGAAAGTGTCTTATTTTATTGTGACAAACTATTTAAAACTTCATACACATTACGTTGAACTTGATTTTAGTTGAAAGTACAGGAACGAGGCAGAAATTTTAAATCTGAAAAATATATATTTTTGAGGTTAGCTGTGGCGACACGTGCAATGCTGCATGTAGTGTTGCATATATTCTTTCAATGTTTCAATTTAGCTACTTAATGTCAGATGTCACTGGACTCTTGTTTCACTAAACAAAAAACAAAAGGCCGGGAATGTATGCAACACTATATGCACGTATGCACAGAACCTGTAAAATTATCTATCTATGTGTAAGTAATGAGATAACTTATTGGTCCTGATATTTATTACATTATGTACAAAGTAAGCACTTACGAAGCGACTGTGAGGGTTGCCGTCGCATCACCTATTTAATACACCCTACCCCCCGGGAAGGAGGAATTCCACCATTACCATGGTGTTCAGCATCCTGAAAAACGGAGGATCACCAAGTAAGTGTTCCTCAAACAATTATAATACGCGTTAATCCCCGTTTGGGGATGGTTTTTGGCCGTTTGCGGGGGTGGGTCACTCCAACGAGAAATTCTGCCAGCAACTACGGTGTTCGGCATCCTCGAAAACGGGGGATCACCAAGTAAGAGTCCTTCGAACTAATACTATACGCGTTAACCTCCGTTTGGGGATGATTTTTGGCCGTTTGAGGTTTGAGAAATTGTGCCACAACCACGGTGCTCAGCATCCTCGAAAATGGGGGATCACCAAGTAAGAGTCCCTCAAACATTATAATATGCGTTATGGGGATTATTTAGCACTTTGTTGTGTTTGTGATTTTACTTTTTGGGTGTTGACACTTTCGTTCTTTATATGGAGTTTGGTATCGATGGTATATTGTTTTTGTCATTTTTATTTTTAAATTTAACAGAAATACATCTAAGCTAAATAAATGACTTAGTTCAAACATATTACTCTTTCTGTAGAAATTTTTAAAAGCGTAAGTAATTTTTTTATTGTAAATAATTATTAGAATCCACTTTTATAATGTCTCTAACTTTTTTAGGTAATACTCATACAGTCCGCCATAACCAATTATACTATACGTAATTCCTTTAGGACGTAAGTAATTTACGTTTAGATACATTTTTAAAGATTCAAATTTTGCCAAGCAGTTTCTAACTTTTTTTATTATATTTTGTATTTGCATATTCCACTGAAAATATTTGACTAAAATTATGCCCAGGTATTTAACACTTTCATATCTTCAATTTCTTAAATTCTCTTTAATTATAATAAAGCATCCAAATCGGGTGTGTATACTATATGATGTAAACACCATAAAGGTTTTTATTTTAACGTTAATTTATTATTGTCAAACCAACTTTTTATTTGTTTGAATTTGTACGGCTTTATATAGAACTGCTGTATCACCAGCAAACCTAATGATTTTTCAGAATTAAAAGCATTAGTGAATAGACTGTTTATATAAAATGAAAGGGAATTGGTCCTAAAACGAATCCTTGTGGGACATATGTCACTATTTCCAGGTTATTAATTACATCATCTATTTTAAGTTGTGTCCTCATTTAGATAACTTTTAAGCAAAGTAAATTTATTGCCTCTCAGATCATATAATTATATAATTTATCTAGTGTTCATTTGTGACATAGAGTATAATGAGTATGATGTTTTAGAAAAATTTACAAATATGCAAAGACACGGTGTTTTCTTATCTAATGCTAAATATATATTTAGTTAATGCGGTTATTGCATTTTCTGTCTGAGTATTACGTCAAAGAAACAGTTAGAGGGCGTTTTTGACAAATGACGAATAAGAAAAAAAAATATAAAAATAATAGTGTATTAGGCTGACGTTTCGGACGCCAAATCTGTTTCCTTTTTCAAAGCTTTATTACGAATATGTTTATGTGCTGTGTTTATTTAATACACAGCACAGCTAAGAATATATTTGACAGAAGACGCCAACAAGAAAAACAAAAATATTTAAAAAATGCCCCAATTAGACAATATTTAAAAATTTGGTTACACTACATCTAAATCATAGGCAATATTCCATAGTCAAAAAAATATGCTGCATACATGTGTAATACCAAACACCCAATTCCTTATAATGTTCTTACCTGCGTTTCTGTCAGCCTTAAGGAACTGGAAAATTCTGCCCTTTCTGCTATACTAAGATATTGCTTATCCCTAAATTTTTTTTCTAAAGCTAGAAGTTGTTGGGTGGTAAACGGAGTCCTAGGTTTTCTATTTGGTTTGTGTTTTCTTAAATTACATTTTAATTTCGGAGGTTCGCCGTTGGAGTCAACTGAAATAAAAAAAATGCAGTTAGTAAATGTAAGCTCAAACCTCTACAGATTCAGAAAGTGTTTGTTTTGGTATTGCAGTAGTTTCAAGGATTTAACCGACCGCCCACAATAAAGACTTCTACCAGTACTCTAGCAGAGGTAACACTTTCCGATTCTGTATATTAAATATTGACTCTGTGCAGACTCTTTATGTATATAATGGAAGTTTTGAAAAAATATATATTAAAGAAATTTAAATAGTACTCGACATGAAAACCATAGTACATAAAGTTTGGTTATTTCATAGTTAGTGTCAATCTAATAACAAATTTTGATGAAAGTTTTCTTCGAGGAACTACTTTATATATAGAGGTTGTCACCGAGGGAAGAGGCATTATTTTGGGAATATCAGGACTTAAACTTTAGTACGAAAATTCTATTAAACAACGATCCGGAAATAATTCCAAATAGTAAACAAAGGGAAGGGACAGAACTGGAACTAAATGGGGTAGAGAAGTGAGGGAGGGAGGGATGTGAGAGACAGACCGTCAGCGTTCTCCAAAAATAGGAATTTAAAAAAACTGTTTAAAATAGATGGAACAATACGTAACCAATACATATTGCTGGATGATTTTGGCTGAAAATGTCCATTAAAAGTATGTGCGACTGATAGTTGGATTCAAACAGGAAACGTTATTATATTTGATTAAAATTACCAACAGTCCCCTTAAAATACGGTTATAAAGAGTTTTCGATTTTTAAATTAAAAAAGCCGTCACGTGCGAATCGAACTTGCGTGAGGAGGAATCAGTGCTGTAAATAATATACAGGGTGTCCCTCTTAAGTGCGGGATACGTTTACAACTTTTTTATTCCGTTTGATCTCAGTTTGACTTAAGCTTCTTGAGCAATTCTGAAGAACTTTATTAGTAAAATGTTTGGATGAAAAAATGTCTAATATGATTTTTTTAAATTTTTTCCTATATTTTGATATCGTAGGTATAGCTTTGCAGTTGAAGGCCGAACAGATTTTTGGCTAGAATGGCTAATGTTTTCTATCTTTGGGGAAAGTTTGCTTCGAATCGGATAAAATCTAAAAAGGTTATAATGGTTTTATACTTTTAAGTGGGATATGCCGCATCTATAGCAACAACTAAATTGAAAACTCGCCTTTTTACAAATAAAACTTGAAAATTGCTTTTGCTGATCATTTTAAATCTCAGTGGGTTAATTTTTTTGTAGTGACCAAGACGCTAAGTTCATAATGCCAAAAATTAGGGGAAAAAATAATTTTTTGTACAATGATTACACAAAATAAAAAAAAGTGGTCGATCCGGCGGACTAGACCAGGGTATCCTTATGTATTTGGACACGCTGAATCCGAAGTTAAAATTATCAGATTGCCTCGTTTTTCACCCCCAACCCCAAAAAAACACCCCCCAAGAAAATGGTCTGTTCGGTGGAACAGACCATTTTCCGAAGTCAGAATCCGAAGTCAGAATTTTCATATTGGTTCGTTTTTCACCTCTAACCCCAAAAAACACCCCAAAACAAAAAGGAAGTGGTCTGTCTGGCAGATTATACCAGTGTCTCTTTATATATTTTGACGTGCTGAATCCGAATTCGAAGTCAGAATTGTCAGGTTGGCTCGTTTTTCACACATAAGCTTAAAAACACCCCCAAAACAAAGAAAAAGTGGACTTATACCATATCCTCACCAAGTGCATAAGGATATACTGGTATGGTCCGTCGAACATACCATTTGGCGCGGGGGGAGGCAGACTTTTTTGTTTTGTTTTGTTTTGGGTGTGTTTTTTTTGGAGTTGGGGGGTGAAAAATAAGCCAACTCTGAGTTCCCATTCGGTTTCAGCGGATCCAAATACGTAAAGATACACTGGTATGGTCCGCCGGACAGACAAAATTTTTTGGGGGGTGTTTTTTTGTGATTAGGTGTGCAAAACGAACCAATCTGACAATTCTGACTTCGGATTCGAATTCAGCGGGTCCATATACATAAAGATACCCTGGTCTGGCTCGCCGGACAGACCACTTTTTTTATTTTGTGGGGCTGTGTTATTATTTCTTATCCCGAAAGGGTCAAAAGTGAAGGTACTTCATCCGCCTAAGTTTTAAATAAAAGAAAAAATAGTAGAGAATATGTTTACTTTTTTTTCTGTAACTTTAAGCAAACAAAAAATGATTCACTCAAAAAAATAGATTTTATGAACAAATGAAATTTTTTATTAAAACTTAGATATTAATGATAACATAAAGTTCGTTATAGCTTTCGTTAGGGTCCTAATTTTCCAGCCATTCCTGAATTTTTCAAAATTTTCGACCGAATACTTTTGGAAATAAATGGGAAGCGTAGCGAAAATGAACATTGTCAAAGAATGTAAAAAAATCTTTTTGTAATTCATGTTTCTAGCTATAATAATTTTAGCAATAAACCACCGTGACAGATGGACGGACTAACGAGTCATCCTATGCTTTGCATGTTTGGGTAGGGCACTCTATAAATAATACAACAAAACATTTAATTTTAATTCCACCTTCTATCTCTTAAGGTTAGTAAATTATCAATGATCTACATGTTTTTAGAATACCCTTGGTACATTGTACGGTGATTGTAATGGTACGGCCATGCCGAACTTGCTTTCTCACGTGACTGAAAAATGTTTTTCATCAATAAATGCAGAATTTCCGGGAAAAAAAACAATAAAGGCTTATTGTTAGGTTTGGAATATACTAATGTATAAAATTTAAGCAAAATATTTTCAGCTGTTTTCGAGAAAATCAATATTTTTCGATTTTCTTACATCAGTAAACTGCCTTTAGGTGAGTTTTCTCGAGAAACTACTAATGGCATATTATTAGGCTGGTAATGTACTTCTAATATACAAAATTTGAGCAAAATCGCTAGAACCGTTTCTAAAGTACACTACTTAGTTTACACTACTTAATTTTAATTTTTAATTTTAAGGTTATTTGAAAAACTTCTTTATCTATATATATAATAAATCTTTAAAGTTGACGTGTCTGTACATTGAAAATTTGCAAAAAACTAATTTGGGGTGATGTAAGATGAGTAATAGTATGGTTAGGTTAGGTAGGGTTGATTGTGAGTGCGGTATGACAGACTCTCCACTGCGAGGTTAGATTAGGTTAGAGGTTAGATTAGGGTTAGATTAGCTACTATCTGTGGTGTGTTTATTATTATTATTGTTATTGATATAAACCCTCCTTCGCGACCATGTGGTCTATTGTGGCTTACTCCTAATTATATTTCACACAATAGGTTCAGCTTTTTAATACAGCTCACTACCTTACTGAGTGAGGTTCTCCAGGTCCTCTGATAGCAGTTGCCCTTTGCCAGAAAGTGGGAACCTGGTTCTTTCTGCAGCAGGACAGGTACATAGAACGTGCGCTGCCATTTCATCCTCCTAAAAACACAGTCGGCATTCAGCGTTGTCCGCTATTCCGAGTTTGTGTAGGTGGTGATTTAGTCTGCAGTGTCCAGTGTATAGGCCAATTGGAGTTCTTAGGTGTACCCTATTTAACTCTAATAGTTTTTTAGTTCTTGATATCAGAAGGTATGTAATACACTCCTTTGATAAACGAATCCTGGTAGTTCTTGCCAGTACTGGAGGATTTTCCTCTTGGTCCAGGCTAAGATGGTTGTTTTCCCAGTGCTTGCCGATATGCCAAGCACTGGTTCTGGTCGAATAAATTTTGATACCGCACCTTCCCTGGCTAAGGAATCGGATATTTCGTTGCCCTCCATGCCAGAGTGGCCCGGTATCCAGATCAGAGTTAATTTGTCGTATCTGCTCAATCGGGTTAGAGCCTTTTGGCAGTTCCAGTCCAATTTAGAATTGCAGCGATGTGACTCAAGAGCTTTGAGAGCTGCTTGGCCGTCTGAAAAGATTCTTATTGATATGTGTCTAGGATGCATCTGTTCAAGCCTCCTTGTACACAGTTCAATGGCATTATTATCCAGGCTCGAAATAATTCTTACCTTTGGTCTGCGACTGTATGCTCCAGCTCCAACTCTTCCAAGGGTTTTGGAGCCGTCTGTAAGCCAACAGATGCAATAGAAATAATATACATTTGGGTAGTTTTTAGATTTTTTGTCTGTTTAAACGCGTATCATGCAGAAACTACCTAACCAATTTGAATAGGATTTCACAGGCAAATTTATCTACCTTGGAGTAACATTTAATTTTAATTTCATCGAAATCAACTTACTCTAAGCCAAGTTTTATGAAAATCGGTTTAGTAGAACCGGAGATACAGCTTAATCTCTAGAATAAGCGTATTTGCACGGCATAAACTTTCATGATTAAACTCCTGAAATATTACAGAAAATTCGAGAGCATTCTGGAAGATACCAGCTGTGCGTTGCGGTGTGAACCTCAGTGACAGTTGCTTTTCCCACGGACAGATCTACGTAGCTCTCTCCTGTCAGTGACGCAAACAATCTCTTTGTACATGTCCCTGGTGATTCTACCTCGAACGTCGTTTACAAAGAAGCTTCTTAGGTAATTTCAAAATTCCACGTGAACGTAGTCGTGGACACAGCTAGTGTATTATAATATATTTATAAGTTGATTATAGATCGAATTTAAACGAAATTAGTCAGTTGGTTTCGGCGCTAGGCTAAACGAAGGCCATATACTCTTTTAAAATCATTTTGTCAATACCTGGGGGTGCTATAGATCAAAATTTGTCAAAAACTCGAGGTCGAATATTTGAACAATTACAATATTTTCTTCGTTAGTGTATATAGATGTGTGTATATATAGTGTATATATATGTCAAATATGTAAAGGTTTTCTTTTGCTTGATACCAATATTATTTTTCTAATCACGCATATTTTTTGTGATACCTTTTTCGTCAATAGATCGCCATTTATTATTTAAAAGCGGTAAAATATTTATGAAAATATTTTGTGACATGTGTTATAAGTTCAAGAAATAAAAGGAAACATCTTTGTTTTACTATTAACAAGGATGATTTTACACACAATGCAGTTTTCCTACTACAAACAAAGAATTTACTCAGTCAAAAAACATCTTTTTTATTTTATTTATGAATTTAAGTGATAATAATGAATAAGAGCTGCACCCCAACCCATAAGTAAGTTGTGCAATGTCATAATGAAAATACCAATACATATTCCTTCTCTATATGCACATATTATAATCATAATATTTCCCGATACTCCCAACTGTCGTTAAAATAAATTACTATTACAGCAATATCTTTCTAATATATGCAACTATGTTTAATCTAATTTATTATATGTAATAAATATACTGAATCGTTGAATTTCAAATAATCGGTCAAATTATGTTGTTATGTTAAGTCGGTATACAATTAAAATTTAATAATAAAACAATTTATCATGCGACTTTAATAAAAAACTGATGTATCAAATTAAACATTAATGACAAAATGGCTATTAAAATTTATTAATCATTATATCCATTGCAATAAATTTTATTGATGCTAACAGTATGGAAGTTTATTAATAAACATACAGAGTGTTACAGCAATGATGCCAAACAGTACCGGTACACAATTTGTTTTCCAATCGACCTACGTTATTGAGTTATGGACCACTAACATTATGGAGTGAAAATGTTTCAAATTAGAATTTGCATTGAACGAGAAGGAACTCAGAGTGTCCTTGTTGTAGAACCTTGCTGAAAAATAGCAAAAAATCGACTAAGAAAAATTTCATCGAAAAGGACGTTATATGGCATAACTGACCAAGTTTCCGACATCAGTGCGGAAATTTTGTATAAAAAGACTTTTTCATGTCCGCGAAGACGTATTGTGTCAGAGGTGAAAAATTCGAAAGTACGCCCAATTTTTGGTCGCTTCACGACATATCAGTATCTATAGGTCATTTTTAAGGCCAAAATCGATATTTTTTAAGTACCATAAATAAATAATTGGCCCTATGAATGATGAAAAGAGATACCCTAAAGCTGTTGATTCTTTTACCTGCCACCTGAATTGGTGCACGTTCCTACCTACATGGAGGTACGATCCCTTAATAATTTAGTGAATGTCTTAGTTGCGCTTTGTACGTATACAAATAAATATAAAGTTTAAAAGTGTGTCGTCAGTGTAATATTGAAAATTTTTGTTTTGTAACAATTTTTGCATTATCGTTTGGGCTTGTATACATTATATTTCTAATGCAAATCCTTACAGACTATCTGAAAAATCGGTGTCGCAATAAGAATGGAACCCATGCATTTCTCTGGAAACAAAAATAAATAAATACGCACATTTAAGAAGGCATACAAAAAATTCGCAGGATTAAGCAGCAATAATTTACAGATATATTGTTAAAGAATTTCTTTCTCTTTAATGTGGCGTATACTTTATCTGCTTATACTTGCCATATCATCTACAAATACACATTTTATTAAAAGGTTTTATTAAGTTTGGAAATCTGTATAATTTACGTATGTGTCAAATCTTCTTCTTCTTCTTTGGCATTACAACCCTTGGTGGGTTTTAGCCTGCTTCACCAATTGTCGCTATTCGTCCCTATCATCTGCCTTTCTTCTCCAATTCCTTACTCTCATAACTTCCAGATCCTTTCTAACAGCATCTAACCACCTTTTCCTAGGTCTTCCTCTTGCTTTCCTTCCTGGGAGTTTCCATTCCACCACTTTTCTTGGCCACCTTTCCTCTCTCATTCTCTCCACATGTCCTAACCATCGTATTCGCTGTGCTTTAACAAACCGTACTATATCTGCCCCGTCTATCAGCCTATCTATTTCATGGTTCATCCTGATTCTTCAGCCGTCTTCTTCCCGTACTGGGCCAAATATCTTCCTTAATATTTTCTCCTCGAATATTCTGAGGTGCATTTCATCCGAGACATATGCCAATAATTTTAGAAACTTTTTAGTGGATATTTCGATAATTTTATTACATGATGAGTAACTCCAATGCCTTGTCTTACCCTCATAGAAAAATCAACATGTTATCAATTATTGTTACTGAGATATTAATTTTTATGTTATACAACTTTTCTGTCAAAATTTTAGGAAAAAAATTAGTATCCCCGGAAATATTAATTTTAGCTATAGGAAACCTTTAACGAAATATTCTTTAAATTAACTGCAGAATCTAAAAAGAAATTGAAAATGGGGGCATTTCATTTAAAATAACAAAGTTAGGGTCAACTTCCGGAAATGCCACCATTTTGAAAATATTTTCGTTAAATAGATCCTACACCATTAGGCCTATACCCAAATTTTCAGATCGATCATTTTTCTTTCTCGATATACTTCTAATAGATGCCCAAAAAAATCACTCTGTATATGCGACTTTTTGAATACATTTAAGAAATCGTTTTATTTTATTGGTTTTTTATAACAATAATAACAAGCAGTAAAGTTTGTGCTTTATAACGCAATTAAATGAAGCTTCAATAAAACTGTTTTATTTTGGCGGTACCGAATTTTCTTAGAGGCTGCGGAAATACTTATACAGTTATTTTGTAATGGTTGCAATAAGCTTTATAAAATATCAACAGTGACTGAATTATTTTATAAGATGGTGCCAATTTTACAGTTATAGCTGTCGTAATAACGTTTCTAAATCGTTTTTGACAGTAATGCTGTTTTATAAAATTTATGAAATACCAAATTGCTAGTTGGGATACTACACCCACATTTCATCTAAAGTGGGATATAAAGAAAAAGAAATTTTACAACGAAGCAAAGAAAGTACTGTATATAGGATAGATTAATTTCTAGCTAATTACATTGGGTAGTCCGCAATTAGCCTTAAATAAAAAACGCCTTCATATTCGTAAGCGAACATAACTACAGGTAGCCATCATTAGAAAACTGTTTTATAAATGATAATGATGACAAATTATTAATAAATTCATACTCTATGTACGTCTGTGTTGATGCAATTACGAGCTAATTGTATGTTATTAACATTTTAATTAATGTTGGATTAATCCACTTCCTATGGCTGTGGGTAGATGGATCGTTGAAGTCAGACCCGAAGTTGGCTCGGTTTATAAATTGTGACATTTCACATAATGAGCTTTTTATATGGTTTCGCTAGCAGGATATTGCAATATAGGGGCAATTAGCTGTTTATGGGCCGTACACTTAGTATATTTGTATCTTTGACTTTATAAATATCGTTAACAGAAATGCTATGGTTGTTTTCTACATATTTCTAGATAGGCCAGTCGTTTCAGTTCAAAACATCAAACTAATTGTAAAATAAATAAACTAAGTTTTTTTACACTTAGAATAATATTCCCAACAACATATCAAAAGTGTAGGAAAATCTAAGTATGGGATATATTAGCTATATTGGCCGACATCTTGGATTTTCTCTCGAAATCTATAAAATGCGTATATTGCTCCGATTAACCTCAAATATATATCAAATAGAACCAGGAACGTTATTTAAAGTAGTTTAAAAAGATTTTTACCACTAATAAACTTGAGAAAGTCATTTGATATGTTTGTTAAGGACCTCGCAAGTGATGCGAGCTGCGCGTAGTCTCTGGTGGGCGTTCGGGCTTTTTCGGGGATCGCCATGACTCTTTGTTTTCGGTCTTCGTGATATTACGAAGCAAAGGAAAAGAAGGAATAAACAAAGCAAGTGAATCAAGAAGAAGTGATATACGAACTCGAGAAAGACAGTCCGTTCACTCCAAATGTAGGAAAATATGGTGTAATCCAAACAACATTGAGGCATTTAAAAGGACAAAACTAGCTGCTTGTACTAATAATGAACCTGTGCTTCGATCACAAGTGGGAAAATTTCAATTCAATAAGCATTGCCTGTTTTGTGAGCAGGAAGCCAAATTCGATGACCATAATGAGTGTATACACCAGTAGAAACGATGAATGGAGTAAACAAGTATTGGCAAGACTTGTATTTGTTGAATATCTTCCAGCCGTAGATGCGGTTTACTACAATCTATGTAATGTAAATTTCAGAAATGGAAAAGCAATTTTAACAAGTTATGTGAAACAAATTGAAGCAAAAAAATGAAAAGCTGCAACTGAGAGGCCAACCACAGCAAGACGATAGAACAAATGGTTTTTTTGCTATCATAGAATACCTCAAAAATAATGATGAAGGTCAAATAACCATGTGTGACTTAGTGGAAAGAATGGAAGCAAATCTGTAGTCTTCTGGATCGGAATATCATCCATATTCTGAACAGTATATGAAACAGAAAGTTACAGAATTATTAAGTGATAATGTAATATTTACAAATATGAAAGGACGAATAAATGTCACATTGCGAGCAAGTGCTTCTTCAATTCTTCATCAATACTACAATACTCCAAAAGGAGATAATGAAGAGGTAGAAAAACAAAGAATAATTGAAACAGCTGCAAAATTTATTAGGAACGATGTGAAATCGTTTCAAACCTCTAATTAATATTATCCACTGACTGAAGATATGGCTTCTGTAGACAAAGCAATGAACCTGTCGCCGGACAGTCTTCAAGTGTTTATAAGAAACCAGCTTCTATAGGTCAAGCGATTATGCAAGCAATAAAACCACGATTCTTTGTAGCACCTCTCCAATTGGGACTCGCAGTGTAAATGCACCACCATTTTTGTTAAAGGTTCTTGATAGATTCTTTACACCAGCAAGGTTTCTTCTCCTCCTATAGCGAAGTACAGAAGTATGAAAGGAGTGCATCAACAATATCAAACGTTGATACATTGATAGATTCGCATCAGTTCGTTCAGTATGTTGCAGACAACATTGACCACAACATTAAGACACTTGATGGACATGGCACCTTCCATGGTATGGGTTCCATAGCAGCAGTAACTCCTGGCAAGATCATATCTAGAGCTGTTTCCAAGAGGGTAATCACAACACACGATCTTATTACTGCAGGAAGAATAAAAATTATACAGTATCAGACACGACAGTAGTGTTTTAATTGCGTTAGTAGTTTTTTCAAAGAGTGTACAGTAATTTAAACGATTTTGTGCAAGTTTAATAAAGTTTATTTAAAAACTTATAAGGTATCATTATATTGTTCATAAATTACCTTCCTTTATTATTAACATTTTGTAATAAATGGAACATTATAGAAACAAAATTACATAAAGTCTTTATATGATTCCTGGTTCAAAAAACTTTCTATTTGGTAAATATTTGAAGTTAATCGAAGCAATATATGCATTTTATAGATTTCGAGAGTAAATCCAAGATGTCGTCCAATATAGCGACTTTCCCATACTTAGATTTTTCTAGACATTTGATATGTTGTTGGAGATATTATTCCAAGTCTAAAAAACCTTAGTTTATTTATTTTACAATTAGTTTGATGTTTAACCTTTTGATCACCTAAAATGACTCGCCTAAGACTGAAAATGATTATTAATGATATTCTCCTAATCGTTTTTTAGATTTAGCTCTGTAAGGGTATAGCTTGGAAATCCACATAGTAAACTCTATGATTGTTTTCTTTTTTAATATTCATTGTAGAAAAAAAATTTAATTGTACAGAAATGTGTTTCATAATACTTTAATCCCAAGTATTAAATATAAAAGTCTGCCTATGCATGTATGTGTGTCTACCGTTTCTTGTAAACACGATAATTTGAGTTAGACTACAAATTTCAGTTTCAGATTCGATACATATGTGTTTTTATGGTAAAGGATTTCCTATTGAAATGGGCTATATCTGTCATACAAGATGATTAACAGAGTGGCATAGATTATCATTTTCTATATAAACTATGTTTTATTTAATTTTTAGAGCAAAATGTTGCTGAAGTTTTTTATTAAACACAAGAAAACATGAACAAGTATGAGACCAACAAATGTGTAATATACCGGGTGTTAACGGAATCATTAGACAAGCCATTATTTCCAGAGTTTTCAAGATATAAGTCTTAAATTTGGCAAGAATAATATATACCGAAAACGGCAAATTTTTCATAATTTGACACTTTTCCATCACTTCCGGTTTCCCTGGAAATGACCACAACTTTGAAATTTTAAATGGAACACCCTGTACATTTTTGTATTTTTGGATTCCGGAGATGATTTTAATTACGACTCCGTTGTTTTAAAAATATATTGAAACTATTTGATTTTTTTAGGGCTATTTTTATTTCTGCTTTTGAGGATATATAAAAGAAGCTAAGATCTCAAAACATTTTTTTGACATTGGCCACCCTCATTACCAACCCCCACGCCATTATTAAAGGTGGTGAAAAATCAAAATGTGATGTAGTGTGTGTACAAGAACCAACAGATACCTACACACTAATTCTCACCACCACCCAGCATAAAAACAGGCCGTCGTTAACACACTAGTACATAGAGCAAAGCAAATTTGCGACACATAATATCTCCAAGCAGAATATTGGACCTTAAAATCATCACTACAGAAAAATGAATACAAACCGAAGGGCATAGACAACGCAATAAAGAGGCGAGATACAACTAGAACGGAAGAAGAAAAAGAAGAAAAGAAATACATGGCAACAGCTTACCTACCATATATACAAGGATGTACTTATAGAATCGGAAGAGTTTTGAAGAAAAAGAACATCAAAGTAATATATAATGCGAAACAGAAGGTGGCACAATATTTGAACTGGAAACACCAGGAGTACCTATATAGCATTCCATGTTCCTCCGGATAAGTTTACATCGGAGAGACCGAACGACATATAAACACCAGAGTCAGAGAACACTTTAGCAATACAAAGAAGGGAAATTCTATAAAATCAGCAGTTGCCAAACACTCAGAAGAAACCGGCTATTTGATAAGATTCCACATGACAAAGAAATTAGCTAACACTAAAAATAATTGGCCATGAAGATACAGAAATGACATTAAAATAAATAAACATCCGAATAACTATAATCGTAACACCGGACTACAGTTGCTAATAACGTGGAAGACAATGTTCCGCATGAGCAATGATCTGCAAAACGCCTCCTGATAACTTGTATATATAGAGAAGCTTAGTCGAGCACTTCGCTTTAAAAGAAGACCACGACAAGATGGTCGAAACGTCAAACACTCAACCAAGCTACGCGGAAGATGACCCGGAAACCAGCAGCCAGATAATTGAGAATACCCTATTTTGACTGTCATTTTTTCAACATGGCGGCCGTGGCGGACACGATATTTTTGTGGAAAATATCAATTAATGATAGGGGCCCAAGTAACAATTTAAGTTTTATCACAATCTACAAGAAGATACAGAAGAGGTTATTAAGTCTATATAATAAAACTGATCGTAAAACTGTTTATACTTTATAAATATCTTCCTTAAAACTATCAATAAAACCAATAGTACTTTAGAACCCAAATCTGCAAGATGTTTTCAAGTCTACCATGAAACCTTTTATAAAATCTTCTTAAAACCGTTAGTACTTGCAATCAAATTTTAAGCCTGCTTTGAGAACATCATAAATAATTGTGTCTTTAATAATTCTTTATCGAAAACTTGTTGCAGTTAAACTGTCTAAATCAGAAAATGTCGCCAAGTAATAAAATATGTCTGCCTCGATTGAAATATCTGCATGTGCTGATGTTTTATTTGATATTAATAAACAACCCAGTATCAAAAAATTGTCAACGCAGACCACTTTATTGATAAAGTACTTGTATCAAAAAACTTTTAAAAAAATCACTCGCCTTTCATTTGTCAGCTTATTAATTATTGTTTACAATTAATAAAAAAAAATAGTAACTCTAGTTTTAGCTTACTCAGTATGATTTTGAGCTTTTTAGAGGTTTATATGATATATTAACACATTTTAGATAGTTGCAGGCTAAATGTAAACAGTAAGAATAAGAAAAATATACCTAAAAACTGTTGGCCCAACTTTGTTCAAACATGTCTGCCATAGTTAACAGAAAAAACATGGCTGAAAAATTAATAAAACCGTTTATTTTAATCGAATACCTTATTAAGAGTTTGTGGCTTTAGGAAATATTTTTATAAAACAAAAGGTTTTGTTAAATTCCAATTGCTCCACTTTATTACTATTTTAAAGCCTGTAAGACTTTACACAGCCTTACTACTCTTCTTAAAAACCCTTAAGATTTGTCTCTGACAATCTTTAATCCAAATGTATTTAGATAACATAATCTAAAAAAACATTTATTTCGTGTGTCTTTGAGTGTGTGATCAGAAAATGGCGTTTACTGTACGTTATATGCCCCCTCTCTCAAAGTTTAAAAGCTTAAGTGGGGGAACCAAAGGATTTATAAGTGCTTTTTAAAGATCAAAAAGTTTTAACGTAGCTTAATAAAGCTATCAAAAAACTATTAGGTTTTAAGGAACCTTTACCAATTATATTATCGTTAAAAGCAAATAGTATTTATGATAACATATATTAAGGGTAAGACTACTTAGAGTTATTAGTTTTATTGCTTGATCATAAGGAGTACTTACACATTTTAAAACTCCCATAAAACCTAAAGATTTATAGATGTCTACCACAAAACTTAAAATATTTAAAATCCACTATAAAACTTAATGAGTTTATTGGGGTTTTGAATAATGCAGTAATTAAGCTATAAATCCAATACGCCTTAAAGAGCAAAGAGGTTTAACAAATTGCTTTAAAGATAACTTGAAGGCCTTTTTAAATACATATTATCTGCAGATAAATTGGTATGCACGAGAGAAATAATAAAACCCAGTTCGGTTTATTTACCTTCTTAAATCTGTGATAAAACCCGATAAATACTTGTTGGCATTTAAATTGTTATAGTACAAAAAAGGAAGTCTCTTGTAGGTAACCCCCGTTTTTTTGTTCTACAGACTGTATGTATTTTTAAGCCAATGAACAAATATAAAAAAAAAGTACTCTCGACATTGAGAACTTCCACTTTTTGAAATATTTTTTTTGCCGGTTAATGAGATAAATCGTATAATTTGTTACAGTTCGAGGGCCATTGGATAATGCCTCCTCACATTTTCTTTAATTTTGCCATACGGCAATTTGGCTACATTTAATTCTATTCTACAACTAATTATTTCAAAGCTCATTTAAAAATGACGTAGTCTTGAAAATGTTCCAAATCCTCAAAATTAAAATATTTCAACAGGATATGAATACAAACACGACCAGGATAAAACTAATTAAAACTTTAACTGCCATTGCTCAATATCAAAAATATTTATTACTGTTTCGATAATCTTTTAATTCCATTTCAACAAAACAAACATATTAAAAATGTAAAACTTACATTTTCAAAGGCGCAGATAATTTGTTTTGGACAGGTGTTCTATTTATATTTTGGTATTATTAGAAGCGTTGTGATTTTGTTGATTATTATGCAGGAAGGAAGTGTGTCGTAAATAACTAATTGGTTTTTGTTTAAAAGATGTATCTAATGTAAGGCTTATTTAATCGATAATTAGGCGACTGGCCTTGCTTCTCTCTTGATTGAAGATTTATAGCTCTGGTCCAGCTTAAAACATTTAAATATGTTACTGGACAATTTTAACGATTTAGTCGATTTCTACGTGAGATGACTTTTAAATTTATCATCTCAAGTGCGTTTTTGTAATAGTAATCACAAAATTAGTCTCAAAATGTAAGTCATCGCTAACAGGAATTAAATAAATAATTTTATACTATTATTATGATGAATTTACATAATCTACAGGGTGTCTCACATAGATCAGCATCTTCCAACCAAACAAAATCTATGATATAAATAATTGCATCGTCTCACAGTGGGGCAGAAATTCGATAACGTGACATTTAATCGTAAAATGAAACGAGCTAAAGTACTATACGTTGTTGACATATGGCAAGAGAGCATATCAGTGTATCATTTGCGCCACTATCTAACTCCATTTAAGATCACCTCGCCTACCACCAGCTCCACGAAACTGTTGTTGTTAAGTAGTATTTGCGTATGATCGATGCGCTAAATTTGATACAACTTTTAAGTGGATAAACTCATTTATATCTGTAGTGTTCTACTTAATTAACTATGGATCCAATACCGTCAGGTGTTTACTCAATATATTACGTTGTTTTACTATAATTGTTTAAATTATATAGTAATTATAATTTCAAAAACAAGCCTACGCAAATATATCAATAAACTCCAATATATTTTGTAACCATAGGAAAAGTTTACTTTCACATACGTCCCCATTGTGAATTTGATGTATTATTATAGGTGAACCATTTTAGTTTAAAAATTAAAGTCAAACTAGTACTCATGTGTACTCCTTAAAATTTTCTTGCGATTTTAACTAAAAATTTTGACATACGCAGTTTGAATTTGTCAAACCAGCGAAACCAGTGTGCCCGCTTACTTACTTTCCGTTAAAATTCATCAAATTTATAAATTAATATACCTATTACAAGCTTTAAAACAATTAGTTATCAAAATTAGGAAAAACCTTACATGTAACACGTTAGGAAAATGCATTCTCGTTATAAGGGCAACACAAAAATAAAACAAAAAAATGTCGTTGCTTTTTAGGCCAGTAATCTTAAAATCAAAATTGGAAATAATTGCTACACAAGGTTTTATTATTTTAATGGCTTCATGTGTTGCCTAATATATCTATCCTAGGTCCCCCCCCCCCCCGGCGGAGTTGTGTTTAAGTGGTGGGGGGTAAAAATGTACTCCCACAAGGCGTATTTTTGGGGTTTTACGGTTATATCTCGTAAAGGACTCACAATATCGAAAACATAGTCCTATTAAAAGTTGTAGGGCATGAAATTCTGCATTAAATCCTGCATTAAATTCTGCATTGAATGAGATGCATATTTTTTGGACCACCCGTTCCCATACTAATGCTCATCAAAGTTGGACAAGTTTTACATATTTATGAAAAATGTGTTATTTACACTGTAAACATAGTACTATAGCACTCCATTGTACTAGTCTTGTACTTAGTAAATATATAAAATATTAAAATTGTAGAATATATAAAAAGATAATATTAAAAAATGGTTTCATATAGAATATGATGAGATCCATTCAACTGATATAAAGATGGAGGCAGGATAAGAAACACAATTCTTGAAATCAATTAGTGATGATTATATTTTATAATAACAAAAATTGTAATTAAAGGTATGAAGAGGAAAAGGAAAATAATAGGTAGGTACACAAATTTCACAGACTGATTCTCGTTGGGCCACTCCGCTCCTCGAAATCTGTAATTTCCGATACGGAGTCCGTCGGCCCATCACTAGGCTCCTGAAAGTCTGTAATTTTCGTTGCCCCATATATGCAGTCCAGGTCTTCGTCAACATCTGGTTCGTCAATTGCATCTGGTTGGAGGGAGTTAGTGCAGGAGTTCACCTTGTAGTTGGCACAAATCAATGAGCAATTACTCCCAGCCTTCCAACAACCACCGGCACATCCCTTGTTGCATTTGCAGAAAATTGTGGAGAGAAGAGACTCTAGAGCTAGTTCCTTGGAGGTAGGAACGGGGTCAAGCCCAAACTTGCCATCCTCAGAGGAGCGGATCCATCTGGTGTCCTAACCACATTTGTACTTGTAGGTAAGTTCTCAAGAAATGTTGGCGGGCTGCTTCGGATGTTGGCGGTAGGGATGCCAGGTTGAATTTGGATTTCACTAGGGCTTTGGAAAGCAGGTCGAATCGCCATTTATCTAAAGTATCTCCTGCCCTATCTCCATAGAGGGTTGTTAAAAATCGTAGGCCAGCTTCAGCTTGAGTGTCATGCTAGAAGACATTTATTTTCGACTAACAAAGGGCATAGCAGGATAAGCATGTGTTAGGTGCCCCCGCACCAATCGGGTCGAAATTTTTAGCACAAGTTGACAGTAGTGTTAGATAAAATTTACCAAAATATTATTTTTGGAAAACCATTTTTACGGGAGTTATGGGGGTAAAAAGAAAAATGGAAAAAAAATTTTTTCTCGAGAACGGATAAACTGATTTTCATGAAAAAAATATATGTTATGGCTTTTGATGGTGCAAATGTGGGAAAAAATTATTGAGTCCATTTGTCGAAAAAAAGTGGTGAAAAAATTTTTTCAAAATAAAAAAAAAAAAATTTTAGGGGATGTTCTAGAGGCACACTCACCATTTTCTTCCAAATAAATGCTTATATGCCCCTATAAAACATATCCAATTTTCATAGCGATCGGAAGGGTACAACATACTTAAAATTGATAATCATTGGCAGACTGCGGGCGGCGCGTAGTCTATGTAATGAAGCATTATAAGACGACTTTTTTGTAAATATTTCGTGCAAAGACGAGATTACCTTCTCCCCCTCGTTTTCGAGGGTGCTGAACACGATGCAAGTGGTGGGAGAAGTTTTTGACCGCCGCAACCCCCTGCAACTTTTTTGAAAAATTTTTTCAAAATAATTTTTTTTTATGGGATGTTCTCGAAGAATGAAGACTAAGAGAAGTCTCATCAATATAGAGTAACCTGATTCGTGAGAGGCAAGAGGACTCACGCAAAAAAGTCAGCCCGAATTGTGAGAGGCAAGGGGACTCATAATAACCAAGCACCTCGACTAATGAGAGGCAAGGGACTTAAAATAAACAAGCGCCCTGACTAGTTAGAGGCAAGGAGACTCACGATAAATAAACACCCCGACTCGGCAAGGGGACTCACAATAAACAGGCACCTTCACTAGTGAAAGGCACTGTAACCTCCTCGTAGTGGACTTTGAAAACTAGTTCTTTCATAGGCTGACTGCAGATGTCATCATTGCAAAATCTTCAGATTTTCAAACTAGATTTTGTTTGACCCCACAGTTGACGTCAGGGAATTTTTGCGCCACACTTCTTGAAGTTTGATACTGATTTAAATGCTAGGGTTGTAATGGCCGCCAGTGACCGTGGTAGTAAGATGTAGTAATGAACCGCTAATCTATGTAATAAAGGCAGAAATAGTGTAAATATTTCTTGCAAAGACGAGAATACCTTCCTCCGTCCGTTTTCGAGGGTGTTGAATACAATGCAAGTGGAGGGAGAAGTTTTTGACCGCCGCAACCTCCTAATGGATCCCTTTATGTTTTCTATACGAGTCTGGGGAGTGATTTATCAACGGGTTATACTTGAAATAACATGGAAGATAGTTATAGAGTAAGTTGAGTCCAGACAGCAGGCCAGGGGGTTAATTAAACTCTTCCGAGGAGTGGAAAATCATTTTTTATCAAATAATTCGGGTTTAAACGCGTTTCCCCCGTTTTTGGGGTCGCGGGTCGCTGATCATGGGAAAAATATCCATTCTTAGCTCCAACCCCTCTTCATCACTCAAACGGTGAGTGAGGGGCGATTTCTGCCCGTTTGAGGGGGTTGGAGCTAAAATGAATATTTTTCCAGTGACCAGCGACTCGAAAATGGGGTATACGCATTTGAACCGAATCATTTGAAAAAAAAAAATTACCCCCCTCGGGAGGGTTTAATCAACCCCCTAGGCCTGCTGTCTGGACTCCACTTACTCTATAACCCCCTTCCATATTATTTCAAGTATAACCCGTCGATAAATCACTCCCCAAACCCGTTTATATATGAAAACATAAAGGGATCCATAAGAGGGATGGCCATTTCAGGAGGTTGTGGCAGTCAAAAACTTCTCCCACCACCTGCATCGTGTTCAGCACCCTCGAAAACGAAAGGGGAAGGTAATCTCGTCTTTGCACGAAATATTTACAAAGAAGTCGTCTTATAATGCTTCATTACATAGACTACGCGCCGCCCGCAGTCTGCCAATTATTATCAATTTTGAGTATGTTGTACCCTTCTGATCGCTTTGAAAATTGGATATGTTTTAAAGGGGCATATAAGCATTTATTTGGAAGAAAATGGTGGATGTGCCTCTAGAACGTCCCCTAAAAAAAAATTTTTTTATTTTGAAAAAATTTTTTCACCACCTTTTTTCGACAAATTAACTTAATAATTTTTTCCCACATTTGCACCATCAGAAGCCATAACATATATTTTTTTCATGAAAATCGGTTTATCCGTTCTCGAGAAAAAAATTTTTTTCCATTTTTCTTTTTACCCCCATAACTCTCGTAAAAATGGTTTTCCAAAAATAATATTTTGGGAAATTTCATCTAACACTACTATCAACTTGTGCTAAAAATGTCGACCGGATTGGTGCGGGGGCACCTAACACATGTTTATCCTGCTATGCCCTTTTTCATAAATATGTAAAATTTGACCAACTTTGATGAGCATTAGTGTGGGAACGGGCTGTCCAAAAAATATGCGTCTGGTCTCATTCAATGCAGAATTTAATGCCCTACAACTTTTAATGGGACTATGTTTTCGATATTGTGAGTCCTTTACGAGATATAACCGTAAAGCCGCAAAAATACCCCTTTTGGGGGTACATTTTTACCCCCCACCACTTCGACACATCTCCGCCGGGGGGGGGACCTAGGATAGTCATGTTATGCAACAAATGAAGCCATTAAAACAATAAAAGCTTTTGTAGCAATTATTTTCGATTCGTCTAATTTTTTGGTTTTACACTACTGGCCTATTTAGATTTTATTAAATAAATATTAAATATTTTACTAATACTGGTTCGTGCTTCTGAATTATTTCTTACTTCTCCTTCCCGCCTTGTCGGCTCCAATATCGACTCCCTTACACCCGAGTTAGTAACGTCTTCAACGAATGCCTTATTGAAGTTTTTTATCCATATTAGTTGGTGCAGCACATAAAAAAAGTGGCAAGCAAGAAATGAGGATAGGACTATTGTGGGTGAATATAAAGGAATTTAAAAATCGAATGGGATAGTTGGTCAACCTAAGCCTGGCTTCGGAAATTCGAATGACGGGAATACTGCAAGGCGATTTTTCAAAAACGCAGACTTGGCATCAGAAATTACAGAGGGGGGTAGAAACCTAATAAAAAGGATGCACACCATTTTAGTAACAATATCGAGTGGATACGATATTCTCATTACTTCTTGACAAGCTCGGAACTTGAAATTTGGCATGGAGGTAGGAAGTATCTTCACGACTTCTAAAAAATTCAAAAATTTACAAAATTCAATATGGCGTCCCAAATTTGAGTCAACTTATGATTTTTTAAAATCCTCATAGCAGAGCACGGGCATCTTGCTAGTATTATATAAACAAAAAGTAAAATTATATGACCTAGATTAACAGTTTAATTAATAAAAACGGCACAATTTTCTTTAAAACTGGTAATAACTTAATTCCACAAGCAGGCTTTATGAAAGGTAATGTCTCTGTGTCAAACCACATTTATAATTAAAACATTTTTTCCAATTATAATCGTGCAGGTGACATTTTTATAAGATTATACGAGTTTTGCTAATTAGCCACAAATACGTTAATTTATAGATTGTTAACGTTTTTACTCAATTTAATAACTGTCACCGTTTTATTTTACACGTAAATATCTTGTTAATTAATTGTTATTAACAGCAACAGGTATGCTTTCGTTTCATAATTTGTGTGAAATCTTAAGCGGCAATGTTGTCACATTTTGTACAAAATGTATTATCAGCCAATACGATAAATTTAATTATTATCCATTTATTCGTAAATCATTTTTTTTATACATAGTGCATGGTGTACGCCAACCAAATTTAAATCAAAGTTGATGCCACTAAGATTTTTTTTTACACAATTTTGGATGTATATATAACCAATTTTTACGATATATAAAATTATTCATGGCACAATTTTTCTTTACAAGTATTTTACTATTTTTAACCCCAAAAAACATCCCCCCCGCAAAAAAAAAAAGTTATGTCCGGCGGACCATGCCAGTGTATCCTTATGTATTTGGTAGGTATACACTGGTCTGAGAAACTGAAAATCGAGCCAATCTGACAATTCTGACTTCGGATTCGGTTTCAGCGGGTCCAAATACATAAGGTTACATGGTTTGGTCTACAGGCCAGACCACTTTTGTTTGTTTCGGGGGTATTTTTGGGGTTAAGGGTGAAAACCGAGCGAATCTGACAATTCTGACTTCGAATTCTGTTTCAGAGGGTCCAAATATATAAGGGTATACTGACATGGTCCACCGGACAGATCATGTTTGGGGGGTGTTTTTTTTTTGGGTTAGAGGTGAGAAACGAGCTAATATGACAATTCTGGCTTCGGATTCGGCTTCAGCGAGTCCAAATGCATGAAGATACACGGTCCGTAGGCCAGACCCCCTTTTTTTGTGTGGCTGTGTTATTAAACAAAAAAGTAAAATACTAGACTAAAAAAAATTTCTGCGATGAATGATTTTAAATATCGTGGAAATTGGTTCTATATACATCCAAGAATGTGCGAAAGAAAATTTTCGAGTGGCATCAACTTTGATTTAACCATGAGTGTCTTTAAAGGCCTGTATAAATGATACTGCTACATATTCCTGAAACCAATATAGAACGATTTAACCAAACCTATCCCTATCAAAAAGTGCTTCATTAAGAAGTTGCTGAACAACAAAAGAAAATCTTTTTTAATAACAAAGGATTACTTTTAGCGACGAATATTAAATTTGGGACATGAATTTGTAATGAGTTTTTTGACATAATTTATTTGCTCGTGGGTGTTACATAAGTGGTCGAAAGTTTATCATTCACATACACAGAAGCTCATGTTCTTCCAACCAATACCTTTGCTTTTTTTTAAGACAATCATTCTTATTTCAAACATTTCTTGTCTCTTATTCGATTTCGCTATCCGCCATGGTTTGGTAGAATGAAAATAAATATAAACTAAACAAAAAAATAAAAACTTAAACTGACAGTACTTGTTTGTTTACGGTGATAAAAGCTGTCTAACACTAATAACTAAATTTCCTGTTAAAGCTAATTTTCTTTATTTACTATGACATTAAGCTATACATACGAAGAAATAGTAGACATATGTTATCAGGTTTTAGGTATTGTCAAGTACCTGTGTTAGGATATACAGTGAAAGATTTCCAAATCGTCGCTTACCAAATCATCAGATTTTTGCAAATATTACGAGAAATCGGTGGCATTAGAATAGAATAGAATAGAATAGAATTTATTTTGCCATTTTTTTGATACATAGATTATGTACATTTGGCACGTCTAAATAACAATATTTAGTTACAATAATTGATACAAATTGAAATAAACAATTTGTCTGTCTCATTACAGCAATAAAACTTAAAATAAAATACACAAATACACAAAAATACACATTAATAAAAGAACTTATAAATATGTATAAAAACAAACAAACCTCTTATAAGAGCTCTGTCCATACAAATGAAACACAACAGATTAAAAATAATAATAATAATATCAAATTTTATCTATTTAAAAATTCGTCAACACTATAAAATGCATTTTCTATTAATAGTTTTCTTATTTCTTTTTTAAATAAAGATAAGTTCAATTCTTTCATAGTTTTAGGAACGCTGTTAAATAAAATAATACAATTATAGTGCAGTGAGTTTTGAAATGTCGCTGTTTTATGCACTGGGATCAACAACAGATCTTTATGTCTTGTATTATATAAATGATTATCTCCGGAAGTGGAGAAGGTGTATAAATTTGTTTTTGCAAATACCAGACATTTGTAGATATAGATACTAGGAACTGTAAAAATATTATATTTTTTAAATAATTCCTTACAACTGGATCTATTACATTGTCCCGGCAACCGCTGATTACGGACGTAAACATATGGTGACTCCTGAGGTTAAAAGAGGAATTTTGGAATGGGCTACCGAAGATCCGAAATTAAACACCAGACTATTAGGATTCAAAGTAGGAGTATCTAAAGATGTCGATAGAGTTTTAAAGGAACAATCAGTACAATTTTTTTTACCTCTTTGGAACAAGTCTTTGGAATAGTGGAAGAGTTTGCCGCGACAGGACAGACCAAAGTGTTCATGAAACGACCGACCATATTTACGCCAAAATCAAAAAGCCATTAGGATATTGGTAGGTCTTCTAACTGGATATTATTGGCATGTTGGCGGAGGAAATATAGAGTCTAATGAGCATACAAGCAATTTCTGTCAGGAGGAAGAGGAAACCTCAGTCTATGTGTTATATTACTGTGAGATTCTAACTACTTGGCGAATAAAAACCAAGGGCTAATAGTTATACTAGGGGGGGGGGGGGGGCATATCAAAGCTGTGAAGCCTCTTACAAATGAGAAATCAACAATAAATCCACAAATCTAATACAATCTAAGGTAGGCCACTATCTACATAAATTCAAGATTAACATGTGGATAGGAATCGCACTGATAATTTTATTATCGGTCCCTTTATTTTGCCGCATCGATTTAATGGTGGGAATTATTTATAGCATGTCCAAAATACCGTGACAGATTCACCTGATGATCTACCTCTGGTACTTCGCCGAGATATGTAATCCATACATAATGGGGCACCCGAACATTTCACTTTAAATTTCAGCAACCACTCAAGTTAACAATACCCAAATAGATTGATGGAGGAAATGATGCAAATGAGTGATGTAAATTGGCCACCACCTTATAGTAATTATAATAATTTTCCCCGGAAAATTCGCAAAGTAGTTTACCAATGCGAAGAAATCTATTTTTTTGAAAACGACCTCAACAATTTTGCTCACATTTTATAAGTCAATAGCACATTACAAACCTAACAATATGCCATTAGTGGTTTTTTCCGAGAAATTCACATTCACCAAGGTAGTTTAATGGTGAACAAAAATTTTTAAGAGAAAGTTCGGTGGGGTCGTACCATTTATTTGTAATACTGTTGTAAAAAAGACAATTTTTTTTTAATATCGCTTTTCATCAGTAGTGATAAAATTATGTAACTCATTGTAAAGTAAGTTAAAATCAACAGTTCTGTTCTGTATACAAATTTACAACACTATGTTTAAATTTTTTTATACGATTAATTGGTAAATCTACCGCGATGGCAATAATGGTTCTTATGTAATTGAAAATGATAAAGATCATATAAGTTAAAAGTGACGGCATGTCATCAATCTTGGCTGCCTCTTGGAGGACAATCCTAACCCTTAGTGATAAAAAGATGTTTGACAAAAAAAATTAACCAGCTTCAAAAAGGTTCGCTAAATATTATAATATAAAATTTCATTATTTAGCTTCTAGTCAGTAAAAACAAATCCGTCGTTTTAAATTTTTAAGCTTTAACATCAGGCTCGTTATCAGAGAATCCTGAAATCTTTATGCATATAATTTCATGTAAATCTACAAAAATATCGCAATTATGGCAGCCATATTGGATTCACCATTTTAAATTCTCAACTTATTGCATCAGACTCGGTATCTAAATACCTAATTGCCAATCTTAATGCAATTTGGACGAAATTTGAATTTTTATATTGTTGAATTTTTAAATTGAGTTAAAACCGCTTTTACTCATTATTGCATAAATAGTTATTTTCTAACAATTAACTTTACAAGGCGGCCATTCACGTAAACCTGCTATTCACCAAGCATTCTTATTTTTGACATTTTGGTTGGCAAGGCAAATTACCTGCATGTAGATTGCATTATACCTAAGGTAACATCAATACACTAAATGATGACTTATAGCGTAACGTGCAGTTGACATATTATATCCATTACAAAGGCCCACAAAAAAAGTGGTTTGTGATGGGGTACTGACCATACCTATCCCTTATATTTTGAGTCACTAAATACGAATCTGACCTTAGTTTTTCCCCAACACGTCAGGTTTTTTTTTACAGCGAAAAAGTGGATCTTAATATCGCTTACCCAGCTCATTTAAATCAAACTCCAAAAGTGATTCAACTTTAAAACTTCGTGGTGCTTCAGTATTGACCTCATAACTTAAAGAAACCGCAATACAACACAATTCCTTAACCCCTGGAAATCCGATGAAAAGAGCGGAAAATTTTGATTGGGGAGTTAATAAGACTGTGACCTCGAATCCTTGTGCTTGAGTGTCATACATCCACAACCTCATGATCCCATTACCTCAGCATCTCATAATCCCGTGACCTCTCAACTTTGAAGAACCAATGGAAAAAAATGGAGATTCTAAGTAGGGAAATTCGTGTCATTGTGACATTAGGATCTTAGAATCGAGCACCCTATGGTGCCATATATCTTCAACGGCAATCCCTTTATCTTCATTACCCCCTCAGAATTCAGTTAAAAAAATAGAAGGCACTCGATAGGAGAATCAATTAGATTGTGCCCTCAGAACCTTGTAACCAAGTAAGCCTATAGCGCTCCAGCAGCGAATCCTTTTACTACACAACCCAGTAACCCAGTAAACTCATAACTGCATAACTCTGGAAATATAATAGAAGAATTTGAACACGGGAATTCATGAGATTGTGTTCTCGGAATCTTGAAATCGAGTGGCCTTAACTCTTGAACAGCAAAACTTTTAGCATTATAACTCCATGATTCTGGGTATTCAATAAAATCAAATTAGGAAATCTTAACTGAGGATTCTGTGAGAATATAACTTTGAAAGTAGAGTATCTTTTTAGGTGATTTCTGTTTAGGTGACTTCTTTTCATCTCTTGCTTTTGCGAACTCTTTTATCTTACAATATCAAGGAAGGTGGTATGAGCATATGACGGCAAGAAGCGTAAAATAAATCCGTTACATAAATCATTCGAAGATAAAAGAGTTCAGGAAAGCAAGAGATCAAATGAAGTCATCTAAACAGAAATCACTTGAAAAGATACTCCACTTCCAAAATTACATTCTCACTGAATCCCCAATGAAGATTCCCTTATTACCTTTTATTGAATCCCCAGAATCACGGAGTTATACTGCTAAAATTTTTGCTGTTCAAGAGCTGAAGGGCCATGGGCTACTCGATTTCAAGATTCCGAGAACACAATCTCATGAATTCCCGTGTTTAGAATCTTTACATTCTTCTATTATATTCCCACAGTTATGCAGTTAATAATTATTACCTATATGGTATCGTCGTGTAAATTGCAATAACAAATAACTCTTAGTTAATGCAGTAATTTAACGGCAATATATTTAAAAACCAATTGGTTAGTTATAATGTTCCAATAGTAACATTAAACAGTCAATTATCTGTCACGTAAATACGTCAGCGTAGATACCCGATAAATATTACACTACTCTTAACTTTGTATCCACGGAATATAAAAAAAAAATTTTCATGTTTTTGACTTTTTATTGCTAGATTGTACTGCTAGTAAATATACAGAAAAGCCTATACGGATATCCCAAAATTCATTTTTGCACATAAAATTGTGTTCATTTCACTATTTACTAATGTTAAAAAACATCTAGTACATAGAAATAGCCTATTTAAACTAAAAAAGCTATAAGTACAAAAACTGCTATAGACTTACAAATGAGATATACTTTAGTCGCAAATAGTCACCTTTAAACGTCAAATACACCATGAAAATAGCATTTCTGAGAGTTGTGTCCATTGAGACTTCTGATCAGTATGATCTACATTTTCCCTGAATTCCAAAAAAAAATCACCGAAACCCCATTTTATAAGAAAGGTGCGGGATCCTTTGTTACCCGTATGTATTTTATTTTAACGAGATCTGGAACTAGATTATATTTTCATCTTATTCCGTTAAAGGGGTACACTAGCAACCCCCCATCACTACCCCCACCCCACTACCTATGTGGGATATCGTTTTATGGGTTTTCAAATATTATATTATTAAAGTTCCATAAACAATTATTTCCACATACAAATTTTTTTCGTTGTGAAATACTTGGGTACTGGGTAGCAAATCTGGATGTGGAAGCAGTGATTCCTTAGGCAGCGGTTTATTGTTGGTCTTCATCGAGTTCGTATCATAATATTTCCGAAATATTCCACCAGGTGACAAGCAAAGACGCTGTGGAAGTTGTGATAATATAATAGCGTTTTCCAGTTACTGCACTCTATGAAACTGAATTCACACTTTGACAGTTTCTTATGTTCTTCTGATAAAATTATTTTCGTGCACTGTGCTGAATGAAGATTTTTGACACGGGCTCTGGCAGCTCGTGTAATAGTGGAGCGCAAAGTGCCGCATATGATTAATCTAGAAAGAATAAGAGAATTTACTATAAACGATGAATTTTTGAAGAGTTCCTCGAATAGTAGCAAGGACGAGATTATAGTAACCAGCACAACGAAAGAGAAGTCAGTGTACCAAAAATTCAGAGTTCATCTCGTCACTTGCACGCGCACGATGTCCACTCAGTATTGTTCACTGGAAAACGTTGTAAGAATTAAATTAAACATAAATAATTGTAAACATAAAATCTTTGCTATATGTCCATTTGTAAACCTTCTTAGCTTTTAACATCCTAAATTTTTTTGCAATATTCTCGTTAAGTAGAAGATAAGATGGTTTATAAAGCGCTTGGAATGAAGTTGCATTGACTGAGCGATTCCTGTTCACAAACAAAAACTTCCTAAAATATGTATGTTTTTGACATTCACTGATGGTTTCTCATTTTAAATATCTTATTTAAATATATGTTATCTACAGTTGTCGTAATTAGAGGTACCTGGAAACCTGTTTAAAATGGAAGAGAAATTACTGATTCGTATTTTATCAGACGCTATTAACATTTTGCAAATAAATCTAAACTAATCGTTAAAATTTTGTCTGATTTGAATAAATTGTCGAGATATCAAATTTCTGTTTATTTATTTACTGCTAGCGTCTATTAAAAGGTTCCCAGAGTGTCTTTATTCATTAGTGTCATGCGTGGTGGTATGTAAATTTATAAGGTTTCAGTTTGGGTTAGTCTATGTGTAATAAAGCAGGCATTAATTTAAACGTTCACATTTCAAATAAATAATTTCTGTCTATTCATTTATTGCTAATATCTATTAAAGACTTCCTGGATCGGCTTTTTAATTAATTTTATTAAGTGCTGTCACCAGGAGCTAATTTATATTATTTATACTTGCATTGGGACGTGGCATAAATAATTAATTATTACGAAAGTTCGTGTTATACAAACTGTATTTATTCGGGAGAAAATCAAAAATTTTGGAAAATGATGATTTGCCTGAGCAAACCTACCGAGTTTGTAACCCTGTGAAAGATCCAAAGCATAGCTACGTACGCTGAATGATGAACGCATTTTGATATCTTTTAATAGAAAATTAAAAAGAGTTTTTTTTTAGTTCGATCAGTATATCGTTTTGTTTATTCACTCACTACCTGAGATGAGGAGGCCGCCATTTCAGAGATGAGTTTTACGTACTAATGATGATAACGGGTCCGGAATAGACTACAATCCCATCGTAATTTTTCAAGTGACAAAGCAAGAATTATATTCAGTACGATGCTGGTATATGAAACCATAACTTTAGGCACTATGCCGTCACTTTTGGTCGGTACAGGTGAGTACACAGGTAAATTGAATTTTCCATCCAAAGTGCGTTCTTCGGACAAAATATTCTTCGTGTTTGATAGTTCATAAAAAATAATCGCCTAGAACCTACTGCCGTACAAAAATAATGGAACCGGAAGCCAGAATTTTTTGATTTTCCGAAAATAGGTCATTTAATACTGTACGGCGTTTGTACAATGAAATTTGTATGGTTTCATAGATTCTTTATTCAGCAACGTCGTACGTATTTGGTGAGGAATTCCGGACGCAACCCCCTACCAACTAGTATAGTGGTGGTGATTTGAACCAACATTAAATTCAATGATCTTAATGCTTTTTCATGAAACGAAGACATTTGTTGCCATGCGGTACATTTTTCATTGAACACATGGCTGCGTCAGGAAAATTTGAGTCGATGCCTATGTAAGGTAGAGAAGAGAAATTGACAAATAATGTGCTGAAAAGAAACAGATTTAACCTAAGCTGTTGCCACTTTTTTCTTTAGCTACTTTTAGTCGTCGGTGGAACTCTTAACATGCTGAAGTGCCTGGCATCAATGTCAATATATCACTTTCTTTCACGTACTTTATTTTGCCATTTATATTTCAATCTTATTATAGGAATCGATCCAAGATTTCTAGGTGAAACTAGTGTATAATTGCCCCGTTCAAGCTAACAATAAGTCACATTGAATGGGCTAATATGAACGGCATCACAATTTTCAATTACTATTTGATATATTCGATAAAATTTTGTAAATGACGTACAGTAATTAATGACCTTAAAGGCCGGTGAAAATGTTATAGTAAATCTCAAAAGTAAAAATGCGCGGCATCTATTTTTCTTTATATTTCCATCTTTAAAGAATTCAAAATAGCAAATTTTAGAAATATTACTCCTTTTATTAATACACAGCGCATTTTGAAAATCTTTTAAATTTTGAAAGTTTCATTTATTTTTTTTTAATTCATATTTTCATTTGGTTCCATTAATATTAACCGGCTATAATGTACAACGATAATATTTAGTTACATCATGTCAAAAAATCTGTTGCCGTACAGGAATTTATGATCTTATTGCCAAATGTATAAATGCCCAAATGTAGGTAATTGTTTATTTATATTTATAGTTACCATAATTATTAGACGGCAGTTGTTAAAAATTATGGTAGGAGTTGAAAAACATTGTAGAATCGATGCCTTACATTTTGCAATTATCTTGTACCCTACGGGTCTAGGGAAGGGGTTGCGCCCGGGATTTCTCACCCTAGAACCATCAAATATGTACGGCGTTGCTGAATAATGAATTTATGAAAGCATACAAATCTCACTGTACAAACACCGTACAGTATTATTCCACCTATTTGCCTGGGAAAATTTTCGGAAAATCAATTATTCTTCTTCTTCCGGTCCCATTATTTTTGTACGGCAGTAGGTTCTAGGCGATTATTTTTTTATGAACTATCAAACATGAAGAATATTTTGTCTGAAGAGCGCACTTTGGATGGAAAATTCAATTTACCTGTACCGTCCAAAAGTGACGGCATAGTGCCTAAAGTTATGGTTTCATATACCATCATCGTACTGAATATAATTCATGCTGGGTCACTTGACCCCTTAAAAATTACGATGGGCTTGTAGTCTAGAAGAATGAAGTATCCATTTTAAATTGAGTTTTTTTTATTAATGGCTAAATTTTTATTCAAAAATTAAAGACAAGGTTCTTGAGGAAGCTCGGAAATTTTATTTTTTAAATATTACATCAGTCAAATGACCTCCTCGCTGCTGACACTCTTGAAGCCTAGCACGATGTTATTTATCACCCGCTCCAACATTTCAATTGGGATTGCGTTAATCTCTGTCCGAATAGTATGTTTTAGCTGTTGCAGAGTTTCTGGTCGATTAGAAAACACTTGACCTTAAATAGCCCCATAAAAAGAAATCAGAAGCTGAGAGATCTGGTGACCGTGCCGGCCAGTTGATGTCCCTATATTTCGAAATGACATGACCAAGAAACGTTCTTCGCAAAATTGTCATAGAATTCCTAGTAGTGTGAGAAGTGGCTCCCTCCTGCTGAAACATAATCTTCGAATATCTACACCATCATTACGAAGTTGTTTTTCAAAGTTACGCAATACATATTGATGACGTGAGATAACAGTAACCGTCAAGTCATTTTCCTCAAAGAAGAACGTCCCAAAAATTTCAAATGCGGATACTGCACACTACACAGTAACCTTTTTGCTATGAAGTCTTTCAGAATGCGGCGATAACTATAGTTCGAAATATAAGTCTTAATGCTTGTCGTATTGCAGATCGTTTAGGACTTCGTAGCACAGCTGCTCTTACCACATCAGTATTTTCAAGTGTGCTTACAGAACGAATTCTTCCACATGAAGCAGTACTGCGAAACTTGTGTACCCACTTTTTAATTATTATTCTGCTTATGGTTAAAGAGATATAAGCAATACACTGAAACGGAGCGCCATTTTTCCAAGATGGCGGTTCGAGCGCAAGGGATAGAGTTGAGGATTTTTAGTATGTTTGACAGTGGGCCTTAATGAACATCTCTGCCAAGCTTCACAGCTTTGTCAGTTTTTTTCCTGTAATTTTCCCTATAGATGGGCATTTTTTGGTCGGCTAATGAATCATGACTAACGACTAATTAATAATATATTAGTTGTGGATAATGACTAACCAATTAGTCATTAGCCACAATTAATATATTATTAATTAGTCGTTAGTCATGATTAATTAATCGCCTAAAAAATGCCCATCTCTGAATTTTCCCCATTTGACTGGAGTAACAGGATATTGTTGATTTGCAGTTATTTAAAAAATCAAAGTCATGAAGGTAAATATGTAAACAACCTAATACTTAGTGTAATAATTATTAAACGAATTACATTGATTTTAAATTATTTATTTTTCTTATAATTACTAGTTAGCATAATTATGTTTATTAGTAGATATACAGGGGTGTCTCACCTAAAGCTTCTGAAACTATTTTCTCAATAACTGAAATGGATAAATGAATTCTGTAAAGAGTATTCACTAGAATATATAAATGACTTTAGTTTTGAGTTAAAACGGTCATTTTTCAAATTGATTTGGATAATAATGAAAAAAAAAAACAAAATATAAATGTTCACTTAATTTTTTCAGGTAAAACAAAAGGTGGCTGCAACATTGTGGAAATTAAACATTTTGACATTTCCGTTTATTGTGTATTGTCTAATTTCTGTGTTATGTTTATGTTGTATGTTTGACTGAATTTTATACTGTAAATTGTAGATATACATTTGGAAGCAAAAATGCGATTTTTGTTATTTGAAAAATTATATTGAAATACAAATATATCGAAAACCAGTGATTTTTCGAAAATTATTACTATTATAAAAACTGCTTGGAATGTAATGCTCCACTACATGCACCTCTCTTAAAGGTATCTGGGATCCAATAATTTAATTGTATTGTAACGCCTTCTATGCCTCTATTTGTAAGATAACCATTTTTTACTCAAAACTGCAGTCATTTATATATTCTAGTGGATAACTTTTACAGAATTTAAATATCTCTTTTAGTTATCGAGTAAGTGGCCCCGGAAATTTTAAGTGGGACACCGTGAATACTTCTTGTCTCTTTTTCATAGTTGGTATTCTGAACCATCAGAAGATCCCTGTAAGAGTTGTAATATAATTCATACAGCGACAACTTATGTAAAACTACATGTAGATCATATAGACACATATTAAACACACTCGCTCTGGGAAAATATAATGAAGATAGTAATGTCAGCGACACTGAATTGAATGTTACATTTATTAATCTTAATTAATTTTCCATTTTCGTGTATTGCTTTCATATTAATACCAAAATGGCGACCTAATTTACAATTCATATAAATATAACCTTCTCGAAGAAATCTACTTTCAAGTAAAAAAGGCATCCGACTCAGTTGATGACTTTGAGGAATATAGAAGGAAAAAACATCTCTATTTGGTCGCAACATTAATGGTTACTACCCAGATCCCTAAAGAGCTATTATGATATAACTAACCTAAATTGTTTAATTTATAATTTTAAGATTTCACGTCGATTCCGAATAGCAAGTTGGCCATCTACGCCGATGTGTATGCACATACCTCTAGCACTCAGGCAGCTAACATGCCACTAATGGCATACATTGCTCGAGCCTCGGTGTATGACGATAAGAGGAAGATCAAGGTCAACGAAGAGAAGTCAGAGACGATGATTCTCTCCTAGAATTTCCCAAAGACAAAATCATTGCGCCAATCTCGATCAAGTGGTATACATGGTCGTCGTGAGGTTAGCTTTTACGTACGCAGCGCCGGCATGGTGCAGCGCGTCGATCATTAAACTTAAAAACTTTATTTTATACCGAACATTCCTTCGCGTTATATCAAATTCAAACAGATACATCTACATAAACAGAGTCAAATCTCAGTGATTGCAACCCCATCAGTTCGAAAAAGATTTTTGCTATTATTGTATTCATTTGACTCCAGTTGAAATCTCCGCGTTACTTTCTTATAACTCGCCCGATTCTAAGCCAGTGTTGACATTTTAAGCCTCCAATTTTTTTTTTGGCCTTTACTTTAGTTTAAGATTCTGCAGTTGTCCAAGGTTGTTTCATATTTCTACGTGTTTCACCTTGTGTTTCGTTCCACAGGACATTTGGTATAAATACGTAATTTTTTTTAGAGAGGATTTTTGCCACTTGCTTCAAATTTTCTTTCTTTAATTCAAACTTATTAAATAAATATCATATACCATTAAGTACAGTGAAAAATCAACAACAAAAAATTGTGATTGGTTCTGATCAATTATGTCAACTATTTTATAAATATAACCGTAAAAAATATAATTACTGTTATGCTCAATTAAAGCAATTTGTTTATTGTCAGTACTCGAAAACAGTTTAGAGTTGTAACGTAATAATTGTTTTTATGTAAAAAGTAACTGTTGTAACATCTGTCACATGCACGGTTAAAATTTGTATTCTACATACTTAACATTAAAAGTCAATTAACTGTCAATTATTATGCACGGTTTAACAATAATGAGAAAGAATATCATTTTTTAAATAAGTGAATAAATTAGCAGTTTAGAGTTTTTTCAAATCTTTTTCAACTTAACAACCCAAGCACAGCAATTAATTCAAACAAATAATGTTCATAATTTATATAATAGTGGAAATGGCCTTGCTACTTTGGCTGCGAACAGAAAAAAGTACAATTTTATACTGTAAATTATAGATATACATTTGGAAGCAAACATGCGATTTTTGTTATTTGAAAAATTATATTGAAATACAAATATATCGAAAACCAGTGATTTTTCGAAAATTATTACTATTATAAAAACTGCTTGGAATGTGATGCTCCACTACATGCACCTCTCTTAAAGGTATCTGGGATCCAATAATTTAATTGTATTGTAACGCCTTCTATGCCTCTATTTGTAAGATAACCATTTTTTACTCCAAACTGCAGTCATTTATATATTCTAGTGGATACCTTTTACAGAATTTAAATATCTCTTTTAGTTATCGAGTAAGTGGCCCCGGAAATTTTAAGTGGGACACCGTGAATACTTCTTGTCTATTTTTCATAGTTGGTATTCTGAACCATCAGAAGATCCCTGTAAGAGTTGTAATATAATTCATACAGCGACAAATTATGTAAAACTACATGTAGATCATATAGACACATATTAAACACACTCGCTCTGGGAAAATATAATGAAGATAGTAATGTTAGCGACAGTGAATTTAATGTTACATTTATTAATCTTAATTAATTTTCCATTTTCGTATATTGTTTTCATATTAATACCAAAATGATAATTTACAATTCTAAATATAACCTCGAAGAAATCTACTTTCAAGTAATAAAGGCATCCGACTCAGTTGATGACTTTGAGGAATATAGAAGGAAAAAACATCTCTATTTGGTCGCAACATTAATGGTTACTACCCAGATCCCTAAAGAGCTATTATGATATAACTAACCTAAATTGTTTAATTTATAATTTTAAGATTTCACGTCGATTCCGAATAGCAAGTTGGCCATCTACGCCGATGTGTATGCACATACCTCTAGCACTCAGGCAGCTAACATGCCACTAATGGCATACATTGCTCGAGCCTCGGTGTATGACGATAAGAGGAAGATCAAGGTCAACGAAGAGAAGTCAGAGACGATGATTCTCTCCTAGAATTTCCCAAAGACAAAATCATTGCGCCAATCTCGATCAAGTGGTATACATGGTCGTCGTGAGGTTAGCTTTTACGTACGCAGCGCCGGCATGGTGCAGCGCGTCGATCATTAAACTTAAAAACTTTATTTTATACCGAACATTCCTTCGCGTTATATCAAATTCAAACAGATACATCTACATAAACAGAGTCAAATCTCAGTGATTGCAACCCCATCAGTTCGAAAAAGATTTTTGCTATTATTGTATTCATTTGACTCCAGTTGAAATCTCCGCGTTACTTTCTTATAACTCGCCCGATTCTAAGCCAGTGTTGACATTTTAAGCCTCCAATTTTTTTTTTGGCCTTTACTTTAGTTTAAGATTCTGCAGTTGTCCAAGGTTGTTTCATATTTCTACGTGTTTCACCTTGTGTTTCGTTCCACAGGACATTTGGTATAAATACGTAATTTTTTTTAGAGAGGATTTTTGCCACTTGCTTCAAATTTTCTTTCTTTAATTCAAACTTATTAAATAAATATCATATACCATTAAGTACAGTGAAAAATCAACAACAAAAAATTGTGATTGGTTCTGGTCAATTATGTCAATAACTATTTTATAAATATAACCGTAAAAAATATAATTACTGTTATGCTCAATTAAAGAAATTTGTTTACTGTCAGTACTCAAAAACAGTTTAGAACTGTAACGTAATAATTGTTTTTATGTAAAAAGTAACTGTTGTAAGATTTGTCACATGCACGGTTAAAATTTGTATTCTACATACTTAACATTAAAAGTCAATTAACTGTCAATTATTATGCACGGTTTAACAATAATGAGAAAGAATATCATTTTTTAAATAAGTGAATAAATTAGCAGTTTAGAGTTTTTTCAAATGTTTTTCAACTTAACAACCCAAGCACAGCAATTAATTCAAACAAATAATGTTCATAATTTATATAATAGTGGAAATGGCCTTGCTACTTTGGCTGCGAACAGAAAAAAGTGGCACAAGAATAAGACTTGATTTCTTAGCTAATTAACCGTTAATTGCCTGTTAATTAAAAATTAAAATGAATGAGCTAAAATAGGAATAGTTTATCGAAGTACCGTGACACGACTGTAATATTTTTATTAATTTAAACAAGCGTCAGTCCTGAGATGAATCTTTAATTTTTTAATTTGTCTACTGGAGAAAGTTTTATTGCTGATGGGTATTAGGTAGGCATTTTATAATAGCTATAAAATTGTGGAACACAAATTTGTCGTTAAAACTAATTTCGTATACCAACGTAAATTTCACAACAAAATACAAGTTGCTTTGGTCAAAATAACGTTAATGAATGCATGAATTCAAAATATTTTCGAAGTGGTAATAAAGTAACACCCACAAACAAATTTGAGTCTAAATTATCAGATCCTAAAGGTCATGATTATAAATTTTAAGTTTGTTAATGATACAAAACTAAGCCAACAAAGAATGAGCCTTCAAGCAAGTGGAAAATTTTGATCAAAGGATAGACTTTTTCTCATGGAAATAGGTACATATTTAAATGCGGACTAATAAATTCTCTATATTTACAGTCTAAGCGGCGAAACACATCAGGGCTGAAAATAAACTTCGAGAAGAGTTTAATAATGGTGCGAAACCCGTTAATAAAAAAAGAGCCTGCCCCGCAGAGGAGAATACAAAGTATGCGAATGCTCTCTAAGAACTATGAAGAAATTGGAATATCTAGAAACATAATTCAATAATTAACTGAAAAGTATGGAAGTTTTAAAAGGAGGATTAGAACGGCACCCAGAGTTACAAGGAAAACACTGCTTTCATCGAGATAAATAAATCACCATGGAACATGATCAAGAGGATATACATAGCAATAAAACTGCCAACGATGATGAGCTGAAGGAGACATCATCCAATTACTCGCGGAAATATTAAGACTAAAGTGAAGACATAAAACGTTAACACTAATAAAAGAAAAAACAATTACAAAACGGATAGTAACGTAAGCATTGAAGTGAGAAGTCAGGGAGGTATTAAACCAGACCTAGACTAGATTACTGAAGTGCAGCAACGTCGCACGCGGTGAGGACTTGGTGATGGTGGTCAGACCATCTAAGGGGCACCGTGCAGCGAAACAGTTGCTAGCAATGCTAGTAAGAACACCTTACGGGCAATACAGGATGAGCACAATAAGCCCAGGAGGCTGCAGTGCCCTCGGAGTAGTATACAGATGAGCCCGGGGAGGAGGGGGCTCTAGTAAGAGTCCGACACTTCCAATATACCATTGATTGATTGGAGCATTGAAGTATTGGGAACATGTCCAAAGAAGGAACCCAATACATCTACTGAAGAAAGTACTAATACTGAACAGCAACAAACTAAAAATAGAGATAACATACGACATGTGACAACCAATAATTGATAGGGAACATGAACAAACGAGGAAAGGACACTGGAAAGAAAGGCAAGGGAAAAAAAATAAAACCAAAAAGAAATTATAATCAGAATCAGAAACGAAGGATGCCGAAAACAGAGGAAGAAGGTCTCTAAAATCAAAAACTCAAAAAGGACACTCTATCACGACTACGACGACATCTCACAAACACCTACATTTCCCATCCTACCCTCTCGTGCCATACGTCTTGTGACTCTCACGGCTGAGAACAAGCATGGCCCAAATCCAACCCAGTGAAGACATAGTCCGACCGGCGGTATGTTCCTCGGGAGCTTTCCTCGAAAGCTTTTTACATAAAAAAATTTATTTAAATTCAAAAATATTGAATTGCCACAACTGAGGGAAACAATTTTGAACAACGAAAAAAGCATTCAAAAGACGAAATTAATTTTAAATTGTTAAAACAACATTTTTGATGTTGGATATCCTTTTCTGAATCTAGTCGACACATCGCTATCTAAGTCACAGTTTCCAGATATTTTAAAAACTTCAGTTATATATACCCATACCTAAAGTAGAGAGGACTAAATTAATTGAGGAGCACAGGCCCATCAACACGCTACCCTGTCTAGAGAAAACTCTTGAATCAGTGATTTATCAGTAATTAATAGAGTCCATTTCAGAACATAATTTGTTATCCTTAAACCAATCTGGTTTCAGAAAGAGGTAATCTTGTGAAACTGCACTTTAAAAAATAATTGATGAATTAAAATTTTCTATGGAGAAAAATCTTGTTAACGGTTTTCTTAGACCTTAAACGAGCCTAAACTAAAATATTATTTAGGTTCTAATAATTCCAGTTACGTTGCTTCAATCATATTTAAGAAGTCTCTACCAAATAACAAAAATCTGAGAAATGTGTTTCGAAGAACTTGAAATAGTCCATGGAGTCGTGGCCTACGTAAATGATTTCATCAGGCCACCGCATTGCACTCGAGTCCGCGTGTGACGTCACGAAAGGAGTCCTACGACTTTACAAAGTTACTGCGGCTACGGGTGGATTTAGCGCTCTTTTGCAAGGTTAATATTTTATTTCTTCGTATAATTTGTTTAGTATTAAGTTGAGTATGGACTAGTGCCAACTAATTGGATTTCAATTTGTACTGGAGCCGAATGAAAAGGGAATTACTTAAATATTTAATGTGCCTAACACAGTAATAATTCACAAAATAGATCGTGAGAAATACTACAAATAAATGATTCAGCCTCCTAATACTGAAATTAGATATTGATTTATTACTGTATCTTTATACTGTGAACATTATGAAAACGCCCTTAATTAATGAATGTCAATTAAAAGAATGCCCCGTCGATGGCGTCGATGTTGTGTGCCAGTGCAAATCAAATTACAATAAACAACGATATACTACTGTTTCGTTTTCCGTCGGACAAGAACCTGGCAAAAAATGGTCTCACAGCATTCACCGAAAACATTTTATCTCGAAAAAAAATTCAGTAATCTGCGTTAATCACTTTAGTAAGCAATTACTTCCACCACCAGTGCAAGTCTTGTAACGACAAAAAAATTAAAAAAAATTTTTATTGTTCATTTAGATTTAGAATGTCATGAAACGTCGAGATTTTAAGTTTGAGCAAAAAAATTCTGTCTGTCACTTTCTTTGTGTGTACAATTACTCTGCAATCGTTTAAGATATTGTCTGAAAATTTGGTACACGTATGTATTTTAACGAGATCTGGAACTAGATATAGACTATATTTTCATCTTATTTCGTTGAAGGGTAAATTTGAGTCCATGGGGGTAAAGAGGTAAATCAAGCAGGTAAGAGTCCAAAAAAATTTATATTTAGTATATATAAGAGAAGCTAATGTCTCAAAAAAAAATTGCCATTAGCCACACCCCCTCCTTACTACCTCCACCCCATTATAAAAGGAGGTGAAAAGAAATTGTTATTTAATGTGTGTACAAGAACCAAAGACCTCAAAATATTTTTTTACTTCATCCATCCCCAATACCACCCCCCCTTCACTACCCCCACCACACTACCGATGTGGGATATCGTTTTATGGGTTTTTGGAGGTAGATGATTTCAAATATTAATTAAAGTTCCATAAACAATTATTTCCACGTACAAAATTTTTTCGTTGTGAGAGACTTGATATACTTTTCTAATATATTGTTGAACAATTATTCTAAAGTGAAAAATAATCGTATCAGTGAGGAAAAAAATGAGGTGTAATAAGAAAAAAAAATGACTAGCAATGAAGAGATTAAAATAAAGTCTGATAAAGAAACCGCTGCCCAAGGAATCATTACTTCCACATTTAAATTTTTTGTCCAAGTCACTCACAACGAAAAAACATTGTATGTGGAAATAATTGTTTATGGAACTTTAATAATATAATATTTGAAATCCTCTACCCCAAAAACCCATAAAACGATAACCCACATCGGTAGAGGGGTGGGGATGGTGATAGGGGGTGGTAGTACTAAATCACAATTTTTTTCATCCCCTTTAATAATGGGGTGAGGGTGGTAATGGGGGTGGCTATTGCCAAAAATTTTTTTGAAACCTTAGCTTCTCTTGTATATCCTAAATACCAATTTTATGGACTCTTACCTGCTTGATTTACCTATTTATCCCAAATTTACCCCAATTTTTAACCCTTCGACGGAACAAGATGAAAATATAATCTAGTACCAGATTTCGTTAAAGTACATATTATGTGTACCAAATTTCAAGTCAATATCTTAAATGGTTCCAGAGTAAACTTGCGCACAAAAAAAGTTACAGACAGACCGACAGACAGAAATTTTTTTCGCTCAAACTTAGAATCTCGACGTTTCATGATATTCTAAGCCTATTTGAACAATAAAATTTTTTTAAAATTTTTTTGTCGTTACTATACTTCCACTGGATGTGGAAGTAAAAGAAAAGTTGAAAAGTTGCAATCTCTGTGATAGGAATTAAATTTAAAATAAATATGTTCTACATACTCGTGTATGTACCGATCTTTTAATATTTATTACAATAACTGTTGTAACTTATTATTAGAGAGGCATTTTAAATTTTTGTTATCCACAATTTATTGCTGTTAGAGATTAAAGAAATAATTATTTTTTGTTTTGTTTTTAACTATTATTAGAAGTGTTTAAGTGTTTAATCAATAAGGTATCAAGTGTGTATTTTAGTTTTATAGATATATTTTATTTAATAGTACAATAATACTGATTCTTAATCATTTACATATTATTTATTTATTTTTAGAAAACTATTTATGTTTTTATAATATATTTTATTATTAATTATATAACGTAAATCATTTTTAAGCATATCTTTGTTGTATTAGTTCATATAATTTTGTTAGAAATATTCAAGAAAGCGTTAAGGGTTTCAGAATGCACCGGAATGCTAGGACTCCGACGGCCGCCATTGAAATCCAATGCGTAGGCCTGATGAAATCATTTACGTAGGCTACGATGGAGTACCTCAAGGTAGTGTACTGAGGTTTTCCTTTTAATTATGTTCATAAATGACACTTTCTTGATTGACTTGGAAGCTTGTAAAATGCATATTTCTGCTGATGGCGCAATTTTACATGTTTCTGATATTTGTATTGATGCTGCTACTCAAAAATTAAATCGAGTCCTACGAAATACAGAGAACTGGATGAAACCAAGCCAACTGCTTGTAAATCCAAATAAATCAAAGTATATGTTAATTGGTAATAACAAGTATCTCAAAGCACTTCATAATGAAACTATTAAATTTGAAGGAATAAATTTGGAAGAAATAGAATATACAAAATATTTGTGTGTAGTTACTGATTAAAGATTAATAGTTTTAATGAATATCGAACATATTTACAAAAAATTTCAAGAAAAGATTGGTTTTGCCTATCGAGTAAGTAAAAATTTGTCATTATACGCTAAGAGGTCGTGTACAATTCAATTATTGAACTACATTTTGATAATTGCTTATCAATTGTGTATACAGGGTGTCCCAGGTTGAAAGTGACATAGACTAATGAGAGATAGAGCACACTTTGCTGAGTTCAAAACACCCCACACTTACCCTTCAAAGTGAATGGTTTTCTTGACTGAAACTAAAATTCATCATATTGTGGAATGGGTGGACGTATTTAGATAAAAGTTGGTACACACATAGTGTATTCATAGTCCAATCAATAGCATAATTTATTTTGGAAAAATTCCGGGACAGGACTCAATTTTTCTTTTTACATTTAGGACCAATTACATCACCCCGTATATCAGTTTTTGTGTAAATGGTGGATAAATATTGAAATGTCTATGGATTATTGTGCAAAATACTGTCATAATATTTGATGGCACGTTTATGGTTACTTCCTAGGTTTTCGAAAATAATGGTGAATGATATTTAAATTCTACAAAATACACAAACAACTAGTTAACGTCGCTATTTTACTTAAACAATTGTTTAACAATTATTTAACGTATTATTGTTTTTTATTTGATTCTAATTGCACTTAAAATTTGTACGGCTATAAGCAAAATTCCATAGAAAAACAGTTTGCTTAAATATGAAAGTAGGCGTGTGTCAATTCTGTCATTTATAGTTTAATATGTAGTAATGTAAGTTACCTTTAGAAATTATGCTTAAAGTATGCAAATAAGTCAATTGAATCATTAAAATAAGGTTTTATATTAACAAATCTAATAATTTCAAGATGTCATTCCAATTTACAAGTCGTACACCAGATTATACAACATTTTCAGAGGTGTATCAATTTAGTAATGAACATGAGCAATTTCCCTCACAGGCAAAACATGAACATGTTCCCAGAGATTTTCAACACCGAGAAGAAATATTACACATTGTTCATATGAATCCAACTATAAGCGTCAGGAAAATCAATCATCAAGTAGAAATTTCCAGAACAAGAGTATGGCGAACTTTAAAAAAGAAAATGTATATCCTTTTTATGTTCAAGTAGTTCAACGACTAGAAGACGGTGACAGTGTTCCGCGTCTACACTCAAAGAAATAGTATGGGTAAATTCAACAAAAAAAAAATGGTTAACTAACAATATCGTTAATTTTGTTAAACCAAACTATATTGATGGTATTTTTAAACAAGAGGTGATTGTTATTTTAATGAATAAAAAGTTGTCGTACAACAAAACAAACATTAACTTAAAAAAATAGATGAATAAGACTATTATTTTGTTCGTCTGACTATTATTTTGTTGAATTCTGTCAAATTAAACTAGATAATAGTATATTTTATTTTTAACTATTATCGAATTGTAATTCTAACCCAGTACTAGTTTGCTGTATTATTGTACTTGGTAGACAAACCAATATTATTGTCGTCTCCTAGAAGTTCTAAAAGAATTACACCATAAAATTTGCTTGCTTACCACGTAGTCTATTACAGAAATTATTCCCAGATGTCGCCACATACAAATCACTGGCAATAATCAATCATGCATTATCTTATACTCTTATGAATTTATAGAAAATTAATAACATGATTGCAATGTTCAAATTCTCTCAGGAATCATCGATATATTTGGATGGATCTTATAAACGATCTCTAATCTTTGGTTTGGGTGGCCTGATGTCTCAATATTGAGATTTTGGCTAACCAAAAAAAACTTCATCATACAATAAAGTGTAGATCAACCTAAAAATTAGTTGGTGAACACAAAACAAAGTCGTTGTACTATTTAATTGTAGACCAAATTGAAAATGGTTAGTGAACATAAAAAAAATGTCATGTCATATTTAATTTGTTACAAGAAGATATGATTATTAAACTACTATTTGTTTACGAAAACAAATAAAGTTGTATGAGTATTCTTTTCTGATTGATTTAACTATGAAACTAGATAGGCGCGATTTCGTATGCTCTTTTTGGTTGAATTTACCTATCATTTTCTTTGAGTGTAACATTTTGTAGGTGGGTAGTTGCGCACAGGCGAACAGTGTCTAGAATTCTGTTCACGGACAAAGCTCAATTCACGCGTGATGGAATAAACAACACCAGAAATCAACATCTTTGGGCAACTCACATGCTACGCTTCAGAAAACTTCCCAGTACAGATTCAACATAAACGTCTGGTGTGGAATATACAATAGTCACTTAATAGGGCCACACATTTTTGAAGGGAGACTAACGGGTGAAGTTTATTTAAATTTCTTAATAGATGTGTTACCAAATTTATTAGAAAATATCAATGCCAGAGGTATGTGGTTTCAACACAATGGTGCTGGGCCCTAATTTTCTGTATCGGTGAGGGAGCAACGTTACACCAACAGATGGATTGGTAGAGGGTGTCCAGTTAACTGGCCACCGAGATATCCTGGATAATTTTTTATGGGGCCACCTGAAGTCACAGGTGTACAGCGAAAATATTAATACCCGTGAACAGTTACAACAAAAAGTTTTTAATATATGTGACAATATTAGACACAACCCGGCTATGATCGATAAATCGGTGAAAACGTTCACAAAAATGAATTGACACTGGGGGTGTTCATTTCGAAAATTTATTATAATTTTACCTACGATCACTATTTTAAATAGTAAAAAACACACTACCTGCCATCTAGGTAAGTTGAATGTTACATATTGTAAACAAAACGCACCGCACACGCAATTATAGGTGGCTTATATCGCTGACGCGGGGTTTAAAAAAACAAATGTGCCTACGTAATTTTCAAACGCTGTCAAAACTGACAATATTTGTTGAATAATATTGTTAGCTAGTAAAGTAAATCCAGATTTTACTAAATGAATAAATAAATATGATCGTAGGTAAAGTATAGTACATAATTCGAGTTGTAAAGCAATTACGCACTCATGGAAATATGCACTCGCCGCTACGCGGCATCGTGCGTAACTTTTCCATTCGTGCGTAATATGCTTCTTACAACACTCATTATGTAATATACTATTAATTAATTGTACCAATGTATAAAATAATTAGTATCTTTTTAAAATTTGTGCTATAAATTATAATTAAGCAAACCGTTTTTCTTTATTTTTTCCTTTTTTCTGTTTTTCGTTTTTCTTTTTAAGTAACAATAATACATTAAATAATTATTAAACAAGTAAAATTAATAAAATAGCTACGTTAATAAAATAGCGACGTGAACTAGTTGTTTGTGTATTTTGTAGAATTTAAATATCATTCACCATTATATTCAAAAATTTGCTAGGAAATAACCATAAACGTACCATCAAATATTATGACAGTATTTTGCACAATAATCCATAGACATTTCAATATTATCCGCCATTTACAAGAAGCTGATATACAGGGTGATGTAATTGGCCCTAAATGTAAAATAATAAAAATTTACTCCTGTTCTGGAATTTTTCCAAAATAAATTATGCTATTGATTGGACTAGGAGTGCACTATATGTGTACCAACTTTTATCCAAATACGTCCACCCATTCCAAAATATGGTGAATTTAAGTTCCAGTCAAGAATCATAAAACCGAAAACCATTCACTTTCAAGGGTAAATGTGGGGGTGTTTTGAACTCAGCAAAGTGTGTTCTATCTCTCATTAGTCTATGTCAACTTTAAATCTGTATATGACACTACTTTGTAGAGCTTGAAATTCTCTATATTTTTATTCTTTTACTTTTTTCGTGGAATTAATATTTTACGATTTATAGCACGAGAAAGATAGAAATGAATGGGTTGAAAAATGTCTTTCTCCTTTTTCGCAACGAAGTACGTTTATTTTACATTAGACCTTTAAACATGTGGATGTAGAGACTCTACGAGCAGATGATAAAGTGCTCAAAGAAGTTCGCATTTTAACATTTGGACACGTTTTCAAGATTGCGAGTACGGGACAAGAAGGACAAAGGAGTGCTTCATCACCACAATTGTTAGACAAAGATGACATACATTTTGTGTCCTCATTGTAGACAATATTTAACAATATGACTGAAAAGAGTCATACGAGATTATGAGAAATTTTATTTAATTTTTAAACTTGTGCAACTAGCTTTTATTTGACTTGATTTGTATGTATGTTAGTTAGTTTTTTAGTACATTAGTGTGTTTAGTTCAAATCTTGCAAGACAATTTTGAACGACGTCCAATTGAGGTGAAATTTTGCATATACGTGTAGTTTCGATGATAATATAATAATATGGTACCAAAAAGTGTGTTTCTTAGTTCTTACTCAGACGATGCATTCTAGGAAATGGTGAAGGATCCGGTTTAAACTATAATCCGGTAATATTTTAAGTAAGGGCGACGCAATGAACATAAAACTAATTAAGATGTAATAGAGCGGGAGCTAGATGGGCACATCATCGTTTTATGAATTTTGAGACATTTTTATGGTTTAATGGATGGATGATAACGATTCATAAAATCGACTTCTGGCGGGGCACCTCCTGTCAATTCAATTCAATTCAAAAAGATTTATTAACATTTCAGTTACAAAAAATGCGCCTGGGTTGGAACCCGGTTCAGAGCCGGCCACACCACCACGGCGCGCAACGCTGTGGTAGATGGGTGGCCGGGTGGGGCAGGTCCAACCTCGGCTTGAACGGTAAGTAAAATGGGTGGAGGTTAGGGCTCCTATTTTAATAAGAAATAAAACTTAAACCTAACAATTTATTGAGAAATAATCATGAACGATTTTAAAATACTTAGAACTACTTAGAAATAAATAGAAAATGACGAATTTTGTTTAAGCGCGCACACGCGCACTGTTTTAAGAGGTTGGGTTACTAGTACGGGAAAAACTCAATGAAAAAACCCGTTCGAACAAATGACAACCTTCATCCGATGGTCTACCTGCCTTCGGAAAGGTAGAGTGAAGAGGAAGTTATGATTTAAAAGGTTTTGATTTGTAAGAAGTTATTGGTCGAGAGGGGATTTTAAAAAGAACAAAAAGAAACAAAAGAACAAAAAGAAACAAAATAACAAAAAGAAACAAAATAACAAAAATAAGACTAATAGAGGGAATAGAAAAGGGCATCTCCTGTCAGGTGCGTCACGAACATTGTCTAAAAATCAGTGAAATTATGTTATCGTTACAAGGTTCATTTTTTTTTCGTGTGTACACATTTTATATTTAGAATGAATAAAATAAGATAGCCAGAAAGTGTGGCGCAGCCAGAAAGGTAATAATAATACAATACATCCGAGGCACAGTAGGAAATCAAGTTAGCCGAAAGTGTTAAATTCCTAAATATTTAAGAGCCTATGGTATTTTTGTTGACACTAAGAACTTTCTGGGGAGGCTATTATATTGTCGAAGGAGCTTATATTTACGTTTTAAAAAAGAGCCAGAACTGGTAACGGTGAGTTTAGAGTTCTGAGATGAAATATGCGAAAAAAAGTCCAATTTTCTTCAAAAATCCTAAACATGTTCTTTTTGGCTAGCCTTACTGACGGGAGTTTCTTTCTGGTAAATTTTTTCTGTGTTCAAAACATTTAAATAAACATGCTCAGCTTAAAAAAAGCTTGTAACGATCATGTTATATAACTTCGTTTTTTTACATCTTTGAGCTTCCTGACTGCGCCCCTGACAGCCCACACTTTCTGGCGATCTTATTTTATCCGTTCTAAACATAAAATATGTACACACAAAAAGAATTAGCCTTGTAACGATGATATAATTTCACTGATTTTTATATCTTGAACCATGGCCAACTCGACGGGCTGACATATGCCAGAAGTCTATTTTGTCGTTATTTAAGTTCGATAGAATTAATCAACGCATAGAAAATGCTTGTAACGATGAGTTTCTGAAAAAGCCACGTAGCACCCGCACTATAACTAAAAGTTTAAAAATAAAATGAAATGTGAAGGAAACTTTTTAAAAATAAGATTTTATTATAATTTAGGTATACTAAAAAGAAAAAATTAGTTATGTTGAATTAATTGTCTTAAAATCATATCGCGTGAAGAGAAAAAAATACTCTACTCAGGTACTTACAATCTCTGTCAAACAAAATTATTACCTGTATGAACTTCTCGTGAGCGATAAGCTTTTCAGACAATTAATTCCACCTAACTTATTTTTTTCCCTTTAGTACACCTAAATAATAACAAAAGCTTGTTTTTAAACAGTTTTCCTTATATTTTAATTTTTTAATTTGACATTTAACATGTCTAACTTGACGTCATTTTTGGGCGCTTTGCTTTAATTGGCTCTCGCCTTATTAAGGATTTCTTGTTTATGCTTGTTCAGTGCGGGAAATGATATAAATTATTATCAAAAGATTAAAGGACACTTTTTTTATAATGCATAACTTAAAGAGAAATAATATGCAGCCATTACTAATCTGATACATTTGACAAAAATGCATATTTTGCTATACTAGGACATGCTTATGTAGCAGTGCATAGGATAAATTACCACAAATAAAACTAATCCACTTCTGCGGCTGCCAATTGTCGTCCTTGCTTTACACAATGCAGCACAGGTGGTCGCGACTATGCAGTATATGGTCTGATCACCCATTGAACAGTTTTTACGTTGTTTTTTTGATACCTAAGTAAAAAAAATGTGACTACAATAAGTTCTGCAATCGGATGATTGTACTTTTACAAGGTGGTTTCACAGAGTATATGATCTTTTAGGTAACGTGTTTTGCTTGTATGAGATATAGAAGGGATGGATTAGGTAAAGTCGAGTATTTTTATTTCAGGTCTTCCATGTTGACAGCTCAGTGTCAATAAAATGTATATGCGCGAAGAAAAAACAGTGACAATAGATTCAAGTTCTTGGTAAGTATAACTAAAGCTCTATATAAGCAAAAGTAAGAATATAGCTGAAAATATGCTGCTCTTCTACAATACCATCCTATATATGTGAGAGTTATTTCTTTTAGGTACCTATTGTTATCGTATTTATTACAATAAAGTGCCTAAAACTAGGACAGATTTTAAAGATCCTGTGTTTGAATCTCCTGAAACGTTGAAAGATAGCCTCACTTTAATCTGTGTTACTTTTAAGATACTTTTTCATAAGACAAAAGTTCGAGAAACCATACGGGCGGTTGGCAAACGACTTTCCGTCTCACAGTGGCACGAATCGTGATTTTTTTCGTTCGAAATTATCTAGAGCACTTGTTTCGCAACCGACTGGGATAATTTTTTTTTTTAAATACTTGTTATTTAATTTCCAAAAAACGTAAGAGAGCCGATTTTTAAATTGTGCTAACCAAAATTATTGAGCTTAGCCAGAATAGTCATTTTTAATTTTTAATTCTTAATAAAACTTACAAATAAAAAAATTTTGTCTTATTCAATTTACATAAATCTTTGTACTCGGGGGTTTTTGAGGTCGCTGATTATGAATCTGATATTCAAATTGTCATAAACCAATCTGCAAGATGGCGGAATCAATGGCGGTTGTAAAATGCTAAAAAATTATGAAAAATTAATTATTTTTGTTAAAGTTTATGCCGAAATCGGCTCTCTTACGTCTTTTTGGAAATAACAGTATTTAAAAAAAAATAATCCCGATCGGTTACGAAATAAGTGCTCTAGATAATTTTGAACGAAAAAATCGATTTGTGCCACTGTGCGTCTGTCGAAAAAAATGTAGTCATTTTTATACCGCGGCGAGGCAGTTCTCGATTAATTCTCATTAAAAATGATGAACAAGACATGAATTAATCGAGAATTGCCATTTTTCATTGGCCTAAGTTCCAATAATATCAATCAAAGTTGTATCAAATTATTTGCCTCCAATTAACGAATCTCCAATCTCCAAAGCCTCTACTCTCTATCAAACTCTTAAAATGGCATTAAAAATAGCAGATGAATGTGAATCACCATATATCGAAGATACATATGATCTCGCGAAAGCGATTATCAACGGGAAGGTTCAGGAAATCAGATACAATGGAACATCTTTGGAACATTGCTCAGTCTTTCTCTTAATGCCCAGGTTGTCCTGCAGTTTGCTCTTACTTTGTCAATATCCCTTGTTGTACTTTCTTTTTGTCACCCTAGCGGAGCACATCACAAGATCGAGAAGGTGACTCTGCTTCGGCTGCTGGAAGAGAGTGGATTCTGAAGGCCCCGATTTTCCGGGCATTATAATCATTGATGATTTTTTTTTGCTATATTCGTTGAAAGATGCTGGCGATATTTCAAGAAGGATACTTCGTCTCTTAGATAGTCACGAAGCGCAAAAAATTCATCAGATGACGATGTGTTTAATGTTTAAAACTACAATAATAAACCTGACAATTTGAATCCTTCTTTTACTGTATGCACAGAACCTTGAAATTCAATTCCAATTCCATTTAAATACATTCTCTGAGAGCCTGTGCTTACAAACAGCCTAAATTTGCTGCTTTGTTTTGTTGCGGCAGAAATCATTTTTCTCAAATGTGAACTGGGGAATATTTCAGTTCTTATTTTTTTCGTCTTCTTAATGATATTTGGAATAGCCTGAAGTGGAGAACTGCCTCGCCGCGGTGACTTGATCAGCTCTCAAAATAAAGCAACATGCGAATGTACCCACCCGTAACTGAACTCGCAAAAAGTTCCGTTCGAATTTCGTTGCGGTCATCGAAACTACTCGATAATGAGCAGAACAGCCTCGCCGCGATGACCAGAATTTTGACCGATGGCTATTTGTCATTATTTCGGTCTTTGTAACTCGGTGTATCAGTCAAGGGCAGTTCTCAATTTTTCCTCGTCAAATTTACTTTAAGAGGACAAAAGAAACTGCCTCGCCGCGAAGTCCGAGATGACCGGTTTTTCTTTACATGTTCAAATCCCTTTAGGACAGGTAAAAAGTTCGGTCACCCTAAACTTTTCTTCTCAGCTCTCCCAGAACTGATGAGAAACGCTGGAATTATCTTCGCTAAAGTAACTCGAAAATCTTGGCAACGAGCTGCCGTACTATTATGCCGCGCCACCATTATCAACTAAAAAATGTGTCAAAAAGATGTTTTATGGTTGTCGAATGGAAAAGATCACTGTAACATATAAGAGAAAACCCAAACATCGGCATCAAAATCGTCGTGGTCGCAAGTGAAATTACCTTTAAGTTATCTTGTAATAATTTGTAATAGAACAAAAGTTTACAATTTGCATCAATTACACAACCCCACAAAAAAAATAAAGTTCTGATCCCTGAACACGCCCTTAATATTTCCATGTATTGTTCGACTCTGAATCTGGTAATAAAAAAAGCCATACACCCCCATATGTTTGCGCTACAGCCAAAAATAACCCCCACAATGGGGTAAAACCACCATATATATCAGGATAGAGTGAATGGATACAAATACATTGTGGAAAACGTGAATAACGTACAATTTCTATATTCAGCAATCAACTTCCCAAATACTAAACGAAAACCACCCCCATAATAGGGTAGAAACTACTCCTATATTAAAATAAAGTACATAAATGCCAATAAATCGTGGTGAATGTTGAATTGCACAATGTAGAGCACGGTTAGGGAAAGAAAAGGATATTGAGTACAATTAAAAACTTATCAATAAAATTCGTGGAAAAAGTGAAATTTACAGATTTTTGTGATAAATGTATAGGGACAAAAAAGTGTCCTCTTCACAAGAGCTTCCAAACAACAACAAAAAAGAAAATTGAAATCGTACAATCGTGAGATACAAAAAAAAATTAATGTGGCTTTAGTGTTCTGCATGGATTTTGAAGTTACCTTTTGGCATAAACTATGACCACAGAAAGTGGCACATTCCAATAAAAAAGTGCAGCTTTTTGGCTTTTCTAGCCATGTACCCGACGTACTATTAGTATACCACGTATTTATAAAAAATTGCCTGGCGGTGCTCTTAATAGGTCGTCGTGACGCACCTTGTATATATTTAATGTTAAATCTGACAAACGATAATTAATTTTTGAAGTCAATCATTTTTTGAAACATATATTTAGCTCCTATCATTTAAATGATCATATTCTGAACAGCCCTAACAAATGCGTAAAATAATATTGCAATAATGTTTCAAGGTAGATACTGAAATATAGGTTTTCCAATAAAACTATATATACCTAATAATAATAAAATGTAACACAATAAAACGATTACGATTTTTTAATAAAACGAAGTTGACTTGAGGAATGCAGTTATCTATGAAGAACAAGTTTTAGACCCATTTAAAAAATAAAAACAAGCCATATATTATTTTTGAACTAGCGCCGATATCGTGGATACGTTTTAGAAAAATAAATTATGAAAATACATCAAGACAAGAAAGCTTTATGCTCTCCGAGTTATAAAGTAATGGGCTATTATTCAAGACATCTCAAACATCTGTTCCTAACAAAAAATGTTGAAGTGATATTTCCATGACAATTTTTAAGTGAACATGACACAAAACCAAATAAAAAATAATCCACAAATATCTCGACAGCTACAACGGGCGCGCATATCTGTGTCGGAAGTTAAACAGCCAACTAAATGATCATTACTAAATATTTATTGCCCGGGGCGTTTAGCAGGATTAATATCCATCTATCACCGGCCCGACAGAAAGATCGTCCCCGCTATTTAACATTCCTAGCCTGAAAAATGCACAGCATCACTCTCGAGATCGAGTAAATGAACTTATTTTACATTTGAATGAAACGGAATCGAATTAGAATCTTGAATCTTGCTTTTTCTTTCATTTTAGGTGAAATTACAAACATAAAATGATGACATCACATTACATATAGTCCAGTAATTTTAGTTGAAAACATCAAACTAATTGTAGAAGAAATAAACTAAGGTTTTTTAGACTTAGAATAATATCCCCAACAACATATCAAAAGTCTAGAAAAATCTAAATATAGGAAATCCGCCATATTGGCCGACATCTTGGATTTACTTGCATATATTGTTCCGATTAACTTCAAATATATATCAAATAGATAGTTTTTTGAACCAGGAACATTATTTAAAGCAATTTAAAAACATTTTTACCATTATCATAGTCGGTTGGTATGCTATACAAACTACGTTCTTACAAGGTATGGTAAATCGGTTGTGATTGTGTTTGATGGATATTTGGATGGTCCTTCCCTCAAGGATGCCACTCACATTAGAAGAAGTGAAGGTAAAAGCTCCCTTAACGTTTTATTTTCTGTGGAAATGAAACTGACAATGAAGAAGGATATTTTTCTGACAAACAAAACGAATAAGCAACGTTTTTTTATGATGCTTAGTAAAAGATTTGAAACTGTTGGATGTCATGTGGAGATGCAGACCTTCCAATCACTCAGACAGCAGTTGGTGCGTCTGAACAAAGAGATGTTGTTGTCATTGCAGACGACATTGATGTCCTGATACTTCTGTGTTTCTATGTTAAAATGGAAAATAAAAGAGTAATATTCAAACCAGAACCAAAGCGTGGTGCCACCAACATCTGACAATGGAACATTCAAACTACAAAATCGTCATTGGGATTAAATGTCTGCAACGGCTTGCAATTTATTCACGCTATTGAGGTGTGACACCACGTCACAGGTGTTTGGAATTGGCAAAGCTAAAGATCTGACGAAAATCATGAAAAATACAACATTTATGGAGTATGCTGAAGTATTCAACAATGGAAGGAGTCTGAAAGAAGACATAATTACTGCCGGGGAAAATGCTATTGTTGCCATGTATGGAGAAAAGATATCTGATACTTTGGATGAACTAGGATACAGATGTTTCAGTACAAAGGTGGCTAACAAAAATATGGTTCAAGCTGCTCAAGCCCAGTCACTTCCACCGACTTCAGCTGCTGCTAAATTCCATAATTTACGGGTCTACTACCGAGTTCAGAATTGGAAAGGAAATACATACCTGAGGAGAATTACAGGGTGGTCAACTCCTACCAGTACTCACTGACCTTCAACCAGCACCACCAGTTCTGCTTGATATCATAAGATGTAAATGCAAGACAGATTGTAGTATTTCAAGATGCTCATGCAGAAAACATGATTTGGAATGTTCATCAGCTTGCAGTGACTCAAATATAGAAGATGTATGCGACGATGTTGTTTCTGATTGAGAATGATACATGTCTGAAATGACAGTAGTGTTTTAATTGTGTTAGTAGTTTTTTCAAAGAGTGTAAATCTAGTGTACAGTAATTTAAACGATTTTGTTCAAGTTTAATAAAGTTTATTTAAAAACTTATACCGTATCATTAAAATGTTCATAAATTAGCTTCCTTTATTTTTAACATTTTGTAATAAATGGAACATGATAGAAGCAAAATTAGATAAAGTCTTTATATGATACTTTCTATTTGGTACATATTTGAAGTCAATCGGAGCAATATATGCATTTTATAGATTTCGAGAGAAAATCCAAGATGTTATAAAAGGGGGCCCCAAAAGCTGCTAAACCTCGAACGCAGGGTAGGGTAGTCACCCTGTGCCCTGAACAAAATTTTAATATTTTACGTGCAGTACCCCCTCTGCAATACACTAGTGAGGAGGGAGTCTCATACGGCCGACTAGTCAGGTCCTTGGGGGTGGCTTCGATAATTGGGGTGGTGTAGGTGGTCAGATATAAAAGACAACGTCGTTCTAATTAAACATTTAATAAAATATAAGGGTACGTAGTACAAAATATTTTACAATTAGGTATCACCGATAACTCGGTACGCAGTACAATATATCTCAATATACCCTACAAAGTGCACTAGTAAGTGGGGCCCACACGCTTAACCTAATATACACAAAATATCTTACAAAATAATAAATCTTTGATAAATGTACAAAAAGTCATATGCCAGAAGCGTGACAAAAAAAACTACAAGTGACCCAAGGTACGGTAAAACATAAAATTACTTAAAATTATTGACATCTATTTGTAAAATAAGGCAAAACTATTCAGTTAGTGAAATAACGATATACAAAATATACCAAATATTACTGAAATCTAAAATGTTACTGAGATTTACGTTACGAGCAAAATATTACCAATATTCCTTGAAAATTTATTTTACTGAGTTGACGTACCGGATCCCTCGTTAAGAGAATATGATTCCGCTTACCTTTGGTAGTGTCTGAATATCTTTTCCCGTCCTACCAGGGTAGCGTAATTCAGGCGATAACAGCCGCAGGTGGTAGACCATCTACGTGGTATCTAAGGTAACGTGCCGAGATCCCCAGTACCATACATACACAAGATGTCAGTCAATAATCCACCATCTAGACACCAAAATCTGGACTAGAAGTTGAAACCAGAGTCAGGCTGGAAGTCCCTCGTAAAGTGTAGAATGTGACATAAAAGCTCAAGTAGAATACGAGTAACAGATCCAAGTAAAATCATAAGGTATCAATCCAAATAGCCATAAACTAACAAATAGATCCCTATACTTGTAACATACTTAACAAGAAAACCACTAAGGAACACACAAACAAACAGCCCTGCAATAAAATAAATAACCTAAATTACAAATCTATTTCAACTTTAAGTGGGTTTCAGAGACGTACCTGAGATGTGATGTGGGCTGAAAGAGGTCCTTTGCCGTCAAAATGGCACTCCAAAATCTTGCATTCAGACGAAGCCACGTGCTTTGAAAATTGACTTTATCCGGAAATCCGTAGCTGCATTTCCCCAAAACGATACTCAAAACCAAATGAAAATACAACTAATCTTGTCGTGATGAATACTAAATCCCATAATGGAGCAAAACTTACAATATTGCTAAAACTCGTATTCAGACGACTCAATCTTCAAGCAGCAAAAGGAAAAATGACCAAGAAAATGTCCTCTATCAAAATGTCAAGTTCTTGTCTTTCGTCTCAGTATGTTCAGAATTTCCACTACACGGCGCGGCGTACCCCACAACTATAATAGATTTTCCTAACTTCGTTTATATCCATAAATTTTATCATAATATACTCAGAAAGCCTTCCCTTCATAAATCTACCCACCAAAAGAAGGTTTAATCAACAATACTGGCCATTGTAGAAGCTTTAAAAGGGCGTTTTTGCAATGCACTCTCTCAATGAATATCTGAACGCACTCACCAATACTACCTGTATCAAAGTATATTTAATGACCGACGTGAACCATCATTGCTATTATGCAACCAGTTATACTCTATTAATATCTATTGGCGAGAGACGGTATCAATAGGCTCAAATGCACAATAAAATTTGGGAAAATAACGAAAATTAGTACATAAATTTCTGGCCATTATTAAATGTGAAAATTGACCGTAACAATTATTCTAAGCCTAAAAAAAACCTTAGTTTATTACTTTTACAATTAGTTTGATGTTTAACCTTTTGTTCACCTAAAATGACTCGCCTAATATGACATAGTACAGTTTCAAGTTTTTTATTGTTTTTATATGTGTATGAAAAACATCAAATCTGTCCTGCAAGTAATGATAGGGGAAAAGTTTGAGAGATTTATTCGAGGCGTGAAAAGATAGAAGGTATTGGTGTGCTTAGAATTAACAGTACATTCATTAGGTGCTGATTGGGGGTTTTAAAATCAAATCAAGGAGTAGTTATGACTTTTTGCTCCTTTACATTTTTTGGGGTGTTAATTTAAGTGTTAATTACGAGGTTTGCTAACAAAAATTTTTCCTGGAATTTGAGTTATAGCCAAAAGACTTAAAAAAAGTTTCTGCCCGGTTTTTTGCTTATAACTCAAAAACTATCAACTTTTGGGTAAAACATCATTCTATACTAATATAATCTGCACAAGATTTCCACTAATTTAGATCCTTGCTACTTTTATAGCGACGTCTACCGTTTAGGCACAAATGCGGGTTATTATGACACCCTAGCTCAGCACCAAGCAAGTGGTTCCATACGGAAGAATCTATTGTACCGCTTTCCCCCCTATATACTGACCACCTGCCCTTAGTAGTACCCAGTGTAGCCATTGTGTGGGGAATTCCTCAAATTCCGAGTGAATCATCATACTCGAGGGTAATTTTTGGGGAATAGTAGTATTATGGAATTTTGGGGAATTAATTCGTTTCCTTAATTTTATTTAATTTTTATCGATGTTTTAATTTTCTTAACACTTCAACTCTCACCGCAATTATTGGCACACATGGTTACAAGTAACATATTTTTGTGATTATGTGATTCCTGGCCGAGGCAAGAGGCCATCAAAACTGAGACGAAGAAGAAATGATTATCGGACTGCATCGTGACGTGACTAATGTGTATACCGTGCTGTATGCCTAAATAATTGTGCATTATGCAGTGTTTACCTCCTTATTTTTTGATATGTATAAAGTATAAGTAGCAAAATACTTATTTATTAAAATTGAAATTATTAAGTCAAACTTTTCTGCTTCTGTGTAACCCATTTTTGATCAGATAATAATACGAAATGTCAGACAGTAACAATGTTGTCATAGTATGTGTCACATCCTACTGCGTAAGAGTAATTACTGCACTTCCTTCAATAACCATAAAATACCTATATGCATGTTTGGAGCATATTTAATGTCCGATATGTCAGGAAATATTACAGCTAGATCTATCAACCCTTATGTATTTGAAATCAGTGAAAAAAGATCTAAAAGAATATGTAAAAACATGCAGGGGGGTAATGAGGAGGTAGTGAGAGTGGCTGATGCCAAAAAAGTTTTTGAGGCCTTTGGTTCTGGTACATACACTAAATCTCCAGTTTATGGACTCTCGCTTGCTTTGTTTATTTATCCCCATTTAACCCCATTTACCCCCAATGCTTTCTCCGAAATAAAATCAAAATATAATCTAGTTCCAGATATAATACATATGTGTACCAAATTGCAAGTCAATACCATAAATCTTTCCAGAGTATTCGTGCGCATAAAAGAGGTTGCAGACAGGCAGACAAACAGAATTTTTTTCTCAAAATTAAAATCTCGACGCTTCATGATATTCTAAGCATATCTGAACAAAAAAAAACCTAATTTAATTTACGATTGGAAGTAAAAATGAGTAGTAAAATATTCGAGCAAAGTGGTAAATATCTACGGAAAAAAATTTAATTTGATACTAAAAATGTTACATACTAGTAAGAAAGCCTATTAACTGAGAATTAATTTGATTTTTTGTATAAAATTAACAGTTTCAGATATATGGAAGGTTAAGGATAGCGTCAGTAGTTTTCAGCCAAGTTTAAACAAATATTCCACAACTGTAACTTTATCCCGGAGATAAGCAAAAAATCGTTATTTTCAGCTACAGATAGTGATATCCATCAGATAAATATGCTTTATCTCTAGGATAACCTATTCGGCACCTAGACCTTCGGTTAACGCTTTTGTCTACCAGATAAGAATCGCCATGCCCACGCGGTTTCACTGTGACTGACGGAACTAATGTTTTATCTTCTAACCCAACTTTATAAAATTTGGTTTATTTTATATTGTGTTTTTGTAATTTATAATTAGGTGTAAAAACTCATATTTACTAAAGAAACATTAGTAAAATGATAATGAACAATATAGGTATTATAATATGCATATTCCAAACACTTTGTTCTAATAAAATAAGACAGAATTTGTAGGTTGGAAATCCAACTTATAATCAGCCGCCTATTTTAATAATAAACAGTATTGAAAAATTATTTGAGTGGATTTTTAAATGTTCGTCTGGAGCCAGGTATATGACTACAAGCTAAAATGGATACAAACATTAAACATGAAAATAAGCTTAAAAAACCTAAAATTTCGGATTATGTTGGTTATATGATGCACAACTATTTCAAACAATATGACAAACAATCGTTAAAATGGCACAAATGTCATAAACGGGCAACAAACCCAGTAGGAGGATCTTATCGATCTCTATTTGAATCATAAAATTAACTTACTTTACAGTGTCTTAAATTGGCAACACTTACTTTGGGAAGTATCTAAAGTCATATCTATCGGATAGTTATCATACAGATAGCAGGCTCCGGTTATCTAGCTTATCTAGTTATCGTAGCTCTAAGTCAACGGGAACTGCGCTGCATTCTTTATATAAAAAGGTTATTGATTATATTGAGGCTGGTGAATGTCCTGTTGGGATTTTTTGCGACCTAAGCAGGGCATTTGACTGTGTGAACCACAATAAACTTATTGATAAATTGTCAAGTTATTTTATCAGGGGCGTTGCTCTCGATTGGGTCCGTTCGTTTTTGAATGATAGGAGCCAATATGTTAGCGTGACATTCTGTCAGCAAGGGACAATAAGTAGAGTCAATTCAGAGTGTTGTGAAGTTAAAACCAGGGTACCACAGGGCTCCATTTTGGGCCCTGTGTTGTTTTTATTGTATACTAATGAACTTGATATTTTAACCTCAGAGGCATCTTTTATCATGTACGCAGATGATAAATCGCTTATCTTGTCAGATAAATCTGATGTAACGTTGGAATCGATTAGTAATAATGTCTTGAAATCGCTAAACAGTTGGTATGCGTCGAACACACTACATTTAAACATCGAAAAAACGCATTTTATGAGGTTCCACAATAGACAGAAACCATGTGCAAATTTGAATTTAAATATTAACGAGACACGTCTCGAACAAATTGATAGCGTACGTTTTTTGGGTTTCAATTTAGATGAATGTCTAAACTGTAAAGAGCATTGCCACTATGTGATAACCAAATCAAATTCCATTTTTTATTTATTTAGAAATTTAAAAGTAGTAGTAGTTCTGTGTAAGGAGCATCTAATAAATCTATACCACGCTCAAGTTGGATCCAGGTTGAGATATGGTATTTGTTTCTGGGGTAATTCCACCCTCTCACCGAGTGTATTTATAGGCCAAAAACGAATTATAAGATGTATAGAGGGAGTTCCAAATACTCATTCGTGCAGAGACTATTTTAAGAAATATAAAATACTGACAGTATTTGGTTTATATATATATATATATATATATATATATATATATATATATATATATATATATATATATATATATATATACATATCCATGCTACGACAAACCGTCCGTGTAATTTTTGGAGTTAAACCATCCATCTCATATACTTCTCAATATACAAAATGTTATTTTCCAACGTTAAGCGGCTCTTATGTAATTACGGCGTCAAACCGTCCAATTTATGTAGAAACAACGTTATTCCATCCAAAATTATATACATGTGGTTCTATACGTTCGTTAAACTGTCTTGCAATGTTGCCGTGACTAATTTATATATATGTTCTTGTTTAATGGACTATCATTACGATACCTTCTTTTATCTGTACCACGATACGATTGAAAAAAATAACGGTGATAACTGGGACCATGAAAAAAGTGTTGAGAAAATTGGATCTGAAAAAATGGCAGAATTATCGAATGAAGCAGAATAAAATAGCATCTTACTACATACCCTGTACTGACAAATATCGCTTTAATTACGGCTCGATAATGACAATTAGTAATTCCTTAGCAGAAGCTCTATAATTTGGGTTGGCTTTTATTTAACATGTTTCATTTTTCCGGTATATTAGCGACATACTTTTTTAAATAGAATCATATATTTGGTATCGATTTTTATTTATTTTGAGAGATAAAAGGTAATTAAATATGGCGACCTGTTTGTGATGCAGTTTTTTCTGAAACTGGCCAGGCCTATATTAATTTATTTATGAAAATAGCAACTAAATTTATGTCAAAATTACAACATATTTTTGTTTATCCTCAAGATATATAATCGAAAAATTGTGATTATTATACCAGAAATGTAGTTGCTAGTTTCTTGATAGTGTTCCTTATGTGACCAGTTTTAGAGATATTACACAATGCAGAATAAATGTGGAATTTTATATTTTAATTAAATTTAATTCTCAGTGAAAATCCATACCGACAGTATGGCATTTTTGAAAACTACCTGTGTTCTTTTTCCCAATCTCATGAATAGATAATTAACTAAGTGGCTAATGTTTTATTGTCTTGGAAAAAGAAACACTAAAATAAACATTTTATCCAATTCTCTACTGCTCTCCAGAATTTCTACTTGTATGAATTTTATGGAATTTCAATATATGATCTAAAAAAAGTTGTCCCCAGTTAAGAACTCATACTACATATGGTTCCCAAAAGCTTTATGTTTAAAAAATGAATATAGTATAGAATTTTTTAGAATGGAGGACTTAAATGAAGAAAAAAATAACATAATAGAGGTTGCATTTTGTCTATTCATGTAATGCATTAAATCAGGTAGAACTAATAGAATGTGCTAAATCACAAACGCTAAAAAGCAAAATGGGCTTAATTCGAAGTATAAAACCGCTGCCCAAGGAATCACTACTTCACATCCATTCAAGTCTCTCACATCGAAAAAAATTTGAATGTGGAAATAATTGTTTATGGAACTTTAATAATATGATATTTGAAATCGTCTACCCCGAAAACTCATAAAACGATATCTCACATCGGTAGTGGGGGTGGATGAAGTAAAAAAATATTTTGAGGTTTTTGGTTCTTATATGTATATTATGAAAATTAGAATTCAATCCAAAACAATTTTCTATACTTGTAATATTTCCAATAAATAGTTAGATAATTCTCTAAAAAAAATAGTTTTACTCCACTACATGAATATTTTTAAGCAAATTATCTTCAAAACGAAAGGGGACATTAAGATACGGTTTTTCATACTTGCTTACAAATTTCATCTGGAATAAACTGGTTTAAATAGGAAATCGAACTACGAAAGACACTGTAGGCAGGTTGTACAATTAACATTAACACAATAAGCAATTTTAAAAAATTTCATTGATTACAAAAATCTTAATTTTCTACAAAAGCAAATAAAAAAAATCAGGCATTCTCCTTTTTCCATTCCAACATTGGTACCATTCTTTTACCACGACTTAAACAAAGTTTCTCCATGACACTTTACAAAAATACTTCTAAAATAGTCACATAATGTTCGCTAAGCTATCCTCCACCGGCTTGTATATACTACACAAGAGTTTTCATATGAGCAAATATTTAGATAAACCAAGTTGTAAGTTGCCAGATTTCTGGATGGTTTAATGTCAGCAAAATATATATTGGAGTATATAAGTGTATATAAAATTTGCGGAGCTAGCGCTCCGAGTGTTTATACTCTACACTACAGTTATATACAAATCATATGAAACATGCCATAAACTGTCCATCTCAAATTCTGTATATGGAATATTCACCCCTTGAAGATGTCAATGCAAGTGAAAACGTTAAACCGTCCAGTAATCGGACGGTTTAACGTTTTCGGATAGGTTAACGTCTGTAAATAAATATATGCTGGACGGTTTAACGTAGCATAGATAAACGTATATATATATATATATATATATATATATATATATATATATATATATATATATATATATATATATATATATATATATATATATATATATATATATATATATATATATATATATATATATATATATATATATATATATATATATATATATATATATATATATATATATATATGAGTTATGTGTATACGTGTTTATTAACAGAAATTGTTTTAATACTGCTGAAGAGGTTCACTCTTTTAACCTAAGAAACAAAAATGATTTTAATATACCATTCTGTAAGTATAAAATATCCTCTGATTGTCCAGACTATATTGGTCTTAAAGTTTTTAATCGTTTACCAGACTATTTAAAGGAGGTTAAACAGCTAGATCGTTTTAAATTTGACCTTAGAGAATATCTCATAAATAGATGTCTGTATTCTGTTAGGGAATATTTTTAATTAGTTTTAAGTGTTGTGACGATTCCTATACAATCTGTATTGTCTAAAAGGAAAATAAACGTATTATTATTATTATTATTATTATTATCTTATCCATCAGATAGTTATTCGCCGGATACAGTCTATTTATACTTAAGTGAAAGTACCGAGCCTAAGAAATGAATACATCCCAATATAGAAAAAATTTTGTATAGTTGTAATATGGAATTTAAAACTCTCAACATACCAGGTGAAGAACCCCAAGCAATTACGGCGTAATTAATAAATAGTTGACTAGAAATATGCGTAATAGTATGTAATTAATATTGATTTACTAATTATCCACCGTAATTGACTTATACAATAACAAATTGGAGCTATTTTTTTTACAAATTTCGTTTATATGTACAGACCAAGTACAGTTCTCACTAATGTGCATAATTGTGCAACCCTAAAAATTTCGTGTATGGAACTTGTCGAATGGATCCTCCGTTAGACTTTATTAAGAGGCTCTAGTTAACATTAATTTTACTTGTATTAAAGTGAATAAATATGGGTTTATTAATATTTAATGTGAGGCTATTTTCGGTAATCCAATCGCGAGCACTGCCTAATTGTTCGTTTGCTTTTGAGATTAAATCAGCAGTTCTTTGGGCGGTGATAAGTAAAGAAGTGTCATCAGCAAAAGAATGGAATTTGTACTACAAATTTGTTAACATAAATTATGTACAGTGGTGGTCCCAGGACAAACCCTTGCGGCACACCTACTGTAAGTTCCATTTGATTAGATTTGATGTTCTCTACTTGTACATAATGTTTTCTGCCATACAAGTAACTCATTCTAGTGATACACCTTGGATACTATAATTTTCTAATTCCTGCAAAAGTGAATTGTGATCAGCTAGATCAAAGGCTTTACTGAGATCTAAAAATATCCCTAAGCATTTATTTTTATTGTCTAAATTGTCATATAACTCTGACAAGAATTTAGTGACAGCAGTACCAATGGAGCGGCCTCTCCGAAAACCAAATTGATTATTATTTAAGAAATCACATCAAAAAAACTTATTAACCTGTTAGATGCACATTTTTCAAACACTTTGGAAATTTAACTTAGAATAGAGATGGGTCTATAATTATCAACTTTGTTTCTACAACCTGGTTTAAAAACCGGTATAATTTTAGCAATTTTAAGTCTGTCAGGAAACGTACCCTCGAAGAAGGAAGAATTAATTATTATTAGACATAAAGGCTTGATAACTATCAGTAGACATTTTTTTAGTAAATTAACACTAATGTTATCGTCCCCATGAGATCTTGAATTTTTTAAGCCTTTTATTATATCAGATATTTCAAGTTCATCAACTGGTTGAAAAAAAAAAAATGGAAATTTGTTTTTATTTATTTGTGGTTTTTTATAATGATGTATCAAATTATATATTCTCAGAAAAAGTTAATTTGAAAAAATTACAATACCCCTTAAATATTATCTTTGACAAAATACGTTATCGATTATACTGCTAACATAAAAAATCAAATGTATGATAATATATTTAGGTAAAATTGCATATACCAATGATAATGTATCAAATTATCCAAATATATTCAGTCGATAGTAGAGGAATTCTTAACATAAATCTAGCAGCCTTGTCGTGGATCACTGAAACAAAAGCGTATTCTGTCAAAGCTTCCTTCACTCAAATCTCGAATCGAATTTAGATCCGTCAAGCTTTGCATGTCGTTGTTCCATTGTTTCGGATTTTGATGGATTTCCTTTAGATAAGCATATTTATTCTGTAATATAATTGCCGAAATTCATTTTAATACGGCCAACAACAAAAATTAGGAGCCCTACGATGCTAAATGATATTTATATATTTAGATATTTAACTTGCATTTCTAGTTTTGTTTAAATAATTATCAGTAGATTCAAATGGTTAATCCTGTATAGATACAGGATAAATATATTTGTACTCATTTATAGTAAATAATTTTCCAGAAAGCGCTAGAAAATAAAGATTATTGCAGCATTTCTTTCTGAAGGAACTATTTATACAAATAATAGTAGAGTCGACGATGGCCGCCACCCTATTGCAAAGTGTATTTTTTTTTACTAAAAAAATTGGCAGCTACTAGAAGCGGCTGGAACCTCCCCACCCGATGGATCTTTGAAGCCGAAAAGAACACTAAAAAATATGAACGATCTCATTTATTTATATTTATTAAGTTGAAACATTTTTTTCATATTAAAATAGAAAAAAAATCTTGAACCTACGAACTTGAGTGTTAAATTTATAGTCTGCACAACAACAACAACAACAACAACAACAACAACAACAACAATTTATTTAATATTCCTGAGTACAAGCATGTGCCTTATCGGATCCCAGCCCGGAGCCAGCCAGACAACCACGGCGAACATCGCCGAGGTGGGTGTGGGGCTGGACGAGTGGGTCCGATTTGGCTTAAAAGTAATTAAATTAAATACTAGTAACTTCTGTCCGCAGGTAGACTTAAAAACTAGGATAATGTTAAAAAATGTGTCCACATAAACCTAAAACTAATTAAAAACACCATAAAACTAAAAACCTACTAGGCAAGCGCACTTTTGATAATTTTGATTGTTAATACGGGAAAAAGCTAAATGAAAAAAACGATTCGATGGTCTGCACGCTTTAACACACTAGTCTGCCGAACGTTATATCTTACACAAGAAGATTGCTATTTTGCTATTACTAATTTTTTTCACGGAAACCAAATCGAAAGGGTGCAAGGGTGATATATCGTTGAAATCGGAATTTTTACTGCTTATCAATGGTTCGATTACAAATTATAAGTAATCATAAAATAAACAACTTGTTGTGCCAAAACGGCACTAAACGTAATCCGATCTCATACCAACACCTTTTCAGATCTTCTGGAGGACTAAAGTTTCATCCAAATCCGTTTAGTAGTTTCACCGCTATCGTGCTAACACACATACACACACACAAAAACCACTTTTCTAGGTTTCTGGGACCTCAAAACGTAAAGACTTGATGTTATCTCAATTTTAGATTTTGGACCAATTTTAGTAACTTCTCACAATTTTATTGTGGGGAGGTTAAAACGTAAAGTCTACATATTATGTACGATCATTGTTTTTTGTTATAAACAATACATGACTAATAATAATTATTGTTAGAAAAAAACTTCAATCATAACAGCTTTTACGGTTTAGTAAATTAGTTATGGAAAATAACTTCTCTTTAGGATTTTGGGATTACTGATTTCAAATCTGATAACTAAAAACTCAAGATGGCGGATCAGATCCAAAACCATTAAAAATCTGAATAATTCTAAAAATAATATAAAAAAAATGAAACAAACTTTGAAGTTAGAGAAATAAAAAGATACAAAACTTGGAAAGAATGCCATTGTAATGATATTTTTTATGGGTGATTTTTGTAATAAAAGGTATCTTCTTTAGTTTTTATATGGTCGATATTGTTATCCCCTAAATTGAAAAATGTAATATTTGAAAAAGTATTGCTGATGTATGTTTGAAACATAGTATATTAACATTTTTGGGCTTGCTGATTACGAATCTGAAGTAAAAACCGCTGCCCAAGGAATCACTACTTCCACATCCAGATTCTCTATCCAAGCCACTCACAATGAAAAAACTTTGTGTGTGGAAATAATTGTTTATGGAACTTTAATAATATCATATTTGAAATCCTCTACCCCAAAAAACCGTAAAACGATACCCCACATCGGTAGTGGGGTGGGGGTGGTGATAGGGGGTGGTAGTGGGATGAAGTAAAAAAATATTTTGGGGTTTCTGGTTCTTGTACATACACTAAATCACAATTTTTTTTCATCCCCTTTAGTAAGGGGGTGGGGGGTTGGTAATGAGGGTGGCTAATGCTAAAAATTTTTTTGAGATCTTAGCTTCTCTTGTACATACTAAATACCAATTTTCTGGACTCTTACCTGCTTGATTTACCAATTTACCCCAAATTTACCTCAATTTATCCCCCAACCCTTCGACGGAACAAGATGAAAATATAATCTAGTTCTAGATCTCGTTAAAGTACATATGTGTACCAAATTTCAAGTCAATATCTTAAACGGTTTCAGAGTAAACGTGCGCACAAAAAAAAGTTACAGACAGACCGAGACAGACAGAAATTTTTTTTTTTCGCTCAAACTTAAAATCTCGACGTTTTATGACATTTTAAGCCTATTTTAACAATAAAAAATTTTTAAAATTCTTTGGTCGTTACTATACTTCCACTGGACGTAGAAGTAAAAACCACTGCCCAAGGAATCACTACTTCCACATCCAGATTTTCTATCCAAGTCTCTTACAACGAAAAAAAATTTGTACGGGGAAATAATTGTTTATGGAACATTAATAATATATTTGAAATCGTCTACCCCAAAAACCCATAAAACGATATCCCACATCGGTAGTGCGGTGGGAGTAGTGATAGGGGATGGTAGTGGGGGTGGATGAAGTAAAAAATATTTTGAGGCCTCTGTTTCTTGTACACACACTAAATCACATTTTTTTTCTCACCCTCTTTAATAATGGGATGGGGGTTGGTAATGGAGGTCGCTAATGCCAAAAATTTTTTTGAAACCTTAGCTTCTCGTGTATATACTAAATACCAATTTTATGGACCCTTACTAGCTTGATTCACCTATTTACCATTTACCCCAGTTTACCCCCAACCTTTCAGCCGAATAAGATCAAAATATAATCTAGTTCAAAATCTCGTTAAAATACATACATGTACAAAATTTCAACTCAATATCTTAAACGGTACCAGAGTAATCGTGCTCACAAAAAAGTTACAGACCGACACAGACAGAATTTTTTTTGCTCTAACCTCAACGTTTCATGACATTTTAAGTCTATTTGAACAATAAAACTTTTCAATTTTTTTTGCGTTACTATACTTCCATTGGATGTGGAAGTAAAATAAAAAATTCAAAATGGCGGCTCCAATATGGCGGATGAAACTTTACCTAAAATAAGCACTTTAAACAGACAAACACTTGATAAATTTGAGCATCTAGGTACCATCATATGTTAACAAATGATAGTATTTGAGAATTATTTTTTTTAATTATTGGCTAATTACAATAACAAATTGGCTTTGACTTTTTTATTTAAAAAAAAAAATGGGAACTGTGGCTTTTACGTAAAAGGAGCAGTTAGATGGCAAATGTTTTTTTGCAAATGATGAGTAAGGGTAAATTTTTTTTTTTAATTTATTTAACGTCGGACTATTCCGCTACCAAAGCCTATCACCGACGCCAGGAGAAAAACCATCTCCAACCTGGAAATTTTGTCGAACCTTTTCTCTTTTGAAAAGTAGGGATCTTTTACTAGTCTAACATTTAATAGACAAGGGGACCGACTGCTTTACATGTCCTCCGAAGGATGGTATATCCACTACGTTATCCTCGTCTAAAATTACATAGCTTCCATATATACGCTGATATACAAGACGCTAGTAGGTATTTCCCCAGATTGTTAACCTATCCAAGTACTAACTGCGAGAAACGTTGCTTAACTTTATGTATCGAAATACGAAGAGGAATAAAATAGATTTATTAAATATTGGGTCATGTACAAGTGCTTCCCCGGATCCTGACCCGGAGCCAGCCAGTTATTCAAGGCGTTACGCGCCATGGAAATTGAAAAGCTGGACGGGGCAGGTCCGGTTCGGCCTAACGGAAACAGGTCTGGAGAATCAGTTCTCTTGTTCGCCGCAGGCGAATTTGAAACTAATAATAAAATTTAAAAATATTCTGTAAAAAAGATCTAAAAACAATTAAAAGTGCTTTATAAACACCATCATAACACTGAAGAATTTTGGCAGTTGGAACGGGAAAAAGCTCAACAAAAATATATGCTTGAGCTAACTACTGCGCTGGCGGCCTTCCTACTGTCAGAAAAATATGTTGTTTAAAATTTATTATTTAAATTGTTTTAATTTCAGAGAATTTATTGGGCGAGAAAGAATTTAGGGACAAAAAGGACAAAAAGAATAAAAAGAAACACAAACAAGAACAAAATTAAATAAACATAAAGAAGAAAGAGAGGACTAGTAAGTTATAAAGTTGAGAAAAGATAAGGCACAGAAGTTATCGTAAAGGAAAATGTGGCTAAAGAGGTTGCCGGAAAATAGGCAACGCCTGGTATGGAAAATTTTTGAGACACCTATTTTCTCATGCTAAAATTGCAATTTTCAACTCGCAAATTACATTAAACCTTTTTTCTCCCAAAATTTTGTTCTCTTCTAGTTTATTACTTAATTTTTTTTAGATACCACCCCCTGAAAAAGAAGTGACATTCCCCTATAGATTAGCAAGCCTCCGCCTAATATTGATGCATTTACTATTAAAAAGAAATCGAGATTTAATTCATACGACAATAGTTCTAAATAAAAGTCTAGTTACTGTACTAATACTATCATTGAGACATGTGATTTGGCACCCAATATGTTTTTCAGTCCGTGTTCGTAATTTTCTGGACGGTAATTATTATGAAATTATCACTCATTGGATAGAACGAAATGAGAAAATTCTCTGGCCACTTCGTTGCTCCGATTTAACTCCGCTTGATTTTTGCTATGAAGTTATTTAAAATATATTGTGTATGTGAATAGTTATGACGAATTCTAACTTACAGTATTTCATGCTCAATACTGAAATGAAGTGTGCTGGCCACAGAAAGTGTAGAGAAGTAATTTGCCATTCTGTATGTAACAACATAATTACCTCCATAATTATATCCTCAGTAATTTCATTAAAGCAGTATCCAAGACTTGTGTTCGTTAAATAATTCCTTAAATTACCAGTTAATTAGGAACAGACTAGGACAAACCCAATTATTTAATAAATTAAATAAAAAGTAAACATACATGTGAATAATTAATTTCACAGTTGACGAAATAATTGTTGTACAAATTATAACCGATTGCTTAACTTATTAAGAGTATGAAGCAATTTCGAACGAATTAAAAATGTATGCTTGCGTAAAGTTGAACAGTTTTGAGAAATCATTATGGACTCAATTATCTGTGAGGTAGCAGTCCAGGTGCTTGTTTTTGGAATCGAAACGATAATTTATTCGCACCAATTTGGTATAATTGGTGCCTTTGAGGTCGATACGGCAACTGGAATGTCTAAAACCGGGAGCTCGTTCAATTTAATTGAACTAATCTCCCGGATCATTCGGAATACATTAATTAACACATTGGAGTTTGAATAAAATGTCCATTATACGATTGGAAAGTGGTGTTTTTAAATTTTCTTAAATTGGTTGTTTTTTATGACTCCATTGATAAAAACCTTTAAATATATTTGTCTCATTTTATTACGGCCATTAAAAGATACCAGCTCCTCGGTTTGTTAATTTTATACTAATTTACTTATTTGTTAGGCTGGTAAGCTCCTTTCAAGAACTACTTGGTTACGTAAACAAGACATTAGAATATTTATGTGTTCTAATAAAGTTATGTTATTATTTGGTAAAAAGACTAACAGTCCGTTTACTTTTATTACCCTTATAATAGGATACTCAGCTATAAACACACAATTTCCCCGGCGTATATAATACTAAAAATGGTTAAAACATTTAAATAAAACCATAGTTGACAAACTTGTATCCTATTTTAGTCTTTTTCGAGCACCTATTAATGAAAGTTGAATTAGAAATCGGTGCTATTCGAGGTGTGAATTGAACTCGTCGTAACCAAGTGAGCTTCAAAATGGGAAGAAGGGGGAAAAATTGCTGACCTTGATCATTCTCGCATAGATGAGTTGACTTTGAACTACTGGAATGGGCGGTAATTCGCTTTCATACCGAAATAAAATAATAACCTGAGGAGAAGATGAACCTGAAAGCAAAAACGCAAATATTGAGGAGATATATAAACGGAGGGAACCACTATTAGCACAGCAAATTGGAGGATGAAGTGATTTACAATAAGAATGTAGATTGAGGAAGTGTGTAGGCAATACCGAAGGAGTGAATCCGATTCATGATCGAATTTAAGAGTGGATGAAACTATGGCGATAAGTCAGCAGGCGCATAATTGGAAAGCCTCTGGACCAGACAAGCTACAGGAATTATGGTTAAAACAACTCAGTGATCTGCATGAAAGCAGAACATCGGTTGTTGCCTACCAACGAACGATATACAAAGTCAGCAGTGTTGCAATAGCAAATAAAATCTACCCCCGAAAAAAATAGAAAGATTGTGGAAAGGCTTCCAGAGACCACAAGGATCAACTGCTAATGAGTAAGACCGTCACATCGAGTGCAAAGAAGCGACGCAGAAATCCCACAAGAAGTCTACAGGAAGTCGTTTGATAGCGTGTGTATCCAACAGTAACAGACTTTGTGGAAATCACAATGGAAATGTGGTTAATGGTCATATGGGGGTAAAGGGTAAATTATTTTAATTTTATTTTTCAGGGAGATTCTCTCCTTCACTGTTTTGCGTAGTACTCGAACTTCTGTGAAACCAGCGGAACAAAAAAAAAGTTGACTTCGAAATCAGTAGCAAATACAGAGTAAACCACTTCTTCTATATGGACTGTCTGCAGTTATTTGCTAAGAATGAAGCTCAACTAAAGCAAGAGGTAAATTTCATCAAATTGTACAGTGTTAATATCAAGACGGAATTTTGTTTAAACAAATGCGCCGCAGCGGTCCTCCAGCGAGGTAAGCAGCAATAAAAATTATGGCTGTCCCCGTAGTTACCTACAATTTTGGAATTTTCGATTGCCTAAGAAAGAACATATCGAAAATGAAGAGGAAGACGAGAAAAATCCTTACAATGGGCGGAATTTCTCATCAAGAAGCAGATGTGTCAGGTTATACTTTAAGAGGGAGGACGGTGGCGGTGAATTAATACAAATGGAATCTATTATAGGACTGAGTATATTCGACAAGTGAAAGACAAATCCACAAGGCTAATTAAAGAACATAATTAGAAGAAAAACTTTTCTTTCAACCAGTAAGAAGCGCATAAAATTCAGGATGAATGTCTGGGAGACGAAACCACAGACGACGACACCAAGAATAAAATTAAAATCAACATCTAAAAGACGGAAACAGCCAATCCCTAGACAATTCTTTGGCGATCTTTACCATCCAGGAGTAGACATAAAACATTTGCGAAGTAGTTGAACAGCTAAGGCCTGAAGGGGGAAATGGAGAGTTTAATATTAGCAGCGCAGGATCAAACGCTAAACACTAGATACCTTAAGAGATACCTTACTAGATACCTTAAGAAGATGATTCTGAAATACTGAACTTCTGTTAGACTAAAAATTTGTAATAAATATAAAATAGCATAGTAGAACTCTCCTTGTTGGAATTGAGTCGTGTCAAAATTGAAATCTGTCTTAAGAAACATGTTAAAATACTCTCTATTGCATCTGAGCTATATCCTCTAAGCAGAGTGATCACCAGAGGCGAGTAAATCGTCATCTTATATGAACTACGTTTCAGTATGATTTTAGAGCAAAATATTACTAAGAATTTTGACTAACCATGCAAAAATACGGAGATATAGAAGATATCGAAACTGCAATAAGTGGTATATGTCTCAGATTCGAACGAACTTTACGCAGACTAGGTGATAAATCAATTTTAGTTTAAAATATTATTGAGGTGTTTTTAACAGGACTATTACAAACAAGTTAAAGTTGGAGTTTAGTAACAAACTGCAATTTATTTTCTCTCTGTCCCGGAAAATTCGAGTTTATGGCACAGTCGCCGGTGATACGCCCATAAAAAGTCGTTATCACTACCTCCCACCTCCATCATCATACAAGGTCAATGGTGCCATATTATTGTATAGTCACCAGAATTTCATAAGTTTGCAAAGTTTCAAATCGACACGACAATTAGAAGTGGGTGTATTAAAAAAAACGATTTTGGCTGTGTACTTAATGTCAGTAAGCCACCACGTAAAATGTGCTAACCATATAGATATATTCAGCTCAACTGCACTACTCGTTTTTGCGACTGTCGATGATACAAAACATCACAAACGTACAAAAATTTAAAAAAGTAATGTGGCTATTCTACGTGAGTCTTCGCATATGGTGAATTTTAGATTTCGGACAATAATTTAAAACATTCATAATTTTCAACTTAACATTCTCAACATTCTTTATAAAGAACTAAATGATTCCAACTTCAAATAGGCATTTAAAGCTAGCTAGGTATTCTAAAATTAAATATACCGTGCGTGTAATTTCCCATTAGGCATGTACATTCACGTAGCGCGAGAGATTTGACAACACCGGCAGCCGTAAATTCGTCCATTGCTGGAGCATTCCAGCTCTGTTATTTCATTGCAGCCAGCTGGCACGCGTGATGTTGTAATTCTTCTCCCCATGCCTAGCCCGCGACTACACACACGGTATAAAATACCATCTGAACAATTTCACTATTTTTCTCTTATTAGGATGCTTTGCGACATGTATTTTCTTCTAAACAATGTCGTGAAATCTACAAAATAATACAATTAACCAGTATTTTACTGGAAAATAACCTCTACGCCTGTGACTTTTACGTCAAAGGATTAGTTAGAGGGTGGATTTGACAAATAAAGAATAAGAACAAAAATATAAAAATGACGTATTTTGCTGACGTTTCGGAAAACGAATCTATTTCCTTTCTCAAAACGTATTATAAATATTTGTATACTGTGTATATTAAATACACAGCTTTAAGAATATATTTGTTATATACAGTATCCATACGGATTATCTGAAAAGCTACGACGATATTTTAAACGAGCAATACATTGAGATCTATTTTAACAAAAACAAAACCGCTAAATCCTGAGCAAAATTCAAAAAATTGCATTTATAGTATTCCGTGTGAGTGTAATAAACATTATGTGGGTGAGTCATCCAGACTATTCAGTGTTAAATTGGGTGAGCACAGGGGCTATATTAGGAAGAATGATATTAATATTCAGAAATCGAAGATTTGCGAACGCGCTTGGGAGAACGGACATAGAATAAACTGGGACTCAGCAAAAATTTTAACAAAAGAGACAGATAGCAAGATAGCTTACACAGAACTGTTGATATATCTAGTTGAGTTTGCTAAGTTCTTTTTTTAACATCGGCAGCCAGATTGTGCAAATATTTACGGAACAATTCGACACGCATTTATCTTCATTCAATAGTATTATAGCCGCTTCTTTAATTTTTCTTTTCTTGCTATCTGTCTCTTTTGATAAAATTTTTGCTGAGTCCCAGTTTATTCTATGTCCGTTCTCCCAAGCGTGTTCGCAAATCTTCGATTTCTGAATATCATTCTTCCTAATATAGCCCCTGTGCTCACCCAATTTAACACTGAATGGTCTGGATGACTCACCCACATAATGTTTATTACACTCACACGGAATACTATAAATGCAGTTTTTTGAATTTTGCTCAGGATTTAGCGGTTATGTTTTTGTTAAAATAGATCTCAATGTATTGCTCGTTTAAAATATCGTCCTTATATCAAATCTATTGCCTATACGGTGTAGCTTTTCAGATAATCCGTATACATATAATACATAAGGAATTAACATTGTGTACCGTTGTTCAAGCTTTTGTCGTACATGATTATTATTTTCTATATATGTGAAAGTTCTATCAACAAGAGCTTCAGGGTATTGGTTGTTTATAAGAACCTCTTTTATAAAGCATTTCTCATTGTCTTATATTTCATCATTAGAAGAAAATATTTTGGCCCTATCATATAAGCATTTTATGACACCGTTTTTAACATGCATCGACTGATTTGAGTTAAAATTCAAATACTTGTTGGTGTCTGTTGGTTTTCTATAAACGCTTGTTTCAACTGTATTATTTACTCTTTTAATTAACACATATATAAAAAATAATAATCAAGTACGACAAAAGCCTGAACAACGGTACACAACGTTAATTCCTTATATATACGGATTATCTGAAAAGCTACGCCGTATAGGCAATAGATTTGATACTAGGACGATATTTCAAACGGGCAATACATTAAGATCTAATTTAACAAAAACGAAATCGCTAAATCGTGAGCAAAATTCAAAAAACTGCATTTATAGTATTCCGTGTGGGTGTAATAAACATTATGCGAGTGAGTCATCCAGACCATTCAGTGATAGATTGGGTGAGAACAGGGGTTACATTAGGAAGAATAAGATTCAGAAATCGAAGATTTCGGGGAGAACGGACATAGAATAAACTGGGACTCGGCAAAAATTTTAACAAAAGAGACAGATAGCAAGAAAAGAAAAATTAAAGAAGCGGCTATAATACTATTAAATGAGGATAAATGCGTATCGAATTGTTCCGTAGTAGATGTTTGCACAACCTGGCTGCCGATGTTAAAAGAAGAATTTAACAAACTCAACATTGTTTAAAATAAAACTATCAACTATATACATCAACAGTTCTTTGTAAACAGTAAGTATCTATGGATACTGATTATAACAAATATATTCTTAAAGCTGTCTATTTAACACACACAGCACACATACATTTATAATACGCTTTGAGAAAGGAAACAGATTCGTTTTCCGAAACGTCAACAAAATACGTCATTTTTATATTTTTGTTCTTATTCATTATTTGTCAAAAACCACCCTTTAACTGATCCTTTGACGTAAAAGTCACAGGCGTAGACGTTATTTTCCAGTAAAATACTGGTTAATTATATTATTTTGTAGATTTCACGACATTGTTTAGAAGGAAATACATGCGGCAGAGCATCCTAATAAGAAAAGAGAAAAATTAAGAAAATGTCACAACCAACATTGAGACAATTTCACTATACAAACTAGTTAATATATCGTTATTTATTTTGTCAGAAAATAAAATTCCAATAATTTATAGACTTTGTAGTAAGGTCTTAAATCATCATATGACAATGTAGAGTCAGGCAAACAATTGGTTAATTACCGGTTAAAACTTTTTGCATGCATACTTTTAGCACATTTTAATGACAAAGTATGGCGAGTTTTCTTTCAATTTATATGTTAATTAAGATTTAAAACTGTTAACGAGACTTTCTTCAGCAACTAGTAAAATAACAATAAATATATTTAATTATTTTAGTATTAGCATTGCCACCTGTCAATATTATACTTAAGTTGTAAATTTACATTTCCATTAACTTTGAGAAAGTTGTAAGGCTAATTTTTCAATGAAGTGGAAGGGCATACTTCATTGACTAAGACTTAAAACCTTAATGGCTATTCTAGTATTTCAGGTTTAAGTGCAGGAATACCTGGATGCACAGTGCGTTTCACAACTTGTACGAATTTTTTTTGCCACATATTGAAATAAGAAGACGATTTCGTCAAAAAAATTACAATAAAAGTCCAACAGAAAACGAAATAAAAGTTGTTACAGTTACCTTATTACTAAAATTATAAAAATTGTTAACAAATTATTTACTTCTACAAAAGCTGTTCAAAGTTTTGTCCATTGACTTGCAAGCACACTTGGGCCTGTCGCATCCAATTTCGTCTCACTAGTTCAAATGTTCCTCCTTCCTATTGTCTCTGAAGACACATATTAGCGGTAGCCGTTGTGCTGCATTTACGTAGTTCATCGATATTTCCTACTTCGTTATAGTATACTTCGTCTTTTAAATATCCCCCCAAAAATAAGTCTACAGGATATAAATCCTGTAGTCTCCGCAGTCCCCAGATATAAATCTGGGGACTGTGGAGGTCAAGCCACTGGTCCACCCCTTCCGATAAAACGTATCCCTTGTACTTGGTTCAAAAATCCAGGACTATTACACGATAATGAAGTGGCGCACCATCGTGTAAAAATCACTTCCGAAATCAGACCTCCAAGAGCACATCTTCAATAAAGACAGGAAGATCATTATGGAGAAACTGCAAATGTTGAAGAACGCCCATCCGATTTGGTAATATGAATGGTTCAATTAGCAGTTCACCGACAATCCCTGCCCAAACGTTTAAAGAGAAATTACGTTGGAAATACTATGTTATTGCATGAGGATTCTCAGTGGCCTAAACGTGCGTATTACGAAATTTGTACCTTATTTTTTTCAGATGTTTTATGCAGTGTTTATTTTAATACAGTTTACTGGATACCGGATAATATCATTTTAACCAATTTTATCATTTTAACAATTTTTCCTCGCTTTCTGTTGGACTTTTCTTATACTTTTTTTGACAAAATCGACTTCTTATTTCAAAGTGGTTAAAATTTTTCGGACAAGTTGCAAAACATTGGGTATAGCTAAACTTCGTCCTTTGCATGAGTTGTTCTTTATGCTATGCCTGTATATATTTTGTCGTAATAAAGACGTGTGTGTTATATATATTCAGCGAGTAGTTTACAGCTAACTGGGCCGTTTCTCGCATCCTAAGCGCCACACTCTCTTATTCATCCATTAATTTTCATCCAGGTCTCTTCTTTCCATCGCCTCCATCACTCCCTCCATCCATTCTTTCGCAGGTCTACCTTTTTTTTCTTCTTTCTGGAGGATACCACTGCCACAATCGCCGAGGCCACCTATCTGGCTCCATACGCCTTATATGTCCATACCACAGCAGTCTTTTCTTCTCTATGCCATCTATATTTTTTCTTCCGTGTTCATTTTTTCTCTTATTTCGGTGTTCTTAAATTTCCTACCCTAGACACCCTACACCTTCTTCTCAACGCATCCATTTCCACCACAAGCAGCCTTTCCTTATTTCTTTTTGTTACTTCCCACGTCTCTGATCCATATGTCACTATACTTTGATAAATTTTTTATTTCGTCAGCTTCTTTATTTGTTTTTACCACCAAATCGAGTTTAGCTTCTGGTCGGTGATAGGCAACATCCTTGGCGCAATCCTTTCGAGACATCAAAGGTGTTGGACATTTGATGTCCCATTTTAATTCCACTCTTTTGCCCTTCATAAAGATCTGTTATGGTAGTAACGTATTTGCGATGAACAGAGCTGTTATGCAGCACTTCGAATAATTTCTGTAAGGGCACCGTGTCATATACCTTTTCTAAGTCTGCAAACACCATATGAGTCTCTCTACTCCTTGCTATTCGCTTTTGGCTTAGTTGTCGTAGAGTGAATATATTGTCCACGCACGATCTTCCAGCCGTGAATCCGCACTGTTCTTCACCGATCTCGATTTTCTTGTCTTGATAACTCGCCCGTACAATCTTCCAATAGAAGTGTGTTATTACTATTATTATTATGATCATTATTACTATAGAACCAAAATAAAAAATTATAATATATAAAGAATGGGATTACTAATGATTAAGATTGTATTATTTAAAATAATTAATTTTAGTTCCACATCCAGTGGAAGTATAGTAACGAAAAAAAAAATTTTAAAAAATTTTATTGTTCAAATAGGCTTAGAATGTCATGAAACGTCGAGATTTTAAGTTTGAGCAAAAAAAATTATGTCTGTCGGTCTGTCTGTAACTTAGTTTGTGCGCACGTTTACTCTCTTTAACGAGATCTAGAACTAGATTACATTTTCATCTTGTTCCGTCGAAGGGTTGGGGGTAAATTGGGGTTAATTTGGAGTAAATAGGTAAATCAAGCAGGTAAGAGTCCATAAAATTGGTATTTAGAATATACAAGAGAAGCTAAGGTCTCAAAAAACATGTTGGCATTAGAATGAAAAGGCATCCTGATTTTAAAAGATCGGATGAGTTAGTTGTTGGAGAAGAAAGTATTGTAGATAGTTAATGTGACTGCAAGCGCCTGCCGCTTTTCTTATTCACAATATACTGGTTGTGCAATACATACATTATCAGCTTATGTGTCTGTGGCCAAAGTAGGACATCCTCCTATAACATGTTAAATAACACAGGCACACAAAATAAAAATAGTGGTCTTTTTCTGGTACTCCATTGGGAAACCTCTATTTATTACGACATGTTGAATACGAATTAGGTATCCGTTTAGTTCCGTTACCCACCAATTTCTAGTAAATCGCAATTATGAGTTTTTTAGGTTATTTTCGCGATTTACAAAAAGTTTCGTGTTTAGCACGTTGAAAAACATATGGGTTACCCAATAGAGTATCAGAAAAAGACCACTTTTTCAATTTCGTGTGCCTGTGTAATTATCTGATCTATTATGGTTTATATCAAGAAGACGAAGATTTGTTGTTAACTAGATATATTTTGAATTACCGGAAAGTGAATTCGCGTACCGAAAGGAAAATATGTAGACTTTGTTTTCAGAAATGCAGTATGAAACTGAATCAGTATGAAGAAGTAGCCTCACGTCCTCTGTCAGAGTTCCCTGTTAGACTCACTGATACACCAAAGATCTTTACCATCAGCTGCTTGGTAACATCAGTTTAAGATTTTCTAGGGCGAGTTATTTACCTTCTGCCATCTGGTTTTCTCAGAGCTATTAAGAATTCTATATTAGAGAATATTATTTACGTATTAAGCAAATCAGAAGTTACATACTTTTTTATTTACTATGAAAGTCTAGATGCCCGCGCACATAAATGCAATTTATACATATCCTCGTATAACTTCTTGTACGGCATAATTGCGCCTAGTCTATCACTTTTTTCCTCTGCGAGAATTTTCGTAAACGTTCCTCCTCGGCATGAAAAGACGATTTCCACATGTCGCACAGTGGAAAAAAAAAGCCTTTTTTGGAAAAAAATCTGCCTACAAGTCAAATCTTAATCAATTTTGATCTACCTTGGCTTAAAATGTAGGTTATTGGCTACACTTTCAAAGCATTTTAAGCCCAGGATTGTCAATATTGATCAAGATTTGACTTGCAGAAATAGAAAAAAATGATTACTCTCATATGTGATACATTTTTTGAGGTTATAAAATCGAGGTTTACAATTTAGGCAGTATACTCTGAAAGTGTAGCCAATAACCTACATTTTAAGCCAAGGCAGATCAAAATTGATTCAGATTTGACTTCTAGGCAGATTTTTGTCCGACAATTCGAAAATTGGATTCTACATATTTTCATTAAGCAATCTTGAAAAAATCAGCTGGTTATCAATAAATGTTTTAAAGTTATGTTATGTTATGTTTAGGGTGGTAGACACCCTTAACGCTCGAAAATTTTTGTCGGACAGTTTGTAGAACTATATAGAATATATATCTAGAATCCAATTTTCAAATTGTTCGACAAAATATATTTGCCGATTTTCCGGTCCGACGCGTGGAAATTGTCTTTTTCATGCCGAGGAGGAACGCCGCGTTTACGAAAATTTTCGCAGAGAAAAAAAGTGATATACTAGGCGCAATTATGCTGTACAAGAAGTTATACGAGGATATGTATAAATTGCATTTATGTACGCGGGCACCTAGACTAATACTTGTTAGGTAAATACTTTAAAACACTCACTACTGAAGAACAAATCAAGACAGCTACTTTTCTAGCTAATACTGACGAAGTATTGAATTACATGATAGGATTCCTAGCATTTTAAAGTAAAAAATGTATTGAAAATACTTAAATCTTTTATATAAATTCAGTCATTTCCACTTTATTTAATATGAAATGATCTACTTTCTGTATATTGATACCTTAATCTGGTCACGCTAATATACTACTTAGGAAAACACTTTAAAACATTCATCAGTTCCGTTTCACTTAGATTTTAATGCAATTTTAATTTAAATCTAATAGAACACACTTTATTTTGGTACACACTGTACATTATATTCACCATCCGTAAATTAATAGTGCCCAGATATTTAATTACTTGATAACAGCCTTGTTGTGTAGATATGCCTTTTTTTGTGTATTTATCTCCTTATCAATTTGTTTTTCATATAACGCAAAGGAACATCAATTTATGTGTTAGTAAATCGACTTAGTACAATTTGCAGATACAGATTCACATGACTTACTTTACACATACTAGTATTTTGAGTTGCCTATATGGTAAATACACAATTCTCTTTCTATTTTAATTTAATATGGTACTTTTGCGTAGTAAGAGTACGGTTGGAGGTTACTTCTTGTGGGCCACGTAGATTGAAAAATCGTTTTCAACTCTACAGCAGCCTTAATTACTTAAACTCAAGTCAAGTATAGCGAAAGACATGTGCTTTGTCAATTATGTAGTTATGTGATTTTACGTAGTAAATCCATCAAGAACAAGGTAATTAAATTTATTTAATTCATTCCTCAACCCGGTATTTTGCAACTAAAAGCCATATTTTTCAATTGTATAAACTAAATTTATTTGTTTCATATGATAACCTTTATCTTACAAACATGTGCTAATGAGTATTTTTTCTTTTTTTCCTAACGCAGAGTTTTGCTGTCGATTGCTAACAAATTCACTGATTCACAAATTCGTTGAATAACTCTTTCAAGTCATCTGTGTCGATTTAATTCATCTAATATCGAGTAATTAGTTTATGAGAAATCCGTCCGATACTATGGCTGTTATAAATTATACCAAATCATATTTATTTTGGAGGCAAGTATTTATCGGATGCCAATGTAGTTATTGTCATAAAATGCATCCAAGTAAATTGCTGTATTCAGGAGTTCCAAGTATTTAACGCAATCTGGCCATGGTCAAAATTAAATTAGCGACAGAAGATTTACAACTTATAGTCCACTCACCATTTGAGGTTCTGAGTCCAGTATAGTCCAATTACGTTTAGTCCAGTAGAGTCAGTTTTGTAGTAAACCAAATTCAACACACGCAAAGCAAAGCTTATAGCGTTATCCAGGTTATACAGAGTAGCAGATGTATGCCATCCCGTCATCTTAATGCCTCACCAGGATTCAGCCTTGTCCATCATCAGGTGCATACGTCTTTAATATTTATTGTGCTACGATTTTACGTCACAAGTTTTCAGTGCATTTTACCATTCCGATCAACTGTTCATTCATATATTGAAATTTATATATTCTAGTACATTTTGTAATTATTTTTGAACTATGATATTTATTGCTTATTTCTTCTCAGAGTGTTATAAGATATTCGATGTAATTACCAATAACATCATTGACAATCTCATTATTTTCAGATAAATATTATGAATCATAACCATTTGGACCTTGTGGTCACATTCTCATAAATTTTGTTATTTGAATTGATTAGTATTGATTTGTAATGCACCAGATTTTCACAAGCTTAAAGAATGTTCAATAAATTATACATTTTATCTTAAAAGTTACATCTTAATTTATTTGTTTGTGTCTGTCTTATTATCAGGCTTTTCCACAGCAGTCGGTCTTCTGATTAAAGAGGGTAGTTTACTATCAATTTTACTGTGGATGGCGCCCTTTTTATTACCATCTATATTTTGACTCTCTTTTTGATCACGAAACAAACTAGTTGGGCGAATGCCTGTTAAACTATTGGTTCTCTCTGCACTACTACTACAACTACTTTTCTAGCTAATACTGATGAAGAATTGAATTATATGATAGGGTATAGAGACATTCATTCATTATGTAACTTTAGTTTCTTTTCATTTCATTTAGAATATAAGTACGAGGGATTTTTGTGTTATGTCTTCTTCTACACACGTCGCCTTATTGCAAAAAAAAACATAAACAAACGAGCATACAAGGTATTTGAAAAATTAACCGCAGCTGCGATTTCTTAAGGCATAAAACTTATATTCAGATTATTCATATATGTATGTGATTGCTTAATTCAGAGGTCAGGAGTATAAAAATTCGCCATGGTTCCTCGACGGGGAGCATTGTTTTTGACAAAACCAAGCAACGAAATGCTTTAATATTAATATCCCCGTTCGATTTTTTATGATGTTGTAAAGTAGATGTAATAATTCAGTCTATCCTGGAGGTCAGAAGTATAAAATGTTGCGCTTTCAACACTGTTTCTTTTTAAATTAACTGCATAATGAATTAAAATTAATTAAACACAGGTCCGAAACAGCATAACAATAATTAATACAAATTAGTATGCGTCAGTTTATTCAAATCAGAAAATAATTGTGAATTAATGGTTAAAAACTCTATATCTTACAAATGATATTTCATAAATCCATGTAATTTATTTTATTTTTAATTATTTGTGGAGAATATTTTATATAAGTTTATACGTTTCATTAAAATTGCAAATTTTAACCTAACAAGCACTGTTTCATACTTATAATTAATAAATAATTTTAATTTTATTTAATAAGCTTGGTTTTCGAAATAAACTGGCTCTTTAATTAACATTTCAAATTAAATTCCAGATTATCTTATAATGTCAAAGTGGTCGCCATTTAAATTTTGACAAGGTACTATTAGCTTTATAAATGTAAATTATTTTTAATTATTTTGAATAAAATGCCTTAAGTTATGTAAGCGTTTCCGGTTCCGCTGGATTCACTTAATTAATTAGCTGTTTGTGATACAACATGCCTAATTTAAAAAATTTAAAATTTACTTAAATGTATATTTTATATTATTTATTATAACAAGGTGTAAATTTATATTCGTGCGTCCATATATATGGATCCATTACAAAGCCGAGGTAATTTGAAATTCAAAGCCTACATTCCTTCTATTTCGTTCACAAATTTTAAGTCGTTGCCCTCATTTTGAAGGAACAGAAATATAAATAAATGTATAAAGAGAGAGAATAGATGACTAAAATATTTTGTGCATTAGATTCTGTAAATTCGCAAGTAGAAAATTTCGCACACTAAAATTTTAAGGCAAAATGCTCCGTGCAGAATACTTAAAAATTAATATTTTTAACATTTTTACTTCCCTCGCTTTCCCTTCCCTGTTGTAAACGTGAAAAAATCACTGTATGAGATTTTTTCGGATTTTTACGTTTTAGACTATGAAAATTACGAAAATTAAAGGCTTTCAATTCCATCAGTCCGTCTGTCTATTGCTCATATTACTACAAAATTATTTGACGGAGAAGAATATTATTTTGTAGGTAGATGGCGCTATCGCCAAGGAAAGAATGAAGTATACTTTTTGTGAAATATATACAGGGTGGGAACTCTGAAAAAAAAATAATGAAAATGTGACAGACCCAACTAACAATTTAAATGCCAACAAGTATTTATCGGGTTTTGTCACAGATTTAAGAAGGTAAATAAACCGTACTGGGTTTTATTATTTCTTTTGTGCATACCAATTTATCTGCAGATAGTATGTACTTAAAAAAGGCCTACAAGTTATCTTTAAAGCAATTTGTTAAACCCCTTTGTTCTTTAAGACCTATTGGTTTTATAGCCACTTAATTGCTGCATTATTCAAAACCACAATAAACTCATTAAATTTTATAGTGGATTTTAAATATTTTAAGTTTTGTGGTAGACATAAATCTTTAGGTTTTATGGGAGTTTTAAAATATGGTCTTTAAATAATCCTTATGATCAAGCAATAAAACTAATAACTCCTAAGTAGTCTTACCCTTAATATACCTATGTTATCATAAATACTATTTGCTTCTAACGACAATTAGTAAAGGTTCCTTATCCTTAAAACCTAATAATTTTTTGGTAGCTTTATTAAGCTACGTTAAAACTTTTAGGTTTTTATAAAGCACTTATAAATCCTTTGGTTCCCCCACTTATGCCTTTAAACTTTGAGAGAGGGGGCATATAACGCATAGTAAACGCCATTTTGTGATTGCTGATTCTAGTTTAAACAGTGCAGTGCAGAAATTAATGATCGCACACTCAAAAACACACGAAATAAATAATGTTTTTTTAAGTTACGTTATCTAAGCTAAGTACATTTGGATTAGAGATTATCAGAGACAAATCTTAAGGGTTTTAAAGAAGAGTAGTAAGGCTGTGTAAAGTCGTACAGGCTTTAAAATAGTAATAAAGTGGAGCAATTGGAATTTAACAAAACCTTTTGTTTTATAAAAATATTTCCTAAAGACACAAACTCTTAATAGGTTATTCTATTAACATATACGGTTTTATTAGTTTTTCAGCCATGTTTTTTTTTGTTAACTACGGTAAACATGTTTGAACAAAGTTGGGGCAACAGTGTTTAGTTATATTTTTCTTATTCTTACTGTTTACATTTAGCCTGCAACTATCTAAAATGTGTTAATATGTCATATAAAAGCCCAAAATCATACTGAGTAAGCTAAAACTTACTATTTTTTTTTATTAATTGTGAATAATAATGACAATAAGCTGACAAATGAAAGTCGCGTAATTTTTAAAAAGTTTTTTGATATATGTACTTTATCAATAAATTGGTCTGCGTTGACAATTTTTTGATACTAGGTTGTTTATTAATATTAAATTTTAAAACGTTAGCACATGCAGATATTTCAATCGAGGCAGACATATTTTATTACTTGGCGACATTTTCTGATTTAGACAGTTTAAGTTTTTATACAAAGAATTATTAAAGACACAATTATTTATGATGTTCTCAAAGCAGGCTTAAAATTTGATTGCAAATACTAACGGTTTTAAGAAGATTTTATAAAAGGTTTTATGGTAGAATTGAAAACATCTTACAGATTTGGGTTCTAAAGTACTGTTGGTTTTATTGACAGTTTTAAGGAAGATTTATAACCTTTATAAAAGGTCTTTTTTGGTTTTATTGTAGCCTTTAAGAGGTTATCTAGTATAAACAGTTTTACGATCAGTTTTATTATGTAGACTTAATAACCTCTTGTAGATTGTGATAAAACTTAAATTGTTACTTGGGAGAGTACAATAATATTTGGCATGCAGTTAACACAATTGTCGAAAAAGAAACCTGCTATACGTTTAATGAAAAATGTGCAGAGGGTCACACCAAAAAATAATGAATTATGAAAGTGGCGCGGAAATAAAATTCGGTATGTAGTTGTTACTGTTGCCAGGAAGAAGATCAGATATATTTTTAGTATAAAGAATATACAGGGAGTCATCCAATAGGAAAAAATATTAATTAATAAAGGGTGACAAATATGAAGGGGAGTTTTGTGGAAATAACTCTACAGACTATTTCTTTATCTTAGCATCATCGGGAGATAACACTATTAACTTTAATGATCTCCCAATGATACTAACATGATTGACAAAATGTGCGTCGAGTATAATGTTCAAGTGGGTTATTGGTGGAAACTGCGTTGTACCGAATGCTCCAGCTCTCTTCAGAATTCAGTTTTCTCTGATTTCGGTAGCAACGAAATGCATTTAAATATTCAACTTGATATGCTTTCTTTACTTTTTTTAGATTTGCTTAAACCATACCACAGCTAAAAATCCCACTGTGTTGAATGCAGTGATTTTAAATTATTTGAGATCTCATAACAACAAGAGTTCCCCAGGGCTTCCTTTTAGTACCGCTTCTTTTCATATTACCTATAAATTTTATTGACATATATGCTCCTTAAGTTATATTAATGACTGTTGTGCTATATTATGTCTGAATTCGTAAAATGACCTGAAGAAAATGAAGAATTGGTGTTTATTAAATAATCTTCCACTAAGGGCCGGTTTTATAGGTTCTGTTTATCTCTATTCTGATAATGAACTGTAATTGTCAAAAAGTACATTTTATACCCATCAGTAACTGTAAATCTTAAGTTTAAACTCCAAACGGTAGACGGGGTACCGCTTAAACTGCAAACTTAAGTCTACGCACGTGTAAGTTAAATAGCAATAGATTTGTTCAAGAACTCTGCACTATCTGCACCAGCGCAAATGTATCTCTCTTCAACTTATGTATAGTCTCACTCTATCTCCTTGTTTTATCTGCACTAGTGGTTATAAGGTTAAAAAATAGTACATTTAAAACTTGTTTCTTGGTTCCAGCAGTCTGTGGTGAATAACTACCTACGAGATACACTAAACTGTCTCTTCTCAAACTTCGAGGACATGACATGGCTGAACAAAATTTACAGACCAAAATCACTAAAAATTTAACACACAACTCTCAATACTGCTGCACCTAAGTAAAAGCAGAAACTAAAAATATCTCCTTATTAATTTCAACTCATACCGTGTGTGTAGTCGCGGGCTAGGCATGAGGAGTAAGAATTACAACATCGCGTGTGCCAGCTGGCTGAAATGAAATAACAGAGCTGGGACGCTCCACCGACGGACGAATTTACGGCTGCCGGTGTTGTCATATTGTCTCGCGCTACATGAATGTACATGTCTAATGGGAAATTACACGCACGGTATAAGCATCAACAGTTGAATAGGTCTATTAGGTGCAGGCGGACTAACGATATCTCCTATAAGTGGAAGCAGGCAAAAATATATATCTTTCTTTGCCTTATTGCCTACTTGTCAGGACTGATCTTTGAAAAAGGCCAAAGCTGCCAAATCTAATCCTACTCTCTTTGCTTTTTATTGCAAGCAGCTAAATCACCTGCCAGCATCATAATAACGATTAAAAAGAATAATTTACATGTAAATTCTCCGGCGACACCACTTTATTCTGGGAAGACCAAATTTGGTGGAAGTTTTTTTCTTAGTAAACAAAACAATGTCAAAGGGTGAGACAATAAAAAAATTCCAAAAAAATTTTTTTTTCTATATAAAAATGGGCCACCACGGTGTGCTACAACCAAATTTGAATCAAAGTTGATGCCACTTGGAATTTTTTTTACACATTCTTGGATGTATATAGAATCAATTTCCACGATATTTAAAATCATTCTTCGGAGAAAATTTTTTTCACAAGTATTTTACTTTTTTGTTTAATAACACAGCCACGCAAAAAAGTGGTCTGGCCTTCGGACCGTAGTAGTGTATCCTTATGTATTTGGACCCGCTGAAACCGAATACGAATCCGTCAGAATTGTCAGATTGGCTCGTCTTTCACCCCCATCCCCAAAAGAGTGGTCTGGTCTGTGGACCAATCTGACAATTCTGACTTCGAATTCGGTTTCAGCGGGTCCAAACACATAAGCATACACTGGTCTTGTTCGCAGGCCAGACCACTTTTTTTTGCTTTTGGGGGGTATTTTTGAGGTTAGGGTTGAAAAACGAGCGAATCTGACAATTCTGACTTCGGATTCTGTTTCAAAGAGTCCAAATACATAAGGATACACTGGTATGGTCCGCCAGACAGACCATTGGGGGGGGGGGGGTGTTTTCTTGGCGTGAAGGATGAAAAACGAGCCAATCTGACAATCCTGACTTCGGATTCGGTTTCAGCGGGTCCAAATACATAAGGATACACTGATCTGGTCCGCAGGCCAGACCACTTTTTTTGTGTGGCTGTGTCATTATTGACCACTCTAAAGATACCTTTTGTGGAAAGAAAATAAAAGATATTGTATATCAAAAGGGTTTATATAAGTTAGTAAATACCCCAACGAGAATAATAAACACGAGCTCTACGTTAATAGATAATATAGATATATAATTACAAATGAGAAAAAATTAAATTATGTAAATTGGCTAACTCCAAAGATAAGTGATCACAACATATTAAAAATTAAAATAAACACAAAACATCACACTGATACAAACTAATATACTATACGAAAAAGTAGAATGATAAAAAGTTATAACACACATGAATTCCAAGAAAAAATTATTAAAACACAATGGAACAGAAATACAATAGATGTAAACATAATGTCAGACAAATTAGTTATAGATATTGTAAATGTAGTCAATGAAATTGCACCAATTAAAGAAATAAAAATTTACAATGACAGTCATGAAAATGAAATTTGACAGTGATATAAGAGAAAATATTAACATAAGAAATAAATTGTATAAGAAAGCTGTTTTAACAGGTAAAGAAGAGGACTGGGAAGAATATAAACAAAAAAGAAACTTTGTTACAAGTATGATAAGGAAAAGTAAAGAGGAATTTAAAAAAATGCAATTGGAAATAAAAAGGGTGCCGAGCTATGAAAAGAACTTAAAAAAACCGCTGCCCAAGGAATCACTACTTCCATATCCGGATTTTCTATCCAAGTCACACAACGAAAAAATTTTGTATCTGGAAATAATTGTTTATGGAACTTTAATAATATAATATTTGAAATTCTCTAACCCAAAAACCCATAAAACGATACCCCACATCGGTAGTGGGGTGGGGGTGGTGACAGGGGGTGGGAGTACCCTACTCCCACCCACTGTCATGGATAAAGTAAAAAAGTATTTTGAGGTTTCTGGTTCTTGTACACACACAAAATCACATTTTTTTTTTCATCCCCTTTAATAATGGGGTGGGGGTAGTAATGGGGGTGGCTAATGCCAAAATTTTTTTTGAGACCTTAGCTTCTCTTGTCTATACTAAATATCAATTATATGAACTCTTACCTGCTTGATTTACCTATTTACTCCAAATTTACCCCAATTTACCCCCCAACCCTTCGACGGAACAAGATGAAATATAATCTAGTTCTAGATCTCGTTAAAGTACATATGTGTACCAAATTTCAAGTCAATATCTCAAACGGTTCCAGAGTAAACGTGCGCACAAAGAAAGTTACAGACCGACAGACAGACAGAAATTTTTTTTTTCGCTCAAATTTGAAATCTCGACGTTTCATGACATTCTAAGCCTATTTGAACAATACAAAATTTTAAAAAATTTTTTGTCGTTACTATACTTCCACTGGATGTGGAAGTAAAATATTGCCTGAAAAAAGTGAAAAAATATGTGATTATATAATTTTTTATGGTACTCTAGAAAAAGAAGAAAATATTATTGCTGAAAAATTTAATCTGTACTTTATTGAAAGTATAGACACTATAATTAGATCCATTAGTGTGCAAAAAAATAATTATATTCTGGGAGATGGAGGAAATAAAAGTACCTTTGAAAAAATTGATATAGTAACTATGAAAAGGTTAAGAGAAATTATGTATTCACTGAAGGAGACTACAGATCCTGAATATATGATTGGTATCAAAGTTGTCAAAGATCCATTTGAAGTAATAGGAGATCGTTTTCTTGATTTAGTAAATACTTCGCTGACATATGGTATATTTCCTGGTGCATGGAAAACTTCCTACGTTGTTCCAGTAACAAAGGTCACAAACTCATTGAAATGTGAAGACCACAGACCAATAAATATAGTGCCAATATTAGAAAAAATTGTAGAAGTGGCAGTTAAAGACCAACTTATTAATTTTTGTGATAATAATGAAGTAATCGTTCAAAATCAGTCTGGGTTTCGCAAACATTATTCCTGTGAGTCTGCTATTATAAACGTATGTGATGATTGGTTTAAATGTTTAGAAGGTAATCAAGTGGTTTTAGTTATATTTCTTGACTTAAAAAGGGCATTTGAAACGATAAGTAGAGAATTGTTAATATCCAAGCTAGAGGGACTAGGGCTGAGAAAGAACGCGTTAAATTGGTTTAAAAGTTACCTAAGCAACAGATCACAAAGAGTTAAATATAAAAATTCAGTAACAAGTGAGCTACAAATAGAACATGTGTTCCTCAGGGAACTATTCTTGGTCCTATTCTATTCACTCTTTATATAAATGATATTGTTAAGTGAGCAAATGACTGTAAAATGTCCATGTTTGCAGATGATACAATATTGTATATAAGTGGTAATGATCTTAACCAGATGTATGTAACTATAAATAGGGAATTAGCTGTACTAAGTAAATGGTTATCTGAAAATAGTCTAAGTCTAAATTTAAATAAAACAAAATACATGTTAATAGGAAAACATTATAAGTTATCTAGTTTAAATGTAACAAACTTGCATGTTGAAATAAATAATTACAACCTCGAACAAGTTAAAGAAATTAAGTACTTGGGTATTATAATAGATGAGAACTTAAAATTTAAAAAACATTGTGACTATATATTGAATAAAATGTCAAAAAGGTTAAATGTAACAGGTATACACCAATAGACAAACTACAAAAATTACAAAATAAATCTATGAGAACAATCCTTAAATGTAACAGGTATACACCAATAAAAACTATGCTAGAAGTACTAAATTTCATGAATGTAAAGCAAAGAATAATATTTAAAACCTTAGATTTTATTTATAAGTTGAAGAACAAAAAGACTGCTATGTACTTATATGATAAAGTGAAATATGTAAATAATGTGCGTTCATATAACACAAGACAGAATAATGACTTTTTTATAGATACAGCCAAAACATCACTATTAAATAAAACTATATTATATAAAGGTTTAAATTAATGTTTAATACTTTACCAACAGAAATAAAAAATTGTAAGATCTACTTTAAATTTAAAAAAAAGTTGAAAAACCACGTACTTAATACTTATGTATAAAGTTAAAAATGAATGTATGTTGTTTGCTTTGTTTAAACCATAGTATAAAATGTAACTGTTACTGAATGTAAATTGTCGATGGTATCAAATTTGTTGTATATTTGGTAATCCTATAAGTACATTAAGTTAGTTGTAAGTTAGTATTATCTACATTATAGTTAGTATCAACATTAAGTTTTATATTACATTGTATTGTTTTTTGTATAGCAGAAGCTGCTAATAAAGTCTATCTATCTATCTATCTATCTATCTATTAAACAAAAAAAAGTAAAATACTTTTTAAAAAAAATTTCTGTGATGAATGATTTTAAATATCGTGGAAATTGGTTCTATATACATCCAAGAATGTGTAAAAAAAATCCGAGTGGCATCAGCTTTGATTTAAATTTGATTTAGCACACCGTGCCACCCTAAATATTAATACTACTAAAATTCTTGTTCAAAAACTTTTGTAGTAAAAAAGTCTGTGGGCTTAATCCCAATATGTTCGGATATTGCTTGTGTGTCCGTTGATTCTAAATATGTACCCCCTCTTACACAAAGTCTCCTCTGGGATACAGAAGGTCTTATTAAGCCCTGTTTAATTTAATTAATTAATTTCTATTGAATTCATTGAATATTGCAAAGTATGTGTATGGTATTGGATGGTGCATTCAAATAAATAAATACATTAGTACAGTAAATATAGAACAAAAATTACCTAAACCTAAACATCCAAAAAGTATAGGCAATTCTTGTCCCAGGTTGTTCACTATCCTCAGTACAACACGCCATGAAAAATCCCGAAGTTTGTGGCGTTGGGTTTGGGTGGAGAGGGGGGCGGGGGTATCACTTTTTCCGCAGTTTTGCTCTGATATCTCCAAAACTATTAGGTTAATCAAGATCATGAACATAAACAAAGTTGTTGTACATAAAATTTCTGATAAAATTGGTTCTATTCATATTTTTGATCAACTTAATAGTTATCGAGATATGGAGGGGAGAAATCTGTGAAATGTTAAAAATTGACAAATAAAGCTAAAAATTGCCATAAATTTGTCTGATTGGAGCTTAAATTATCTGGATTGAAATAATAATAATAATAATAATAATACTTTATTAATCCAGTTGATCACATAACATGATATAGGATAAGTCAACACATTGCAGAGTATAAATAAAAATTACATGAAATTAGTTAATAAAAGGAATACATAATATGAGTGTATATACGGTTAAACAAGATTATATATGCAATACTATATAAAATATCACATCGTCAGTACTAGCATAAATATAATAGATATATACATATATATCAAATGTAAACATCAACAGTTAATACAAACGAACATACATAACACGGAATATCACAAGATGTCATCAAAGTATTCAGACAGTGAATAATAACATTTATTACACAACATTATTTTAACAGAATTTTTAAATTTTTTGAGATCAAGTAATTTGTATGAATTTGGAAGTTTATTGTACACTTTTACTGCCATGTGGACTTTTTCAAATAAAGATAATTTATGTTTTGGTATTTCGAGTGTTAATTCATTCCTAGTGTAATATGAGTGATTAGCATTTAGTGAAGGTATATCGTGTAAATGACTTCGGGCATAGATTGCTAACTGTAGGATAAATATACATGGTAGCGTTAATATATTTAGTTGTTTAAATATATCTCTACAGCTTGCTCTTCTATTGGCTCCTATTATAAATAGAGCATGAGTAAGTAATAAATTATGGTAACCATGGTACCAGGGGGAACGAGAACACTCTTTACGAGTGTACCATCAAGTGCAGTTCTGGCATGATGTTGCAAAAGATCCTTTACAGTGGGGTTGGAAAAGATTGGAAGGCAACTCCGCCCAGTGACTACATCAATGGCTGCTACACCAGATGAATTACTGCGGCTTATTTCCTGTTGTTGCACCGATGATTGCACTCGAAACTGTGAGTGCAGGAAGAATGGTCTGCAATGTTCAAGAATGTGCATAACGTGTGTAGGTCCTGACTGCACCAATAGAGATAAACCTGAAGAGTTCGATGCTGAGCAAATTTTAGTGTCAGATGATTTTCTTTTACTAGGAAAGGACTATGATTCAGATGACAGTGAAGAAGAGACCAATGATGATAATGAAATCGAATAAGTTTGAAAATACTTTCTGATCTTGTAATAATCTTGAAAATACATTATTATCTTGTAATCAATGTAAAACACATCAAGATTTGTCCTTTTTTACGTTTCAAATCTCAGCTTTTACTGTTTCTTACATTTAACCGTCTTCCCGTCCTCCCTCCCCCCCATCCCCCCTGGTTACCATAATTTATTACTCATTTATGCTCTACTTCAATCCAAACAATTTAAGCTCAAATCAGACAAATTTAAGGCAATTTTTAGCTTTATTTGTCAATGTTTAACATTTCACAGATTTCTCCCCTCCGTATCTCGATAACTATTAGGTTGATCAAAAATATGAATAGGGCCAATCTTATCAGAAATTGTATGTATAGCAACTTTGTTTATGTTCATGATCTTGATAAACCTAAAGGTTTTGGAGATATCAGAGCAAAACTGCGAAAAAAGGATAGTCAGTGATACCCCCGCCCCCTCCCCTCCCATACCCGACGCCACAAACTTCGGGATTTTTCATGGAGTGTTGTACTGAGGATAGTGAACAACTTGGGACAAGAATTGCCTATACCTTTTGGATGCCTAAATTTACTGTACTATCTATTTTCAAAATAAATATTTCCAGTAATTGAGTATATACCTGTTGATAATAATGAATTATTATTATTATTATTATTACAAATTGAATTCTGAAATTATTCTAGGTTTATTTAAGAATAGCTATGAAAGCACACATTAGCACCGGTAATTACAGTATATATTTACATTTCTTATCCTTGGGAACCAATTCAGTTTTAATCGACTGTAATTAAATATAATATATTAGAGTAGTAATTGGTACCAATTAGTCAATTTAGTAAAATAGTATAATAATATGCTTGTTTTCTTTCCTCTTATCTAAACCAAATTAGTTCCTAATTACTGACTGCACGTAAAGTAGGAAATAATAAATAAAAAATAATGGTTAATGTCTTATTACTTACTGAATTTAATATGTTTATTTGATGAAATCCGATATGTATATAAAAAGTTTTGTAAAAAATTAAACCATCTTCAAAAAAAGATAAATAGAAGTTATGAAATAAAATTTCAACCAGTCCTCCGATTTTTTAAAATAAAATATAATGAGTCAGATAATCAGGTAATATTTTTTTGTCCAAATATATTTGGTGGTGGTGAGGGGAGAGGGTTGGCATTGGACATAGTCCTTTAGCCACAGAATTACCAAATATATTTGTAATATGAGTGGGCAACAGTTGGTTTCCACATTCTTGGGCCTTTAATCAATTTGTCTTTACGCTTAATTTCATTTTTATTTTGTATTCTTTTTATTTCATCACATTTATAAGGTATTGTCACAATAAATCAGTAAGGGGTCAAAACCAAAACTGTTTAACTAAAGATTATTGCATGCATAGTTCTAACTTTTGCTGCATAGTACTTCTATCCACTTTTGTGTTTCGTGTCTATATTTTTGAAGAGGCAGTTTTACTCCATAATTACATGTACATGTATTTCGACACCAATACCTAATATACAATTTCCAGTTGTGTTTCATCAAAAATGTGTCTAAAATACTTAAAGGTTAGTAAACATCTCAATTTATGTACAATATATTATTCTAGAAGCTAGTGTCGAAAAGTGAAAAATTTATCAAACCGCTAACCGAAGTGGTTTGATGATAGTATTCGTCCAAACAAGCAAACTTGTCTCTTGTGAATATGGGCCTTAAGGGCCGGCAATTTATATTGCGGGCCTGTGAAAAATTGAACGTATTTCATCGTAATCAAACCACTAGGTTCTTCGGTTTGACTGTAGTTGTAGGTGAAAGGATTGCATTGATACAGTCGGCAAGAGTTTTCTCATTGAACGTTGCGGTGCGCGCACTCAGAAAAAAAAATCCGAATCGCATTGTAATCAAACCGGCCAAAGTTTGTGGCAAATGTTTTAAATTGTCCAAAAAATGAAAGAAATGTAATTGGCGGGAATTTTGAGAGAGGTAAGGAAGAGTTATTGGGGCTATTATGAGCATAAAATCCAAAAACTATCGTCTAAATTTCTACATACTCCAAATACCCTATAAAATATTATATTATCATCGGCGAGAATTTTTATTAAAAACTACCCCATTGGGGGTAAATCGTGGTAACGTTAACTATATTGCCATCTATTGCAATTTCGAGCATTTTCTTGAGCAGAAATCTCTAGTGTCATTTTATTCTTGATTATTCAACGATATTTACCCTCAAAAAACGCTGAAACCACCCCTACAAGGGGTGAAAACGAGAATTTTCACTGCAAACTGATTAACTTTAATCAAAATAACTTTCGTCCTGTAGATTAGTTTATGATTACATGTTTTTGAAGACATGATGATGCAACGGTTATTCATCCCTTTCTCCTACACAGGGGGTGGGGGTGAGGAGTAAATTCGCCCCTTAAATTTTAATAAAAGTTAATTTCGGATAAAACCACAAAATTATTTCTACAGCGATATGAACGAATATGTACAAAGAAGGATTTTCACTCCCTCGAAACTACTCTTTTCATCTCCATTTTATTGGGGGGTGCGGGGGAAGGGGAAGTACTATCCAAAAATTTTTATATATTCCAATTTTTTTTTTCATAAAATCGCCAATGTCTCATAAAATATGCGTTTTGAAGTATAACATCAAATAAGTAAAAAGATAAATCGAGAAAATTCCTATCGAAATTTTCTAGTCCTATGCTCATATTTTCCAATGGTCCGCTCAGGAGAACGTATTAACCAATTTTTGCACGTATAAGAATTTATGTTAAAAAATTGAAATGACACATAATATAGCTGTAGAATCGATAGTTTGGCAAACCATTGACATAACTAAATCCCTATCAATCCTACATATTAGAGATTATTATGTGGTAACTTAAAAAAAATACAGTGCCGTTAGCACATCTTATTATTTCAGTATCAATTAGTATAATGGGCAGTGTGAATAAAATTCACATCACCCAATAAATCAATAGTTGACATAGGTACAAAATAAAATTAATTCCAGTAGTGAAACTTGTGGAACCATGTACCAGACTTACTTTATGATACTAATACAGTTGTCTATGTCAATTAATTATTTTCGATTTGTTATGCAGTTTTACTTCCACCTCCAGTGGAAGTAAAGTAACAACAAAAAAAAAATTAAAAAGTTTTACTGTTCAGATAGGGTTAGAATGTCATGAAACGTCGAGATTTTAAGTTTGGGCGAAAAAAAATTTCTGTCTGTCTGTCGGTCTGTCATCTGCCTGTAACCTTTTTGTGCACACGATTACTCTGGAACCGTTTAAGACTTGAAATTTGGTACACATATATATTTTAACGGGATCTGAAACTGGATTATTTTTTCATTTTACTCCATAGAAGGGTTGGGGGTAAATTGGGATAAATGGGGGGTAAATAGGTAAATTAAGCAGGTAAGAGTCCAAAAAATTGGCATTTAGTATATACAAGAGAAGCTAAGGTCTCAAAAAATGTTTTGGCATTAGCCACCCCCATCCCATTATTGAAGGGTATGAAAAAAAATTGTGATTTAGTATGTGGATATGGACCAAAAACCTTAAAATATTTGTTTACTTCATCCAGTCCCACTGTATTCTCTCCTCAAATAGAATAATGTCTTACAAAAAAATTGGTATATATCGCTAGTCCGACAAAAATTATTTTAAATAACGAATTATTTTATAATTGCGGTTTTGGTAAATTAATATACTTTTATTACATAAGCGGAGTTCTGATATCTACCAAATTTTTCACATAGATTCAGATTATCAAAACACAACATTTACCTTGATTTTAAACCCTAATTTATAAAATTAAATTCGTTGCGAATTTTTGAATTTTTCATGCACTTTTATATATTTTATTAAATGTTCGACTACAAGACCGAAAAATTTTATTTATAATTCTAATGTAATATTATTTTTAATGTTTAATTGTTTGTTTAATTAAAAAATAACACAATTTATATGAAAAGTTTATGAAAACAGTGAGAAAATTACTAAAAAAAAAATGTATAAAAAAATCTTTTTTGAATAGCCAAAAAAGAAAAAGAAATATGCATAGTTCTCATATTTGAATAACTCTTTTTTATTCTATAAAAAATAATAAAAAAATATGTATTTATGCATATAAAAAAACTAAATTAATCTTGATCAGATTCGCACGCTTATATGTCTTAAACTAGTTTGGACCAGTAGCCCGCATGATTCTAATTCAAGCGGCAGTTTTGACATTTTTTCTTTCCTTAACTATATATGTGTGTGTGTGTGTGCGCGCGCGCGCACATACACACGTATATATCCCTATATATATTTATTTAATATTTTATATAATAAAATATTCAACATCCAGTAGTGTTACAAATTTCAAAATAAGTTTTTCTAATTTTTTTCAATATATACCACTTTTTTTGTAGGACATTAGTAAATTCGTGTTCCATACTGTATTCCCAAGAGAAAAAAAAAATAGGTTGATAGTATTGAGAAAAGTGATACCGTGGAACTGACAATTTCCGAGCGTAGAACTGAAAAAACATACCATTCAATTTGTAGGACAATGTGGCCATTTAATGTTAAAAATATTTATTAAGCAATAGTAAAAAGATCAGTAGGTAGTAATCATCTTTTGTGACCTCGTTATTTGGATATGTTGGGGGTGGGGAACACTTCTGTCAAGCCGTCGATTTTGTAGCGCAAAACGTTTTATCGTGTTTTTTATCAAATTATCTCAAGACTTAACTAAAAAACTAACTGTTAGTAATAAAATTTGAATAATCACCCAATCGACATATATAGACTAGGCCCATAAGTAGGAAATCCATTTCTATAAATCGCAAGAAGCATTTCATATAACAATTGGGGAAACAACGTTTTTAGAGATGTTGCTTTAGGAGACATCGATCAAGATGTTCCGATCCCGAGGCAAGTGCTCGATGATGATTTTTGAACTCTTATCCATGCTGCGCTGCTACTTAGAAGGGAGCTACAAGATTCGCCGGGTCATGTTTCCCAAGAAGAGGCTGCTGCATTAATACCGGAAAATCTTCTTTCTCATCCTTATGACCCTTCAGCCCATCCCCAAAGCCTGTACGGATATCTTAGCCTGTAATTGTTCATCCCAGTGCCTGAGTACAATGTGCACGTGCAAGAAAAATAGACTGAGTTGCACCAAGTTGCGCCACCGATCTCGACAATATTTGAACTCTTTAAATGGTTGATATCTTATGTTCCTTGCAACCTTGCCATAAGCTAAAAACACTTGAATGATTGTTTATCTTCTTTGCAATCTTGCAATAAACAATGTTTGAACTTTGAAATGGTCGTTTTCTTATCTTCCTTGCTTCCTTGCTTACTTCCGAGCAACAAAGTTTCAGCGGCCATGCACTCCAAACTTAAGGTAAGTAAATTCTGAGCATTGCAATGTGTTTGGCATCCGAGAAAACCCCCAAGCAGACGTTTAGATCATTATTTTAAGCCAACGGACAAGGAAGATATAGGGCAACAAAGTTTTGGTCGTCATCTGGGATACCGGACTTCCGCTCCAAATTTCGCTTTGGCAACAGGCAGTTTCGTATTCAGCGGGGTCGAAATATCCTAAAAACGTTGTTTTCCCAATTGTTACATGAAATTCTTCTTGCATTGTTCTTTTTTGAAAACGTACCTAGTCTATATACACCCAAGCGTAGTTTATTAGCTACCACTACCGAGAATTTTCGGTGAGAGAAAAGTTGGGCGTCTCGTCAAAACGAAGCTACTCACGAAAATTTAGCCTCTTAGTAATCATTAAAAAAAAGGGCGCTGTACTGTGGACTTTCGAAATATTCCAGGAAAATCGTAAAAATTGCGATTCTTGGTTTTAGCATTTTTGTTATTTTTTTTTTAATGCCTTGTTTATAGTAAGTCCTGGCGAAGTTTAGCTAATGCTACTCTACCACTTGTTAAAAGCTTTTCATTTATTTTCAATAAGTTGGTAGTCCATTTTTTTTCAATTATTATGCTCCAAGCGTGACTTATTATACTCTTCGCAAAAACGAAGAGTATATTGTATTTGATCGGCACATTTCTAAAATCGTAAATATCGCTCATAGAGAAAAAATTTTCATATCATTGTGTTAGTGAACGAAGTCTAAACAACTTTCAAAATGTCTGTCTGTCCGTCCGTCTGTCTGTCCGTCCGTCCGTCCGTCCGTCTGCCGTCCGTCACGTTTCTTGTAAGCACGATATCTCAAGAAAGAAAAATCTGATTGTACTCAAATTTGAACAGTAAGTTAGTGTTAGCTAGAGGAAGAACCCTAGTTTTGGAACAAAATCGAACAGTAAATAAAAATGTTATTAATGATTTAAATTTGAGAATTTTTTTTTTTTTTTTGATTTTTATGTTTCTGTAAAAATTTACATTTTTTACATTTTTTTACGCGTTAGGTAGTTCTTACGCTTTTGACTCGGAATCCAAGGGTCCCAGGTTCGAAACCCACATGTGGTATGGTATAGTTTTTTTTAATTTTTACCTTACTTTACACTGAGTCTTTCACCAACTAAGTTCGTACTATAAAAATGTCTAAAACTGACATTATTTGCAAAAAACTGCGAAGAGCATCGTATAGAATGTGTAACAATTATATAAAAAGTTTAGTAAACCGGCGAAGAGTACGTTTTTAGCTTGTTCATATACTTGTTCAATTGCAGCCTGTTGGGACTAATTAGAGATGCAAGTATCTAATATTTGGACTATTTAGTCAGGAGCGAGATAGTTGTACAAAAAAATATTCCAAAATTGTAGAGAAGTCACTTGCGTGCAAATGAACTTCATAGAGTACACTCGGCAACGTCCTATGGCAACTCTTACAACAAAATTATTTCGCACAACAATTTACCTTGTATTAAATACATTTAATTAGAATTCAGTTTTATATTCCTGCAATGTGCCATTGTCTCATATACTAGATTCCTGCATTAGAATTAATAGACGCTATTTATATGCATTCATTTAAAATTACTAGTCTTTTCGTAACAAAAACAGCCATTGCTCTATTATACAACCCGAGCTATTTGCAGCAATCTATTATTTGAATTGTGTAATGGCGGAAAGTCTGCTTAAAGATGGAAAATCAATTTTTTGTCTTTTCTGTAGATGGCGGCGCACTCAGGTAAGTTTAAATCAATTAACAGTAATCGTTTTCCAGAATACGTCTGGAAATTGCGCTTCTAAGAATACCAAGCTATTGATTAATAACAGTAAAACACAGTAATAACGTCGCCTCTTATTTAACAGAATTAGACCGCATTTTTCTATTTGCGCTAGTGAATGATGATTGTTTTCTGGCAATTTTAAAATTACCGTAATTGTCCATTTTTGTAATTCAATGACGGATTTGCGTGCTTTAAATTAATTTCTTGTGGCACTTAAGCAACGTTTAACTTAAATAGAAGAAGCAGCATGTTATTAACGCAGCAACCAATTACGTTTTCAAGCACTCTATTAGAAGCGTGCCATATAGGGGGGAAGAGCTAATAATACAAGATAAAAATGTAAATGTTATTGTTGAAATTACAGCAACATGCTATTTAAAATTTCGATATAATGACTGAACGATATAAGGCTGTACCCTTTTGTTTTAAAAAGATTTCTACATTTTGTGTAATAATCTGGAGAGTACCTTCTAGTCTAGTAGGTAAGTTTGAAAACTCTTTATTTTATGATTATTTGAGTCTACTGGATCGCCGAATGGCATGTTGGCATTTCTGAAAATGAATAATTCTCCAGTAATACACAAAACAAGATGGCGAATAGGGCGATTAAAAGAAATTCGTATCTCCGGTAATAGTTGTCCGATCTTTTATTTCAAAAAATGAAATACTTCAAAAAGTATATATTTACTATAAAAAATACGAGATGTAAAAATAAAAAATATCTAAATGAAAAGGAAGAAATATAAAATTTTGGTTTTAAAATTTTTTTAAATATTTTTTACTTGACAAACAATAACTTACATGAAAAAAAAGTTTGATTGATTGATTGATTGATTTACCAGCATGCGGTAGGCATTGTTGTCACTCCCAAGTTATACAGCTGAGCCTGCTGCGTCCACGCTGGGTTGGACTAAGGTCATGCTTGTTGCCAATAGCGAGAGCCACCTGGCGCATGGTAAAGGAATGTGGGACGGGAGGTGTAATTATTTGTGAGATGCGTTACCGCATTGCGTCGTGTATGAAAAAAAAGTTTAAACAAAAAATGTGTAGATTTTAATGCTGAATACAGCGATATATAATTTATTGAATATTGGTTAAACAATAATGCTCTAAAATTTAAAAATCATGGTGTGCTACAGGTAATGTGGAAGAATCTTGAGGTGCGCAAGGTGACTTTGGTCGGGCACACAGTTAATTAACGCCACATTCATATGACAATATAGCTTCTCTAAGTTAAAAAATTACATTTAGGCCGTATCATAAATGTTTTTAATTTTTTAGTAGCAAAAATTTTTAACTTTTTCAAAATGGCGGATTAAATAAACGTGTTTTTATTATTAACATCATGTATATTTGACAAAAAAGATAATCTAATAAAACAAATAAAATATTTTTAATAATAGGAAATAAATCTGCCTTTCTAATCGTCTTTTTCGACTTAAAAATAGTTCTTAAGTGATCTCCATGTCATCATCTTCCAAAAAATATTTTTGGTTATTCGTAATATGTTTAAAGTAAAAATACCACAATTTACCTGAATTATCTTCATATTCTTCCATGATCGATGGAGTTACTAAATCGGGCGTGTATGCACAAAAGAAGTTTCCTACAGAACACTGACAGGCTTCAGTGCAAACTATCCCATTTTTTGCAGGAACATTGGTTCCGCATCCCTTCTTGCAGCTACATTTCACAATATTAATGCTCTTGGGGCGGGTGGATTAAGCATGGGAACTGGTTCTAAATATTCGTGACTTTTTCTCCACCCACAAAGACTGGCATCTGGCATCTGGCATCTTCTGGATATTTTCATTCGAACTTCTCCATACTGTTGCAATATAAATTATATATGAAACAAAATGACAATGAAATCTTTTTTATTCTTATATGTCATACACGTTGCCGTAAAATATGTTGCTTCCTAGCATCAACTGTGGGTGGTATGTTTTCTCCTTCTTAAATTTTGGTGGAAAACAATTACCAGTGCAAGTCAGTTAGCTTTTTATTAACTTTTATTTATAGAGCAAACATACAAATCGTGGAGATTGCCTTCAAGTTCTATGGAAGTTGTGTTCAGAGTTCCCAACAATGCAAGCGATTTCAGTATTGCTGATGATTCCTCCAGTTCCAAAAATACTTTATTGCAAAATTCTTTGGTAATTCTTGGGAGTCTGCCAGTTATACCCGTCCCAGTAAAGTAAGTATGGAAACCAATTATGTCCGATACTTAATTATTTGATGACTTTTCCTATATCTATTTCTTTTTTAGGTTCTCTTCGACTAGTTACCATTACGTACCATTACGACTTTCTTCGGTAATTGCTCATAAAAACTAGTTAGAAGTACAAACACATCTGTATCAGGACTGTGAACAGTAATTTATATGTCTTGTCTAATTTATATGTCTGAACACAACTTCCACACAACTTGAAGACAATCTCCACGAATTTGTATGTTTGCTCTATAAAAATAAAAGCTAACTGACTTGCGTTGGATTTGTTTTCCACCAAAAATTAAGAAGGAGAAAACCTACCACCCACAGTTGATGCTATGAAGCAACATATTTTAAGGTAACGTACATGACATATAAAAACAAAAAAGATTTCATTGTTATTTTATTTTATATGATTATATTGCAACAGTATGGAGAACTGCGAATGAAAATATCCAAAATTTGCCAGATGCCAGTCTCTGTGGGTGGAGAAAAAGTCACGTATATTTAGAACCAGTCCCCATGCTTAATTCACCCGCCCCAACAGCTATAATTAACTTTGTGAAATGTAGCTGCAAGAAGGGATGCGGAACCGATATATGTTCCTGCAAAAAATGGGATAGTTTTCACTGAAGCTTGTCAGTGTTCTGTAGGAAACTTCTTTTGTGCAAATACGCCAGATTTAGTAACTCCATCGATCATGGAAGAATATGAAGATAATTGGTAAATTGTGGTATTTTTACTTTAAACATGTTACTAATAACCAAAAATATTTTTTGGAAGATGATGACATGGAGATCACTTAAGAACTATTTTAAGACGAAAAAGACAATTAAAAAGGCAGATTTGTTTCCTATTAGATTATCTTTTTTATTTAAATCAGATATACCTTATGATGTTAATAATAAAAACACGTTTATTTAATCCGCCATTTTGAAAAAGTTAAAATTCTTTGCTACTAAAAAATTAAAAACACTTCTGATACGGCCTAAATGTAATTTTTTTACCTAGAGAAGCTATATTATCATACAAATATGGCATTAATTAACTGTGTGCCCGACCAAAGCCACCTTGCGTACCGCAAGATTTAGTAACTCCATCGATCATGGAAGAATATGAAGATAATTGGTAAATTGTGGTATTTTTACTTTAAACAGAGATTCTTTCTCAATACCTGTAGCGGACCATGATTTTTAAATTTTAGAGCATTATTGTTTGAACAATACTCAATAAATTATATATCGCTGGATTCAGCATTAAAATCTGCACATTTTTTGTTTAAACTTTTTTTCATATAACTTATTGTTTTTCAAGTAAAAAATATTAAAAAATTTTAAAACCTAAAGTTTATATTTTTTGCCAAATTTTCAGTTAGGTATTTTTTATTTTTACATCTTGTATTTTTTATGGTAAAATATGTATTTTTTTAAGTATTTCCTTTTTTGAAATAAAAGATCGGACAACTATTACCGGAGATACGATTTTCTCTTAAATCACCACATCCGCCATCTTGTTTTGTATATTACTGGAGAATGATCCATTTTCAGAGATGCCAACATGCCATTCGGTGATCAAATAGACATAAACAATCATAAAATAAAGAATTTTCAAACTTAGCGAGACATTAAATTGTTTTAGACTACCATACTCATTGTGAGATATGTATCTACCTTTTTCGAACTAAAAAGGTATTAATAATAATAGCCACGAAATAAGGGAACCTATTATGCTTTTTCCTCAATATTTTGAAAAGTAAACGAGATAGATTTTCCTTCCGAGTGTAAAATTCTGTGATTTTTTTTGGTATAATCATTATAACAAAAAAGTTTGTAGCAAGTAATGCCCGTAAAACCTTTCGTTTTAGGATAATGTATAGTTAATTAGTTTGAGAATGATTTTTGCTTATGTGAAGATAAATGCCACTTATGTCATTGTTTCATTTTTGATTGACTTACCCTCTTTTAATTCTGCAAAATAGTGTAATAAGTTATTTTTGCTACTAAATAAAGTTGTTTATTTTTAATAAATTAGTAAAACATGTTATAAAATTAGTGCTCCACGCTGGGCGCTATTTTTGTTGTCAGTATTTTTTTTTGTACAATGACCGCTGTTTTTGTTCTATAAGCGCGAAGTAATGATATACTGCGTTCAAGGCAAGAAATGCGCGTTTTACTGAAAAAAGGATGGTTTTGCATTATAATTTGGGGTTTTTTATGCACAGTGTGTACGAAGAGTAATGGTAAAAACGTATTTAATATTAATTTAATAAATATGTACACATTGTACATAAAAAACGTCAAATTATGCTTTGGCGTTGCAAATAGACCGATGTTAAAATTTAAAGAAAGTTGCAGGCTGTTGAAGTGGGTCAAATACAGGGTCAGGCAGTTAAATGGCAAGATGGCGTTAGTCGAGTGAGCAGCATACATTTGCCATAAAGGCATTTTACAAAACCTGATAGCGTCAGACGCGCCTTTCGGTGAGAGTTTCGTTTACTCCCGCGCGTTCCTGGCCTCCTGCAAAAGCTATCGGACTTTGGGTGAGACATTTTGAAGACACTGTTAGCACGACACAGAAAAGAGGTGGTAGTGAAAAAACCAGCCGGACCCCCAAGAATATTAACTGGGTGCGTGTAGCCCTAGAAAAAGTCAGCGAAAATCGGCTAGATGACAAAACGTAGAACTTAGTCTCAGTAATCGAACAGTGAGAAGGATTCTGAAGGATGACCTCCACTACCAGGTTATATAACATACAATATATAAATGTTATTTCTTGTTATTTCTTCTTTTTTTTTCATGATGGTAACCCAAAATCCTTTATCTGAGGTAAGTGAGCTGCTACATATACCCCGTAGTGCCATATATACCTCTCAAACCTCAAGAAAACAATAGCCTAGTGCGCTTTTGCGAACAGACGTTAAATTTCATTGAAGAAAATGAAGGGAGTTCACAACTTATGGATGATTACGAATCCCACTTATACCTTAGTGACTTCGTCAATAAGCAAAACTTTCGGTACTGGAGCGAAAGTAACCCACACAATCTCCTTAAAAAAACCTCCATCAAAGAAAATAACAGTTTGGTATGCAGTATCGTCTAGTGGAATAATCGGCCCTTATCTTTTTAACAATGAACACATTAATACTCTGACAGTGAACTCCGATCGTTACGGCAACTTTTTCCCTATCTGCACTCGATGATTATGACGCAGATGAAAACACTCTCTAGCTAGATGGCGCAACTAGCCATACTGTCGAAGTTTCAATGGATCTGCTGAGGCTCGCATTTTCAGGTCGTCTCATCAGCAGGTTTAGCGATTTCCCATGACCTGCCCTTTCCTTGACTATTTTCTCTGGGGATACTTTAAATCCTAGGACCAAGAATGATTTTATATAGCGAATTCGACAAGAGGTCAACAACATTCCGTTAGAAGTACTACACAAGGTCATGAGCAGCTTCGCTCTCAGACTCCAACAATATGTATCGAATTTTGCAACTTGTGCAAAACACAGTATATTGCTGAAGCTTTAGATCAGTGTAGACGTCATCTACACTGACTTTTCTAAAGCATTTGACAGATTGGACCACGGTATATTATTAAACAAATTGCAAAACTTTGGGTTCAGTGACTCTCTTATTCATTTGTTTATTTCTTATTTAACTTATCGGACTCAGTTTGTTCAATATCGTGGTCTCCAATCTGTATTATTTAAACAAACGTCAGGAGTTCTGCAAGGTTCCATACTTGGCCCTCTATTTTTTGTACTCTTCATTAATGACATTATTAACAACCTTGACGTATACCATCTCCTTTACGCTGACGATCTCAAATTATATATTTGCATTAAATCCGAAGAAGACTGCTTAAGGCTTCAGCATAGTCTAGACTATTTTAACGCCTGGTGTGTTCATAACCAACTTCCTTTAAACGCTGCCAAATGTAACGTGATTTTTGTGCCAAACGTACCGTTCTTTCCGCGCAAGTCGACCCTATTATTTTTAATTATAATTTGGATAATTGAGTCTTCGAATAGACCTGAGTTCGTGAAGGACTTCGACTCTAAACTTACTTTTCCCAGGCATATTGAGGAATGCGTTGCTGGAGCTTGTAGATCTCTAGGTTTTATTCTGCGTAATTAAACTGCGACTTTAAAAGTTTGTCTACTCTTCGTCTATTATTTATAACATTTGTTAGATTCAAATTGGATTACGCTTTCATTTTTGGAGTTCCAGTTTATATCACCTCACTTGAGAATGTACAAAGACGTTTTTTCAAATTGGCAACATTTATCCTGGAAGGTAACTATCCAATTGGGGGTACACTCAGGAGTTATTTTTTAACAAATTTGACATGTGTAGTCTACTTAGAAGATGGGTAATGTGTACTATAATTTTCTTATATAAAATCATCAGGAACGAAATCAACTGTCCCTCTATTACCTCACTTATTAAATATCGAGTTCCTAGATTGTCCGCTAGAACAAGTAACCTACTTATCACACCTGCATCTCGAAATAACATCTTAAGCTCATCTCCGTTGTATCAAATCTGTTTAAACTACAATAACATAGAGCAAAGGTTGGATACTTTCAACTGCAATATTTCTGACATAAAACGAATTTACGTGTTTAAGTGTTTAACAATTATTTCTTCCTTCCTATCTTGCTTCTTTCGCTATGTATATTATGTGCAAACGCTGTATTGTGTATATTTTTGTGTTATATGAATTGTCTAATTTACACATTTAATTGTACTGAATGTTTTATATTATTGTTCTGATAACTTATTTTTCACTTTGGTGTTTTGTTATATTCATTTGCTATTTTGTTTTTTATCTTGTAATTGTGTTGTTATTTATCCTGTAACTGGGTTTTACCCGTTGGATATATTATTGAAATAAATAAATAAAATAAATAAATAAATGTGTGCAAAACCAAGGATGCCATCTTACTGACCCCATCTTCAAAAGAAAATGAAAATTTTCCAGGTACTAGTAAGTTCCACTTACGTACATTACATTTACGCAAAAGAATTAAATAAGAATTACCTTATTGTTTTCATTTAAAATCTTGCCATTTGACTACCTCACTCTGTATATTGTATTGATTTTTTTATCTTAAGATAGGTAAGATTTAAAACTTTGAAATTTGTTTATTGTTAACTAATAAAATTTTCAATTTGAGAAATTATCAAAAAAAAATGATTAGTGGCAACTGGAAGATTTCGACTAATTTCCTCGAATTAAGTTATTCAGTTTTGATCCCGCCACTAAAATTAAATTTTAAATTCATTGTTATTTAGCAAAGAAGATTGTCGAATATGAAAAAAAATATTTTCGTTTTTTTTGATAAATCAAAATTTGGGGTAAAGAATTCATAATTTTGTTAGTGTATCCAAAATATTCATGTCATATTTCCAGCATCAGAAAATCTAGGTCGGTTTGCTAAACATCAATGGACACAAATGTGTTAGAAACTACACTCCTATAGTATACCAACTCTTCATCTTTCCACTCCAATTACAGCTTAATTTTCACTACATTTCAAGTTTATATGCCAAACAAAATTAGTAATAAGTATATCTAGAAAAGTTGTAAATTTTCGTACAAATAGGATGTGGCAAATTTTATCACTTATTTTACATAAAATATCAAATATCATTACGTCAATTGTCGGCACCTAAATAACGTGTTATACTGAGAATTCATTTTAAAATTTAATTGAAAATTAAACGTTTTCCAGATTTCTTCTCCTTTCTAATTGTCGATGAGAAAATGTCTTTAAAGTAAATCCGCTTGAATGAAAACCGAGAGGAATCATGTCAGTCGTCAACCATTCAGCTGGCAAGGAAACCGCAGAACTAATTGAATGTGGATATCATTACTAGGCTAAATGCCAAAAATATTATTTTTAGATAGACCTAGAAAACGGTTTTATTTTAAATAGTTTTAAATACTCTCTTCATTAATAAGTATAACTGATACGACTTATAGTGGGTGCGGTACGCTGCATAAATAGAGCGAACACTGGATTTCAACTCCACAGTATGCCATTTGGAACGGTTGGTTGGAACATTTTCCCTCAGGAACCAAGATGGCGGCCATTTTTTGAAAAGAATTATCTTGCCTAAAATTTTCATGTAGGGTATTAATTCTAATTAATTTTGACCTCCTGAACATGAAAAAAATGTTTAGAAATCAATATGGACGACATATTTTATATTAAGATGCTGAAAATATAAAATGGTCAAATATTTCGCACTTGAAAAAGTTATATTTTCCGACTGTCTGATCATTAATTGGAGTTCTTATTTCCTGTTAGATCAAGTTAATAGGTTTTGTCTATATATACACTATTTAAACAACTAATATTAATAATCTAAGTACGGAAATAAAAGTGAAATGTAAATAAAACAAGATGATTTTTATGTCCATATTATAGAATCTTGTAGAACTTAAACACTTACTTGAGCTATCTACTGCACCTATCCAGTCATAGCCTTTCATAAACATCCCAGTTAATTTTAAAAATACTTGCTCAGTATGAAAAGGAGCAAATATCATTACGTACATCTTCTCCCCGTAACATTTCGGAAAATTCCATGGTCAAGTGAAAATATAAATTTTTTAAAAACTTGTACAGTGTATTTGATCAAAATATAGCGGCCATATTGCTTTCTTGTGGGAAATAGACACCGTATTCGTATTCGCCAGATATAATTTAACCAGATCCAGATATCATACTCCAAACATAAGTCTTGAGCCAATATAAGTGATTGTAATTAAAAAAAGTTTTTTTTTTAAATGGCCGCCATCTTCAGTCAGATCTTCAGTTTGATGTCGACTCTACAGGGTCCTCGACTAGCAATTTAACCTACTTCGGGGCTAATCTCTCTGCTTTGATAGGATTGTTTCAATTGACAGCCTGCCAACTATCGAATGATAGATTAAATTAGATTATATTCGAAATGAAAAGGGGGCTGATTGGCCTTAACCAGTGCGACCCCCGTGGATCTATTGTAGCGTTCTTGTTCTAGTTTTACTTAAAGTTCCTTATCCAGCTTTGTCTTTTGTGTCAGACTCCATAGCCTTGATAAGGGCTCTCTAGTATAGCTATCTGCCCTTGGTTTTTCCTCGTCAAGTAGTTGGAATGTCAGTCCTTCACAATGGCGTTACACATGTATTGAGGTTTCCGCTTCCTCTGCATGTTGCATCCTCTACCAGACCTATTAGACTCATATACCTATTAAACCTACAGTCTCCAGTTAGAAGATCCACCATTACCCTAATGGTCTTTCTATTTTGGCGTAGCAGGTTTTCCGTGAATTTGGCCGATCGTTCTTAAATGAACATTTTTGCCTGTCCTGGTACCCCCGTCATGGTCACTTTGTGAACTACATCCAAATGCCGAACGAGACCCAATGTCTGCGCCTCACTGATCGAGCATTAGAATTTAAACCCATGAACTTAATATTGAATTAATCATTTTCGCATATAAACCGAATTCTTCTCTCCAATCCAAAAATTGTATAAAAATTATTTCAAAATGCCACAAAATTTCCAAAATTGTTTGAAATACCGAATTATTAAATTTGAGACATATTATTCTACCACCTTTGGCTTAAACAAGGTGCAGCAACGGGTATGACACATTTACAACAGGAAACCATAAAAAACCTAATTATCTGATCTGTCATTTTTTCAGTGAATTCATATTGATACATGAAGTTTTGATTATAATGAACATATTTCCAATTAATTAATGTATTTATATAGTAAGGTAAGAGAATTTATTAGAAGTGAATCAATCGTCCAGACCTTACGAAATTTTCGACGAGAATTCAAAGTTGAAACGCGTGGAACAATACCGTTAAGAAAAGCGATTTTATCATAGAATCGAACGGGTAATGTCCAGTCAAAATTTAATGTTGGTGTTGGTGTCTGAACCATTCGGGCATCAGAGAATATTGAAATGGTCCGTGTTGCCATTCAGAGGAGTTAAATTCGGTCTGCGAACAAACATTCCACGACCTTGCAAAATTCTGAAGGGAGCCTCTTAAAAATTCATAAAAATGATTTGCATTCGCACTCCTATAAAATTCAGATCGTACAGAAGCTGTATGATGCTGATAAATCAATTATGATATTCTGTAGAGAATTTTTGCATATTATTCTGAACGATGATGAAAATGCGCTAAACTGCTTATTAACGTGTGATAAGGCTTTTTTCATTTCAGTGATTACTACTAAACAAACAAAATTTAAAAAAATCCCCAGCAACTTCACCAGACACCACTATGATTTAAAAATAACTGTATGGTGTTGAGTTTCAGATTTTGATATCGTTAGTCCTTACTTTTTTAAATGGAATAATAGTCAAACAGTTACTATTAACTCAGGTATGAATTATGTCGGTCACTTTTTTAAAAATGCAATTGCAAAATCTGGGACAGGGCACAGTTTGCTTCAATAGGGTGCTACGGTGGTCCATATAGCAAGGCTTAGCCGTACTGTTGTAACGTGAATATTTCCTAACAAATTGAGTTTGAAGTATAGGGGCACACTATAGGGGTAGTTGACAACCCCGACTACAGGTTCTGCGGGAACAAGGAGGAGACTTCCATCCACGTCCCTACTTCTTGCCCTAGTCTTATGAACTTGAGGCGCAAACACTTCGGCATTGGTTTTCCAGTGCTGGCGAAAATAAGCAATGCCCCCATAGGAAGGGGAAGAATCCGACCTGAATGGGGGAATTCAATAAATTCGTAGCGGTAGCACAATGGGCCACAAAGCATGAGTGCGGCGACTCTTCGTCGCCCCGCTAAAAGAAGAAAAGAAGAAGAAGATGGAGACATAAATTGGCCACTAAGATCTCCTGATTTATTTGTGGGAATATCTCAAGTGGAATGTAGACCATAGTTGACCACAGACTGTTCAAGGATTAAAACATAGTATTTCTAGGTAACATTAAGAGGTCTAGTTAGTTATACAGAATTTCAAAAAAAGATTAGCACAGTGTTGAAAAGCTGATGGATTTCATTCATCATCATCAATAGTACTATAGTCCTGGGGAGGGGGTTGACTTTTCCAAGTTTACTTCGCCAGTGTTCACGATCTAGTGCTGCTGTTTGCCAATTTGCTGCTCCAATTTTTCTTGCATCTTCATCTGTCTGATCCTTCCATCTTAGTCTCGATCTACCCCGTCGTCTGGTTTCACCAGGCTGTGAGAGCAGACTTTACCTAAGTGGGCAGATCTTTTTTGATCTAATGATATGTCCTGCACATCGGAGTCGTCCAATTTTAATAACTGTGACAATGTCTCGTCCGCTGGATAATTCAATGTATTTTGCGTACAACTCAGTTATATCTATGTCGCCATACCCCGTTGTCGCATACTGCACCATAAATTCTTCTCTTTCAAATGAGTGCAATAGTTGTTTTTGATCTATACTTAGCACTGGAACAATTAATGTTTTGTACAGTTTTCCAAGAAATGCTTCGGCTGCGGAGACGTTTGCCCAGTCCGAAGTAGCATCTGTTGGCCAAAACTATTGTTCTCTGTATCTCCTCTGTAGTGTTGTTACTGCAGTTCACTAGTGATCCCAAGTATGTGACGCTGTCTACTATGGCAAAGTTGTTGTTTTCCAACGGGGGTATTACACTTGGTGGGAGGGGGGGTTATTTTGATTTTGCCCTGCGTTGGCGAATCTGGTGAAGGTCTTTATTATATTTCTGGGTGTTCGGAATATTATGTTGATATCATCTGCGTAAGCTAGAACTTGCGTATCCTTGTAAAAGACTGTTCCTCTCTTCTCAAGTTCAGCGTTTCCGATCGCTTTTCCAATGAGATATTAAAAAGGAGTCAAGCCAGCCCATCACCCCGTTTTAGTCCTCGGAACGTTTCAAATTGTTCAGAAGTTTCATTTTGGATTTTCACTTTGCAGACGACTGTTGACATAGTTAGTTTTTCCAGTTTTATGATTTTGTCAGGCACCTTCAGTTATCTTGGTGATAAGGCTTTCGCGAAACTGGTGACCTTTCTGCTACTTTCCGAGTCTTCTTCCGCGTAGACTTGGTTGAGTGCTTGACGTTTCGACATCTTGTCGTAGTCTTCTTCTGAAGTGAAGTGAGCTCTGCTGGACTGAGCTCCTCTGGATAAATAAAGGAGCTAAGTCCAGCAGAGCTCACTTCGCTTCAGAAGAAGACTACGACAAGATGGTCGAGACGTCAAGCACTCGACCAAGTCTACGTGGAAGAAGACTCGGAAACCAACAGCCAGACCTTCTGTCAGTCCATGGCTTCATATAACTTTGGTCTTATGACACTCCCTCCCGTAGGCCGCTTTAGAGTGGAAGGTGTTAATGTTAAATTCGTTGGTCTTTTCCAGAATTTGTCGTAGGATGAATATTTGGTCCGTTATTGGCCGCGGCCTAGTCTAAAACCGCTTTGGTACTCTCCCAGAAACTTCTCCGTGTGAATACTCAGTCTGTCATACAAAATATTCGATAATATTTTGTATATCATATTAAGCAGTGTTATGCCTTTATAGTTTTCGCATTTAAGTTGATTTCCTTTTTTGTTGAGTAAACATATAAATCCGACCCCCAAATCTTCTGGTATTTGTTCTTCTTGCCACACTCTTACCAGGACTTCGTGGATTATGCTGGTTAGCTTGGATCCACCTTTTTCTAACATATCCGCTAAAATGCCGTCACTGCCAGGGTACTTGTTGTTTTTAAATTTTGCTGTGGCTATTTTTGTTTCTTCTACGGTTGGAGGTTCAACCTGGTCAACATTTTGTGTTTCAAGTTGGTTATTGGGGTATTCTTCCTCACATTTTCCTAGGAGTTCTTTAAAATGTGCTATTTCGAATGTCATTCAAATTATATTATTTTCAAGAAATAGAACTACTTAAAATATAGATATTATTTGGTACAAATCTGTTTTTTATTAATATTTTTATGGACTTATGAAAACGTGTCATACAAGTTGCTTAACTAGTGCTACTTTTTCGTAGTGAAATTGTTGGTACAAATATTTTACAACCTACGAAAAAACCATGCAGGCCGATACTGGAAGTGCACACCCAATTTGATAAATTATTTTGCCGATGAAACTAAATCAGAATAAGTGTCTCAATTATTCGTTTCTATTAATAAAGACGAATCATTTGGGGCATGCTGCGTTCATATTTGGTTGGTGTACTAAAAAGTTGCCAAACATTACCAAATGCATTTAAAAAAATATTTTTGTTGTTGCTCTCACCAACCTATCATTTTTCCGAGAAAAATTGATGTTTGCCTTGGCATTTTCTTGTCTGTCCACACCTACTCCTACACTCACATAACAGTGACTTTTAAAAAATACGTTATTTATCATGCTGTAAGTTGTAATCACGTAAATCTATTTTTCGTATTTAATTATCACAAATTACCAATTATTAAAAAAAACAATATTCCACGTTTATAATTTTAAACAATGGTTTGCCGAGTATTGGCATGTTGTACCATGATGTTTGCTTTAAAGGACATCACCCTCTTAGTCAAGGAAAGCCACTAAGGGCATATCATTTTCATTCTTACCTAATATCACCTTACGATAGGATTTTGCAGAGTGAGAGAAAAATATGCGTTTATTTTCGATTTATTAAAAATATTTAAAAAATCAAACATTGTATAAACTTTGAAACGGTTTTAGATTCGTGCTATTTTTCTTGCGATTACAACTATATATATTTTCTATTGTAAATTTTTGTTGTATTTGAATATTGTGGTTTATCAATATCAATCAATATCAATAGTTCCTAATTTCATTATATTATATACAAAATTTATGATAGAAACTGTATATGGTTTTATTTCTAAGAGCAATGAGGAGTACCTGATTTTTTAAATATTTATGATAAACCGAAAATAAATGCACACTTCCTCTCACTCTGCAAGATCCTATCCGTAATATTAAAAAACAAGAAATTACGTTTTCCTTTTCTCTCTCAAAACTTTACCCAAGAAGTATAGAATCATTTACCGTTATTTTAAAGTTAAAGCTTCTTTAGCTGTTTCATAAGTGACATTAAAATAGTGCGACATTTCTCTAAAACGTCTGCTACATTATTAATATAGACATAACCAAGTTTAATATTCACTTTAATAGATTTTCTTATTAGTCATAAATCCAATAAACATATTTTCTATTACCTTAAATTATCAGTATCATCAAGCTAGCAATAACAACACGTCTCATTTTTAATAATTAGGATTTTTTAAAGTAAGATGCAACATGAAAAAAGAATTGACATAAAATACTACATCTGATCAGAATTTAAGATGATCGACCGCGTTCCCCAAAAGCTAAATTGGTGACATCCGAAGTGATGTAGTACGGTTAATAATAATTCGAAAATATCCCAAAATGCCTGAGCATCATAAAAAAACAGCCGAAATATTCGAATAGAAGGCGGCTCATAATTCATTCGGTGAAGGGTCTTTTAGCTGAAACAAATGCCGCGCAGTGTCGCCGTCGCATGCTAGATAGTTGTGTCCGTATTTTAACTGAAAACGTATAACAAGTCACCTGTTATATTTAGAAATCGCAGTCTGCCATGCAAACACTGCTCGGCCCTTGTTTTGTCGAATAAATATACATTTCCGGTGATTTGGCTCTTATTTATTATATGTAACTGTCAAAATACAAGTCATTAACTGTCATAATATCTAAGAGGTGTGTTCATCATCGTTCTGGCGCCGCGTTATTCATCATAACCTTAAGAATTCTAAAACGCATTTATGTTTGCTTGTTTAAATACATTACTTTTATAGAAGATTATATCTAGATAATGGAGTTATTTAAATATCATTTTCATATAATATAATGCTACTTGTAGCGATTGCACGTATGACTTTATATCGCTTAGTGGGTTTGAATGCCATAAAGACGCATTTTAGGGTCATTCTCACGAAAACGTGTTTTTTTCAGTCCCTTCGCCATAAAAGTTCAGTTTAAAAAAAAAAAAGTTGTTTTCAGTTTTTAATATTTAAAGTAAAATCGGATTAATATAAATAAAATATTTTCTTCGAATTAATCGTTTTCTTTCTGTTTTCATTTGATATAACAGTAAGTGAGATCTCACGTTTATTAACAACTGTCCTTACCCCAATCTATTAGACTTTGACCTGTCAAGAAATATTTTTTTATAGTAATATAGATTGAAAAAAACGAAAAACGTCTTGAAAAACTCAGAGTATTAATTTTTAAAAATATGCTACTTTAAAAATTAATTTATCTTCAAAACGCTACTTTGTTAAGTGTCTTTAGGAAGTATTCTCACTTTAGTTAACACGTTGATTTTACTGCTTAGAATCGAGTGGGTGGTGATGATCTTCCTTAAATATAAGGATATATATTTTATTCAATCAGTTAAGGTTCTAGCTCTGGAAACGAGTGAGTAATTAGTGCTAGTTTTTACTGGTTTGGCGCCAAAATAATTGTATGCATAGAAACGATAAGCATAATGCCTCACGTTTGTTAACAAGAAATTTTAGTGAAAAATACGCAATATTTTATTTATTTGGTTATCATATTTGTTTGATATTTTATTAGAATATATATTTTTAACATGGCGCTATTTTTCAAGTACATTATCGGCTTTTTTGGAGAAAATTTAAATCGAAACTTCACCTCCATTAACCTCACTTGAATTATTTCGTAAGTAGGAACACGCAAATAGAAAAGTTGCAAAGTACAAAACACTAGTTTTTTGTTATATACATAAGAGGACAAATTCTTAAAGTCCACTTTATAATATACCTAACTTTTTTACTTCCTTCTCACTGTCATTCAAGTTTTTATTTTTATTTGGTACATTTGTTTTTCTGTTTCTTTAATTTTTGTGTTAGGGAGAATTAAAGATTTTATTTGTATTTTTTATATAAAGAGACTAAACATTTAATTTTTAACTTCAACTTTTACTATTTAATAATTATATCTTACTTTTGATACTTTGTTTCTCACTTGCGTTAACTAATATTTAAAAAAAATGTCTTTTTTTTACAAAACTAATTAAGTTTAAGCTCAACCACTTACTTAAAATATCTATTTAACATTTTTTATATTTAAATCTGAATGTTATATTTGAAAATAAATAAATATATTTTACTTAAAATTACTTTCTGCAAAAGCACGTTTTCGTGACACTGACCCATTAAGGAAACTTTTTTCGGTGAAAAGTTTAAATTACGATATTTTTTCACATGTTACAATTTCGATATTTGATTTCGAATGGTACAAAATTTTATTATTATATAATAAATTATCGATTTCCAATTCATGTAGTCTCATATAATCTCATATAATCCCAACAGGAGTTGGAATCTTATTTTCACAAACAAAAAAGCATTAAATACTTAATTCGATACTAATTTCGTTAAGCAAGTTGGCATCATCGGGGAATGAATAACCTCAAACGTGATTATATGTGACATTTTTTCTTCGGTTAGAGTTTTGTATCAACATCAAGTAAGTGGTTAGAGAACATTTAGTGTTTACAGCGTTTGCTGAAAAAAAAAAACGATAAAATAGTATATCATTAACATGCATTTTTTAACATATTGTTAAAAAAGTGAAAAAACGAATAGGACAATCAGTGTGCTTTTAATATTACCCAGACTAATATTCAACATCCCAGTTTTTTTAAATGATTCTCTAAATAAAATCCAAAGTATGTTGATTTTCATGTCAAAACCCAAACAAAGCATCTATTATAAAAGTTCCTAAAGTCCTAAAAATGTCACATAATTTTTAATTGTGGGAATATGTAAATTAATAATCCACGTAGGCCAGATGTTTTTACCCTCTTAAACAAAATTTAATTTAATGTTATCAGATCTTATGAGGATAATGACAGGTGTTCACTGATCCGTATTAGTTGAACGGAAAGCGATAGTAAATAGTAATTTATTAAAATTTCACCAATGGTCTTGATATAATCCTTTCATTCATAAAATCAGAGACAGTAAACTCCTGGGTGGTATATACACTTTCAATGCCATGAGGTGATTTGAATATATTTTTAATAATTTCCTTGCAAGAAATAGGTATCTCGTAATCCTTATTAGATATCAGAAGTAACATTAGTGAAATATTACAAATAGAGGCTGTACCAAACATGCGAAAATTTTAAAAACAATGTTATGAGAATTTAACACAAAATACTAATATATAATATAATTTTTTTTCTTGTTTTAGGCTCGTCTATGAAAACTTCTAGAGCACTGCTTCCCTACTTCCTTGTCCTGATTATCCTGTCCAGCATCCGTGCAAACAATATTTTATACACAGACGAAGGATAGTACTGCTCTACTAAAGAATAATATCGAAGAGCTTCGGCAAATAGACAGTCTAAGAGGCAAGCGAACCATTGAGTCTTACTATAAACAATATAAACATAAAAAAACGAGATTCATAATCGTATCGAATGTAGATTCAGGACCGACTAGAGCAACACTAACTATTGCAACGATTGAATGAGATACATTTTAAATATCTAAATTGCTAGCTAAATCGAGGGCTGGACGAAGGACTAAATTCCAAAAATTGATCAAGCTGAAATCCGTACTAACTGTTCACTCAACATTCACTTAGGAAAGCGATTTGCCAAATTTTATGTCTGGTCAGTATTGCAATAAATATGTCAAACCTGTACCCTGAAAATCAACGCTACGAATCGGATTGAGATCTTTGAAATGTGGATATACAGGTGGTTCCTTAGAATATCGTGGACAAGAAGAATGAGGAACGAAGAAGTACTTCAAAAAGTCGATCATGAAAGAAAACTTATCTCAAACATCAAGAGAAGAAAACTGGGGTTTCTAGGGCACATTTCACGAGGTACTAAAGATGACCTGCTCAAATTAATTTTAAATAGGAAGATAGAATGAAAACGTTGGATTGGTCGTAAAAACTATAGTGGTTTCCCGGCTTCAGACTATGGACAGGTATCACAGCGGCGCAGTTCAAAATCGTTATAAGCAAATAGTGGAAATGAAAGCTGCCAACGCTTAGATTAAATACACCACTCGAGAAAGAAGAAGAAGCATTCCGGTGTCATTAAGCAAGTGACACAGGAATGTTCGTAGTTCCGAATTCTGTTTGTTTGTTTTTTGTTTTCAAATAGATATTGTGTCTCCTGTGAGCCAGCGCCTCGAACGTGAATATAACATGTGCAGCAAACCTCTTTGTCTCTAGAGAATAAAAATGATTACTTACATAACATTCCTTTATTTAATGGGCTAACGTACATTGTTTTACTTCGCCACTTTTCTTTTTTCTTAAGATTCAATAAGTGTTTCCTTTTCTCGTATCAACCAAGAAACCAACTATAGTCAAAAATGCTTAAATCTATGCTTATTTAAATTAAAACATGACGTACTACACATGGTCCATCGTTTATTTTCCTGCTTGCTTTCATAATTTGCTATTGTGTGTAGGTGCTTCTTGACAAGAGAAAACCCTATAAGAACAAAACCCTATAAGACGTCCTGCTACTATTCATATCTAAAACCTGTTCTCTGAGGGCAGATCCTTCACTTTTGCGAACACGGTTCTTTCATGGGTTTTTGATGTCCTGGGTTATTGCTATAGTGATTTTTGTATTTGTTTTTGACCCAGTTTTTGGTAACCCCTCTAGCCGTACTTCTGATAATTCCCAGTACAGGTTTCGATCCTTGAAATGTGTTAACTGATTATTGTCTGGCACGTTATCTTTCTTGCCAGTGACTCCAAAGTCGCACTACAGAATAATATAACTCCGTTCCGCTCTTTAGAATTTGTGATCTTCAATGCAATCCAAGCAGTCTAGATGTTAGCTTTTTATAAATAAAGGCCTTTAAAGCTACCTGAATGATCCAGACAATGGAGATCTTGTGGTTTGGTTATGTTCACTCTACTTGTGTTCTCGCATTTTTTTTAATCGCCTTATTTATTTTAATGTCCTGGCGGAGTTTAGCCGATGGCTATTCTACCACTCAACCAGGACGGACACACACATAGACAACATCACAACACCCATTCCCTGCGACATTGCTATCTGCCGCAGCTGAGACTCGAACTCAGGACAGGAGAGTGACTAGACCGTGTTGTCTCTCACACAAACGCAGTCTAGCCTACTGCAACCATCTCATGAAAAACGCCACTACACATCCATACTCTAGCCAGGATTCGAACCCGTGGTCACAAGCCTAACACCTTAAGCACTGCGCCACCGAGCTGGTACAATATACATTCAAGTATAGCTAGGAATGCAGTGGAGTAATGTTTCAGATTGGGACTTATACCTGCCCTCTCGCCGTGTATTCTGCTCCAACTTCTGTTTCTGTCCTAGATCCATCTGCAGGACAAGTAGGTCATTTGCGTAATATATCAAAGTTCCTCTGAGCCAATTTTTTCCATCTCAGTGGAGATATTTTGAATATAATTTTTGTGTTAGCAAATCCTTTCTATCTCAGTGAACATGAAAGACTTGTTGAACGTAATTTTTTGTGTAACATTCAATAAACGCTCTTTCGTCAAGTTTACTATCCTTACGTGTACCGATGTTGGTCAGTGGAGATTTGGATTATTGGAGTTTTGTACCCGTATTCCACCACCAAATATTAACAATAAAGCAGTAATTATTGAATTATTTTAGATCAACTAAAATAAGACTTGTAAAAGAAGGCACATATATTCATATGAATTTCGCTCATTACAAGGTTAGTATCAACTGGAAATTTTGAAATTCCCTGGCATTTCCAGGTTTTCCAGACACTTTTTCTAAACTTTTCTGTACTAAAAATGTGAATCCTCTAAATGTGACGAAAAATATGTGACGGCGCACCATAGTATTGATATGTAGCTAACACACTTGTCAATGGATACATCTGCTACACTTCTAGTAAAAATATGCAGGGTGAACATCTTTAAAAAAGTAATCAACGAAAAAAATGTGACAAAGGACAATAATATTTCGCGTGAAGTTAAAACAACTGTTAAGAGAGGCACTTGGTATACTTTAATGAAAAATATACAGGTTCGTCATCCAAAAAATAATTAATAAAGAAAATGTGGTGGAAGTACTTAATATTTGGAATGTAGTTGACCTTTTACCGAGGAGGAAATATGAAACACTTTCACAAATATACAGGGTGGTCACTTTAAAAAAACAGCTGCCTAAGGAATCACTATTCCCACATCCATATTCCCTATCCAAGTCACTTCCTATTCAAGTCTGCTACCACCCACTCCATTATTTTATAACATTTTGGCATTTCTAGAATGTATAACAAAAATTTAAATCGAAATGTTTTCGAAAGTACGACGAAATTTTTTCATACCAAAATCCATATATCGCTGTACTAACCGAATCAACTGCGGAATACATTCTCCGTCTCTGGGGAATACGTTCTCCCCAACCACTCGTATTTTTTATCCGTATTTTACCCTCTTGCATGAAGATGCGGGGGGTGATCGGGTCGCAGCGGTGGTGGCCGACGACAAAAAAAATGTTGAGACCTTTTCGAACATACATAAATCTCAATTATACTGATTTTTTCCTGCTTGTTTTACTTATTTACCCCCAACCCCCCGACGGCGTAAAAGCAAAATATAATCTAGTTCCAAATTGCGTTGAAGTACATAGGTGTATCAAATTTCAATTTGATATAATAATAAATAAATAAATTTTATTATCCAATGAACCATAACACAAAGTACAGAAACTCTGCCGTGGTGTAGGACAAGTCAGGTAGACTCAGATAATAAATTATTAATTAACTAAACTAGGTAAGTATAAACAATAAAAAACTACATACAAAATATATTTCGCCTAAACACAATAATGTATATTCCTACAAATATTCAGATAAGCTATAAAAGTTATTCTCCGATAAAAATTTTTAAAAATTCTCATGTTTTGACTAAGTCTTATTTCTTGAGGCAATTTATTGAAACATTTAATTCCCATGAAAATCGAAGACTTTTCAAATAGAGAGCTATTATGTACGGGTAAAGTTAACTGATCATTACTTCGTGTACTATAATTGTGAAAATCGCGGTTCCTATTAAATTTGCCTTCATTTATTTTCACATAGGTAACTATTTCAAAGATATATAAACATATAAGTGGTAACAGACCCAGTTTCTTAAAAATTGGACGACACGATTGATGCTCCAACTATATTTCTTACGGCTCTTTTCTGGAGCCTAAATATTCTACTAAAATGACTAGAAGTCCCCCAAAATATTATACCATAACGCACCTTAGACACAAATTGTGCATGATAAAAAGATAATAAAGTAGATTTGTTTGTTATAGAATTTAACCGGTAAATAGCAAAACACACTGACGATAGTTTTTTTGAAAGGTTTTCAACATGAATTTCCCCACTTAACATATTGTCTATATTCATCCCTAAAAATTTAGTTGATCTGGCCTGCTCAACTGATTTATTATTTATTTTTAATAAATGACTTTCATTAATTAAAGAACTTTTAGGAGTAAAATGAATAAATACAGTTTTTGATACATTTAGATGTAGTTTATTTATTTGGAACCATTCAACAAATTTAAAAATCATTGATTGCATTTTCTCAATTGCATCATTTACCGACTGACCGCTGCACAAATATCTATTGTCATCAGCAAACATAGTCAGATTATTATACGGATCTATATTTGGCAGATCATTAACAAAAATCAGAAATAACAATGGTCCTAATATCGACCCTTGCGGCACACCTATCTTTATATCCTTTTCAGCAGATCTAGCGCTATTGATTTCAACAATTTGTTTTCTTTCGGAAAGGTAAGATATAAGCCAGTCCATGATTTTACCTCTAAAGCCATATTCCATAATTTTTACTCTAAACAATGCATGATTGACTAGGTCAAATGCCTTGCTTAGATCCATGAAGAGACCTACGGATTTCTGTCCCGAGTCTAGAGCTATATATAACTTATCAAGGAAATGAAGTATTGCTGATTGTGTACTTCTTCCTTTAATGAACCCATGTTGAACGGATGTAAAAATATTATATTTTTTAATAAAGGCATTTTGTCAAATATAATTTTTTCTAAAATTTTTGATATTGCGCTAGGCTTACCGGTCGATAGTTTTCTATCTGAAGTTTGTCACCTTTTTTAAAAATTGGTATAACTTTGGCAGTTTTAAATATGCTGGGAAATATACCTGATTCAATTGATAGATTTATGAGAAATGTTAAGGGATACACTAAAAAATGAACGGACTGTTTTAATACATTTGCCGATATACCATCAACTCCAGCAGCATTAGATTTTTTCAACCCCATGATAGCGTTGAAGACTGTATTTTCTGACACCGGTTCTAAGAACATAGTTGGAAAATTCTTGTTTGTTTTAAAACTGTACTCATTTTTAGAATCACCAAATTTTTCATTGAATTTTTCCGGGACATTTACGAAAAAATCATTGAAATTATTCGCAATTTTTGTAGAATCTGTTATCATTTTATCTCCCATCTGAATATTTGTAATTACATTTCTATTTTTATTTTTCCCCACAATCTTGATTAATAATATCCCACATGGTTTTACCTTTGTTGACAGATCTATTGTACTCTCTCATATCATAAACCATTCCAGAGAGATCATGCGCAAAAAAAGTTACAGACAAAAATTTTATTTGCTTAAACTTAAAATTTCGACGTTTCATGGCATTCTAAGCCTATTTCGAGGCCTATTTGAGCAAAAAAAATCTAATTCTTTTTAGCGTCACTATATTTAAACTCTCTTAAATTATATATAGAATATGATAGTCACTATTGCTATAGAAAGAATTAAAAAAACATATACGGTGATCATCAGACAGAAAGCACAATTATTAAATAAAGGTTGCCAAACAGAGAGGGAAGTTTTGTGTAAATACCTTTACAGGTTTTTTTTACAAAAAATATTGTTACGGTTTCTCCAAAAAGTGCTGAAATTTGCATAAACTTTAAACTATTACAACGGCTAATTTTTAAGATACGGCAACCAGCCAGGGTAAAAATTGATATTTTTATAAGCTGCAAAATATCCTTACCGTTTTTTGTATCTATTATAGTTTCCCATACAATAAAATATCTATTCATTTTTAATCTTCTTTTATATCATTAAACTTGTAAAACGATTAATGTACTACTCTCTTCGAAATCACCAGAACATTGAAAATTTATATGTTTTAAAGATCGGAGAAAAATGAATAAAAACACTTAATAAACCATAATAATAATTTCCATAGATACTATAAATTTTGTACTCATTTACGGAAAACGTTTACATTTTGCCCCCAACTTCTCACCTCCATAAGAACTTCATTGCATGGGGTTGAGTGGTAATTTTTTTGTATGTGTTCTTTGATGGCTAATGAACAAGTAGTCCCTTGAGGTAAAATTTTTATCCCATAAGTTCTATGACTGGACCGCAAGACATCTATTTTTGGGGGAACACAATGGCGACAATATTTTCCGACCTATCCTTCAACCGAAAAAACCACCCCCTTTTCCAATTTTCCGGTGCTAGGCTTGCAAGGGCTTGTCGGATCGGATTATTTTTTATCAATTTGAATAAAAATAAGTATATATTGGCCACAGGTGATCTAACCCACCCCCGGCGGTTGAAACTACTCCCACTCCCAATAACTAAATACCACAAAAACAACGAAAATCAGCTGAAAAGCTGGGGAATGCGATGGTGACAATATTTTCCGACTTACCTGAAAAACCACCCCTTTCCGATTTTTCGGTGCTAGACTTGCGAGGGCCTGTCAGATAGGATTTTTTCTCATCAGTTCGAATAAAATAAGTAAACCTAGATCAGAAGATATCCAACTCACCAAAAATCATTACCATTATCATCGTACATTATTATTTCTGGAATTAAATTTATGTCGTAATCAAGATTAACATCATCCTGTTCAATTGATTCCTCTACATGCACGCAATTATTACAGTCATTATTACAGTTCATTATTACAGTATATTATTACAGTTATTACACATTATTTCCAGCTTACAATTCTTACAGAAGGAGCTATATTTAATACCTAGAGAAACTTGAATAGAAACTCTGGATGTGGAACTAGTTTATTCCTTGGGCAGCGGTTCTTTTAAGAGCTTATTATCGTTGTTATGGTATTTCGTTATTGGGGGTGGGGGTAGTTTCAACCCCAGGGGGTGGGTTAGGTCACCTGCGGTCAATCTTTTCTTATTTTATTGGAATTGAAAAAAAAAACCGATCCGACAAGCCATTGCAAGCCTAGCACCGGAAAATCGGAAAAGGGGGAGGTTTTTCAGGTTTAGAGGTAGTGCGTGCAAGGTAGGTCTGGAAATATTGTGACCATCGCATTCTCCGCCCTCGAAAACGGAAATATACCACTTTCCAGCTGGTTTTCGTTGTTATCGTGGCATTTAGTTCTTGGAGGTGGGGTAGTTTCAACCACCGGGGGTGGGTTAGGTCACCTGTAGTCAGTATTTACTTATTTTATTCAAATTGACAAAAAGAAAATCCGATTCGACAAGCCCTTGCAAGCCTAGCACTGGAAAATCGGAAAACGGGCTGTTTTTTTCGGTGGGAGGGCAGGTCGGAAACCATTGTCACCATTGTGTTTTCCGGTCTCGAAAACGGGGGGGATGTCTTGCAGCCCAGTCACAGACTTGTGTGCTTTTTGCCTTTTTCTGGTTTACCTGACTAAATTCTGATAAATATCAAAGTGGGGCAAATTTATTCATGGTTAAAGTGCTATTCTCACTATACTATAAGTTAATGCTACGACTTTGAAATGGCAGATAAACGGTTTTGACATACCCAAAAACCAATGAATTGATTCCCAGCAATGAAAATTTTTATCATTATCGTTCACCATTTTGTCTGCTAGCTCTCCTACTAAAAACTTCAGTCAAATTCATCCACTATATTTGGATTCTTGCGTGAGCATTTTTGAGCATTTGTTGACTGGACTAGAGGTAACTCATTTTTCTATTTTTATAAAACAATCTACCATAATCCATGTATCATGACTCGGTGAAATTTTATGAACCTCGACTAACTTCCCACCTGATTAACAATTAATGAACTTTAAGTTCAAATAATCAGCTATAATAAAATTGTGGAGTTGAAACAATCTGTCGGCTCAACAAAGGAAAATTTAATAAACTTATTAACAAGTTAATAACAGAGGAGTGCCACCCAAATAAAATCCAATTAAAATAAATTTACCACCTTAAAATTATAGCAAGGCCCGGCGTTTGGGCATTATAAAATACCTATTTAATATTACAAATGGTCGCAGATTAATTTATACGAGACGCGAGTACAAAACCTCTCTCTGTCTCAACTTCAAATGGAATTGAAATGAGAAACGCCGAGCGAGTGTTTAAATTTCCAGAGAGTTAATTACGGGGCTTTATTCGTGATAGGATTTAGAGTTTCGTGACAAAAAACAGTTAAATGTTAGTTGTGGGTTGGTAAAACTGGTAGCTCATTAAGGTAGTCGCACACGACGTCAAACATATTTTACATAAAGGGGCCAACAAATTACGTGATAGAGTACATTACGGGAACCACATTTTAGATTCTAGATCTAGAAAATTATTGTTATACAAATAAACGGTTGTAGTGATAGTTTTAAAATACCGACCTAATGTAGAAATAATGGGTGTCAGAAAGCTAAAGCGTAGTTTACATTAGATATTAGAGCCTGCAAATAATCCAGTGCTCTAACGACGTCTAGCGGGTATGCACGCTTTTCCAAATAGCCTGAAATGGTCAAATACATCTAAAACAAGGCATTTTCGAAGAAAATGTAAAATATGAAGCTTCGAGGGAACTGTAAGATGTTGTTCTTGCGAGCTAAGATAGAATGATGTTCCAATTATACAGCCACACATAAAAAAAAGTTCTGTGTAGAGGACCAAATTATATGGATTTGGTGTATTTTTCAACGCTGAATCCGAATCCGTAGTCCAAAAAAAGATCTATCATGCCAGTTTTGTTTTTTAGTCAAAAACATCCCTTAAAATGGTGTAAAATCTTAGAAATAGTGTAATAACTCTTAATGAAATGTGAAAAATGCTAGATGTTTTGTAGCCTTGAGTAAAGAATATAAATTCGAGCCACAGTAAGTTATCTCTATAAATTAAACAGAAATCCGCCCCTATGGGGGGTGAAAACTACCGCTAAAACCCAAAAGACACAGGTGAGTGTAAATAACATGTACAAAGGCCAAATTTTTGTATCTCTTAGTGCAAAATATTTAACTCTGGTGCGACAACTAGCCATTACTCTCAAAAGGTGGAGACTCAAGCCTGAATGGTTAAAATTACCCCCACCTAGGGTTCAAAACGGGAAAAAATTCAGGTTTTTGTAGTTTTAGACAGGGTGAGCAAATATGGAGTAAATTCATTCCAACCACCAATACATAACCAGAGACTACCCTTAAAGGGTGGTAAGAGCTATTCATATGCTCAAATGTTACACATGGGTGCTATTAAAATTCGGAAAAGGTCAAATACTTGTACCTCATTGTGCCAAATATATAAATTTGATACGACAACCACCAAATCTTTTTAATAAGGTTGAATATCACCCCCATTGTGGGAGGATAAAAACTACCCCCACATACGGACGGAAATAGATAGACATATCTATGGCTGAAAAAAGGAAAAGAAAACCACGGAAAAGATATTCTAGATATGTTGTATTTATCACCTTTTTTTTGTGGACCAGAATAATAATAATAGATGTTTGCAGCTCATCTGGGATTTTACCTTCTTCAAATGATTTGTTCACTAAATATGTGATTGGTTCAACTACATAATCTATAGCATGTTAAGCAACGAACACGAAATATCATCATAACCGGAAGAATTTTTATTTGTCACTGAGAGAATATTTTTTATTTCGTTTTGTGAAAAAGGTTTTAAAAACATTGATGCATTATTTACTTCGAAATTACTTACATTATTTTTTTACATCTGAACTTCCGATGAGTTTTTGTACAGATTCTATCAAATATTTGTTAAATTCAAATGATGCATGTTGCATATCTTTAATAATTCTGTTATTTTCATTTGAGTAAAACTGAGTGTCACCATTTTTCTCTTTAAGTTGAATTTCGCTATTGATAATGGTCCAAGTGGTCTTACTTTTGCTTGAGGAGTTTAAATATAACAAATTATAATAAATTTTTTTAGTATCACTGATAAGAGCAGAATGGTCCTTCTTTAATTTTTTTAGCAAAGCCTCGTTACTATTTAACTTGGTCTCTTTATGAAACTCTTGAAGTAGGTGACCCTGTATTATAATTTCACGAGTTACCCATTTATTTGGAGTTTTACTATCTTTTTTTTTTGTAAAAATACAACAGGGAATGACAAATCAACAATATGTTTAAATTTTGCAATACACTCAAAGAAATAGTATGGGTAAATTCAACAAAAAAAAATGGTTAACTAAAAATATCGTTAATTTTGTTAAACTAAATTATATTGATGGTATTTCTAAACAAGAGGTGATTGTTATTTTAATTAATAATAACAAAATAAACATTAACTTAAAAAATAGATGAATAAGACTATTATTTTGTTGAATTCTGTCAAATTAAACTAGATAATAGTATATTTTATTTTTAACTATTATCGAATTGTAATTCTAACCCAGTATTAATTCGCTGTATTATTGTACTTGTTAGACAAACCAATATTATTGTCGTCTTCTAGAAGTTCTAAAAGAATTACCATAAAATTTGCTTGTTTACCACGTAGTCTACTACAGAAATTACTCCCAGATGACGCCACATACAAATCACTGACAATAATCAATCATGCATTATCTTGTGTTCTTATGAATTTATAGAAAATTAATAACATGATTGCAATGTTCAAATTCTCTCAGGGATCATCGATATATTTGGATGGATCTTATAAACGATCTCTAATCTTTGGTTTGGGTGGTCTGATGTCTCAATACTGAAATTTTGGCTAACCAAAAAAAAAACTTCATCACACAATAAAGTGTAGATCAACCTAAAAATTAGTTGGTGAGCAAAAAACAAAGTCGTTGTACTATTTAATTGTAGACCAAATTGAAAGTGGTTAGTAAACATAAAAAAAAGCCATTGTACTATTTAATTTGTTACAAGAAAATATGATTATTAAACTGCTATTTGTTTACGAAAACAAATAAAGTTGTATGACTATTCTTTTCTGATTGATTTAACTATGAAACTAGATAGGCGCGATTTCATATGCTCTTTTTGGTTGAATTTACCTATCATTTTCTTTGAGTGTACGGGTTAAATTGAGAACAATTTTTAAGTCCTTTAAAAAGAGTCACTTGTATATTTAAGTCCTTTAAAAAAGAGTCACTTGCATATAACTGACATTGTTTAGTCTCATACAGAGGTGCGCACAGGGTACACCTAGGTTATGTCCTGTACTAAAGAGAGTCAATAAATTCGAAACTACAAGCAAAGACATGCCTCACATGGTAATATTATCTCCAAGTGGAGATAAGACAGACATTTTTTTGATTTATATTCTTGATGATGTACGATTAGCCTAGAAATATATATTATTATACCATTAACTCTTTATACGAGTCCATATATCACATATAGAATGTTAAATATAAATTAGGTGTTCTTATACATTACAAATTCAATATTAGCATTATAAATCATAAATCTAAATTATACGACGCACCATCTCAATGGTATGAATTGAATAATTTCCTGGCCTAACAGCAGGTAATAACCGTATCGATAATGTGGGCAGTCACTCGCTCTCGTGCAACGGTCGTTATAAAGAGGCCACACATCATATTATACGAGTTTATGTTGTTGAAACATTCATTTCCTATGAGAAGAATTTTAGTCCAAAATTCTTTTAACACCAGTGAGATCAAATTATTTTTGGTGGTGTATTTTTAAAAAGTATGGTAAATGATTTTTACAGTTGATTGGAAAGAGTTCATAATGAAAGTCTCAAATGTACCCTAATATTTCTTAAAGGCAATTGCAATAATAAAGACAAAAGTGGTTTATTTTTGTCGTTATTTTATGACTGTCGAAAAATGTATCTACATTATTTTATCGAAAAAACATTAATCACTTTCGACATAATAACAACAATAATGTTTTTGTAACGTCATACCCCAAAATGGCATTTATTTGACAATTTCAATGAATCAAAACAATATCATTACTGACAAGTAAAAAATAACGAGAAAAGTGTTAAATAAAGAAATTTTATCTACTCTTATTAGGTTATATAGTAACTAATGAACTGCTTTTGAACAATTAATGGTATCCATAAACAAATAGCGTGAGTTATAATGAGTGAGTTATTATAAATCACTAGGTACAGAGCCAATCACCTTTATCTTCATGCCTAGCCTGTCCAATCGACGTAGCTCGCCACACGAAGGTGGCTCTGTCCGAGAGAAATTCTTTTCCGATCCGGTGAAAGAGAGCGGTCCATTATAGTGTGAGATCCCAGAGCTGCCAGACCTACGTCATTTTAGCAAAGCTAATATTTTGACAACGAATAGTGTAATATCTAGTTAAGAACGTGTGCGTATTTGCTAGCTTGAAAGCAAATTAATTTACTCAATATTTTGGCCTGAATTTTGTTACTTTAGGGTTTTGGGGTCGCTGATTACGAATCTGAAATCAGAATTTGATAATTTCTAAATCCAAGATGGCAGATCTAATATGGCAGATACTGACATTTATCGAAATTTGAAGATTGTGGCCCAAAACTTATTTCTCGGGGGTTTTTGGGGTCGCTTGAGTGAATTAATTTGTGCATGAACGAAGGTGAAAAAGGTGTTTTTAGCACTTTTGGGTTAAGTTTTCTCGAAATTCTGATGTGATGGCGCAAAACGGACTACGGCATCCTGTTCAGCACGTCAAAAATCTGCGGGGTACGGTAATGGAATCCCATTGGTGAGACATTTTTTTTTTGTAAACCTGTGTTATTACTGAGGGGAGGAAGGTGAATAGTTTCGACGTTTTCAAATCAAGTTAAGTAATAATTGTGCCACAAATGATGAATTCGGTTAGTAAAGATAAACTAATTATGTACATCACTAGAATGAAGACAAGTAGCTCATGATACAATATACCTAATTTATTACCCGAAAAATCGCAGGACAAATATAAAGGTGTGTATAAAAATTAAATTTTACAGTTAATTTTGTTAATAAACAAACTGAGTAATTTAAACAAAATTTTCTCAATTTAATATTTATTGTTATAATCGTAGATAAAGTACAGTATTTAACTTGCGGTAATGGTAATAACTCCTTTGATGAATTACAGCACTCGCCTGCGGCTCGTGCGTGAGTTATTACCTACATTACCGCTCGTTGAATAATATACTATTATTTCACTGAATGAAATAAAACTTATTGATTTCTATGGAAACAGCAATAGAATTTAGTCTATTTTTACAAAATTATATTTTTTTCTAACTTCGAATAGCGATACAAAAAATTTTGTATATAACTAAAATGTGTTTTTTTTTACTTGTGTGGTTTATAGCACTCGCCTTCGGCTCGTACTCGTACCATTTTAGCCACTTGTTATATAAAATACTATTATCTAATCTCATTATATATTGACAGTAATATGACACTCATTTCAATGTCATAATGACGTTGTTTATAGCACTAATGCAATATATATTTATCGCATGCATTGTATAAACAGAAAGCACACAATTGTAAGCTGCAATAAAACTTAATCCACACATTTTTGACTTAGCAATCAGTACTAGTTACACTGTAAGTAATTGAATTAATTAGGCTTTCACTAAATATTTCACTTATATTGTAAAAAAGTAATAAAATCGGTGATTATTATACTCTTCGCAAAAACGAAGAGTATATTGTATTTGATCGGCACATTTCTAAAAAAATTTCATATCATTGTGTTAGTGAACGAATTCTGAACAGCTTTCAAAATGTCCGTCTGTCCGTCTGTCCGTCCATCACGTATTTTGTAAGCACGATAACTTAAGAAAGAATGTAAGATTGTATAGAGAAAGAACCCTATTGTTTTTGAAAATCGATCGGTAAATAAAAAAGTTATTGATTATTTAATTTAAAAAAAATATATTCTCTTAATTTTTTTCGCTTGTACTAAAATGGAAATCTTGCGAAATATTTCCATAATATATTTTTTTTGTTTATGAATTTTACTAATATATATTTCATAGAAGTACGAGTTGAAATATGTATGATTGTCGAAAGATATAGGTATATCACAGACAATCAATTTTTGTAGCAATAGGTGGTGGCGCAGCGGCTAAAGCTTTGCGTTGCAATCCAAAGGTACCGTGTTCGAGTCCCACACAGGGTGGACATTTTTTTTCATTTTTTTTTCATATAATTTTTTTCACAACAAAGATGGTATCACAAAATTTAGTATGTCCAAACACTAACATTATTTACAAGAAAACTGCGAAGAGTATCCTATAGAATGTGTAACAATTATATATAAAAAGCTGAGTAAATTGGCGAAGAGTACGTTTTTAGCTTGTTTTATTCTCCAACCCAGTACTGACAAACGTCATTAGTTATGATGTTTGTCACTGTTGGGTTGGACGTAACACCCTGCGGAATAGTTGGCTGGTCGATGAAGCGACCGACATGACACCACCGGTTGCTAAGGAGATATTAACAAACGGCTATTTAGTTATTACCAAAAACATCTTGAAAACGTTGAAATCAAAATAAATTCTATAAAAATGAATTTTTCCGATGAAGATTTTCCTGCAGATATCGAAGAAAGTGCATCTGAAGCAATTCTAGACCTTGTTCCATAGAAGTCTCGCGTATAGTATGCCTTAGTATTTGAGATATGAGAAATGGTGCCATGAAAAGAAAATTAAGGACATATCTGGTGAAAAAGTTCTACTAGCATATTTCAACGAACCAAGTAAGAATCGTAAACCTACCTCATTATAGAGTTATTATTCCATGTTAAAAACAAAACTATCAATAAGAAAAAACGTGGACATAAAAAATATGCTATTTTATTTGTCATGCTTAAAAGAAAATCGGAGGGCTATAAGCTGAAAAAATCTAAAATTTTAACCAAGAAACACATAACATTTCTACAAACAGCCGACAATGAAATATATTTGGATTTAAAGGTGATTTTTTTTCAATATTCTTTTTACTTTTTCAACAAAATATTTATTTTTTAAGGTCTTACTGATTTTTGGAGTGGCGGGTGCCTGTAGAAGAGCGGAATTGACAAACTTATTAAAAGAAGATATTATAAATGAAGAAAGTTGCTTCAAAGTCCGAGACAGAGATACAAAAACAAAATTTGCTAGAGAATTTCTCATAACCCCAGGAGACATAGAAGGTGTTGATATGATGGATACTGTTAAAAAGTATGCTGAAATGAGACCACCAAAATTGTACACATAATCGTTTTTTCGTTACATATAGAAATAAGAAATGTGTTAATATGCCGATTGGTGTAAATACAATTGGGGCAGCACTCCATAAAATTGCCAATTTTTTAAACTATCCAACCCTAGACAATGTACTGGACACTGTTTCCGACGTTCCTCAACGTCACTACTAGCGAATGCTGGAGCCGACCTTTTAACGGTAAAAAGGCATGGTGGATGAAAAATAATGCAATTGCAGAGTGGTACATTGAAACCTCCGAAGAAAATAAAAAGAAAACTACAATTAAAATATTAAGTCAAAATACTTCATCAGCATCACAAAACTCTTTGGTTCGTTCTGTAAATTTCAGACGCGTGCTATAAAATACCTCATATGGCCCTTATAATATAAATAGCTATTAATTTTTAAGTATGCAATATCTAATCTAGAGCCTGAGTATACTTCTTTTGGGAAAGTGATATATCCTAATTTTATTTTGTGGAATGGATAGAAGCATACAACAACTAATTTTCACTCGGGTGAAAAAGCGCCATCTGGTACATTTTCTTGTACGACTCATGTTAAAGATGGCGGCTTTTACTTTGTAAATCAACTGATAACTTTTAAATTTCTATGTATGTTTCCATAAAGTATGTATCTAAATCGACAAATACAACTTTTCTGAATTCAGGAGTGTTACCAGATTTTAGATATATTGCATGTAAGTCGAATAAACTGGTATTATTAAATATTTTAATCCCATTTATAAACGTTATTTTTTCTGCATAGTTTTAATTACTCATTCTCTCTGCTTTCACAACATTAAAACCTTAATTACTCAAAGACAAAATACACAATACCTGCAATATCCACCTTCTAAAGCATGAAGACATCCAGAGGAAATACTGCGAGGAAATCTAAATGAAACCAACTGGAGAAGAACTAGGCTGGACAACAATAATATAATATAATATATAATAATGTTTATTTACCATCAATAAAAAACAAAATCGGGTTGTACATAAGGTAAGTAGTAAGTAGTAATTACAAATAGAGAAAAAAAATATAGTATAAAAAATATAGTATAAACATAATATCAAAAGTTTTGTTCAAAATCAACTAAAATTGGAATTGTAAAATATGGGTACCTAATAGTAATGATTTACATATAGTGATCTTCGTAAATAAACAAGGTAGAAACAACCCACAAAAGAAAATCTTGTGGTGGAATTTAAAAACAAAAATCGCGACAAGAAAACCGCTAAAAAAGGGGAAGTCACCTTGGATCCAGATCAATACGATAATGATACCATACATATTTTCATTTTTTTTAGATTTTACTCCTTAAAGAGATATTGTTAGGATCCTTAGTAGTTCTCCTACGTACATAGAGTTTTGAGTTTGATACCAATATCTATCTATGATATTATCTATCGTAAATTCTAGTATAGTAATATGCCAGCAGCTAATGAATTTGTTTTGTTTAAAGGACACCTATTTAATACGTGAATATTTTAAAACACGAAATGTCTTATGATGGTATCTGAGTTTTAAACTTCAAATCTTCCTTACCTTTAATTTTACTTTTGAGGCATAACATGGAAACTTACTTCCTGTGTCACGCCATCCATATAACTAATTTATCTATACAAATATACACGCGTATAGCTATAAAATATGCCTAAAGTACCATAACGAATGCTTGAACTGGCTCAAATACTGCCACAGTCTATTAAAATTAAGAGATGGGTCAGATAACTGGGTTATTGTCATTATAATGTATTCTAGGTAAAAAGTGAGGAATTCCTGACCTCTTCACAATTAAAACGTTATTTTGGTCATTATAGTATTTTAATAAATTTTAATTTTATTCAGGATATAAATTCACCCGCGACAGATTGCCTCGTAAATTATACGAGTTCGAAATAATTGTGGGCAGGTCTTAAAAATTTTGCTATTACAATAGCGATGAAAACGCCGAGGTGACAAAAAAGTTAATGAGTATAAGTAATAAATAATCAGCTATTAAAGCCATGACAGCGGTAGGAAAGATCAAAGCTGAAATCCACTTAAGCGAAAGACGCAAAACACGTAGAACTGTTGTAAATTATCACATTCATAATATCATAATAGCCACGGTACATAATCCTATAAAATACCTTCTTGATTTTTCAATATGTAAACGGGATTCTACGACTAGGAGTCAGAGATAAAGGTATCCAAATAGAAGAAAGCACCACTGATTATGATTTTAATATAATTTCAAAATCCAAAATGGCTGACTTAAACTTGAAAATCATTCAGTTAATGCCAACAATTGTACCTCATAAATATGTCACTGGTTAACGGAGAATTTCCTGATTTTCTTAAAATCGCATCCATAATTCCCATTTTTAAAAAGGGCTGTAAAAATAATGTTGAAAATTACTGGCAAATTTCTCTTTCAAGAGTGTTCTCGAAAATATTTTAGACAAATTATCTATGACCGTATCATGTCACATCGAACAAAATAAAATACTGACCGGGTATTAATATGGATTCAGACCAAGAAAATCAACTGAAACGGCATCAGCATATTTCTTTAAATATATTTATAAAGAATTAGATGAGGGCAAATATGTTGTATCGCTGTTTTTCGATTTATCGAGAGCTTTAGATTCTATGGACAGACATATACTATCCAAAAAATTGGAAGCTATTGGTATACAAGGATGTCTTCTAAGTTGCATTAACTCCTACATGGAAAATCGTAAATTAGAGTGAAGTGTAATGAATTTCAATCGAATATGATGTAACAGTAAAGGTCCTCCAAGGCTCAATATTAGACCCTCTATTATTTTTTATTTAAATTACCGATCTGCCAAATTACATTCAACATGGCATTACCCCGATGTATGCAGATGATACCACTGTCTCGGTATCAGCTGTCACGCAAGAGGAACTTATGTTAAAATAGACGATGTACACGCATGGTGCCAGAGAAATAGGCTTATTTTGAATGATGAAAAAACCGTTTTTGTAAACTTTAATTTTAGAAAGGCATTAACTTCTAGTGAGGACATAAATTAACAAAATTCTTAGGCACCTACATAGACAGTAGATTAACATGAAAACTGCATATAGAGCACATTTGTAAATTGCTTACTAAAACTTACTTCGCTGTTTTGCAGCTAAAGGATGCAATTGCCCAGACGGGTATCTTAAGTGTGTATTATGCTTTAACAAATTCACATTTACTATTGAATATATTAAGCCTGGGGCAGTTGAAGTCATATGCAATGAGTATTTGTTTCCCAAAAGAGATTATTAAGACTAATTTTTAATCTAATTAATAGACCCAGTTGTATTTAAAAAATATGATATTTTTACAGTTTCTAGTATCTATATCTACAAATGTCTGGTATTTACAAAAATAAATTATCAGTTCATTATTACTCCAGTCGAATTAGACATAATAAAAAATTTTGCGTACTGCGGACTTTTTTGTGTGGAAGTTGTTTAAGAGGGCATAATAAGCAAGCACAGAAAACTACACCCTGCTACACCATGTGCATCCCCTATTTTTAGGGGTTGAAACTTTGAAATTTTACTTATGTGCCCATATCTTTTTCCCTATTGCCCGTGGGGCTCTTTATCAAGTTACACTTTTTGAAGATTCATCCCTCTACATAATATATATATTACACATTTGCCGTAGGACACACGGTTTTGGCTGTACGAGGCCGGAAAGGTTGCGCTGTCCGAATTTGGGGGTCTTCTGTGCAAGACAAACGGCTATTATTTCAAATCTACAATACTACACATACTAACGCCCTTAAGGAGGGATGATGATTTGAGAAAAAACTTTCATCGAATACCGCGCGGTTTCCATGATACGGGATGTTGAAATTTTGAAAACCCCTTTTTTAATAAAAAAGTTATCCTACTTTTTTTCGCTCATTTTTTTTTCATGTATGTACGACCCTAATATAAGAAAATTTACGTTAGTTTCATTTTAATACATTCATTGGTTTAGGAGCTAGACAGCAAAATATGCCAAAAATGGCTATTTTGGTATTGTTGCATTAAAAAAAACAACACCAGTATAATTCTGGTAAGTGTTTTTGTTTATCCTAAAAGTCCAATTCATTGTGCATAGAAAATGTGTTTTTGTATTTAAATAGGATCAACACTTATTGTGTAATAACGATTTATGTCATGTGTTCTCCAGTCTCCTTTCTCACATTTTTTTTGCGGCCTTATGGTTCATAGCAGGGCAGAAAGCAATGTATACCTGAACAGAGCACATATTAGGGTGTTAAAATGGATCTCTTGTTAAAATGCGATAGGACGTACCGTTTTCGAGTAAAACGCACTTGTTTGCAAAAAAATATTTCAGATCACATTTTTCATCGACTGACTAGTAAATACTCACCGCTGACTACGAAAAAATAAAACTATGTGTCGCTTTTTGCTTTTTCTATTTATGAGGGACATTGCTAATGAAAAAATTAAAGGTCTCTGATGGAAAGGGGGTTCTCACTCCCCTATTTGAAGGTTCACGCCTTGTCTCGAATCATCATTGCAACTTATTTTGTGTCTATAACAAAATCCGCAGTAATTTTACCTTCCTCGAGAAATAGCTATATATGTCCATTTCATCGGAAAATGATTTAAAAAAACAAACTTCTAAGAAAGAAAACACCAAAATGTAGAATTTATTTATCAGATCACAATTCAGAACACAATGAAAACTCAAAAACGGTACGTCCTATCGCATTTTAACGAGAGACACATTTTGACACCCTATTATGTGCCCTGTCCACGTGTATAATGCTTTCTGCCCTACTATGAACCATAAGGCCGCAAAAAAAATTGTGAAAAAAGACACTGGAGAACACATGACATAAATCGTTATTACACAATAAGAGTTGATCCTACTTAAATACAAAAACACATTTTCTATGCGCAATGAATTGGAAAACAAACAAAAACATTTACCAGAATTATACTGGTTTTGGTTTTTTTAATGCAACAATACCAAAATAGCCATTTTAGGCATATTTTGCTGTCTAGCTCCTAAAGCAACGAATGTATTAAAATGAAACCAACGTAAATTTTCTTATATTAGAGTCGTACATGCATGAAAGAAAAATGAGCGAAAAAAATTAGTTTCACTTTTTTTTTTTAAAGGGGGTTTCAAAATTTCAACATCCCGTATCATGAAAACCGCGCGGTATTCGATGAAAGTTTTTTCACAAATCATCATCCCTCCTTAAGGGCATTAGTATGTGTAGTATTGTAGATTGGAAATAATAGCCGTTTGTCCTGTACAGAAGACCCCCAAATTCGGACAGTGCGACTTTTTCGGCCTCGTACAGCCAAAACCGTTTGTCCTACGGCAAATGTGTAATATATATATTATGTAGAGGAGGGATAATTCTTCAAAAAGTGTAACTTGGTAAAGAGCCCTACGGGCAATAGGGAAACAGACATGGACACATAAGTAAAATTTCAAAGTTTCAACCCCTAAAAATAGGGGACGCACATGGTGCTTGCTTATTTTGCCCTCTTAAACAACTTCCATAAAAAAAATTTTATGATATCTAATTTGACTGGACTATATAGGCCTCTTTTAGACTAATTTTCCCCCCTCGCCCGCGTCCCGGAACACTACCAATTTTGGGGCAATATCGGTTAAAAATTATTTTTTCCAATATCTCAGTTATGAACGGTCCTACCTAAAAAAATATGGTTATCAAATTTAAAGATAAGTAAATTCTCTATCGAAATGGTTGAGACACATTTTTACGTAGCATTAATATTCTTGGAGTTATGGGCGGGAGAAGTCAAGCATTGTATCGCGTCCGCGCTGTAAATCGACACTTTTCTTTATATCCACGCTTTCTACTTCTATTGCTATTGGGCTTAATTGTCACATTTGTAGTTTAAATAAATATGTTTATTATCAGTTTTGATATCTCAAATGTCTACAACTATCGGTGGGTACTATCATTATGCACTCTTTTCCACACCACCTTGCGGTGGAGCGTTTGGCGCGGTTTGTTTTTAAGTGGTGTCCCCAATAGGCCTAATCCACTTTTTGTTTATTTGGTTAACTTACTTGTAACCGTTTATTCTCCACTGCCAATGCATTACATTAGTTTGGATTTTTTTGAAGTTGAATACTTGCTTCAATGAAACTGCGAGTGTCGATTTCATTATCGTCTGCATCAAAGATTCAGATTCAGCCTCCTCGTGTTTATCGTGTTCCAAAAAAGCTAATACCTACTTTATCCTCGGTTTCTTCGGCTTTATCTAAGTCGCCTACATATATTTCGAGATTTCTACATGATTGTCCTTGACATCCAGAACAAATAACGGAACATCTTAGTTCAGCTTTTCTACAAGTACATGCGGATTTGCAGCCATTTGTACACTTGCAGCTTATTGTTTTTAATAGTTCTTGTGGAGCAGCTTCGTTTTTGGTAGTAATTGGAAACAAACCAATTTTTTTTCATTCAACCCCAATCTTGAGGACTTGGTATTTCCGTGCCACTGCTGAATTTGATAGTATAATCTAAAAGAGAGTTGGCGTGCAGTAGACTCAGTAGGAGGTAACGATGCAAGGTTACATGTACTTTTTACCACTGACTTAATGAAGCATTTGTACCTGAATTCATTCAAAGAATGCTGATCGGGTTCTGCTCCGTAAAGGGCTAAGATAACTTTTTGACCTGCTATATCAATAACATCTGGGTGAGAATTGGGGTTTTTAAAACATTCCAAGTTTTTTCGTAATCCTGCAGAGTTTTGCAATAATTTAACGAATCTTGCTCTGCAATAATAATAATTGTGTATTCACGTGTAAAAAAAATATATAAAATATATTGTTGTATGTAGATTATAAAACACTCGATAAAACATAATTGTCTCTCATTAAATACTCATATCGATATCTACGTGACCAACGCTATATGTATAAATTGTTGAATGAAATTATAGCAGGTAGAAATCCCGCCCATATCTCCAAGAATATTAATAATAATAATAATTAATAAAAATGTGTCTGAACCATTTCGATAGAAAATTTACTTATATTTAAATTTGATAACCATCATTTTTTAGGTATGGGTCAGTACCGAAATATTGGCAAAAAATGATTTTTAAATGATATAATTTAAAATTGGGGGTGTTCCGGAGGGTGGGCGAGGGGGAAAAATTAGTATGTCCAAAATAGGCCTATAGTGAACAGGTCAGGATCATTAAGGTGGCCTTCCAAAAAACAATCCCGGGACACTGCAGTCGGCGGCTCGAGAGCGGGCAACGACGAAACAGAGTCGGACACGGCGGCACCAGCCACGGAGGGGCTGCCTGGTCCTGAGTAGAGTAAGTTTAAAAAAAAAATGGAAATACTCCAAATTAATCTGCAACATAGTGAGCCGCCTTCTGCAATTGTCAGTAGGCAGGCCGCTGTGAAACAGACACAAATAGCACTGATTCAGGAGCCTTGGGTCCGTCGAGGCTCCATTCAGGGCCTGGACAAAAGGTACGGGGACATCTACTCCTCTACACATAACATCCCAAGAGCATGTATTTATGTCTCTAAGGAAATACAGGCAACGTCAATTCCGGAACTTTGTTCCAGAGATCTTGTTGCAATGAAGGTGAGCCTTAAGACAGGAAATGACAGAGTAGAGATTGTTTTTGGCTCTGTCTATCTTCCTTATGACTCACCAACTCCACCACCCTCTGCTGAGCTTGAGGAGTTGGTTCAATTTTGTACGAGTAAGCGGATGTGAAATGTCAGCCCATGTCTCATTATAGGATGTGACGCTAATGCGCACCACACTTGCTGGGGCAGCACGGGGGTTAATCCTAGAGGCAGTAGTTTACTACAGTACTTGTACACCACCGATTTAGAAATAGTAAATCGTGGAAATACACCCACCTTCGTTACTCAACGAAGGCAAGAGGTCATTGATATCACGTTGGGATCCAGACTCGCGATCCCACTGATTCAAAACTGGAAGGTTTCGACGGAATCTTCTCTGTCGGACCACCATCATATCAGATTCAAACTGGACGTAGCTCCCTCCACAGAGGAGAGCTGGTACAGGAATCCCAAAGACACCAACTGGGACGCCTATAGGTGAGCCCTCTCGAGCAAATTAACAAGGGTTATTATACCCAGGAATACAGAGGAAATAGAATCCTCTGATAAGCTTCTTAATGGAGCGATTACTGCCTCATATGAGAGCAGCTGTCCTCTTAAAAGAAGCAGGGTAGGGAAAAAAGTTCCCTGGTGGAACAGGGAGCTTCAAAATCTACGCAAAGAGACACGCAGGCTCTTCAATAGGGCAATGCGTAGTCAAATACCAGAGGACTGGGACAGCCATAAACGGTCCCAACGCCTCTGCAAAAGCCACATTCGTAGCAACAAGAGGGTAGCCTGGAAGGATTTCTGCGAAAGTATAGAAGATCTTCCAGAAGCCGCAAGACTCTGCAAAGCCCTCAAAAAAGACAGTCCGTTACGACTAGTGAACTTGAGGCTTCCCTCTGGTGGACTAACGACTACCACTGAGGAGTGCCTCAAGCATCTACTAGCAACTCATTTCCCCGAATCCGTAGTGGAAACGGAGGAAATGTCAGCCCATCGGTCTCCCCCTGCTGCTGTTACGGCAGCGGATTGGAGGACGGCTTCAAGGGTGGTGACAGTGGAAAGAGTCAAGTGGGCTATTTCCACTTTTGATCCATACAAAAGCCCAGGACTGGATGGGGCGTTTCCGGTACTTCTTCAAGAGGGATAGGAGACCCTCATACGTCCTATTTATCACCTGCTGAGAACCTGTCTGGCCACGGGATATATTCCCATACCCTGGAGGGGTCAAAGTGGTTTTCATACCAAAAGCAGGACGTATATCGTACGACACTGCCAAATCGTACAGAGCGATCAGCCTTACATTCTTCCTGCTTCCTGCTAACATTAGAGAGGTTGGTTGAAAAGTTTGTTAAAGACAGGGCACTGACCTCAGCGCCTCTGCATCCGTCGCAACACGCTTACCAGGCCGGGAAATCAGTGGAGACGCCCCTTCACCCAATCGTTTCCAGGATCGAGAAGGTGCTGCACCACAAAGAACTTGCGGCCGATTCTTTTCTTGACATCGAAGGAGCATTTGATAACACCTCCTTCGACTCGATCTGCGCCGCGGCTGCCTATCATGACATCGATGACACCATCATTAGATGGTTGAGGGCCATGTTGGTGGGCAGGCAAATTATTGCTGCCAATGAGGAAACGGCAGTAAAAGTCTCAGTAAGGAGAGGATGCCCACAAGGAGGTGTCCTCTCCCCTCTGCTATGGAACCTCGTTCTCGATGGTCTACTCCAGGAACTCGAGAACGAGGATCTTCTTGCTCAAGGTTCGGGAAAATTCCCAAATACGGTTAGCGGACTCCTGCAAAGGGCCCTGCAGATCGTACACAGATGGTGTAACGACCAGGACCTTAGAGTCAACCCATCTAAGGCAGAACTGGTAATCTTCACTAGGAGGCGCAGGCTAGACGGTTTCGTCGAACCTGTAGTCTATGACACGACTCTAAGGATCTCCAGGTCAGTGAAGTATCTGGGTGTCATCCTGGACTCTAAGCTGACCTGGAAAGATCACATAGACAGACAAATACAAAGGGCCACTGCAACCCTTTGGGTCTGTAGAAGGACCTTTGGTAAAACATGGGTTAAACCCCAGGGTAACAATGTGGTACTATACTGTGATAGTTAGACCAATGATCACGTATGCTTCTGTTGTGTGGTGGCCTGCCGTAACCAGGCTATACATTCAACAGAAACTAACACAACTCCAAAGACTCGCCTGTTTGGGAGTCACAGGAGCAATACGCCACTGTAGCTCTGGAGGTCCTTCTGGATCTCGTGCCACTTCACTTGGTGATTGAGGCCGAGGCTCGGAACATGGGGGTTAAACCCCAGGATAACAATGTGGTACTATACTATGATAGTTAGACCAATGATCACGTATGCTTTTGTTGTGTGGTAGCCTGCCGTAGCCAGGCTATACATTCAACAGAAACTAACACAACTCCAAAGACTCGCCTGTTTGGGAGTCACAGGAGCAATACGCACGACCCCCACTGCAGCTCTGGAGGTCCTTCTGGATCTCATGCCCCTTCACTTGGTGATTGAGGCTGAGGCTCGGAAAGCGGCCTACAGGCTGAGGTGTGGTGGTCAGTGGAAAACCGGAGGAGAACAATTAGGGCACACGAGGGTCCTTTCCGACGTGATAGGGACTCACTCACTTCTGGAGGCCAGGAGTGATGACATGATGCCTTCCTTCTCCTTCTCGGAATCATTTGAGGTTATCATCCCCAAAAGGGAAGACTGGAACCCACTCAAAGACATACTCAGGCCTGCCGATATCGTCTGGTTTACAGACGGATCTAGAGGTTTGAGGAAAGTGCTGGAGCAGGGATATACGATGAAAGGCCCAGAGCTGAACTTTCTTATGCCCTGGGCAAGTTCGCCACGGTATTCCAGACCGAGATCTTCGCTATTTTGGTCAGCGCACAGGAGAATATCCGAAGGAGATATTCCAACAAGCACATATGTATATGTAGCAATAGTCAAGCGGCCCTCAAAGCCCTTGCATCAGTACGGACCAAGTCAATATTGGTTCAAAACTCTAAACAGGCACTCTGTGAACTTGGCTCATCCAACTGGGTCAAGCTTCTCTGGGTGCCAGGACACAGCAACATTGAGGGTAACGAACGGGCAGACGCTCTGACCAGAGGGGGCTCTCAGAGACCTCTACTGGGTCCGGAGCCTGCTTTCGGCTACCCTAGATCAAGTGCCAAGAAGTCAGTAGAGAGCTGGATACAGTCCCAGTTCTTTAACTTCTGGGCCTCACACCCAGGACTCCGGCAAGCGAAGCTCCTAATCTCAGGGCCCTTGCCGAAGAGATCAGAACAAATCCTGCGATTAAGCAGGAAACAGGTCAGAATCGTGGTAAGTCTTTTGACTGGACAGGGCTCTTTCAAAAAACACCTGCACACTATAGGGGTGGTCGACAACCCCGACTGCAGGTTCTGCGGGGACGAGGAGGAGACTTCTATCCACGTCCTTACTTCCTGCCCTAGTCTTATGAACTTGAGGCACAAACACTTCGGCATTGGTTTTTCGGTGCTGGAGGAAATAAGGAATGCCCCTATAGGAAGGATTTTGGCCTTTGGGATAGAATCCAGCCTAAATTGGGGATTTCAATAAACTCGTAGCGGCAGCACAATGGGCCACAAGGCCTGAGTGCTGCGACCCTTCGTCGCCCCGCCAAAAGAAGAAGAGAAGAAGAACTGGTTCTAACAGTAAAATCTTTTGCCCAATTTAAAACGGTATTTACGCATCATGAACTCCCTGACGACTGGCCTATAAGCAGAGCCCGTGGTAAAAAAAATAAAAATAAAACGAGACAAAAACACGTTTTTCAAAATTAAAACTTAATTTCCAAATAACGCTCACCTCCCAGATTATACAAAGTTTTACTGTAACTTTCTGATAACGCCCCCCCCCCCCCCCCCAAGCAATCGTTGAAAAAAGCACAGTTTATTCGACCATCAAAACAATTATGATCTTAATAACATCCAGAAAAGAAATGGCGTCCTCCATTCCTTCACAATCAAGGCTGTCAGAGTCTGATCTAACTACGACCATAAAAGACACTACCTATTTGAAATTCCTACTTGAGTTTTCAATAAATAAATAACGCTTAATAATCCCAGCGATGCTATCAGACCGGAGTGTTGTATATAAAATGGAGAAAATTTATTAGCGATTCAACTAATTGCAAATAATGTTAAATTATCTAAACATCCATCTATTTTATGGCACGTTCCATGCTAGACAGTCGCAGTACAGTTGGCTATGCAATTTAAAATTTCATTTGTTTAATGACACTATCTTTTTGTGCTCAGTTAATTTATGCCGCCAGCAATTACTACCAACTGCAAACCAACACTTCTCTATCTTAATTTCGCCGTCGCTCTTTTATTTGTTCGCAGAAAATATCAACCTAACTTACGGTCGTAAAATATGGAAAAGTAAAAAAAAGCAATTACTGGCCCTGCTACGTTCAAGAATATTTAATAAACGTCGCCGAATATATCAACAGTACGAAGGATCTGCAAAATATAAACTAAATGTGATTATTACATCGACACCAGTTTTAGAACAGAAAAAAAATTCTAAAGTCACTATTATTGGACATTTTGGGCCTTAATAAACTATCTCTGATTAAAATTTGATATTTGTTTCTCGAACAAAACCAGACATGATGTTATAGACCGGGAGGCAGCGACACATTTTTGGGACTCATAGCACTAAGGCTGATTTTCACATATGTAGTATTTTATTCGGAGAGGTCAGTCAACTTGTCCTCCCCACCAGTTACTTTTTCTTCTCCAATTTGTTAGCACACCCTATCACAACCATTTTTAAAGCTAGCACACCCCCAGGCAAATAATAAATAAAGGTTGTTTGGGGGAGCAAGTTGACACTAGCCCCACCCAGTTATTTTTTTCTCTTGAATTTGCTAGCACATAATGTTTAGACCTAGCACACCCTAGTACAACTACTTTCAAAGCTATCACACCTACAGGGGCGGTAATATACAGGGTGCAAATTTTTTTTCTCAGCCCCCCCCAGTTATTTTTTTCTCTTGAATTTGCTAACACGCAATGCTTATACCTAGCACACCTAGCACAACCATTTTTAAAGCTAGGACACCCCCGCCCAAATAATAAATAGATGTTGTGGGGGGGAGTTGACGCTAGACCCCCCCCCAATTATTTTTTCCTCTCGAATTTGCTAGCACATAATGTTTAGGTATAGCACACCTTAGCACAACTATTTTCAAAGCTAGCAGCACACCTACGGGGGCGGTAATATACAGGGTGTAAACATTGTGTGCTAGCAAATTGGAGAAGAAAAAGTAACTGGGGGGGGGGGGGGGGGGTGGCAAGTTGACTGACCTGAAATGGAGGTCAGCTACGAGAATGCCACCCACGCGTAAAAAATTTATTGAAATAAAAAAATTACCATCAAAGTTGAAATTTTGTATGTTGTTTAATAATGTTAAAAAGTGATAAAAAAGCATAGTCAGCTTTAAAATGACGGTGGATAATACGTTCATACTATTCATATAAACATGTTGATTCAAAGTTTGAGTTTTAGTAATTTGATCAAGATTCAAATTTTGTTATCTATTGATCAATATAATGTTTTTGACGAAAAATTTAGTCAGCTGATGGTCAGAGGGGGGGGGGAGTCGTCAGCTGACGCCATAAACATAGTAGTTCGCGGCGAGCGGGCCGTACGTATCGAGCATCGCGCATTGTTTTCATAAAAAGAGCTGACAGCTTTTCCGTTATGACAGACCCATTGATTATTATTTTTATTCAGTGTATTTAGTACTGTATTATATATTTGAATATCATTTTTTTTCCTATTTAATTAATAGAAAACTTTCACAATATGGTTGGTTGTGAAGAAAAGGAAAAAAGATATTTTCTCAAATCGTTCGAAGGTGAACAATTGTCATCAATCTTTTCTGAAATTACACTGGATCCGATTGAAGATGTAGTGAAGGTATTAAAAAATTATTATTTTATGTCGATTTTAAATAATAATAATTTTTATACAATATTTATATTATAAAACTAAAAAAAATATGTAAATTATGACACAAAATGTGTGTTCTTTAATTTCAACAGAAATCATTGGGTTTTTGCTTTAGTACTACAATTTATGCATTTTATAAACAACTACATAATATAATTAAGTAACGCTTTAACTTTTCACGAATATCATATTTTATTTATAGATAATGAGTAGGAAGAAGAGATAGAGGCGTTCGATTCCGATGACGAAGAAGAAGATAGCGAAGAGAGACATTGAAAGTCTCATATAAACTGTATTAATGTAAGTAAATACAAGTTTCCTTTCATTGATTTTAAATAATGTATTTTTCTCTCGTTATATTAACTCCTATAATTCAAAATATTTTTAATCGCGAAAGTTTTCTATTAATTAAATAGGAAAAAAAATGTTATTCAAATATATAATACAGTATTAAATACATTGAATAAAAATAATAATCAGTTGGGTCTGTCATAAGGGAGAAGCTGTCAGCTTTTGTTACGAATACAATGCGCGAAGCTCGATACGTATGGCCCGCGCGCCGCACGCTAGCCTCGAACTACAACGTTTATGGCGTCAGCTGACGACCTTTCCACCTTCTCACCATCAGCTGACCCAAATACATTATACATATTGTTATATAACAAAATTTGAACCTTGATGAAATTACTAAAATTCAAACTTTTAATCAACATTATCCGTCATTTTAACAGCTGACTTTGATTTTTTATCACTTTTTAAAACTATTAAACAACATACAAAATTTCAATTTTTATATTTCAATCACGTTTTTACGCGTGGGTGGCGTTCTCATAGCTTCCCTCACCGCGGGTGTGCCAGCTGACCGCCGTTTCTTGTATGTACACACAATAAACTACTACATCTGTGAAAATCAGCCTTAATGAAATGACTAGCTCCAAAAGGTCGCTGCCTTCCGGGCTATTACTTTATTAGAAATAAATTACCCAGGACAGTCCTGATTTCAGAATTAATATTCCCTGGGATAAGAAAATGTGCTGGGTTGACTTTTAACCTTGCAAATCTGCTAAGAAAATTCGTACAAAGGAAGATTTTGCAACAAGGAAATTCTCTGATTTAAGATGCCATCATATACATATACAGTGTGTCCTAATGTGGTTGGAACCACCCCCGTAAAAAATTTATTTTAAGATCGATTTAAACCGGTTTTTTCATATAAGATGAACTTTAAAAACTGCATTCTTGTGATATATTAAACTTTATAAAACATAAAAGGCCGACGTACTGCCTTTTTAAGAAATTCTCCAGTCCCCATGCATAAACCTATGACTTTTTGTGGGTGTTGTTTTTTTATAAAGTTTGACCCCTGTAGTGGGTCAGTGTCGTTTTTGTGGATGGAAAATGATTAAATCTTATTTGTGATTTTTTATTTCAAATCTGAATATACCACTTGATACAGAAACCCCTATTTTTGGGTTTTACCCGAGAGAAATAAAAATTCTGAAATTTCCAATGAAAATCCATTGTTGCACGGGAGAAATAAAAATTCCGAAATGTCCAATAAAAATCCACTGTTGCGCGGGATTGTGTATTTAAAAGAGTGCCTTGGCTCAAACAACTGGCAATGGATTGTTTAATTGTCAATTTGTGTGGGTTTTACTTATTTGAATTTCTGCTTGGAAAAATAACTATTGCCGCGTAAAGATTGAGTTTTAATAATATCTAGATAGAGATTATTAAAATTGTTGGTGATAATGTGAGATGATCAAAAATATCAGTTCGAATCATTTAATATACGATATCCAAATCGTCCGCCGGTTAATGTCACCACCTTTAGAAAAATAAGTATTTTAATTATACGCAAACTTTGCGCGCCATAGTTATTATTATAAGCAGAAATTTAAATGAGTACAACACAAATTCACAATTAAACATTCCTTTGTTAGTTATTTTTTCACGAAATCTGATACAAACGCATTTTATAGGTTGCCGAAAAAAGTGGTACCAGATTTGAAATAAAACAATGGCTAATATGATATTATCATTTTCCACCTACACAGTGTCGGATCCAGGGGCACGTGCCCCCCCCCCCCCTGTCGTTTATTTTGGTATTCGTTTTTTTATTAAATAATAGTGATTTGTGAACAACAATATTAATTGTTATTGTATTATATATTATACATATGTACTGTACGTGCCCCCTTCTGTCGTTTATTTTGGCAAAAAGGCTGGAGCATGAAAAAGTTGTTTTTTTTTATTTGTGAGCAGAAAAATTTTTAACGATTCTTACTCCCTCCCTCCCGCGTTCATTAATTTTCATTGGCAAGTGAGAAAAATGTGAGTGATTTTCTCCCCCCCCCCCCTCATCAATTTTTATTGCTGAGTAAAAACAGTTTGTGATTTTCTATACGCTCATTAATTTGCTTTGGCTATGACTTTAAAAAATTTTAATAGCGACCTATATTATACCAAAATGGGACAAGCACAATAAACTCGTGGTTTTTGCACTATTTTTTTTTATTTAAAAGATGCTTATTCAAAATGTACCAAAATCTACTGAATGAACAATAAAATCCAGTAAATGAACAATGCATTATTCAAAAACTGGGTGCAAAAATACAAAATGTAGGTATGATAAGACAATACAATAATGCAAAACAAAATACAACACAAAATAAAGACTACAAGAGTTGAAAGGTTGAGGTTCCGATATTTTTTTAAGTATTTGGTTTCTTGTATACCATATTTGATCTAGGGATTTCGGCCACTTCCAGTTTTTCTCGAAGGTTTGCTGCATCACACTTACTTCATACTCTTGTAGACAATCGTTTTAACTACACCCAGATATTGTTTGTAGTCATACACTACTATCACGTATCTCCCACTTTCAGAATCTCAGAAGTTGGTTCCTTAAGCGAGAGCTCGTTTTCAGGTTTCTTCTTAATCAAGTCATTTTCGTTAGATTTATCAACGTCTTCTTTTCTTTTTCATATTAATTTTCTTCTTCTCTCTCTTTTCGCTTGAGAGTTACTCGTCTTAATCTTAATTGCTTTTTTAATTTCTTTTTCCTCTCTCTCTTGTTGCTCATAATATTTCAGCAATTTGGACGATGCTATTACAAAATTTTTTCGTCTTGATATGACCAATGTAAATGTTCATTTCATATCACAGTTGTCAATTTGAAAAGACGAGGTTAACTAATACAAAATCTGTTTCAAGCGGCAAGCTATTTATGAATGTTTCTGTGAAATTAAGAGTAAGATCTGACCCAGCATTGTCAAAGTTGTATTCTAAATCGATTTCTGCAGAAGAGCAGAAGTAGCAATTTCAGTTTTGGCAATTTGATTTTCACACAACTCCCAAAGCGCAAAAGTACTATCTCTCCTTATAGCTTTATCTCCAGACTTCATGTATGCAGCAATTCTTGCTGCCCCAAGAAGTAATTCATTACTTTCAAACACGACTTGTAGTCTTGGGAAGTCAAATCATCGGTTTCAGCTTCGGGTGTTGGGAAGACCTCTTTTCTTCTAGATGGCCTGCGATACTTTATCAAGTGATTCTTTAAAAAGAGGGCAAAAGTTGTAGCGACTTATAGACGCACTAGTTCTTTGTTTGTACGTCTGGCAAGCTCTTTTCCATTCTATTTCTCTACACAAAAGTCATACAACTCGATACTGTAGTGGCTTTTGTGCCCGTCAATAAATAAAATGATTGGGGATGTGATTTCTTTTGCGACAAGCCAGTTGTAAAATACATTAGCGACGTATTCAAGAAAAGTTGCTCCGGTCATTCAATCAGAATCTGATTTTTCAGTTCCCCAATCACCTGAAACTGACATGGCTAACTCTTTTGGAATCCTTTTATATGAGAATATTATCATCAGTGGAGCTACAATGCCCGATGTGCTGTAGTTGCACAACACAGTAATTGATTCTTTCTCGTTACTGGATGAAACCTCGTATAAGTTTTTGAAATTCTTAGAAATTGACTCCAATACTAGCCCTGATTTTACACAGGTTCTAACCCCAGTTTTGTAGGCATTGTAGATTCGAGAGGGATATTCCATCACATCCAGCAAGTTGTATTCTACTCAAAAATTCTTCAAATTCAAAAAACCGTCCGGTTTCAGTTACGTCCTTCCGCACGCGACTTGGAAATTATTTTAGTATTTCGTTTTACATGTTCGGGTGTCTTTGTAAAAATAACGTGAGCCATTTCTCTCCAGGTTTATTATCTTTGAATGAATATTATCTTGATTAGGCTCGATGGTGGTTTATTTTTCTCGATGATATAGAATTTTCCTTGTAGCCGCTATAATTTCTTCCCCTACAGTTTCTCTCTTATTCAATTGGTTCGACTGATATGTTCTTGGTTACTTTAGTATGTCGTCGTTCTTAGGATGTAGTTGCCTATTTTGCATTCTTCTCTGCTGACTGGTCTCTCTTTTCTTGACGGATCTCTCTTGAAGTTTATTTTCAGTCCAGATGTTTTCGAATGCTGTTATAGTTGAAACAACTATAATAACTATTTATTAAATAAATATTTAAATCAGGGTTTAAAGGAATATATTAAATATATTAAAATTTCATACGATTTTATATCATTTTTTATATTTTAAAATTAATAATCTTATTATTTTTGTTTTTTCTAATATCCATGGTTACTTAGTCTTAAGTAATTTAACAGAATCTTAATTTGGAGGTAAGTGAGCTGCTACACATACTCCCCTTAAGAACAATCGATTAATTAATGCATCGACGGCAAAACGTACCTTCTTAACATGAGTTGGCGGAATATCACACCTTTCAACCAAAAAAAAAGCAGGTTTTACTTTGTCAATATTGACAGTTACATCTTTATTTCTTTTACTAAAAGTAATTAATTTGTTTGTACGGGATAAAACTTTAAATGGACCCTCGTAAAAAGGAGAAAAGATACGTTAAAAATTTTCTTTGCGAACAAATATAAAGTCACATATAAAAATGTCAGGATTGACAAACGGTTTATAATTAATATGAGAAACTGGAGAAATAAGTGCGTAACGTCTCGATTAAAAAAAAGGAATGTCAGGAGTATTATATGACTTAATGAAAAATTCGCCAGTTAATCGTAGTTTGACCAAAAATTAGTTCGGCAAAAAAACATTGCAAATCTTCTTTGGGAATCGTCCTAAAGGCTAGCAAAATTATAGGGAGTTCATCTACCCAATGTGACGTGTTAGCTCTAGCAGTAATGGCAGTTTTAAGAGTTCTGTGAAAACGTTCAATCATACCATTGCTTTGAGGGTGGTAAGTGGTTGTACAAATTCTATGAAAACTCAAACATTTTGCTAGCATTTCTGAAATCTTGCCTTCTTGTAAGTTCCGTCTATCAAATACGAATTCTTGACTAGAAGTTGCAGAATCTCAGCATACGACATACCTTAAAATATTGATATCTCGGTTTTCGGACATTTCATCTTATTTCCAAGCTTGACATATTAATGACTTTGAAAATTCTATAAATTAAATTGATAATTGTAAAATCATTGCCTTTTTGTCTCTTCGTTTTGGAGCAGTTATTTTCTGCAGTTCAACCATCAGGTAGATCTCCAGTTTCAGATTTATCAAACGATTCTGTGCTTTCATAAAAACAAGGTTCAAAATTATTAAGTTCTTGTGTTCATTCGGGGTCACCAATTATAGCAGAATAAGCTATAATAATTTAGGAATCAAATTTTAAAGATCTATTTTAAATATGCACATTTTGTAAAATAGAAATTAATTATATTTTGTTATTATTTTATATCCATGACGATACTTAATATGTAAGCCAGTACGCTACACTGTTCTATGATGAAGTTGATAACATCATGTTCTTCTTCCGTATCAATCGGGGATCGGAAAAAACGTTGTTTTTTTTTTCAATATCCCCAAAATTTCTAAATTTTGCTTTCTCGTTCTTCCTTTTCTATCTATTTGTTGTAGAATAATACCAAGGTATGCCATGTAAAGATCATGCAAATGCTAACGTTTGACCAAAAAATTTGATACACATATAATATTGAAATTATAGACAATACGAAATTCTAAATACAATTCTGAGTTTTTTGACAGCACTGACAGAGTCTTTTCTTGCGCTCTTCGTCCTACACAAATTCTTTAATTGCCAATATTCTTCCAATAATACAAAAGTTATTAAACCATTAAAACATAAAACCGCTTCGTGAGTGATTGTCTTCTCATGATAGCTTTTAATGTTCTCAATGTGTCGCAATAATTAACAAGAAAATTAAATGATCATTTCTATAATAATTGCTTAATTTGATCCCAACAGACAGTAATATGACAATTTTACAGTTGCAGTAGGAGATACGTTAATTTCACGACGATTTTCCATGGTGGTAATGAAATATATGGTAAAGAAATAAATAAAGTTCTTGCATGAGATGGACATGTTTCGGTTATAATTTTAAATTATGCTTTATGGCACTGAGTCAACTGTGTGACACGGACCTAGAGAATATTACTTTTTGAGATGCAATGAGGCAAATAACTATTGAAATGAAGAAGGCAAATTTCCAATTGCAGGTGCTGTATAATCAAAGTATGGCAAGCGACAGTTAATATGACGATTAGGTTGATGTTACATGTATTTACAGTCTTCAGAAATTAAAAATCGGCATAAGACCATGCATTTTGGGTAGGAACGTGCCTGGAAGTGTTGTCATTTGGGCGTCAAATTCAAGATAAGGGTCCAATTATTTCTTTTGACTTATCTCCGTAACCGCTAGTTTGAGAAAATATTTTAAAAAAGCATTTTTGTAGATAATGCAAGTCTCTACAACCTTTATCAACTTTTCGGTGTAGCATAAATAGTAAAAAAAAAGAAATGAACGGATGAAGATAGCAAAAATTTGAGGTGGAATAACTTCTTTTCTTTTAAAATCCTGAGATAAAAGCATTTCCTAGTAAATAATTTATCCTATTTATTATACTCTTCGCAAAAATGAAGAGTAAATTGCATTTGATCGGCACATTTCTAAAATCATAAATCTCTCGTAGAGAACAAAACTTCATAGTGTTAGTGAACGAATTCTAAACAACTTTCAAAATGTCTGTGTGTCCGTTCAACCGTCAAGTTTCTTGTAAGCACGATAACTTAAGAAAGAAAATTTCGCTTATACTGAAATTTGGACAGTAAGTTGGTGTTTGCCAGTGGAAGAACACTATTGTTTCAGAACAAAACATATATGTCTTCTTCTAACCCAGGTGCAAAATGAAAATGAAAATTCAATTTGGAAAAAAAAATCTTTTTATAACTACAATAACTAGTTATAAAATATGCCAATTTTTGTCACCAGTGATGGAACGACGTAAATCATTGGAAAATAAGTTTAGAATACCAAATAAATATTTTCAAGTAAAGCGTAATTAACAATGATAAAGATATCATATAATATAAGCATCAAAGTTTTATTTTTATTATTATTTGCAAGAGTATTAGAAAAATATATTTCATTAATGACAAAGTAAAAGTATATTTTTATCACCTGGCGTGTTTCCATCTCGGCTGCGACCAGGGTGCATTAAATAGGTGATGCGACAAGAACTCGCTGTGGCTTTATAACTGCTTACTTTGTACATAATGCAATAGATGGCAGAAGCAATAGGATCTGTCATTACTTACGCATAGAAAGATAATTTTACTTTTCTGTACATACGTGCATACAGTTGCATACATTCCCGGCCTTTAGTTTGTGTTTAGTGAAGTGCAGTGACATTTGACATTAAGTAGCTAGAAGAAATACGTTCAATTTAAAAAAATCAGCAATTTTTATGCAACACTACATGCAGCATGGAAAATTCATCTATCTGTATACAGATAATTGTAGGATCCTAAAGCTTGCGCCATCTACTAAAGTAAATAGAAACCATGCACTTATAAAGCCATTATTATCATAGGAAAGTGCCGTATGTCAGATCACCTATATTTAATACACCGTGGCTGCGACACAATGGACAATCTTCACGCCTATTAGTACAGTACCTAGAGGTAAAAAAATATGCAAAACTTCGGAATAATGTCATATTGAACGGATTTCGTTCATATTTAGCAGTATAATAGTAAATGCTTCACAGAAAAGTTTCTATATTGTGCGGGGGCTTACTAATTTATAGGGGGTGGATGCCACCCCCTCTCAGGAGGTGGCACTTAAAAAAAAATATATTTATTGGAGCTGAAGTAGAATATCAAATTTTAAGCAGAAAAGGTTCTATGCAATTTTTCACATAAATTGATAATTTTTAGGTTATAACGACTCCAAAATTTCGATTTTAGCTTAAAAAAAAGTATTTCCAAACGGCTTTCGTCAAGTATCTCGAAAAGTATTACTTTATCGAAAAAATGTTACAAACCAATTACAGAAAGTACAAACTGGGAATTAATTATATTTTTTGTTTATTAATGTAGGATTAATAATTTCGGAGATATTTAAGTTTACATTTGGCATCCAAGTGTTCGTAAGATAATTATTTAGAGTGAGAGTCAAATATCTCAGAAACTGTCACACCTACGTTAAGGATGCTAATAGATAGAATAATAGGTTATTAATTAAGCTTTCAACTGTTTTTTTATTTTTTTCTGTAGGATAAAAAACAAAGAAGTTATAACCGAAGCAATGTGCATCTACACATTTTTTTAATAACAACGTCGCCATTTTGTTACTGTAATTAGCCAGTAATTAAAAAAAAGGAATTTCAAACACTGTTTCTCATTAATATATGAGCTTGACGTAGGTAGATGCTTATATTTTGTGGTTTGTATACAGCACTTGCTTTAGAAAAAAATACAGTTTAAACTATAAAGGTATTTTCGATAAAACGTTATTTTTTTCCTTTTCCAAATATCTCAATAAATATTAGTTTTATTGAAAAATGGGTAGAGACCAAAAATAAAACTCATGAACTGATAATGAATTTCGCTTGTTTATTTATTTACATAGATTTAATATTTTCGGAGATATGAAAGTTTACAAATGGCGTCCGAACGTTTATAAGACGAAAAATGCAGTTTATATGTTAAATATCTCAGAAATTGTGACACCTACGTTACGCATGCTAAGAAATGAAATTAAAGACAATTAATTGCGTTTTCAAATTATTTTTTACTCGTTCCTATAGCATAAGAAATAAAGAAGTTATGACGGAAAAATGTGCGTATTTATATTTTTTTATATAAAAAAAGGTCGCCATTTTGATACTCTAATTAGCCAGTAATTTAAAAAAATTATCTCAAATATAGTTTTTCGTTAAGATGTAGCATTACCGAGACGCTCAAATTTTTTTGCTGATTTGAAGCACTTGCTTCAGAAAAAAATACTTTAAAGGTAATTTCGAAACACTTGGATACCATATACAAACTTAAATATCTTCGAAATTATTAATCCTACATCAATAAACAAAAAATATAATTAATTCCCAGTTTGTACTTTCTCTTCGTCTCTAACATTTTTTCGATAAAATAATACTTTTCGAGATATTTGATGAAAGCCGTTTGGAAATACCTTTTTTTTAAGTTAAAATCGCAATTTTGAAGTCGTTATAACTTAAAAACTATCAATTTATGTGAAAAATTGTATAGAACGTTTTCTTCTTAAAATTTGATTCTATTTCAGCTCCAATAAATATACATATTTTTTAAGTGCCATCCCCTGAGAGGGGGTGGCACCCACCCCCTATAAATTAGCAAGCCCCCGCATAATATAGAAACTTTTCTGTGAAGCATTTACTATTGTACTGCCAAAAACGAACGAAATCCGTTCAATATGACATTATTCCGAAGTTAAAACCTCTAGTTACTGTATGATATACTTCAGCCGGGAAAGTGAAGAATTGAACTATCAATAGTGTCAAACAGCGCACGTCATTGAGCAACCTTGATTTGATAAGCCCTTGTAAAAATTATTTTGAATTACTCCCCCTCCAAATTTAAACACCAATACACTCAAAGAAATAGTATGGGCAAATTCAACAAAAAAAAATGGTTAACTAACAATATCGTTAATTTTGTTAAACCAAACTATATTGATGGTATTTTTAAACAAGAGGTGATTGTTATTTTATTTAATAAAAACTTAATAACTTAAAAAATAGATGAATAAGGCTATTATTTTGTTCGTCTGACTATTATTTTGTTGAATTCTGTCAAATTAAACTAGATAATAGTATATTTTATTTTTAACTATTATCGAATTGTAATTCTAACCCAGTATTAATTCGCTGTACTATTGTACTTGGTAGACAAACCAATATTATTGTCGTCTTCTAGAAGTTCTAAAAGAATTACCATAAAATTTGCTTGCTTACCACGTAGTCTATTACAGAAATTATTCCCAGATGACGCCACATACAAATCACTAACAATAATCCATCATGCATTATCTTGCACTTTTATGAATTTATAGAAAATTAATAACATGATTGCAGTGTTCAAATTCTCTCAGGGATCATCGATATATTTGGATGGATCTTATAAACGATCTCTAATCTTTGGTTTGGGTGGTCTGATGTCTCAATACTGAGATTTTGGCTAACCAAAAAAAACTTCATCAAACAATAAAGTGTAGATCAACCTAAAAATTAGTTGGTGAACAAAAAACAAAGTCGTTGTACTATTTAATTGCAGACCAAATTGAAAATGGTTAGTGAACATAAAAAAATGTCATTGTACTATTTAATTTGTTACAAGAAGATATGATTATTAAACTACTATTTGTTTACGAAAACAAATAAAGTTGTATGACTATTCTTTACTGATTGATTTAACTATGAAACTAGATAGGCGCGATTTCATATGCTCTTTTTGGTTGAATTTACCTATCATTTTCTTTGAGTGTAGGATCTTTTAATTAAAAAAAAATAATTTTAAAAACGTCATATAAATTATTCCTTATTTCTTTGAGGATCATAATGGTATATATTTTCATCTCATTATTCGTAAACTAGAGTTAACATATAGTGACACATTCACCTAACCCTGTATATAAATAAGGAGATCCTCGTTCAACTACAGGTATATATTTATAAAACTAACAACAATGGAATTTTTTGCGAGGGGGGGGCATCATAAAAAATTCTTTGTCATAGAATAAAAACAGTAGAATTCAAAATCTCTATTCAACAAATCTGTCTTTTGAACAAGAAGTTTTCCAGACAAATTAAAGCTTTCAGTTGTGTGCCCGCTGTACAAAAAAGGTGATCCAAATATATATGGTAATTACAGAGCTATCACATTATTATCTAGCCTCTCCAAGCTCTATGAGTCCGCCTTAAATGATCAGTTGGCCACCTTCTATATGCGAAATAATATCATTTCCCCAGTCCAACACGGTTTTGTAAAAAAAACAGAGGTGTGGATACAGCACTAAGCAATTTCCATATACATATCATTAATGCCCTTGATAAGAAAATGTGCCCATTTGGTTTATTTATCAATTTTTTCCGTGCGTTCGACTAGTTGGATCATCAATTACTATTAGAGAAACTGTATAGATACGGGATTAGAGGGCCACCATTGGATTTTATAAAGTCTTATTTAAATAACGGCGATCAAATAGTGAAAATAAATGATACTACAAGCGATCTCAGAAAGGTGACCAAAGGCATCCTACAAGGCTCTATTTTGGGTCTTCTTCTATACATAATCTTTGCCAATGATTTGGTTTATTTTTTGAGGGAAACTAATAATTTGCACACTGTATGCTACGCCGATGACACAAACATTTTAATAATGGAATCTAACAGTATGCTAGCAACAACCACCGCTGAAGAGGTTTACAAGAGATGTATACTTTGGTCCGAAAATAATTTCTTTGAATTAAATAAACTTCGGTCTTGCTGCTATGCATTACATTCACTAGAAGCCACTGTAGCCAGAATATTCTGATTAGTTTATATTATGCAAATTTTCATTCCCTCATGCGATATGCTGTCATTAACTGGGGGACTAGCAGTTACTGTCGACGCGTTTTTCTTCTACAAAAATATGCTTTGAGAATATTATCTAAGTTACAACAAATAGAATCTTGCAGACCTATTTTCAAACAGTTAATAATCCTAACTTTAACTAACACATATATTTATGAACTTGGTTGTTTTTTTACAAAAATTTGGCTGTGTTTCAAATAAATACAATAAACCACAATTATGGAACAAGATTTAAACATAATCTCAACCCGGATCAGCATTCTACAACATTTATCAAAAAAAATTTTATTTCCACGGATGGAATACTCTTCCAATGGATATAAAAAAAAATGCAAAAACATATATATTTTCAAAAAAAGCCTTAAAGCTTTTCTTATCGATGAAAACTGTTATTCCCTTGATGAATTATTACTTCCACGTCCAGTGGAAGTATAGTAACGACAAAAAAATTTTTAAAAATTTTTATTGTCCAAATAGGCTTAAAATGTCATGAAACGTCGAGATTTTAAGTTTGAGCGAAAAAAATTTTCTGTCTGTCGGTCTGTCAGTAACTTTTTTTTGTACGCACGTTTACTCTGGAACCGTTTAAGATATTGACTTGAAATTTGGTATACATATGTACTTTAACGAGTTCTAGAACTAGATTATATTTTCATCTTGTTCCGTCGAAGGGTTGGGGGGTAAATTGGGGTAAATTTGGGGTAAATTGGTAAATTAAGCAGGTAAGAGTCCATGAAATTGGTATATAGTATATACAAGAGAAGCTAAGGTCTCAAAAAAATTTTTGGCATTAGCCACCCCCATTACCACCCCCACCTCCTTATTAAAGGGGATGAAAAAAAAATTGTGATTTAGTGTATGTACAGGAACCAGAAACCTCAAAATATTTTTTTACTTCATCCACCCCCCACTACCACCCCCCTATCACCACCCCCACCCCACTACCGATGTGGGGTATCGTTTTATGGGTTTTTGGGGTAGAGGATTTCAAATATTATATTATTAAAGTTCCATAAGCAATTATTTTCACATACAAAGTTTTTTCGTTGTGAGTGACTTGGATAGAGAATCTGGATGTGGAAGTAGTGATTCCTTGGGCAGCGGTTTTTTTCTAGTAAATTGCAATTCTATGAGTGCAGCGTATCTTATATTTTTATATTTTTCAAATCATTGTTAATATTTTTTATGAATTATTGTTTGATTTCTCTGTAATCTGTTGTTTTTATATTCCTGTTATATGATTGTCGTATACATTTTTCTGCAATTATTTTATTCTTTACTTTATTGCTATCTATAAAAATGCTATTAGTCTTAAAACTTTGACGCACTCCCTAGTTACTGTATGATTATTACTTGATTGTAGTTGTAATTGGGAAATAAATTATTATTATTATTAACAGTTTGTTTTCAAAAGTACTAGACTTGAGAAAATTTTATCTTGGCCATGTTTTGCAAGAGGATTAGAAAAATCTTGTTTGAAACACGGTAAAAGTGCCTTTTTATCACCAGAGACGGCGCCAAGGGGGCCTGCAGAGGCACGTGCCCCCCCTCAAAAAAAAACAAACTGTGCCCCCCAAGTGCCCCCCTGGATTTTCGGACTTATATCATGTTTTCGTTCTTTGTTATTATGTTATTAAGTAAAAGTTATGTTTCTGTGCGCCCTAAAAACCTAAAAAAAAAAAAAAAAATTGAAAGTCACAATATCGCCACGACCAACCTAGTTTTAAATGAGTGGCACTAATCAAAATCTTAAGAATATAAATGAAACGTCAATATTACAAATAATTCAAATATTATCGTTAAAGAATAGTGAAAATAGGTATATGTTATAATAATATACTCAGTGATAATAAATAAATAGACTATATAAAATTAAATAACCAATTTTAGACATTTAAAAATAAAATATGATTATTATATGCAATTTTTTTACTTTACGCCCTAATGCGTAAAGTCTAACTTCACGCACTACACAGCGTGCGTACTTTACGCACGGTGGTAGAAAAAGTACTTTACTTCTTGTTACATACATTGATGTTATACTATTCGTATCTAGATGCGTTGCCAATAGTTATTAATTATATAAGGGGATTAACAAGCCTTTAATCTATCAGAAAAAAAGGGCACTCGAGGCGCAGCCGAGAGTCACATTATTTCTAGTAGATTGAAATACTTATAATTGGGGTGTCAACGAGATAACTTCCCGGCCGCCATTTCTTTAGTTTGTAGCAGATCAAGACGAAACTAGGCATGGATCACATGTTACCAAAACGCTATTTTTCTATAGGTCTGTCAAGTTTTTACGACTTCCGGTTTGACCGGAAGTGATTTAAACTGTTGATTTTGAAATGGGACACCTTATACATTTTTGCATGTTTGAATTCTAGAGATCACTCTGCATATGACTATGCTGATTTAATGACTCTTTCCGTAATTTTAAAATTTTCACGCCAAATTTGAGAAATTGTTTTCATATTCATAAATACGTATTTGAACTTTTTTTTGTTGATAAATTAACTCCTATATAAAAAGTCTATTTGACAGTCACATTTCTGTCACTTTGAGAGCAATAAAAAAAAGGTGCATCGTTTTTTATCACCGATAAAAATGCCTGTTCCTCAAAAGCAGAGCACATCTAGTAGTAGCACGTCACTTTAAAATCTGTACTGTCAGCTATAATTTTTAAGTATTGTGGAAACTATACTCATACTGTACAATATGAGTCGTTTTGGGAAAATTTCGACTGAACAAATTACAAAAAAACATAGAAAAATCAATTCCTCAATCCACAAAAAAAACGAAATCGTCAATATGGCGACAATTTATGGAGTCAAATTCTGTCGTTAATTTCTCTTGCCAAAAAACACTCGAGTTTTTCTTTTACGGATAAATTTCTCTTTAACTCAAAATTTTTCCAATCAGTAATTTTGCTTGAAAAACTGACATTTGACAAAATCGCTCGACCTCCGGTCTCGCGATATTTTCATGCCAGTTTTTCTTGTAAAGTCACTGATTGGAAAAATTATTTCATTACAAAGAGAAATTTATCCGATAAAAAAAAGCTCTTGTGATTTTATTGTTGATAAAAAAAAGCTCTTGTGATTTTACTGTTGATAATTTGTCACAGAGATGTCAAAGTTGATAAAATCACTTTTTCGAAATTAGTCAAAATTTTAAATTGAAAGTATATCACTTTCATAGTACAGCTAATAGTAGTTTGTGCAACAAGAGTGGATGTGATATTCATATCACACGACAAAGAAGTTTGAGCACGACGCCGTAGGCGGAGCGCTTCAAATCTTTTGAGTGCGATATGGATAATCCACTCGAGTTGTACAGTATACTTTTTCTACGACCAGCTAAAAAACTACAAAATTAATTAAACATTAATATATTACACAAATACACACTGACAGTACGCACTGACAGTTACTTTGACAGCTTACGCACTAATTTGATTTTAAAACGAATAGTTGTCTATGTACTTAATACACGAACTGTGGATTGGTCGGTTTCATTTCATATCCATCCTAGAACTGATATGAAATATATCTGCCCAGTTGCCTACTTATCAGTTCTACAGACTGTACAGAAATATAGCAAATTTACATAAGGGAGTAGAAAAATATGATTCTTCAATGCGAATTTAACGATATATCACAACACTAACTGCTTTTTCAATTATTTATGTATATTGGAACAATTTCTGGCGCATCACGGCACACTAGATTCAAAATTAAAATTGCCTGCAGAAATATCAAAATAGCCAAAGGAGTCATGAAACTACCACTGTCATATGAAGAATGACCGCTAGATTCGACTCGCAAAATTATACAGGTACAGGATGTACTATTTAAAAATCAAAAGTAATGGGCAAACCGCGAAGGAAATCTGGTGTACACTCAGAAGGAAATCCGAGGAAATCTTTGAAGAAATCTGGAGGAAATCTTAAAAAAAATTTTTTTGGAATTCTCCCCCGCTCATAAAAAATTTTTTTGAACAAATCTGGAGTAAGTCCGAGGAAATCTGTGTAATCTTCGCCAAAGAGGAAATCTGGTGTACAAAATTTTGGGTGCGGTTGACCTCTGCTTGTGGTGAAACCGTCGTAGAAACTTGACAGATGGGTAAAAAATGCTGTTTCGGTAACATATGATACATGTCTAGTTTCATCTCGATTAGTTAAAAAATAAAGAAGTGGAGGCTGGAAAGTGATCTCGTTGACACCCGGTATATAAAATGGTATTATAAAGGGTTTGATGTTGCTTCAGTTTCCAAATGTTTGTTACCTTCTTTCATTAAATAAGTAGTATATTACGTACCGTAAACTGTAAGTGATACTGTTTAGGTCGAAAATGCAGTTTGGGTAACTGAAGTCGTAGGATCGGAATTTCCTAAGTATTCGAGTCCTGAAAAGTCACTTAATATTCGTGGTTAGTAAATTCGGTGTTTTCACAGATTTTAAAATCTCTTTGACTATGAAGGTAATACTTAATTAGAATTAAAAATACTTGAATTTCCACAACCAGTCGGGCGCTGATGACGTCATCGGTCGCATTGACGCTAAGCAACTAACCTCAAAAATACATTCTTTAAAATTTCCAAGTACTATGTCTCTGTTATTGAAATTTCTGCTTTGATTCCCGTACTTCCAAATAAAATCTTGTTCAATGAAATGTTTATGAAGTTATAAATATTTTGTCCTAATATCTTCAGTTTGTGTTATGGTAAAAATTTTAAAGACAGTTGTTCTACCTAAAAATTTCTGTTATCCTGGCAGGTGAGTAAGTTGTACGTTATTTTCATTTACAGCCCATGGATTGTAAGTGAAGATTACATTGGTAAATAAACGGTAAGTGTCACTTATTGGCGGATCCAGACTAGGCTTCCGGGGAGGGGGAGGGCGTTAATTAACAATAAGTAAAATTTGTAGAAATAACCTTTACTCAATACGTTCAAAACAAAAATAAAAAAATTTCCGTATGATGCGATTTTTTTGAAAAACACCGTATAAAGATAAGAAAAGCGCTACTAAGGATAGGATTTTGCAGAGCGCATAAATATTTAAAAACCAAACATAGCATAATCTTTAAAACTGTTTTAAATAATTGCTATTGGTCCAACGAATACAACTACATATATTTTTTATTGTAAATTTTTGTTGTACTTGAATATCGTAGTTTGTCAATGAAAATAGCTCATAATTTCATTATTAGAGTATGGCATTTAACTATATACAAAATGTATGATAAAAACTGTGTATAGTTGTATTCCTTGGAGATATGGGAAGTATCTGAAACTATTTTAAACATTATACGTCTAAAAGACGTATTCTTAATTAAAAGAAAAAACAATATATCAAAGTACGAATAATACTTATAATAAAAATTCCAATTTTGTATTTTGTTTTGGCTTTGTTACTATATTATTTAATAACCATAACATTTTCCTTGACCTAGAAAAATATGTTAAATTCTGTTTGGGTAAAAGTAAAATTTGAAGTACTTGACTATTTGCCTTAGATTTATTAAGCTGCGGGAGACGACATGTAAAGAGTTTGCTGGGGACCACCGGAATTCGTCCATTCGTAGAAACAGACACTTAGGAGAGACAATTACCTACCAGTTACAAATAAAAAACTTCGAAAGTTTGTTACGGCTCATAAAATAGTTTGAGATTTTTAAGCATTACGGAAATACCATGAAAGGAAGTCACGACTCGGATTAGCTATTAGCTAATTGAATATATTATATTCAAAATTATACTCTCAAAGCTGTGTTAATTATTAATTATTATATACGTGTAGTGACAGGTAAAGTCCTCCGAAGGTCGGGGGGGGCAGTGCGGTTGCCCCCAGCGCCCCTCTCTAGATCCGTCACTGGCACGGCACCATTTACTCTAACAAAAATTTATTATAATGATCACCTTATTATTCATGTATTACGGAAAGTCTGTAAAACCATACCAACCAACCAACCAAAAGAACCATATATCAGTAAACCAAAACTGTCCAACTGTGGAGGTCAAAAATGTTATTGACAGAAATTGTTGAAAATTTTTAATATTATAATTATGAAATCAAAATAACTTGACAGCAACAGCTGTACAGTAATACAGGTACGAATGTGTGTAGTGAATTAATTTTCATATTACACACATTAATTAATTAAAGTAAATTCGCTAAGTTCATGTAGATATGGCTGATAAGATCTAATTCATGTTATTACATATGGTAAATGTGCGGCGGTGTTAAATCTTGACTCAGCCCTTCCATTTAACCTCCATAACCCATAATTAAAAGCCTTTCTTCCTCCCTTTTACATAACTAAGTGGGTGTAACCCAATAAACTAAAAAAATAGCTACTTAGCCAAATTCGAAACCCAGTATATCAATCAATAAACAGAACCTATTATACCTTTTCACAAACAGACCGATAAATTAGACAGTTTAAGAAATACGAACCAATTTAAAAGTGATAGCAGAATTAAAACCTGTCCAAAGTGACATCCTAACCTATAATTACCTACCTGCATTCATATTCGGCACTCCAAAAGGCGTGGCACCCTGAAACATGGGTCCAGGACCTCCGAAGGGATTCACAAGTCCCTGATGAGACCAATTTGGATGCGCCGCTTGATAAACAGCGGCGGCCAGAGCCGAGAAAGGTGTTGGTCTAATTGGACCTTGACTAAGAATTGATTCTTTCGAGAAATCTCTTTCTCTTTCTTTGTGGTGAAGGTAGTCATTGTCTTTCGACGGACTGCCGTCTGATATTTGGTCTGAGTTTAAGTCTTCTACGTCAACTATAGAATCCTCTTGATTGGAATCATATTCTTCATCTGAAGAATGGTGAACTGGGCTTGATGATGGTATAGTGGAGGAATTATGGGAAGTTGGCGACGCGGATTTAGCCGGCCTGGTATCGGCTAGTAATGAAGCTACACTAAAGCTAATGTGTCCGTTTTTGCTAGCCGTTATTTGTTGTTGAGCATTAGTACTATTTTTATCACTAATATTTTGCATAGTTTCTCCGTTTTTAGTGTCTAAATTTTCTAGGTTTTGGATAGTCATAATTTGAGCACTTTCAGACGGGTTTTTAAGCATATGTCAACTGTAACAAATGAATATCACTAATAAGCGCACAATCACGTATTCATTTTCACTTAATTAATTTTTAATATCATTAGTTCCGACTACAACATTAAGGTGCCAAAGCTAAACTGACCAAACGACTGACTGTAGTAAAGTTCGCGGCACCTCGCGGGAGGCGGGGCTTCGACGGGGCGGACCTCGAAACCCCTCCCACAGTTTAAGCACATTACACAAATCAGCCAATAGGCTTAGGTTGTCCCTAACTACTTTACAGTTTACCAGTGCAACTTTCGAGCTGTCATTCTGCCATGCCATCAATTACAAGCAGTATTTAGCTCGTTTGCTGTTGTTACCTTTATTTTGTTTTCTAGATTTTTGTTATTATTATAACTGCAGCTTTAAGAGCTTACACTTGTTTATGGTCGTTTAAAAACAGCCTCTCAAATTGTTATAACTTAATTATAAAGACGAAAGATGGTCTTCATTATTTCGCATTATTGGGCCTGCTAATATTTTACTGCTACTTTTATTTGTGGAGAGGAACTGTTTTTAATTCTTTTATTTTTGAGCGAACTTCTGACAACAGCTGCATTTAATTGGTTTAATTACTCGTCTCGCGGTTTTTACAGCATTGTTTTAAATCATCTCCTTATTAGTGATGCATTAGCCATTCGTTTATTAATTAATGTTGTAATTGTAATTGCACGTTGTTCAAGCGTCATTAATTGTCTGGTTTTTTAATTTTATAGCTATGGATAACTACTAATCAGTTATTAAATAAAACTTTTTTTATTAGAACAAAAAATTAAGTTGCGTCGGAGCGTAAATGAACCAATGAAATCGTGTTCTTATCAAGAAAAATAAAAAGCACCAAATCATGAGACGCTATCACTTATATTACTATTAGTCCCTCTCCTAACAAGAAAATCGTGCAATGTACCCAAAATCTGGAGTATGGACATTACCAAGCATTCTCAAAATCGGATCACGATTGTAAGTCCGCCATCTTGGATTATTTATCAACCTGATAGGCTCCGTGTATCTCTGCTATGTTGGTTTCGACTTTTATGATCTTTTTTTATTTCGATTTTGAATGAAAAACGACTGTAAGCATTGTTAAGAAAAATAAAGAATAAATTATACATGAAAGCAATTCAAAGTTATCAATGTTTCAACTATAATTTGTTTTTTCGAACAAGCTATTTACTTTATTAAGTAATACGAAGGATTTGGTAAATTAATTTTCAAAAATACTATAAAAAATGAAAAACGCGCACCTTGACTAAAGCGCCAATAGCTTCCTCAGATATTTAACTTCAGAAAATGTTATTTTATAGATAACCCAACCAGCAAATTTGTTTTATAACTTAAATATTATACGATTATTTTATTTTATTGTTATTTTATTAATGCTTCTAAAATGCTAATTGATTATATTAGAGTTGCAGAAAACACTACCTGGTTGCCTGCAACTGAACTGTTTTATGAATTTATTATCAAAACGTTTTTACAGCAAAATTATAAAATATATTTTAAAGCAGTTATAAGATATTAAGACATTATTTTGAAAATGTTTCCGTGACTAAGCTATAAACCATTTCAACTTATAAAACTAAATAATTTTATAGCACTTTTTTAGTAACGTTCGGCAGTATTTTCAGCACCGATATAAATATATTTTAAAATTGTTTTATAATTGTTTCCTATTATAAAACAGTTATATTAAGGTACTATTTGGGACAGTTTTGCTATTGAAAGTAAATTGTTGTTCCACAGTCCGCTATATAATTACACAGGCCCACAAAAAAAAAAGTTATTTGAACTGGACCTTTGAATATACTTTTCTTAGTATTTTTTCCTGCTGATTACGAATATGAAGTCAGAATGGGGGGTTCATGCACATATTACAGAGAAAAACCCGAAAAACCTTCAGAAAATGCGTTTTTTATGGTTTATTGGGTGGTAAAATATGCATGTGGCGTGTTCGGCTAGGCTGCATGTATTTTTCTTATGTTTTTTTGCTCCACTGACCTCGAATCTATTGTTAGAACCCAGGGCTAATTGTCAAAATGTTGAGAAAAATAAAAAACAGTAAAAAATCGCGTTTTTCACGGATATTATGTTTTTTTATTGATATCACGTTTTTTTCATGAATACATAGCGTGTTACGATGGCCTGCGTACACCTTTTTTGAGTAATTTTTCCCGCTGATCACAAATGTTGAGTCAAATTTGAAGGTCAGTGATGAAAACACTGAGAAAAATAAAAAAAACTGTCAAAAATCGGGTTTTTTCCTGGATGTCGCATTTTTTCATGAACACATAGCGTATTCCAATGGTCTGCATATACCTTTATCGATTATTTTTTCCGATGATCATGAATCTGGAGTCAAATTTTGGGGTCAGTTATGAAAACACTGAGAAAAATCAAAAAAACTGTCAAAAATCGGGTTTTTTCATGGATGTCGCGTTTTTTCATGAACGCATAGCGAGTTCCAATGGCCTGCATATACCTTTATCGAGTAATTTTTTCCGCTGATAACGAATCTGGAGTCAAATTTTGGGGTCAGTGATGAAAACACTGAAGAAAATCATTATGTATTTCAATTTTATATGGGTTTTCGTTTTCGAACGCGCTTATCCTCAAACGATCTGTATAAGGGGTTTCTTCGTCATTTCGTTCCTTTTGGTTTCGCTTCTCTTTGTAGCATCCAGCAGTAAACTGCTAACATGTTGAAATTCCATTTACCCTGAAATCAACGTTCAAAGTCTTTTAAATCTTGGTCGAATCTTTCTCCCTGCTCTTCGCTGAAGTCGCCATTATTTTCTGGAAACTCATCCAGGTGTGAATCGAGAAAGTGCAATTTCAAACTCATCGTACAACCTAACTTCTTAATTTTTTATCATTTTTGATACAATGTTTCTGTAGTCTGGATCTTTGGTATTACCGAGAAATTTTGTGGACACGCCTTTAAAATTTAACCATGCCGCCTTTTCTACTTCATTCATAGAATCAATGAATTCTTGGTCACTAAATAAAGTTCGAATCTCAGGCCCAGCGAAGATACCCAGCGGGAAAAATTACTCAAAAAAGGTGTAAGCAGGCCATCGTAACACGCTATGTATTCATGAAAAAAACGTGATATCAATAAAAAAACATAGTATCCGTGAAAAACGCGATTTTATTCGGTTTTTTTTATTTTCCTCAACATTTTGACAATTAGCCCTGGGTTCTAACAATAGATTCGAATCTATTGCCCCACTGATCTCAGGGTCAGTGAGGCAAGAAACATAAGAAAAATACATGCAGCCTAGCCGAATACGCCACATGCATATTTTACCCCCCAAAAAACCATAGAAAACGCATTTTTTGACAGTTTTTCGGGTTTTTCTCTGTAATATGAGCATTCACCCCCAATTCTGACTTCAGATTCGTAATCAGCGGGAAGAAATTCTAAAGAGAAGTATATTCAGAGGTCCAGTTCAAATAACTTTTTTTTCTGTGGGCCTGTGTTATTATATACCGTTGCAATCTACTGCAATATGGCAATGGCAATAAAGTAGTTAAAAAATAAAATTTCATTAAAAAGTTTTTTTGAGCGGAGACACAAATTTTATGTAAAAAAAGTTTTAGCCAATTTAACCAAATATTTTTTCACTTGTTGTTTATTTTTAGGACCGGCGCCTTCGCCATAACTTCTTAAACTTTATATTTTTTTTCTACACTATTTTTATTAAAACAAAAAAAAATCTTATTACTACAAAATATTCTAAAGAACTATAAAGTAAGCATCACAATATAAAACGTATGAAAAAATATAATGAATTCGGAAATATTTTAACTTGACCGCCTGTACATTTCTTGAGCCGTATCTCGGAAACTAGACGTGGGATCTAGTGGGGCCCATGGGAACTCACGAAATCGAAATCTACAATAGTTACCAATTTTAGTAGCTTAAACTGAATTAAGAAGAAACCCCCAAGCTATTTTTAACCTCTTGTTAGTAATTCAAAAGTTACTAATGTTGATAAATAGTAAATTAAAAACATATTAAACTAATAGTATACCAGCGCCAAGCATGAATTAAAAGATGCGCATATTTATTAAAAAGGGAAAGTTTTCCCAATTTTAGTAGCTTAAACGTACTTAAGATGAAGAAAGTATAAGTTATTTTTAATCTCTAATTACTACTTTTCAACTGCAAATGTAAATAATAATTATAGACTTTTCTATAACCTGTCAACAAACAAGACTAATAGATCAACCCAAGCTTTCTATGTAGTACATAGCTTACTAACTAATATAACCTAACCTAATCTAGCTGTCATTCATATATTTATTTTTTCATTTAATTAAGGGAGTGAAATTTTCTTACCGTATACCCACGTGCTTTAATTAATTACCGGACATTTTTCAAGTACTACGGAGATTACTAGTGAAAATTTTCATAAAATGAGAAAGGGTGTTGAAATGAAAACTGAACACGCAATTTAACGATGATAGTTACAATAAATTATAATTTTTATCAAAATGTTTGTGATTCTGGCCACAGTTATTTTTCCTCACTTATAACAAAAATACAGAATAAACCTTTTTTGAAAAAAAAAATTGTTATATTGGCTCATTTAAGATACGGCCCTGTCACAAGTCCGTCACCTCCAAGACACATTATCTTATAGATGTTTTGTAGGAATCGCCTACAGTTTAATTATTGTAAAATGTTATTAACACAAAAGTATTTTATAGAGAGAAACCATTTCTTGAGATCAGCGTTCGAGGTCGTAAATGTGACAAGACATAAAAAGTTTAAAAATCACATTTTTATTAATATTTATGACAGTTAATATGTGCTAATTATAAAGTTATAATGATTAAAACAAATTGGCGTTAAATTTCATTACAAAAAAAATTTTAAATGTGAAATCAATTTTTATAAAATTCCAAAAATTATTAGAAACCTTCAGTAAACATGAGGGGCACTTAAAACTCATCAAAAACACATGGCATAATTCACAGTAAAATTTCCTTCGCATCAAACCTTGCAGGCTGTGTGGGCCACCATGTCTCTAAACTAGTTATTAAGTAAGTTCTTATCCACTATCCAGCAAAAAGGATAAGATAGAGCGGAAGGCTCGCGTACACATGCCATCTGTCGAGTTTTAGGCAGCAACAACATATTTACAGGCATCGGCATCAATGAAAGAGATTGTTGTCTATACTATTGACCTTGCTGTTGGTCTATAATCAACAGGTGCGTTTTTTTGCTACAATTCTGACACCGGAATATCAAATCTTGTCGTTTTTTGCTCGCCATTCTGATTCCATATACATGAATGTCGATGCCATTATTCGTTATTTAAGAATCCTAAGAAATTTGTCGCCTCCCACCTAGGAATTTCAGTTTTGTCGTTTTATTGGTAAATATCATTCTGGTAATTCTAACTCTACCGGTCGTGGACAAAAAAACGCACCTAACCTTACAATCATGCAATGCAATGGTAATGGTGATCATAATAAATGTGGCATGTAGAAAAAGCAAATGAGTATTATATGTGTAAAAAATTATAGTTTTGATTATAGTTATAAAGTATATAATGGTTGTGGCCTGCAATTTTTCAAACTGTCGTAGAAGAAACGATAAATATAAAGGGCATGGGTTTTTTATGGTCCCTAAGGAACTCGAAATGTGAGTAAGATCCCAGATGCCAGTTTGATTTGAAATTGTTCTGAAAATATGCTACCAGCTTGGTACCCTCCGCCTTACGAAGATCTTTATCATGTACTTAGCATACAAATCTTGCAAATTGCTAGCACTTAGGGCGAGTTGTACCAACTAAGTTCAAACCAAATTCAGCTTGAGATGTTATATCCCATATTTCGTATGGGTCCCACGCGCCACAAACGAGAAAAAAAAATTGAAATATCACCAGCCGCCACTGCATGATCATACCTTGATCATCAGTATATAAAAAGAATATAATTTTCTTGTTTTTGATATTGATATTGTTAGATGAAAGCAGTTGATAAGATGTCTCGTAAGAGTCATTTTTTGTTGATATAATGGTATGATCAGACTTGGATCGATAGTATATGGAAAGAATGAATGGTTTCATTGAAAGTTATCTGCTGAATTAGTACACAAAATAATATTTTTCGATAATTTGTAATGGTTGTATTTTGAGCTACCACCAATTAGTGATTTTTGTTTTACCCATTAATTTATTTTTAGTATACGATATACGATTTTTTTTTATTGGAGCTGACATGTTTATATTTGTTATTTTTTCTGTCAGTTTTGTGTCCGTTTTATTTATTAATTTTGTATGATTAATTTTTTTCAATTGCACACGTTGAATTCATTACGGCTAGAATTTTTATTTTCTGTTCAATACAACACTGTAGCATAACTATTGATCAGTGTTATACAAATTTCTAGTTATAAGTTATTATACAGTGTCATTTGTAGAATATTTTATAAATTATTTATACTATTTAAATTCACTTATTACTAGTAATGTTTGTTTTGTTAGTGCAGTGGCTATTTCTTAAAATAAAGTAATTTTTTTCACATTTATCGCTTCTTTTTTCCACGTTTATCGCTTTTTTCCTTAATTTTTAAGAAATCCAGTGGCACGAGTGCGGTGCCTCGAGAGTTTAAATTTCCCGGTAATGGCGGTAGTGGGCAGTGGGGGATTTAGTTACGCATCTGACCTGCAGAGGGCGCCGGCTCGGTACTTCCGAATTTAAATTTCCCGCTAAAAATTGAAGGCTGAAAGTTCCTTTACGAGCTCGACCCGCGCAGGGTGCATGGATTGAAGATCTTGAGTTTCAGTTTCCCGCTATGTGTGGTAGTGGGGGGATTTCATGCTGCCTAGGACTCGCCCAGGTGGCGCAGGAAAACCTTGTACGGAAAAATACATTGTGGCCATATGGAACCTTCCACTCTATCCTATCCTTTTTGCTATCCAGTAAAATCACTAAAACATTGGCAAATGTAGAGATCAACATATTATATATATGTAAGTATATGTATGCGACTTTTCGAATGCATTTAAGAAATCGTTCTATTTTATCGGTGTTTTATAGTAATAATAACAAACAGTGAAGTATATGCTTTTTAACGCAATTAAATGATGCTTCAATGAAACTGTTTGATAGTTGCGGTACCGAATTTTCTTAGAGCCTGCGGAAATGTTTATACAGTTATTTTGTAATGGTTGCGATAGGCTTTACAAAATATCAACAGTCACTGAATTATTTTATAAAATGGTGCCAATTTTACATTTATAACTGTCGTAATAACGTTTGTCTGAAGTCGATCGGAAAAGTCTACCTTTTCGGCGCGATTTCAGATCGAAAAATGCACAATTCCACTATTTTAGTCCGTTGCTAAGCAGGGCCGAGCCCAAGAGGGGGGCAGGGGGGAGCGTCCCCCCCACCATCACATACAAATATATAATTTGAATTTTACACTCTAACTCCCACAATCGCAAAATTAACACAATAATTATTAAGCGATTGGCAACCTTATAAATATTTTATTTTATCAGTGGCGTGTTTTTCATGGAAGCTAGGGAAGCACAACCTCCCTTACATGACACGGAATCCCTATTTTTAATATTAAATTTTACATAAATTAATTTACTAGAAATACTAGAACTAGCAATGATTTTTAAATAGAATCTGTATGATCCAACTGATCTAATATAATATTGCCAGGTGTACATACCTATTTTTCGTTTGTTCCATTGTTCCGTAATTTTGTTTGGTAATGTTTGGATATTGTGATATTAAACGATAAAGTTTAACTTGGTATTTAAGGAACTTTTTCCTGTTTCCAGCTATTCGTTTTCTTTACTTTATTTAGGCTAAAGATTTTTTTATTTTTAATGTGATCAAAGACCTATTTTTGTTTAACAGTTCCTATTTTTTAATTTTATTAAACCAAGGATTTTTTCATTTTTTTTTTTGAGTAGTGTTAGGTTCAGGTACATAATGATCCAACAAAGATTAAAAAGGCCATTTTTCAAACGATACAAATGTTTGTCAAAAACCAAAAAAGCCATTCGATATATTTTTTCCGCAGAAACCAAAAACTATCATAAATGACAACAAATAAATTGAAAAGAGTTGTGACACAAAAACAGCATATTTTATTTTATATTCGTTTGTTTATTATAACTTTTGGATTCGACGAAAAAATCAAATGGTTAATTTTTTTTTTTTTTTTTTTCCTTATGGGTTGCGGTGCGGAGCCCGCCGTACTGAAGCTTAAGATTATTGTACCCCATAGTCTCGTTATCCCATTAATCCCGTTCCTCTCCAAAAGGAGAGTATACGGTCAATGGGAGCTCTGGCTATTTCTTCCGGGGTCACGGTTAGTCCCCCGAAGTATGAAAACCTCCCAGCCACCAAGGCTGGGCATTCACATAGTATGTGGTGAGGAGTTTCTTCATCCTCACCACACATCCTGCATTCTGGATTGTCCTTCACACCTATGTTGGTTAGGTGTCTGTTCAGTGTGCAGTGTCCTGTTAGAATTCCCACTGCACACTTCAGCTGTTTTCTGCTCAGCTTTAGCAATTCGTTAGTCTTTGTCTTGGATGGCCCGCCGGTGATGAACATACGTGACTGTCTCATCCCCGGAGCGCCAGTCCAATACAAGATATGTTGCTGACTCAATAGTTCCTTTACCATTCCTCTTGCGGTATTGTATGATATCCCGCAGGATGGCTCCGGTCCCATCAAGGCTGTTTTTGCACCTTCTTTGGCCAGCTTATCTGCTTTTTCGTTGCCTTCATTGCCCTGGTGTCCTCGCGTCCACTCCAGTTGTATACTGTTGTGTTCCGCCAGTTTCGCCAGGGATTCAAGGCAGTCTTTTACCGTTTTGGAACGTATCTCTACTGCATTCAGAGCTTTGATAGCTGCTTGACTGTCAGTGATGATGCGGATTCTTTTGTCAGTATATGACCTCCGGATCATTTCTTGTGCACAGATTTCTATGGCTGTGACTTCTGCTTGGAACACCGTTGCGGTACTGCCCAGGTTCAGACTGATGTCTGTCCCTGGTTGGTCCCCCGTAACACCTGCTCCAGTACTTCTTGACGTTTTCGATCCGTCAGTATACCATATGGTATCATTTGGATGTCTTCGCAGTTGCCTTGTTCCTTCCTCTTCCCTATCGGGTATGTATACCCTGAAGGTCTTTGTGAAGTTGTGGCTTGTGCTGATTCTATCTGACTGCATATCTAGTAGTCGATTTTTTCTTATTTGTTGGAATATTTCGGTGTGGTATCCTATTCTTGGAATGGTCCCAAATGATTAATTTAGTTTTTGTTATAAACGTTTCTATCGCCGGAAAAATGGCCTTGTTCCGTCTTGGTTAGAACACCCTGTACATTGTACATAGTGACTTGAATTTGAATAATTCGATTTAATTTTTTTAGTTTTAGTAGCTTTTCCCATAGAAAGTTTTTCTTCTATTGAAATGATGCAATGTAAAGGTATGAGTTGTTTTTTTTTCATCTTCTCCCCCCCCCCCCCCCCCCCCAAAGTAGTAAGCTTCGGTACGGCCCTGTTGCTAAGAAACTATCAGGGAGCAGAGGACGTGAATGTTTTATCTTGTTTCATTTCCTTCATTTTCCTTCTTTCCTTCTTTTTCCTTTCTCCCGAAATGAGCATTCTCTCGACTGGAGAATGGGGGTCCAGAAAACAGAACGGGAAAGATCCGTTGCCTAGGCCGGGAAAGTAACATTCCCGTATGGTTTTTTATGTATATTTTAGACAGTAAATAAATACACGCAGACAAACCAACTCACATTAAAATTGCATTTATTAGTAAGCAGTTAGATTATAATGAAGAAATGTTATGCATTAATCCAAATTCCTTAATTTATAATAATATTGATTGTGATTTCAGAAAAATAGTATGTGTACTTCGGTGTGAAAGCACATTCCCGGACTTCGATGCTTATTGGCATCGTCGTCCGGAAATGTATAGCTTTCACACCTAAATACACAATATACTATTTTAAAGTGATTCTGAGAATAATATTGTTTTATAAAATTTCTGCAGCTTTTATGAAATACCAAATTGCTAGTTGGGAGGTAATCACGTAAAAACATGCATATAGAATTTTTCATTAAAATTAATTTGCAAAATAGCTGCACTTTTAAAAACAGTCAAATAAAAGCTAATTTTTTCCTATTAACAGCTTCTTTATTTCTCGTATTAGAAATCATTAAGAATAAAGGAAACTTTTGAAATTACGGTTTTCAATAAACCTATAAATATTTTCTCTAATCTAATAATATTTTGGGTAGCCAAATCATATTAATATTTTAAATTGTTAGTTTATTTTAAAATGAAAATATAAATAAAAAATATCACATTTATGTAATACTATTTAGATTGTGTCATAACCGCGTATAGCTTTTTATTTTTTGCAGTCGACCACGCCCAACTGCAACTCTTAGTCGTTTTTGGACGATTAATAAAAAACCTTGGGCTCTAGAATTATAACAAAATATTCAATACTTAAGATCAACGTGTTATGAAATGCATATTTGTACTTTTTTTTTTAATTGCTCGGTTATAATGTAGAAGAACTTACCATGCGTCTGAGTGACGCGACACCAATTTATTTATTAAGGGCGCCAGTCGCGTTCTCCCCTGTTCTTCCACTCCCAGGATTGTTCGAGATAAGATACAACTCGATAGAACAAGTAATAGGCCCAGGCTGCACTGCCGTAGACGCTCTCTCTTTAATAAAAATTGGTCTTTCTCCCTGACGGAATTTTCCTTATTTACCTAATGGTAATGGATTTTATGCCTAAAGATTTATGAGATGTTTTCATAAAAAAATTCCTCTCGAGCTTCCGTAATATGACCGGTGTTATTGAGATTTCAAACTAGTGACGCCCAATTTATTCAATTCTGGTCTTTTAAACGGAAACCCTCGAGGGATGAGACTTACAAGTCATATAATAAAATACAAAAGTTCAAGAATACCATTTATTAATTAGGTTTAAAATAATTATGCGTTATCCTATCTAATAAATTATATAATTAAAGAGAATCACCTCCCCAAATAAGTCAAGGTCGATCACCTCTTTAAGAGAGTTTTTAGATGTTACCATACAAATGAGAATGTGCGCTAACAATCGATTTGGTAGAAAAATTCATACAACTTCTCCAAAATTTAATGCAAGCATTTGGGTTTTTATTGTGGCTGACCTGAAATAATATAAAAATATTTTCTTGAAAAATTTTGGTTCGCTTGTAATTATCTTCAAAGTTCTTATTCGTGATTATATCATTCACAAGAACGGAGTTCAAAAGTACGTTCAACTAATATATGAGTTTACGATTTTCCATCAGTCTCACGACGTACTAGTCCTCATGCAGGTTCAATATAGGGAATGTGATATTATACTTTTATTTTTGGTACATTTTTCCACGACCACAATATACTGTCACTCCCATGGCCTGGACAAAAACATATTTTCCTAAGTGAAAATTCGATTTCAATTTTTATCTGGTTGTGCCTTACGTCTTAACGAGCGTAATAAGTCTTTTTGTGCTAGTTTGTGGCTCTGATGCCTTCCAAACTTGTACGTTGTGTTAAAAAATGCCTTTCAATGAATTTTGACCTGTTTGATTAAATCAAATAGGTGTGATATCTAATTATCAATACATTGGCGTCGATCAGGATAATTAGGCATTCAAGATCTAACTCTTCATGGTAAACAAAACAAAGTTCTTATAGTAGCGCAACAGAACAAGGGCATTCAACACCCAAATTTTATTTATTTATTCTAGATGCCAAGAACTCGAAATAGTCTAACAATAGAAATATTCACGACTACCGAGAGGGGTACGTTGAGTAAAAAATTACGTGGTCTCGACTTTTATGTAGCCCATAAACCTCCTTTAACATTATGAAAACATATTTTAGAAAGATTAAAAATTGTAACAAAAATTTTTATTTTAAAGAATTACTAAAAAATGCCGTTCACGAGGATTAAAATATACATGGGTATTAGCAAATATAAAGCAAACTGTAGCTTCTGTTTAAAACTAAAGCTCGCCCAGAGCTGTTGAAAGTACCCAATGAAAGTACTTGAAGTACCAAATACCAAGTACCTGACAAAGTACTTGCTGCTCCAATTCCCAAGTACTATGATCTGAAGCAAAGTAATTCAAATACCAAATACTTGTCGAAAGTACTTCAAGTAAATCGCAAGTACCGTATTTCAAATATTTCAGATTATTTGAAGTACTTCACTAGGTACTTCAAATCTCAAAGTAATTCAATTACTCTAAAGTATTTCAAATACTCGAGTATTTCAAGTACTTTAACACATTTCAAATGCTCCACAGTTCTTCCAATACCCATAAAAATTTTTATTTATTAAGTTTTTCTCTTAATAATTTGTTATTATTATTATTTATTAACAGCTTTCTTTAACTCAGCATCATTCAAAAACAATAGAAAAAATAATTTAATATTATATAAATATAAAAACCAACAAAAATAAATATTGCTGCGGTTGATTTCCCTTCAAATATCAGGAAAGTAATAAAGAAAATCAACTTATACACTATCGGAAAATGTTCGCTTTGGTATGGGCAATAAGAGCAAGCGAGAATAAAGCAACTATTCTATTCTTTTTTATCATATAACACATCCTACAATCGTGCCACCTGCTTTCCCCACCGCATGTGCGTGGGCAGCCTGTCTGTGGAATTTCAATTTGTTTCCGCCTTGATTCGTGTCACTATTTGCCCCTCTGCTAGAGCTCTGGTAGACGCCTTTATTGTGGGCGGTCGGTTAAGTCGTTGAAACTATGCAACATCTAAGCCAGGACTTTCCGATACTGTATATAAAACATAGTAATAATTTTAGGTAAGTACAAGTACACATAATAAAATTGAGATCTATCTATTTCCATTACCTTTCAATAGCACCAAATTTTCGAAATTTCCATTAGTTAATGCATTTCTTCTAGGAGCATTTATAATTTCAGTAAATGAAAAGAGTCTTTCTACAGCTGATGATGCAAGGCATGTATTAAACCGATAAAAAACTGTTTTTACTGAGAAGCAAGTTAGGTGTCAGAGTTATTTAAGTATTGAAAAATTTTTAATTCAATTCTTTTTTTTTCACTGGCTTTTATACAGTGTGTTTCACTTGAAATGGTAACAGCCCAATAACTTTTCATTTTTTTCCGATTTGAATCAAATTTTACTTAAGTATGGAACCAATTAGGATCTACTTATGACCAGAAAAGCATTCGCCTCCTACAATTGCAAAGCCACCTGCAGTACCAATATATGCGGGGAAAATAAAAAAATCATATTAGGCATATTTTTATCGGAAAATTTTGTTAATGAAACTTGTTCAGAATTGTCCAAAAACCGTAAGTCCAAAATGTAATCAAAATTAAAAAATGTATAAATTTTGATTAAAATAATGTCCAATATATATTTACACCATTTGAAAAGCCATAAAAAAAAGCTTTTTAATTATATACATGGTATTTATCTTAAAAAAAATTTGTCTAATTTACTATAAATTTACAATTTATCAAATTATCCATGGAAAACAAAAGTATGTAAATTAAAATAAACAATATGTTAGTTCTGTCAAGATACATGTTAGTATCTAATTTCACTTTATTTTAAATAAAATGGAGAATTTCAATAATTGATATATATTTTTTCTACTCCCTTATGTAAATTTACTGTTTTCTGTACAGTCTTTAGAATGGATAAGTAGGCAATTCCAGGTAACTGAACGGATATATTTCATATCAGTTCTAGGATGGATATGAAATGAAACGGACCAATCACAGTTCGTGTATTAAGTACATATGCAACTATTCATTTTAAAATCAAATTAGTGCGTAAGCTGTCAAAGTAACTGTCAGTGTGTATTTGTGTAATATATTAATGTTTAATAAATATTGTAGTTTTTTAAGCTGGTCGTAGAAAAAGTATGCTGTACATACAACTCGAATGGATTATGCATATCGCACTCAAACTTCTTTATCTTGCGATATGGATATCAAATCCACTCTTGTTGCACAAACTACTATTTCGGACTACCATGACTTAATGTAAGAAAATATAAAACTTATAATATCTACTACAGTTTTTAAGAAAAATTCCATACGTCATACATCATTGAAAAAGGTTTTTCTATGGCCTTTCTAATGGTGTAAAAATATATGGGGTATTCCATTAAAAAAAAACCAAAGTAAAGCTCGTATCTCAGAAATTTGACTTTTAATTGTTTTTCTGAAATGATTTTTGGAAAATAAACGTGATTTCTCATAACTTTTATTTTTAAACGTTTTTACGTAACTCCAAAAATAACGAAGTTAAATGAGGTTCTAACGTTCGCGTGACCAGTTGACTATAATAAGGAACTTTAGTCTAGTTAAAATAAAAAACACATTCTTAAATAAATTAATGTTCTGATACTTAGTACATACTAATAATAATATTTTTTTGTTTTTATGTGCCTTTGCTATTTTTCAAAAAGTTTGCCGTCGTTGGATTTTGCCGCCCTGGGCTATAGCCTCTATAGCCAACCCCCTAAATCCCCTACTGCCCACATAATGTTAACACTGATTACTGAATAAAAACAGCTATGCAGTAACAATTTTTTAGTGAAATTTGTTTTTTAAAATATCTAAAACATGGAACTACAAGGACTTCAAATACTTTTAATTAATTGAAATATCAAAAAACATATTTCAAATACTATAAATTGTTAAGTCTAGTACTTCAAATACCGGGACAGTACTTGAAATACCGGAGAGTATTTGAAATACCAAGCAAAGTAATTCAAATACCAGTATTTCTGAAAACCAAATCCCAAATCCAAATACTCGAAGCAAAGTATTTCAAATACCAAGTACCAAATACTGGGAATCGAAAGGATTTGAAGCAAAGTACTTCAAATACTGAAAGTATTTGAAATACTTTTTTCAATTACTTTTATTTGAAGTACTCCAGCTCTGAGCTCGCCCCTGCGAATTTCTTCTTTAATTCTTTTACATTGATATGAAGCAACCTATTTTTGTGTCATGTGCAAAAATTTCATCTCGGAAATAGTTGACATTATGAATTCATCAAGCAGTAATATTTTTTAAGGAATTCTAAGACTTTCTTCTGTCTGTTGCCTACACAGGATAACCATCTAAAGACAGTTATTGTATTTGATTTGTAAATGACTTTTTACAAACTCAATATAGTTCGTGTAAATGGAAGAAAAGTTTCCTATTCACATGCCTCCACACAGTAAATATCCACCATCAGTAAAATAAACACTAGCTGCGAAAATAGTATCATCTGCAACTGGGAATGCAAAGACTGTGGAAGAGGCTGATTTGCTCCATACCGATAGTAAGTGCTTATATTAAATTAGAAAAAGTCGTCTGTTCCCTCGTCTACTCAACTGAAGCTATCCACTTTACAAAAAAAAAAAGTGAACATAATTTATCGAATATTTAACAGGTTTTAAATTTCATAATTACTACTTTTTACTTTCGCTTCGCATTCGAGCAATCCTTATGGAGATATCCCTGTAGTCATTTTATGAAGCCTTTTTCAGTTTTCAAGAATTATGTCAAAAATTGGTCATTCGGCGTAAATGACACATTGACCAATCACCATCCTGTGCCTCTGTCCAAAGCTCTTGTCACCGAATGAAGATAACTCTTAGTGATGTTAAAAACCGTCTTTTCAAATAATTATATCTTTCTTAAAAAATATCAGTTTTGAGGGTACTTTCAAAATGAACATAGACGTTTTATACTCAGTTTTTAGTGCAGCTTCGAAAAAATCTTTCAGTTTTAGCAGATTCCAAAAAAATTTCACTGCGGGTGACATACTTCTAGAAAAGATTAATTTTTATGGTATTCGAAATTTGCCATTGAACATTTTCTATTCCTATCTTAACAATAGACTTCAGTGTGTTTCTAGAGATAATTTAAATTCAGAACTTCTTCCGGTTAAACAAGGCTCTGTTTTGGGGCCCCTACTCTTTATATTATACGTCAGTGACTTTTTTTCACTGTCACCAAAAAAATGCATCACTTATGCTGACGATACATCTATTATTTATTTTAATTGGAATATTCCTGACCTAAGTGAGGATAGCTTTAGTTCTGTCAAACAAGCTGATGCTTGGTTTTCTTCGAATAATCTTAAATTAAACGAAGAAAATAACCCAACAAATCGTTTTCTGAACAAATAATTCACTAATCAAGGGTAACAGTGGTAAAATTCTTGGCGTTGTTTTAGATGACACTTTTAACTGGTCCAATCCTTGTGAAGCAACTGTCACACAAATTATCAAGTTCGACATTCATGCTAGGTGGGCTAAAAAACCAATTCCTTTCTAGAACCTTAATATTAACAAATTTTTATTGCACAATTTATAAAACTCTCTCATTATAGTAATAACCATAATTTGCAGCTGCTGTTACTACCATCGACGTATCATCGGCAAACATCGTTACCGTTGTTTGGGGTATATTTTTGGGCAGGTCGTTTATAAACAGCAAAAAAATGAAGGGCCCCAAGACTGAGCCCTGGGGAACTCCCATATTGACGTCAAACTCTTCGGATATTACATCGTCAACTTTTACTTTAAGTTTTCTGTCCGTTAAAAAGGATTCGATCCACTCAAGTGTTGTGCCTCTGATGCCTAAGGAAAACATTTTTTCAATGACAAACGGTATACAAATTGTATCGAATGCTTTGGTTAGATCGAAAAATAGACCGATTACGTAATTATTTTTATCCAACTCATCATAGATTATTTGAAGAAATTGTATTGAGGCTGTTTCCACTGATCTTCCTTTTCTAACGCCGTGTTGCCTATCTGATAATAAGTTATTTGTTAATAAAAAGTTTAATTTAGTTCAAGAGTGGACTACAAATCTGAAAAAAAATATACTATATGTATTTGCTCTTTCTTTGAATGAAATCTTCGTCGCTTTGCCTGAAAACTTCGTTGAGAGAACTTTCGGCTGTGTGTTTTATGGGACATATCCCGTTGTAACATCCAACAGTAGTCTGCCATCATTGACATGCTCCATCTACCTTGGTATGGTCTTTCCATTTCCTTTATATCTTGGTGAAATCTCTCACCCTGTTCTTTGCTAACTGCTCCAAGATTCTCTGGAAAATTGCCCAAGTGCGAAAACAAGAAGTGCACTTTTAAACTCATATTGCACCCTAGCCTCTGAAAATGTTGCAATATATTTTTGACAATATTTTCAGTCTACGTCCTTACAGTTTGCAAGAAATTCTTAAATTACTTCCTTAAATGAGGTCCAAGCATTCTTTTCATCATTGGTCATAGTGTCTTCACAATCCTTGTCTTTACACAATGTTCTAATCTGATCAATGTTACATGAACGTGTATCGACAAGTTTCTGCGTCGACTCTGTTGTGTTGCTGAGATAACTGCTGTAAAACACCGTTGCCAGATCACATTTGTTAGTAATAAATTTAATCATAAAGAGCACGGGATAAAATAGGACGAAAAATTTCCCAATCGGTAACCTTTCAACTTTTTTTAAAAGTATACTTATGAAACAATACATTTTAGGCATAATACCGTGCTGTAAAAAGACTGGACGTGATGCAGCAAAAATAAGATAATTTTTGAGATCAGTGCCTCAAAATAAATCAAAAATAGCTGATGGCTCCTAAATATCAAAGTTATTGTAACTGCGTATGCATTCGTTACCACTGTTTAAAAACAGCTAATTTAAAGAAGAAACCAAGTATAAAATGCTACTATCTTCATTCATCTCACTTCAGTATTGATTCTGACGTTTTTGCAATCGTCTTTAATATGATCGTATTCCGTAACTCGTAACTATTATGTATCTTGATGTGTTGGAATTTTCTTGTTCGCCGTAAATGATGTCAACGTAGTTAATAATTGAAATATAGATAAATAAATTCTGTGCCATTCAACGTTTACGCCCATACCGTATAAATATGTAACAGAAACGTATACATCAGAGAGCGAAAAAATATAAAATTAACTTTTATATGAAATCCATTGCTGTCACAACATGCTGTGAGTGCATCCATTATTTGCAGTGGCGTACCATATACCGTCATACCATTATAAGCAGTGACTTGGTTTCTATTTTCGAAATAACTTTTAAGTAGTTTTGATGACCTTGCTTTTACACCATATATGTCCAATTTTCCTAATAATGTATTATGTCGAACACAGCTTTGAAAGGTCACAAAAAGTGCCGCCTGCCAAATTTTTATTTTCATATGCATCTGTGATGTATTTCAAGAGTAGACTTATAGCATCTGTCGTTGATTTCTTTGATCTGAAACAAACTGCCCACTGAAAAAGAGATCATTCGTTTCAAAATAATACATCAATCTTGTGTGTAGCAATTTTTCAAATATCTTTCCAAGAATGGATATAATTGATATGGGGCGGTAGTTAGACATATCATTTAACTCACCTTTCTTGAAAATTGGGACAACTTTGGAAATTTTTAAGCAGCTGGGAAAAATACCTTCCTTTATGCACTCGATAAATAGTTTAGTAAGAGGGACAATAAGTTTAGTCATGACGAATTTCATGATTATAATATTTATTTCATAATAATCTTTACTTGCTTTATTTTTTATTGAGCTTATTGCTTCACTCAATTCAGTCGTAGTAATTTCGTTAAACTCAAACTATATTATTTTTTGTTTCATGATTCAAGTGAGCTAACTGGGTCAATTATAATACTACCCTCACGTTTGCTATTTATTACCTTCCATATACCTTTTGATATATTATTATAGAATATATTTATCATTGGCGATCTTTTTAGTTTCTTTTATGTTACCTCTGTATAATTTGCGATGTTTTATATTGGCTGTTATTATCATCGTTAGGATTTTGAATATGCAGACCTCTTAACAGATTTAAAGTTTCGCGCATGCATCGTAGATCATTATGGTACCAGTCAATTTTATATTTGTTTTGCTCCATTGTTTTTGATTTTAAAGGAAACACTTTCTTTATTTCGTCAACAAGCATAGACAAAAACCTTTCGAACTTTATGTTTACATTATACAAAATTCCAGTCGATGCTTTGCAGGTTATTAAGTAACATATTTAGACCATTTTGTGTGATAAGTCTGTGGTGAATTTTTTGCGTCTTGTTGTTTTGCATCGGAAATGAAATTTCAACTGACACCGCTTTATGATCGGATAAATACGTTTCATTAACAGAGGCATTGATTTTTGTTTGGTCAATATTTGTTATTATGTTATCTAGGCAATTATTAATACGCGTAGAATATCGTAGAATCGTAGAATCGTAGAATATAGATTTCTTTGTCGTTTTTTGTTTCTATTGATCATCTACCTACTAAAGCTAACCTGTACTGATGTGGGTTTTGGTGAGTTTTAGTCCAAACACGGCGAGATCTTGATTTTTAAATAACCTGTATTACAATCTCTTCGGAAGATTAATGTGAATAAATAAATAAAAAAGTTATTGCACATATTTGATATAGAATAAAATGAATTGAAGTTGAATGACTAAATCCCAGACAATGCGCAGTGTCAATGTCACTAAAATGCATATTATATATTTAATCTGCATGTGAAAAATGTACACGGTACTCACGGTCATTGAAAGAAAATACAAGTGTAGAGCGCAACAAGTAACCAACTGTCACTACGAGTCCAAAGATGAAGTGCGTGGTTGCACCACAATTCAAAAATAACGCCTGCCCTGAAATAAAACATCCCAAGAAACTCCAATAAGTAATGCAAATACCCCGCTGGCTCCAAATACGACGAGAGTCTTTCTCCAAATATCTCAGATATAGCCCAACAAGTAAAATTTAAATGTTATACAACTATTTTGCTTTATTGCAATTTTATAAATTTAATAAAACAGCAATAAAACAAAATTGTTGTAGAAATGACACTTATAAGACAAATTTGTTTATTGGGAGGAGAGTCGTTTAAAAAAGAGGTGGCGAAGGTAGTGATTATGCTTCTTTATTACTTTATTTCTTGGATACTGCTAGTATATTTTGCGTACTACCTCTGTACCTAGAGTGCATACGTACATGCTGTTGCAGCTGAATGAAAAATAATAAGTTGACGTTTTATTGATAGGGTCGACATGGATCATTATAATCGCCAATAGAAAATAATATACACATTCTCTAATATGCCCTGCATTATTTCCATTTCAAGGTAAATATGTTCAAACTAACTCCTGGTCATTTTAAACAGCATGACGAACGCTTTTTTCATCAATAAATCTGTCTGAGTAAGGCCTCAAGTTACGTCACTCCATATTTTGGGTTGCTTCTAATATATATTCCATTTTATTTTGAACATAAATTGCACCCAAGTATTGTCTATTTATTTGCAATCCAGGTGTAATAAAGTCTTCCCATATTGAATTACTTAGCCTAAATTTTCCATGGTTAGAATTTTTCTTAACATTCTTCTAGTACTTCGCTAGGTTCACTGGTTCATGAAGTAACTTGATTTCCCAGATCATTTATATGCTTTGTCTTGGATTGTAATTCTTGCCCTCTTGTCGGATCTTGTTTCTTGTTGTTTACTCTGGAACCGTTTAAGATATTGACTTGAAATTTGGTATGCATAAATATTTTAATGAAATCTGGAAATAGATTATATTTTGATCTTATTCCGTTGAAGGGCGTTGAGGGTAAATTTTGATAAATCAAGCAAGTAAGGTCTCGAATTTTGTTTTGCTTTAGCCACCTCCATACCACCCCCATTATTAAAAGGGATGAAAAAAATAAAATTGTGATTTAATGCGTGTATAAGAACTAAGCCTTAGCACCAAGAAAAGCCTCAACAATTTTTTTTACTTCATCCACTCCCACTACAACCCCCCTATTACCACCCCCACTACCAATGTGGCAATTTGCTTTATGGGTTTTTGGGGTAGGCGACTTCAAATATAATATTATTAAATTATTATTTAATTAATTAATAATAATAATTAAATAATAATTTAATTAAATTAAATTAATTAAATAATAATTAATTAATTAATTATTTCCACCTAGTGAAGTGCAAATAAAGTATTAAAATTTTCTTCGTTGTTAGAGACTTAGATAGAAAATCTGGATGTGGTAGTAGTGATTCCTTGGGCAGCGGTTTTATCTGTATCAAAAGTTAACAAAATATTTTAAAAAATTCACTGCAAATATTTTTACGACATTGCATCAATGATTGTTGGTATTTGTCAACTAGTTGTCGGTTTGTTTTGATTTTCTAAGATTGATGCAGTTTCTAGCTGTCCCCAAGGAAATGTGAAGATCAACAAACTAAATAACGCCATTCGCCATTTTTGTACAGAGTTTCCTAGTTTTGTGCAAAGAAAGTTTTTCGTGAATACTTATTGGAGATATGGGAAAATAATGTGGATGAGAGAGTTTTCCCAAACACTCCACCAGATGTGGCGGAACAAGCAAATATTGTAACTTTAAATCTTTTCCCGAGGAAATCAAGGGATAAGTAATAAGGCAATATAGGAGATTAGTCTTGGCGCCAAGATAAAAGCGTGACAAATTATATGGAAAATATACTGTTACATCATTTGAAGTTCTCACGGTGTGGTCGATATTCTCAATATTGAAGGCCACTTTCCAGGTAAGAATGATATAGATATCGTCTAATACAAGAAAGTCATTACCTTTTTGAAAAGGATATCCTGGATTTTGTATCTACCTTGTATCTCACAAGGTAAAAATCCAGGATTTTGAAGAAGAATCGCATAGATAAAATCATCGAAAGTCTCAGATGAACAATGAAGGTAACTCAAACACATTTAAAACAATTGAATTGGGTTTTTTTTTTATACAAACTTACTATTTCAGTTTGCATATATTCCATGGAATATGTTGTAGAAACGAATTGTTAAAAACGACCGGTCACGACATCTAAAGTAAGGATCCTCACTGTAAAAGTTCCAGACAAATAACTTTACATTCAGTGACTATTCATTGTCAATAATGAGGATTTCCCGTCCCTTTACCACAAATATGTGGCCCTACGATCAACAAAAGCAACTACAGAAATGGAAAATGCACTTGTCTAGTAAACTAAAATCGCAAAAGTTTTGAAATTACCTACCTGATCCAAAACCTTTTACTGATCATTGTTTTCGGAGGTCCCCTGCCACTATTTTGTGGAAATCATCAGGAGTGGATTTAGTGAACTTTAAACACCACAGAGGATGGAGCTCCTCCAATGTGGCAGAAGGTTACATTGAAGGTTCAGTTAGCAAAATTACGAAAGCAAAAAAGATATTTACTGAAAGATATTGTCAGGAGCAATATACTGCCTCAAAAATAGTAGAACCAGGGCTTGTTCGTGGAGAAACATCAGAACTTCAGGTCATGTTTTCGTCAGAAGATGAAAATGTTGCTGTTGCTAATTTAAGTAATTTAAAATCTCTCTCAGGAATCACTATGAGCACGCTGACAAATTCTAGCTTAACTTTCAATTCCGCGACATTAAAAATTGAATACAAATTAAAATCCTGATATGTTTCGCTTTATGTTTAGAACAAATCGGAAAGAGCATATTGTATGTTAAGAGCTAAAAGTGCATTCTTGTCGCTTGAGCATGAAAAGCATGATTGATAGAAATATATATACAATCTTTTCGGCGAATGAGTATGCTAATAGACAATAATTGTATTATTTAATTTTGTTAATAACAAACAACTGATAATATCTTTTTTAAACTTTATATACTATATTTATTAATTAAAAGCGTTGCCCTAAACAAAGAAAGATCACTTACCAAAGCCACTGCGACTATGTGTACGTGCCGCAGGCTGTTTGGTGAGATGATCTACTGGTCCTACTATCGGTTGTGAGACCCATGGTAACCTATGCATCATGTGTATGGTGACCAAAAACTGAAGAAAAATTAACACAAGGAAAGTTGCAGAAGTTGTAACGCCTTGCCTGCTTAGGGATTACAGGAGCAATGTGCTCCTGTCCAGCAGCTATGGAGGCAATGCTAGATCTGCTTCCTCTACATCTGTATGTAAGGAAGAAGGCAGCACTTAGTGTCTTAAGGCTGTAGCAGATAATCTCTTTCAAACCAGGAGACCTGGTTGGTCACCTAAGGATTCTAGAAACAATTAAATTGGAATCCGTGACCAAACCCACTGACTCTATGCGAATTAAGCGGGACTTTGACTGCCCGTTTGATGTGCTAATCGAGAGCCGCCAGATGAGCAAAGTCGAAGTCCTGCAGTTGGAGAATACATCTGATACACAGATGAATCGAAGATGGCTGAAGAGGTTGGCGCGGGCGCAGCGGGGCCTAACTCGGACTATCCAGAGCCCTAGGCAAGACCCCATCCAAGTAGAAATCTATGCTATAGATCTATGTGCCCAGGAATGCATAAATAAAAGCATTCGAAGTTCAAAGATCTATATACTCTCAGACAGTCAGGCAGCGCTAAAAGCCTATATCTTTGAATCTAAAATTGCCTGGGAATGCCGATAATCCCTGAATCAACTGGCAAAAAACAACAAGGTTAGCTTGATATGGGTGCCAGGGTATGAGGTAATAGAAGGAAACGAATTAGCTGACGCTTTTGCAAAAAAAAAAGATGCTGAAGCCCCATTCTTTGGGTCCGAACCGTTTTGTGGCTTATCTAAGGGACACATAACGGAGGAGGTCCTAAAATGGGAAAAGGAACAGAAAGAGTCCTACTGGAGGAATACTCTGGGCCAAAGAAAAGCGAAACAGTTCATCACTTATTCGTCAAAGAATGCCACAAGACTTCTCGGACTCGAAAAGTCCGACTCAAGGCTAATGACGGGCCATTGCCCCTTAAGATACCATCTTAAGAACATGGGCAAAGCAGACAAATATATGAGCAGATACTGCGATTCTGCAATAGAAACTAGGGAACATATTCTTTGCGAATGCAAGATGCTAGTCCGCCTTAGGTTAAAGTACCTAGAAGAGGTGGAACTAACACCTGAAGATATAGGGAAATTAGCTCCCAGGAAAATCACAAGCTTTATAAAAAGCTTGGAAGTCCTAGGCAACAACTAATTGTAGGGTAAATCACAAAAAATCTTTTTAGGTCGAATGTGAAGTAGGGCTACAGGCATAGAATAAAAAGACCACACACCAGCAACTGTCAACTTTTGTTGTCAGTTACACTTTTTCTTTCCGATTGCTAATCAAAAAATTGTGACATTGAGTTATCAAAAAATATTGCAAAACGTCAGTGTCCATAGCTGTTGTAGAAGAAAATCTTTTTGTCTGTTTTCGCTGCGGCTCATCGCGACAAGTGTAAATCACAAAGCCCTCATCGCGCGCCACTGTTCATTTACTCTTTTATTCTGTTCATTATTTGTTATGGCTTCGATTTTCGAATTCTGCGAATTCCGATTTATTGGTAGAATTTTTTTGCCGGACGTCCACAAGAGCGTTAGAACGAGACCCACATATGAGCCACAGTCCGCCAGAGAGAGGAGCAGAGTTCAGTGTAGCTTAATGAGGTTTGCAAATTGCTTGTTACGGGTTCGAAAATAGGGACAGACGGGCTCGATATAAAAAGAGGAGACTTGACTCTGTTTTTGAATTGATACTGCCTTTACAATTAGATATAATGATCACTTAATTGTGAGTTATTGTCCTTGTTAACGGATATCTTGTTAAAATTATGGATGCTGCTACTGAAAAGAAGTTTAAGCGGTGTTTTTTGACAACGATTCGGTTTGGCGTTATTTTACCTGGTCCAGTTTTTGTCCGACGAACTAAATATTTATTAACTCATTATAAACATTGCTTTTAGTTGTTAACCCACATCGATTTCAACACTAATTAGCGCAACGAGTCATTTAAAGCGTGAAAATTAATATAGAATGTTTTTACTCACTTAAAACAGTTAGGACAGTACGTTACTCATTAGTACTCATACTTTCTTTAGGTGTGGACAACGTGTTTTACTTATTGGTGCTAATTCGTACAGGCATTCATTTATTGATCGCAAATTGCTGTTTTAAAATTATTGTTCCTCTTCAGCTCAACGTATGGAATAGAATAAATCAAGTGGAAAGTAGAATACATAGTGTACACATTTTTATTGGGAACATTGCATTCATTATCGAATGCCATCATTTGATATATTTTTAAAATTTTTTTGAAATGTTTTTCAAAGTTTTGATGTCATCTATATTTCTTTTAAAATTGCAACTCCAATTTTTTGTTGAAGAATTTGAAAGGGCGCAATTTTCTTTATATAATGGCACAAACCGTGATCATCTATCTTTCTCGATTACCGAGCAACAGAGCGTTTTTGGAAAATTGGCATTTGGATTACTTCTATATTATAGTAGAGTCCGAAAACGATGTAATGAATTTCCAAATTTTTTTCTTTAACATGCTTCATAAAGTATGTAAATAAGAATCTATATTGTCATTTTTCCTTCTTGGGTGGGACATATAATCTGATAGAGAACCAAATTATGAGAAAGAAAGATCTTATACACTTTTTTTGCTAAAGTGCATATTTTTCGAGATATTGCGAACTGAAAATTGCAATTTTCAGTTCGCAACGTTTTATTAAAAATTACTCGAAAAATATGGACTTTAATAAAAAAACGCAAGGGTACAAAATTAAAGAAGCTTTTACGGAAATAAATCGAATGGTTTTTTTTTCTTTTTTTTCTCTCCGATGTTTAGTTTGGAAATATGGCATTTTCAAAATGGCGCCGAAATGTTCAGAAAAAATATACGACGTTAAAATCTAAAATGATTCAAAATCTACAACTATGAGAAAAATTTTTATTCTTGTAAAAATTAAAGGTATTTAAATTTTCTTTCGATTGAGGCATATGACGACCTTTTATAATGAAAACTAAAAAAGTTACAAACAAAAAAGTAGTGCATTTAAAAATTTAGGCGCCATTTTTTTTTAGTCTAATTGTTCTAATTTCTTATTAATTCAATTTTTTTTTTATTCTTCTGGAAATTATTAATGCATATTATTACTAAAATGCTCAAATTTTTTAGAATCTTTAAAATAATTATTTTTCATTCTATACCCATTTTCAATTACGAAAATTTTCATAATTTTTTGAAAAAAATCGGCTTTTTGGAAATTGCTCGGAAAATATTTTTTTATCAAAAATGGTAAGAGTACAAAAATGAAGCTTATAAATAATAGTTTCATTTTTTTTTCCTACTACAAACTGTTCCAGAGATATAAAAGTTTAAAGATGGCGTTTGAGCGCTTACGCAAGAAAATTATGTACTTAAAATTGAAATGTCTCAAGAACTATAAGATTGATAAAAAAATGATACAAGAACAAAATGAAGCTAATACAAAAATGAAGAGTTTGGGTTCTAATTTTTTTCCTACGACAAACTGTTCCAGAGATATGACATTTTGAAATAATGTTGAAACTTTTCATTTTGTACGCGCATTTTAAACGTTTATAGTAGGTAAAGAAACTAGCAATAGCCATCTATTTTTTCGAAGAATATGCAGAAAAAGAAGGTTGCATTGCACTTTAGCATGTTTAGAGTGCAGATTAAAAACGTTATTTAATTAGTTTACTTACCTAATTGTATTAATTTGATTTATTTATAACAATCTGTATTTTTAGTAAAATTAGACATATTACTCTACTCTTTTGTGGCCATTTTTAATCCACCATTTTTTTATAAATCTAGACCTCATAATCGTATTCAGCGGCCTAAAAAACATAAGTATATGGATTTTTGTGAATTTATTTGTAACATTAGAATTATTAATTTTTCAGTATTTAAGGTAGTTTCAACTAAATATTTTCGTCTTTCCTATGTTTTGGCCTCATAATCATATTCAGCGACCTCAAAAACATAAGTTTATGGACTTTCGTGATTCTATTCGTAAAATTATAAGACATTAATTTTTCAGTATTTAAGGGTGATTTCAATCCTTAATACTTTCGTCTCATAGGTTTTGACCTCACAGTCATATTCAGCGGCCTCAAAAACATAAGTATATGAATTTTCGTTATTTTATTCGTAAAATTAGAAGAGTTATTAATTTTTCATAATAAAAAGCAGGTAATGCAACAATATAGATTTTGATGTATGTATTTTATAAAGCATATTAGTGCGGCAGTTTATCTAGGATATTTCAACATATTGTGCACTTTTTGATAAAAGCACCAAATTTGGCACAGAGGTAGACCGATGTAATATGAACAATTTTGGATGTGGAGCCATCGGCCAACTGTCCCCTGGCGGCCATTTTCCAAAATGGCCGTCAGTGGTCACCCGAAAGACAACAGAAGTTAGATAAAGTTTGTTGCTGAAAGTTTTACTGAATGTTTATTCAATGTTCTGAATGAAAACATGCCAGATAGTTTGTAAGTTATATATATTTATTTAGTAATTTTATATTTCACATTTCAAATTATATTGAAATTATTTATAAAAATACAATACAAAATATTAATTTAACTTTATAATATGACTCTGAAGTATATTGTATGTGAAATGTTTAAAGTAATTTAAAGGTTAATGGAAAACCTTTAAGAATTATTACATTCAAATAAACTTTTTCATTTCTGTACATTTTTCATATTGCATAAAAATTAAAAGACAAAATATTAAAAATCTGTTTTACAGTCCCAGTACAGTACACTGCCAGTTAAGAACATTCGTTTTAAGAATGCGACTTCAGTTCTCAGAGCACTCCCCGTCGCAAGTACACAGTGGTGTGCATTCCAGACTGGCCTTCTTGCACTTGCACTTTTTCATACAGTCTTTGCATTTGCAAGAGACGAGCTCCCTCCAGATCTGAGGTGCTTCGGGTAGCGTTGTCCAAAGAGGTTCATACACGCCGCTGGTCTTGATCCAACCCCAGTCGGTTGGTGGTGGCAGTGTTTGGGCAGGAACCAGGGCCTGACCCCAGACATGTCCGCCCCAGGGCTGCCCTTGTCGGTGGGATCAGCTGGACGTTGCTTTTCTTTGCAAACAGTTTGCGACGTGACGTGCCTTGTCGACATCGGTGTCTGTGCTTGTTCTGTCATAAAGCAGTATGATGAACCTTTCAATGGTGTGCATGGCGTTTTCATTAATACGATCTGGTGCAGTGGAGAGAAGAATGAGTGTCTGGGTCAGCTCAGGGGACCTATTCTCCAGCTTAGGAGAAGTGAATCGGGGTATTTTTTCTCTTTTTATATCATTATATTTCCTATTTCTTTCTCTTTCCTTTCTCCCGAAATGATCATTCTCTCGACTGGAGAATAGTGTCCCAGGTAGCACTGTCCACACTGCCCATGCTGTCCTCTTTCCACGTCCGGCGAAGCAGGAGACCGTGTCGCAGCAAACTTTATCTAACTTCTGTTGTCTTTCGGGTGACCACTGGCGGCCATTTTGGAAAATGGCCGCCACGGCCGCCAGGGTGCAGTTGGCCGATGGCTCCACATCCAAAATTGTTCATATTACTCTGTGCCAAATTTGGTGCTTTTATCAAAAAGTGCACAATAGGTTAGCTAATCCGCTGTACTATATTGCAAAAAAAATTAAGGAAATTCCTTTCATCGTTTTCGGGCCGGGAATTTTGCCATTTCTACTGATTCGCTTACTCTTATCTCAATTATCAAGTGTCGAATCGAAAATCAAGTAACACATTCTTAAGGCAGTTTTTTGAGTAGAATCCGTTGCTAATAAGAAGAAAATTATGCATGGCTCAGTTTTCGAGAAAACTGTTGTTTTTTTTTAAATAAAACACTGTAAATTATTTCATTATTCGATCACAACTTAAATTAGCTATCCAACGATATATGATATGTCATACTTATCCCTAGAAAAAGTGGTTTTTCGAAAAATGTAATATATTTGTGAGGCCATGGAAAACTATTAACAGCAACAACACTTAATATAAAATAATTTTGCCAAAAATAGGAAAAACTAAACTATATAATAAATATTCGAAATGTCTTCCATTGACATCTGTGCATATTTATGGCATTTCTAATATTTATTGAAAATGCCATGGTAAAAAAAAAAAACCGATATAATCGTAAATTTCAAAAACTAATTTGTGAATTAATTAATTGTAAGTGAGGATTGTTAAAAATGGTTCAATTTAGTAATGGCGAAAAATATGATATGATTAAATATTTTATAGAATGCGGAAGAGATTCAAATTTAGCTTCCGAGCTTTATTTTAATAGGTAAGTTACAGACACCAAAACTTTGTGCGAAAAGTGCCGCCTAAACAATATTTTTAGATATCCAGAAAAGAGACAGCCATTCATAAAAATATTCAAAAGGCTACAACAAAATTTAAAAGAGTTTGGATTATTTGTCAAGCCTCAAGCAAAAATGTATAATAAAGCAGATAGATAAGCTGTAGAAAATATTGTTTGTATCTACCACCAGACCTGAATGCACTTCTGAACTTAATACTTACAGCATCTCATTCTGTATTCTATTGCTAGTATATTTCACATTTGTTCCTTCTTTGCAGATGCTCCTAAGGTGAAGTCGTATTTTTTTTTATATTAAAGTAGCTCCAACAATTACCTGTACCGTCATATCCACGTAGCTGCAAATTTCGTTTCGCAGGAAATATCTCACTGAACTTTTTTTTTGAAAATCTCTCGATTCCTGGCTATTTCCTTTGTTTCAGATGCTATCTGCTTCGCTATGACTTTACTAAGGCTTAAAAGTCTTAATTTGGTGGTTGAATATTTATTTTGACATTCCTGTGAGCCTGACGTCCCTCATAGCTGTCTAATTTTTTTGTGGCAAAATATAATTTTCAAAAACTTATTGAATATAACTGACTTCTAGGAGCCTAAAGATGACGATTTTTTGAAGTTGATGTTGATCAAAAACTATAACAACCCCAGGCATTGGTAAATTACAAATTAAAGTATTTATGTAATACAAAAAAAAAACAGAAATTTTCCTGAAAATACGAAGATTTCTTCTCGTCTAAGAACTTGAAGATGAAATCACAAAGAGCTTAGTTCTTTTTTGATTCATATTGATCTAGAAACGCAACTACTTCGAACCCAGGTATTTGCAATTTCTAAGAAAAGATTATTTGCTCCGCCCTAGACTGTCCACCCTGTATATTTTTCAGGTTTCTTTCTTGGCAATAGTATCAGCTGTCCGCCAAATAATATTTTCCGTGAAGTAGTTTTTTAGACACAACGCCAATAGTTAGACCACAGACACATAGTTTATAGTCTAAGAGCCAGCGACAGATTTTCATGACCAAGTCCCTCTCAAGCGGGAATTAGTGGAATGCATCAGGGAGTTGTATTATAAAGCCTCGTGAACGTCAGTTGCGGTTCCGTGGGTGGGATGAGCGGCAGTAGCCTCCCACGCACGGAGAAAAAAAAATTTTTAGTCATTTCCTCCTGACTAAAAATTTGTCAAACTATAGCTAATCCAATATCTTGAAGAAAAAAAAAGTCAGCTGACTATAACATGGTGTATTATACGTCAGCTGGTCGCTTGAACATGAAAAAAAAAATTATACATTCAATGATTTCCTCTCAACTAAAAATTTTACCTGATGATAGCTTATATGCTACTGTGAATGAATATAAATGTCAGCTGGCTGTAGCTCGGTGGAAAGAGCATCAGCTGATACCTTGAAAGTTGTAACGCAGAAGTTAGGCGGGAGCATAATTAAGTAGGGAGTTCGTTTCTAAAGAAATATTGATGAACTTTTCTCCTGATTGCATATCGATCGGTCATCCACCATATCAACAGTTTTTTTATGATTTTGATTGGTTATTGGCACCGAAAATGTATGGTTACTCTCTGACAATTTTGTAAACACTGCGGCCACACACTCCTGTCATATTTGCCACTTTGTATTTGCCACAATTTCATCTTTGAGTAATATAGGATTTTCTTGAATGCCATGCTTATACACGCTTAAAAGCATTTCCTTGGTCTTTACATCGAAATGAGAATTTTTCAACCTTTTTTTAAGAGGAGACAAACAAATTTCTGTGGGCTCATCAGCTGTATCCATGCTACTAGACATTTTTAGGTGTCCTTGATATATTTGATACACCGAAAATGTATTTAAACAAAACACAAAGTCAAAGTCTTGGTATATGCCCGAGAGGCAAACACACTTATTTAATATACTCTGAAAGCATATAAACAAAACACAATAATCATATCACAAGGTACGGTATTTACAAAGATGCAATTTAAACAATGACATGAAAAGTAAACAGATACAACAACGATGTACTTCCAACTGAGTCTGAGTACGCACCTGTACCGAAACCGCGATGAGTGTTATCAGCAGTTTACGGCCATTTGACCAATAGCATTACAGAATCCAGCACGCGAGTAGGCGATCACAATAGAATACATAGTCAGTCGTAGAGAGTGTTCAAGAAGAATTAGTATAGTGACCGTTAAACACAAGTTGTCCAAAAAGGGTATTGATGGCTCTTCTCTACCACCATGCAAATCGGAGCTATATCAGCAATTTTTAAGAGCATGTTACATAGCTCAAATTTGGTCGCACGCACACCTGAAAGTCCCAACTACTGATGAACCTTCAGACTATGGCTGGGTAGAAATCGACAACAGATTTGAATTCATCTGGTTTTCTGGAACTCAGTTACCAGAGTCGATTGAAGAAATAACTATTCAGCCCGAAAAAGGTAACATTTTTTTGATCATTTTGATTATGTTACACTAAATATGCATCTTAATATTTTTTTAAAATTTTTGTACAGATGATGACGAAGATAGCAGACAGCTCTGACAGCGACTCTGACAGTGAATCAGAGAGAGATGAGAGTGACACAAGCCAAAGCGAGAACGAAAATGATTAAATTACATTATTATTTTTAATCACTTCTTTAAAATGAATGTTATTTATCGAACAGCTAAGTTACAATAAACTATAAATTGATTAATTTACTTATCTAAATATTTCTTCAGTTATTCAATTATATACTTATTAGTTTTAAAGTATCTATACAAAATATTGATTTAATCGGAACACTCATATCGGAGCGTAATGCCGAATAATTTAAGATACGTCATTTCCTCCCGGATAAAAATTTGTAACCTGATTGTTAATATACTTCTGTAATTAACAAAAAAAATCAGGTAGCAGTAAGTCGAGGGAAAACACGTCAGCTGATGCATTTAAATAGGCGATAGATGCTCCCGCCTAACTTCTGCGTTACAACTTTCAAGGTATCAGCTGACGATCTTTCTACCGAGGTACAGCCAGCTGACATTTATATTCATTCACGCTAGCATATAAGCTATCATCAGGTACATTTTTAGTTGAGAGGAAATCATTGAATGTATATATATTTTTTTTCATGTTCAAGCGACCAGCTGACGTATAATACACCATGTTATAGTCAGCTGACTTTTTTTTTCTTCAAGATATTGGATTAGCTATAGTTTGACAAATTTTTAGTCAGGAGAAAATGACTAAAAATATTTTTTTTTCTTCATGCGTGGGAGGCTACCGCCGCTCATCCCACCCACGAAACCGCAGCTGACGTTCACGAGGCATTATGATACAACTCCCTGATGCGTCTCACTAATTATCGTTCGAGAAGAAATAATTGACTAAATTTTCACCTGGCTCCCGGTCTATTAGCTGAATTGAAAGATCTCAATTTTCGTAATCTACATGCTCAAAAGCGTCGGCATAGAGCCATGGGAACTTTCATTTTAATAATGTCCATAAGAGTTTTCTCAACAACTGAAAAAATACCTACCTCTTTTACATATTCTATAGTAAGTACTATACTTCTTACTATTCAGGAAGCACTGAATTTTTAAAATTACCCTAATTAGTGGCTACCTAACAGAATAAAGGAATTCCTCTGCTAATTATGTATTTAAAGAAAAAACTGAGAGCGTGGTCCCTCTGCCTTCCTTTTTAAATTAATAAAAGCTAGGCATTTAAATAATTTAAAGTAATTTAATTAGGAAAAAATTCGGGCAATATATTTAAACATGTGTTTCCCTTTCTTGGCGCATTCTTCTGCCAAACCGGTCACTTGGTGTATTGTTTCGAATGTCAAATTAGTGTATAATGACATTGCTGTTGGTTAATTAAAACAAAGGCCGCAATGGTCAATTCCGGGAGGGTGATAATTGTCGGTAGAGGGGTGAGGAGTATCGAATCATGGATATGATTGGCCAAGTGTTAATTCGACAGGATGTGCTAGGAGAGTGTTCATTTGTACTAAAATTTGAGATTTGTGCATTTCGGCAATGATGTTAGCGTCATCTGGGGATGATTAAAACTAAATGATTAGTTGTAGTTAATTTCGGATCTTGTTCACGAAACACGCGTTGTAGTACGTTGGGTACACCAAAGAAAGCTGCAGTTTTTGATTAGGATGTGCCACTTTCTGTGGTCATAGTTGATGTCAAAAGGTAACTTTTGAGATAGGGAGCCACTTAAAAATGGCGGCCATTAAAGATAGCCGCCATTAGCCATATTTTTTTTATCTCAGCTCCTAATGGTCCGATTTTTATTTTCTTTTTTCTTATAAAGAGGACACGTTTTTGTCCCTATACATTTATCTCTAAACACTATATGTGAATAGAGACTTATATTCATAAACAATAGTGATTTTAATTATTTGGAAAACATTTATTACATTAAGTAAAAAAAAAATTACAAACAAAAACTACTAAATACTAAGAAATATTCATGTAAATGAACTGCTTCTATAGAGATTTTACGACTCTAGAACACTCGCAATCCTCTTTTTTATTTTCCAATTCATCCCTGGAACTAAATAATTATTTATTATTATTATATTAAGGAACTGAATCAACAAAGCAATATTATGATCTTGAAATTGTGAAACGAATTTAAAAATAATATTCAATTGAACACATACCTTTTATTGTATTTACTGCTGCATTGTTGACCCCAGTGCAGTTCGTGCAAGGTAATGTGCATGGAACCTTGGCTTTTGAGCGTCTTGTACGACATCCAGAGCAACTACACTTAACTAATTCTCTGCAGGCTGCCAAAAGAGAAGGAAGAGAAGACTAGACCGGTGTCCACTCCCCAGCAACCACGGTCCATCCCCATCCTTCTGGTCCTGGAATGTTGTCCATCACTGAGCACGCACGACCTCAACTGAACGAAGACAATGCTGCCTTATAGCCGGAGAGCCGGCCGTCGAATATCCTATGAATAAGATACATGAAAAACTTTTTGTGAGTGATTAGTAGACAACAGACCTAAAGGGAGCCACCTTTTATACGAGCTAATTTTGCCCGCGTCATGGATTTTTGACCTCACTTCCGGTTACGATTTTTAATGTTTTCTTAAGACATCAATAGTCCCTTGGGGTAAAGCTTTTACCCCACCGGACCACAAGACATGTACCTCCCCGTTTTCGAGGGCGCGAAACACGATGGTGACAATATTTTCCGACCTAGCGTCCAACCGCTACCGCTAAATTGAAAAACCACCCCCATTTCCGATTCTCCGATGCTATACGCTTGCGAGGGCTTGCCAGATCTGGTTTTTCTTGATCAAATTGAATAAAATAAGTAAACATTGACCACAGGTGACCTAACCCACTCACGGGGGTTGAAACTACCCCCACCCCCAATAACTAAGTGCCACGAAAACAGCGAAAATCAGCTGTAAATTGGTACTCCTCTTTTCGAGGGCGAGGAATACGATGGTGGTAATATTTCCCAACCTACCCTTTATCCACTACCCCTAAACCTAAATACCACTCCCTTTTCGAATTTTTCGGTGCTAGGTTTGCGAGAGCCTATCGTATCGTTTTTTTTTGTCAGTTAGAATAAAATAGTTCAATATTTACGACGTGACCTAACCTAACCCCGGGGGTTCAATCTACCCTCATCCCCAATAACAAAATGCCACGAAAACAATGAAAATCAGCTGGAAAGCAGTATACTCCCGTTTTCGAAGGTGGGGAATACGATGGTGACAATATCTTTCTACCTAGAATCCAACTGCTACCCCTAAATCGGTGCTACGCATGCGAGAACTTGTCGGATCGGGTTTTTTTTGGTCAATTTGAATAAACTAAATAAATATTGACCACGGGGGTGAAAAAAAAATGAATTGTAACTTAGTGTGTGTACAAGAGCCAAAATCGCAAAAGAGGGGATGAGTTCTTTCGATTTAGGGGTAGTGGGTAAAGGGTAGGTCGGGAAATATTGTCACTATCGTATTCCCCGCCTTCAAAAACGGGAGTGTACTGCTTTCCAGCTGATTTTCGTTGTTTTCGTGGCATTTAGTTATCGGGGGTGAGAGTAGTTTCAACCCCCGGGGGTTGGTTAGGTCACCTGTGATAAATATTTAACTATTTTATTTTAACTGACCAAAAGAAAAAAACGATACGACAGGCCCACGCAAGCCTAGCACCGGAAAATCGGAAAGGGGGTGGTATTCAGGTTTAGGGGTAGTGGGTGAAGGGTTGGTCAGGAAATATTATCACCATCGTATTCCTCGCTCTCGAAAACGGAGGTATACCGTTTTCCAGCTGATTTTCGCTGTTTTCGTAGCATTTAGTTATTGGGGGTGAGGGTAGTTTCAACCCCCGGGAGTGGGTTAGGTCACCTTTGATCAATATTTACTTAATTTATTCAATCTGACCAAGAAAGACCAGATCTGGCAAGCCCTCGCATGCGTAGCACCGGAAAATCTGAAAAAGGGGCGGTTTTTTCGATTTAGGGGTAGCGGTTGGAAAATATTGTTACCATCGTGTTCCCCGCCCTCGGAAACGGGGGGTACATGTCTTATGGTCCGGTGGGGTAAAAGCTTTACCCCAAGGGACTATTGATGACTTAAGAAAACTTTAAAAATCGTAACCGGAAGTGAGGTCAAAAATCCATGACGCGGGCAAAATTAGCTCGTATAAAAGGTGGCCTCCTTTAGGTCTGTGGTAGTACTAATCACTCACAAAAAGTTTTTCATGTATCTTATTCGTAGGATATTCGACGGCCGGCTCTCCGTCTATTAGTACCCCCTTTTTGGGGGCAGACTTTGTAGACTGCGACATTTCGAAGCAAAGAGAAGCTTTCTAACAAGATTGACTGAGGAATCTTCTGCGTCTTTGTAGTAATGCAAAACAGTAAACTTCTCCAGAACTTGAAAGGTCTCGTCAGAAATAGACCGTAGTGGTATAGAGATAGCTTGGAAGGGTTCAGCAGCTTCCGGAAATGATTTACACACTTTCCAGGCAGTCTGTTTCCCTTCCATTGCAAATGATAGCGTTACATCTGATCCAGTGAAGGCATGGAATCCTCTCAATGCAACAGCTTTATATTCTCCCATACTTTCAAACATAACATTAATGCTCATGTATCTCTGTCCCTTCCCAGTACCAAAAAGAATCCACATGTTTTGAAGTCCCGCAGTTTTGAGAACGTGAAAGAAAGATATTGCCAAAACAACTACATCAGCATCTACTATGCAAATAAATAAATAATTCACAAATCATCAAATTACAAAAATATTAAAAAATATATTTTTTTAAATTGCGCAGAACCCTTGAGGTGTAGAGATAAATGTATAGGGACAAGAAAGTGTCCTCTTTACAAGAGCTTTCAAACAAAAAAAAAGAAATAGAAGTCGGACCATTAGAAGCTGAGATACAAAAATATTTACTGTGGCTAAGGCGGCCATCTTTAATGGCCGCCATTTTGGTGTTCTGCACGGATTTTAAAGTGGCTCCCTATCTATAAAGTTACCTTTTGACATCAACTATGACCAAAAAAGTACCTATTGTAGCATATCTAACACGTTACGTTTATGATGTCGTAGATAAGAAATCAGCATATATCTGCGTATTTGTGAATCTTGGGAAACAATTTGACAGGGTATCACATAACTATTTTTAAAAAAATTATAATAATGTGTTTTGAGAAAAAATGTATTCACTTTAATTGAAAGTTATTTGTCTGTACGAATACAATATGTAATAGTAAAAATAAGTGAAATCATTAGCGAACTGAAAGTTGTCTGCTGTGATGTTCCACAGGGCACAGTTCTAGGGCCTCTTTTGTTTGCAGTATGCATAAACAAGATATTGTCACGCAGTAATTATAATCTATGTAAAATTTATTTGAAACACCTACTACATTATTAAATAAATAAGAATCAGTGGAATTGATAAGTAATGTTAACTTGAAACAAAGTTGCACTGGGGAACAAAGGAACTGTAGAGTCAACAGGAAGCTGGCGCTTTCACTCCAAGCGACTTTGTAACGATAGTGGAATGCTGAATTACAAAAGGTAACAACTGGGATACATTTTAGTTCCAAGAGTTAGTTGGGTTTTTGGTTTCGAGACGGGTGAGGTGCGTAGTTCAACTCCCCTCCTAGGGGGTAGCCCCCAGAGGTTGAACCATGTAAGTGAGAATTATTTTGTTTATTTGTTTATTTTGTTTTGTTATATTTCAGTAATAAACTTGTACTTTGTTGTTTAAATCCCCAGTCTTCTTAAAAGAAGGGGGAAATTTTCCAGGTCGGGGATAGCTCCTCCCTAGTACCTTGGTGTCGATGATTGGCCTAAATAATGGAAATAGGCCGACTTTAGGCAAATAATAAAAAACATTAAGAAAAAGAATTTTAAATTAAAAAAAATAAAATCTAATAATAAATAAATAAATAGTAAAATCAATTATTTAAACACTGACATTCATAAGTGTTCTGCAAAATGAATGTGTATTTTTATAAACCTTGTAGTAAAATATTCAATAATTTTGTAAACTGTATTGTTACTATTATTCTATTTTCTAGACAATTTTATGAAGAAAATCTCGATCTAAATATGTACGATACATAGCATGTATATTTAGACCTCACTTCTGGTTTTGAAGCCAGTGTGTCAGTGGGTGGAATTGACCATCTCCTCCATAAGATTCCCGATATTCCGGATATGGGCATCAAATTTAATGTTCCTGGGCAGGAGGAATGCTTGGCTCGCTAGCTGCCTCATTAGGAGGTATGCAGTGCTAAACTGACATGTGTTTCAGTAATATTAATCATGTTTTTGGATGTAATTAAAACGTGCCTTAATTAGGGGGTGTTTAGTTGTCGCTTCATGTAACGACGTTGACATTCTTTGAAACTGAGTTAAGAACCTAAAAACGATTAAAAAATATATTAAAATTGTTTTAAAAAATCATATGCAGATTGACTACATTAAAAAACTGGAAAATTTTTTAACATTTCCCCTAAGGTAGTATTTGTCAAGGGACACCTTGTAAACGTACGTCTCTTGAATGAGATTTTAATATGACTAGACTAGAATTTTTAACTCAAAATCTGTCATGCCTCAAGGAATATACATTTCTTGATGTTGAATTTCAGTTGAGAAAGTTTAACTATTTAACAATTTTGCTATCAACATCAAGGAGAGAAAGAGAAAGAATAACAAAATTTAAAAAACAAAACTAAAATTTATTAAAACAAGTACAAAACAGTAGCGATTATAGTGAAGTGAAATTACCCACCTAAAATTTAGTTTAAATAAGTAAACAAAACGTGTACAACACAGAAGTTTTATGTAAAAATTTGGGTTAATAAATATCAGTTCAATTTATCCACATTTTTTTGAGAATTGTATTTAAATTTTTCTACCAATTACACTACCCCATTTATTGTTAATTATTATTCTTAGAGATGTTATTTAGAAAAAAAAGGAATGAAAGAAATCCGCAAAATCTCGGACATACTTTGTGAGAAGATTTGCTTACAAAAATTAGAAAGTAAAACAAAGTACTTTAAGTACTCATGAAAATTTAAGAATAGTGCCAGGCTTGGAAATTATGGTATTTTAGATTAAACTCTAACAGCATAGAGTCAAATGAAAGATTTTCTCACAAAACCAAATTACATTATTGGAATATTTTTAAAATAGCCATTCAAATTTTCTAAAATTCAAATACAGTGATAGTAAACTCCTCAAAAAAAATGTTGACCCCGGCACTGTTATTTTTTTTCCTTTGCATTTCTGATCTATGTAGAACTCAATTAGAAAAACTTGCAATTTCGTGACGCCATTTAAAAAATATGGGATATTGAAATTTTGAAAAATAATAGAAAACATAAAGGTGTCTTTAGTAACATTCAGCTAAGATGCTTTCCTGCTAAGATATTTAATATTAAAGCCAAGAAAATTCATTTTTTCAAAAATTTTCAAAATACATTAAGTGTAATCTTTTAGATAATGGTCACGGTCAAAAAAATTTGAGCGTGTACATAATAGTTAGGACTAACTAAAAATACGATTTGGATTTTTTTTTCAATTTGGAATTTACTGGAATCAAAAAACTGGCACTCATCAAAATTTTGACTTTGTTTTCTTTGTATCATTCTTGATTTTGCAGATATCAAAATTTACCAAAAGAAATTTTAAGCTACTGTAGTAACCTTTACTTTGGTTCAAACTACATGCTAAAAGGTTTTTAAACCAGAGTTATGACTGTTTGAAGAGCGTGACCTTTTCATGGCTACGTTCAAATACACCTAACATTAACTGTATCTTGGCAAAGATGAATCTAAACAAATTTTTATTCCAAGAATTATTTTGTTAAACTAACTTTTTGTTATGACCAACTTTTTCGAAAATATGATCCTTTTTGAGTAATTTGCTGAAAACCTTTGAAAAATCAGTGTTCTTTGCTTAAAAATCATCATTTCTAACACCCTGTGACTCGGCGAGTATTAAAGCAAAAATAACCATATAGTTTTTCTTTTCACGTTCCAATGGTCACTTTTTTTTTCTAAACCCCCGAGTTGAGGTGAAACTCACCCCCAACGGAAAAGCACTCTTACTCCTTTTTAATATTTCTTATTTGACCCATTTTGAATCAAACTATCCAAAAATATTTGAATGTAAAACTGCTATAGAATTAGTGCGAAGTGAGATCATCAAGTTACTGTACTACTATTGATTGGACTATTAGTTTGTCGTAGCACAGAGTATGTCCCCGGATGGACCTAATCACTTGTAATTTTCTTAGGTTAATCAATAAAAAAGCGTAAAATTGGGCTAATAGTAAGGAATAAGTTTCCGTCTAGGATGGAAACAGGAGCTGGAGCAGGAATACATAGTGACAGGGGCGGCTTAAGGGCCGGGAAACCCGGGCGACCGCCCGGGGCGCCAAACTGAGGGCAAAGATTTTTCATTTTGTTTTAATGTACCTTTTTTAATTTAATAATAGTTTTCATTGGAAAGTACTATCAAATAATATCAGAATCTATATCAGTTAAAATTGTAATAATGCAGCTCAGTCGAATAACATTGAAACCTTCTAATTAATTCAAAAATGTAACGCAAATAGGTTTGTTGAGCTATGAGACACCTCACTACCCGTACTTCAAGCTTCCTCTGACACGAGTCGATCATTAAATATTTTGCATAAGTGAAGGCAGGCAACGTGCACTTTTCTTTAAGAAAAAATTCAGAATATTCAGAAAATTGTTACACCAACATTAGCTGTTTGTATCTTATATCTTACATAATTTACTGTTTATAAATAATAAAAGACAATTTCTTTTGTATGAAATATTGTGTAGACAAAAAAAATTATACTTATTACAAATTAATTATTAATAATAATATGTTGTAAATGCACATTGATGTGCAAACATAAATTACTTGAGAATGATTTATCGAAATGCAACAAGAACATCTTTTTATTTCTAGTGATATGAAAATAATTTTGTTATAAGAATTTTTATAAACATGTAAAAATAAAAAAGTTAGAGGTAAAATATTGATAGCCACCCCCTAAAACTACCCTTTAAGCAGAAGAAAAGGTTTGACTGGTACTATGTAGACTGATGTCCATATCTAAATTTATAATATGAATTATATGTTTGAAAGCAATCGTAACATACTGACGGAAAACTGATATTAAAATCCCCCTTTAAAGGAGTATAATCTCCTTATTATCTATTTAGAGCACCTTTAGTTTTGGATGTACTATCAGCTATATAAATATCCAAAGACAATTATGTCCATTGTTAAGTTAAAAAGTAGAATGATCGCGGCGTCCTAAAGGATATCCTTGCACTTTCGTACGTAGTACATCCGTGAAATTTCTGTGATTATCTCAGGGAGGGGCGCCAAAAAGTGCTCCCGCCCGGGTGGAAAATTTACCTTGAGCCGCCCCTGCATGGTGGAAGGGAAAAGGCGAGTATAAGTCTCTCTCTTGAATAGCACTCTGTTTCAGATAGGAATTCTGGCTATGCTCGAATGTGTACGAGAAAATATTAAACGGCGATATATGAACCAGCAGACCTCCACCAATATCTTTTGGCAGTGATGACGGTTTCGGATGTTTAGAGTCGAACAGGACTTCTGCTATTTACCTAGTACATCGCTGTAGACCTGAACCGGCTTCGTGAGGGGCGGGCGAACTTACTTTACATCTCACTCTCCCCACTCACAAATATAAGCGGTGTGGATGATTTCGGCCCACCTCCCCGGGTCCCGGCTTGTTGGACCTTGCTGGCTAAGGCCTTCATCTTCTGGCGCTCTTCTGTCTTGATGTTCCTTCTTTGCCAGCTTGTCATCCCCAGGGGTAGTCATCTGTCTGTTCGGACACTTAGGGATATTTTTGGCTGGGATTGACTGCCGGTACGCAGAATGTCAATTCATATCCCGCTATTCGGATCATCGGTTAGGTATGGATGCGCTATGTAGTTCGAGGAAGTGCAGACCTAAGTATTTGGTAGCACTTTCGGTCTGCACGGAGCTACGTGACTACGGGTACTGGACGGTGGTTTGTCCGGTACCCGCAAGGTAGTGGGTTGGTGGTTGGGTGATCGTCATGTCTCTTCTGTGGGTTGTCTTCATCGGCGGTGGTATGGTTCTCATACTCACCAGTTATCCATGATTTGCATCTTCGGCCTCTTGTGCCTCGGCGCGTAGGCTGGATCGTAGTCAGTGGCATCCCTGATCAACGGATTCCCATGCTCCTCGACAAGGGTGTGGCTCTCTCCCGGGTGATTTCGGTGATTAAGGTATACTCTAAGTCCCTGAAGATGTCTGAGTTGCGTACGAGCCATGGTACGTTCACCGCTGTCCGGGAGGCATAATCGTATGTTACAGACTGAAATAGGCATTCGGGCCCACGAAGTATGACTTGTATGTTATCGACGTATCCTCACTTTACATCGGTAACATAGGACGTCAAATGTCATTCAGAATTCAGATAAATGGTGTGATAAGTGATACCGAAATTATTTGCAATTCATTTGTTTTTATGCGATTATACCTAACAATGAATACAAAATTACTACCACACAGTTTTCCATATGTGTTACAAGGTGAAACTATAGTTAATCTGAAAATTCATTCGAAATCTTGTGAGTGAGGTGAGTTAAGTTGAGTTCTTATTCATGTTTTAGGTAAGCTTTCTGTTGTTTTCGTCTCGATACTGCACTACTTCATTTCCAAAAGCAACAATTATTGTTACTATATTACTACGTTGACACGTGTAATGCGTTATTAATTAATTGACTATTTTATAAGATTATTAGATGAATCGTCTATATACTTTTAGCAAACAAAAATACATTTAGACCAACAAAAATGGTAAGAAAGTGTTGTCATAAATGTCGTAAACCACTGAAAAAGTTTTACTATTTTGAACAACTAACTTATTTTTCGAAAAATGCTTTTTTGATTTTATGAAAAAATGAGACGTGAGAGAAATAATTGGATATTTTAGAATTCAACATTTCCGAAGTCTACATATTATAATATTCTTATACATTTTTACTTTCGAGCGAAACTAGGAGTAAAGAAATTATTGTCATCGTCCAAAAATTCGAATTCGAGTTTTCGACAACAACTCGAATTTCAACAAATATCGACTTTATATATCACTCCCAGACACTAAAAAAGTGGTTTAAAAAAAATGTCTGTCTGTGTGTGTGTAACTGTCGCCTAACCTAGCGCCGAAACCAATTGACCGATCTCATTTAAATTCGATATCTAGAGTCCTATCACAAATATCTCGATACTGTTTTTTTTTATTTTTCACCTACTCTTAAAATTAAGGGTAGTTTATTGATGAGCAAACTAAGAAAATCACGATTTTCTCAAGAACGGCTCTAGCGATTTTGCTCAAATATTGTACATCATATTCCTAACAATATGCCCATTATTGGTTTTTCCCGGAAATTCAGATAAGGGTAGTTTATTGAAGCAATTATTTTTTAACTTTTAATATTTTATAATCCTCCTATCCTTTTTGAAATGTCAGTCATTCAGCACTTACTCAGTGACCCTACCTGCTTATGTTACCGATGTAAAGTAAGGATACGTCGGTAACATAGAAGTCATGCTTCTGGGGCCCGAACGCCTATTTCAGTCTGTAACATACGAATATGCGTCCGGGAGGTGACGTTCCCCACTCTTTGGATCTGCTGGAGATAGGTATTCGCTTGACAGCCCCAGGCTACGGAGGCGTACGTTGGTTGGGGGAATGAGTAACATGATAAGCGTGAGGTGGAGGTCGGATTGAGTCTGCTCTGCCTGCCCACCATCGGGTAGATTAGAGCTCTCGTCCTCCTGACCTTCCTGACGATGGCTTCTGTGTTTCTTCTCCATGTAAGACCTCTGTCCATGATCACGCTAAGATAGTTGGCGATATCGTGTCATTGAATGTCCTCGCTCCGTATATGGAGACGTAACCTGCAGCAGACCTCCATTGCATCGGTCAGTCAGGCGGAACTAAAGACATTAGTATCTAATGAGGTGTCTCCAGACTGGTATGAGACTGCCACGCTCAAATTTCTCAAAAGTGAGCGGAACAGAGTCAGCCTACTCTGGGTGTCGGGACATACCAGTATAGACGGTAACGAAAAAGCTGATGAACTTGCTAGACAAGGAGCAGCTAATATATTCCATGGCCCAGAACCCGCGCTCGGCATCACTAAAGGCTCAGCTAGAATGGTGAGAATAAACATAATCATTCCTGGGGAGATGTTGCAGACATTCCCATAATAAACGAATTTGGTAGTTTGGTCTTAGAATATGAGCTGCACGCCCCCCTGACATTACCTCCACGTGATTTTTTTATAGCACTGAAAGCAGAAAGTTTATAAAGTTAATCTCCAGGATAACGTGAATCTCTTAAAACAGAAAATTACATAAGCAATAACCGACATAAACAAGGATATCATTAATTTAAAAAACAGATTGAAAAATGTACAGCAGTAGGAGGATGACACATGGAGTAAGTTTTCTATTTGCGTTCTCTTAAAAATTGTGCACTTTTATTGAATCTGTATATAATTATCATAAGTATGGAAAAAATATCTACTTTGAGTGAATACGTTCAAATTTCATATGTGAACATGCATTAACATTAGAAACGTCTATTTCCTGTAATATTTTTAATGTCCTCTAAAAAAACTCAACCTTTTATGAAGAATTACTTTTCCTCTTCAAATATGAAATAAAAAAATATATAGTTATATAGACCCAACCGGGGACACGCTGTATAAACCTATAAATACTTTCGAAAAGAAAATTCTTTTATTTATAAAATTAATGATATATTTTATCGAATACGTAATAACATAACTCTAGCTGCAAAACCTGTATTTGTAAGTACATGATACTTTCTATATAATTCCAAATTTGGCAGACAAATTGACTAATATTTTTTTCTCGCTTAATTATAACATGTGTTCTTGCTTATAGCTGAAATTCTTTAATGACTTGTAGAACAAGTGCTAAATTAGTTGCACATTTATCATATTATACGATTTCTTTCGAAGAAAGCAACGACATTTTAGAAATTCATATCCTTATATGGGGTAAAGAACTTTTTAAAATCTAAAATTAATTTCTCAGGTAACTTGCAAATGACAAACTTATTCAAACAATTCCTAGCATAGTGAGCAGTAGCTCTGAAAAATTGACTGGGTTGATTGAAACTTACTGTACAATGTCTTTATTAGCAGACATTTGGAGTTAGAAGCAGTGCAGCAATGGGAGATGTAAAAGAAATCTTTCATGGTTGAGGCAACTAAAATTTTGAAATAACTAGTACTCTCATAGACTTCTCATGCTTTCGTTTTTGAAAAAAATTCTGTTTTACATCAGCAAAATTACATTTTTAAATATTTTACACCTTCTGAAGCAATGGAAGTCAAGTTCACAGCGACCAACATAGTATTTTAGCAACACAGATAAGACTTTGTAATAATTTTTACACATAAAATATTGCATGTTGTGGCTGTCATTGCCCACATCACTGCGCATAAGACCCTGTTCCTCTACATTGACTTTTAAAGGTCCTGTGTAGTTCGAGAAAGGTTGCAAATTTGACTTCAAACATTAATGTGACCTATAGTGGCCCATTTTCTTTTTCCTTCGCTTCAATAGTTTCAAGAGTTGATCCATCCAATGATGCATCTAACTTATGATTATGTCAACAACAAAAAAGCTCGTTTTGGTATTCCAGGTGCCATAGTACAAGGCTTACTATGGATGATAGTCAGTTATTCAAGCATTTCTTGAGCACTTTCAAACAGTTGATCACGTTCCTGATTTTCCTACGCAGAAAATTATTGCGAATTTTCTCAAAATAATTCCTCTCTTCATATAAACGTCATACATGCGACTGATATAATTAAGGAGGCATGAAAAAAATTAAAAGACACGCTCATTTCAGGTTTTGATAGAATTCCCCATTTTTTTTTTTTTTTGTAGAAGATGGTTGTTTAGAAACTTTGCTTTTTCTTTTTAATTTGATTTTGCGAACTGTTAGATTTCCTGACATATGAAAAACTGCTCGAGTTACTCCAATTTTAAAAAAATGGCAAACCAGTATACTTCAAAATAGTTGACCTATTTCCATTATATATAACTTTGCTGAATAACTTGAAATTGTGATTTATAATTACATATATCCCAATGTTAGACTTCATATTTATCCACGTCAATATAGATTTTTAGATAAAAAGTCTACAATTACTAATCTTATCTGCCTAACACAGTTCGTGTCAGAAACTCCTAAGAAGGAAGGTTAAGTAGACACAATTTATATGGATATTCAAAAAGTGTTCGACCAAATAGATTTATATTTATCAAAGAAAAACTGGATATCTTTGGTTTCTCAGAACGCTTAATCAACTTACATACTCACATATTGACTATAAATGTTTTCGATCTGATCACGATGCGAACACTTCAGGACTACCTCAAGGTTCTAAATTAGGGCCACTTCTATTTCTCATATTCATCAAAAATATAAATGATGTTATTAACTGTTCAAAGTTGATGTTCGCTGATGATTTGAAAGTCTATACGGAGATAAGAACAACAGCTGAGTACAATGCGCGACAGAGTGACTTCACAGCAGTTTCACATTGGTGAAGAGTTAATAATCTACACTGTTGTTCAGACATCACCCTATATCGAAAGAAGAAATTGATTGAATATGATTACGCAATAAACTCAGTGAGTATAAGGAGATGTGAGGATATTAGAGACTTTGATATCTTCTTAATAGCCAATTAACATTAATAACTCACACCAATAATGTTTTGAGCTCACATAAAATATCAGGGTTCTTATTAAGGAATTGTAAATGTTTTGAACCTCCAATCTAATATTACTGTCGTATGTGTATATTCGATTAAAATTAGAATATAGTACAATTATTTACTAACCTCAGTATATATATTCCACGTAAATAATATTGAATCTGAAGTTCTTAAAGTAGTGTTTTTCAAGGAAGATAATGTTTACCCATCAAAAGGGATCAGTACATCTATTCTAGCGAATCGTTTTAACATGATATCATTAGAGACTGGACGTGTGTTAATTTCCATTAAATATATATCTATGCAATATAATTCATAATAATATTGACTGTCCTTGACTGACCTTGTTAGGTAAAATCAAGTTTCGTGTACCTAGACTTGCATCCCGATACGGTACAACCTTTTATTGTGATAACTACAGGACAAGCATCTGGGCAAAATCTCCAATAATTTATGTGTAATAATTTTAATAAAATATCCCTTTGTAATATTAATATCTTGATAGTTATTTTTCTTATATCAATGCTTGTTTAAGTAAATATTTTTTGATATCTACTCTCAAATGTTTCCTGTAATTGGTATATAGTTGTTGGAAATAAATAATTAGTATTGTTATTATATCGTAGACTTTAGACCCCAACAAGGAAGCCCAGGCACTCTTGCTCCAAGACTTTCCTTAAGGTGTGCGCTTCCTCTTCCTCTTACAGCGAGAGTTTCTACAATTACTGGCACGACTGCGATCTTCGTATTTCCATTCTACTAACTTCTCTTTGGAGGTCTTTATACTTGCTCAACTTCTCATTTTCTTTGAGCATCACGTTCGGGATACATCGATCAGCAAGCAATATTTCCCTTTTTTATTATGTACGACATCTTGTCGATTTGCGCGAATTTCAGTGTCAATTATAATTAGCACGTCCCATATAAATGTGACGTCATTGGTCTTGACACATTCTTCAGGGGTATATTCATAGAATTCTTGCAGTACTGATACATGTAGATCCCAGTGGATATATCTGGCCACTGTGTCTGTTGTAATGGTGAATATGAATAATTGTATACAGTGTCAGAAAATGCTTCATTTGGGTCGGCAATGAGAGCAAGCGAGAGCGAAGCAACTAGGCTATTCTTTTTTATCGTATAACACATCCTACCCGTGCAACCTGCTTTCCCCACCACATGTACGTGGGCAGCTCTGTCTGCGGGAAATGTAAAGAATTATTTGACTCGTTTTGAACGTATAAAACGAGTTAAATAATTTTAGTTATTAAAGCACGTAATAATATTACTTATACTGAACAGACCCAACTATATCCTTCCTTTGAATAAATGGTACTGAATTTTTAATAGCAATGAATCAATGATGTACGTGTTTTCTTAATAGCGCGTCATTATTTGCTCCCTCTACTAGAGCACTGGTACACGCCTTTATTGTAGGCGGTCTATTAAGCCGTTGAAACTATGCCTGCCACCCAAATCCAAAATCTTCCGATACTGTATACTCCAATGGTACCAACGTAGTTCGTCTTCCACGCCGCACATCCTACACTTGTTGTCAGCAGGTTGCTTTAAATTCATCCTCTGCCTCTGGTGATATCTAGTATTTAGCGCTTGGTTCTACGCTGGTTTTATTAAGCTAGAAATAGCTTACTGTGTCTCGAATTTATATTCTCTACTCTCGACTACAAAACATCTACCATTTTTCACACTTCATTAAGTTATTACATTATTTCTATGATTTTACAACATTTTAAGGGATGTTTTTGACTAAAAAACAAAATTGACACGATAGATTTTTTTTTTCACCACGGATTCGGTCTGAGCGTCGAAAAATACACCATATCCATATAATTTGGTCCGCTCCACAGAACTTTTTTTTGTTCGTGTGGCTGTGTTATTAACCAAAAATGCTGTTTGTTTGATAAAAATCGGAACTAAAAGAAATATGATATAAATATTTTTGGCTATATATCCAAACACTTGTATTAATATTAACTTAAATGTTTACAAAATCAAAGTCTGCAATTATTAGGTTCCTGAACAGTCTTTGTGTTTATATATCAAAAATAATTTTTTTATATTACTTTTGACTCACAATAAACTAATTCTAAAATTTCCTGGTAGGAAGATCACTGATTTCCATTTTGATATTCAATACATTGTCACAAACACCACCGAAATTTATTTTAAAAATCACGATGTGTTCTGGCCTGTCCTTATAGGAGATAAGTTTATTTTACCTTACTATGGATCTGTATAACTACAGTAAGTAGGATCTGTAAATTAATTTAACAATAGTTATAGAACTTAAAATATCTTTGTTAAATGATTTTGTAATACACAGAACATGAACTTTTGTACAGTGGTATTCAAATTAGTATAAGAAACCTGGATAGTTTCGAATAAGTTTTAAATAAAATAAAGTTCTGGATAATAATTTTGTTTACTTATGTTTATGTACAAAAAATTCCCTCTTCCCCTTTATGGAAACATCAAACTTATTTGAAAAAGATTATGTAGGAGATAATGACCCCGAAAATTACAGGTTAATATTTGATGTTATTTATGCTTCTGACTTAAAATTTACTTAACATTTTTGGTTCACAGTTTGTTAGTAAAACATTACTGGCAAAAATCACATTCAATATGCTGAAAATTAACAAAGAATTCCATGGTAACAAAAATTGTGCCTTTTTGGGGGTCGCAGCTGTACATGATCTTGTGAGATTTACCCTTTTTGAAGATACAAGCATTTTAAAAGCTCTTAATGCATCAAACAATTTTTTTTATCGTATGTGTTCAGAAAGTTGAAATACTGATGGTATTTTTAGTTTGTACTTTTAAAATAAGTAAAAGAAAATAAAACGTTTACTAAATTGCTTTTATCAAAAGTAAAAACTATTGTTTTTTCTTAAAAAAATATTGTCAGTTTTTTTTAATATTGAAATTAGCATTTAAACCAGTTGGTTTGAACAAAATTTGCACAATACACAATAAATGTTTCTTTACAACAATAAAAAGAAAGTAAAATGTGGATAGGTAAGAATAAGAAAAGAGGTAGAGAGTTTTCAGCACCTTCCGATAATGCCAACTTAATTGGGAGACATAGTTCTTTCTACTCATAGTACAATAACTGGAGCTTTTAACTTCGGAATAATGTCATATCGAACGGATTTCGTTCATTTTTGGCAATATAATAGTAAATGACAGAAAAGTTTCTACATTGTGCGGGGAGGGCTTGCTAATTTATACGGGGTGGATGCCTCCCCTTCTCAGGGGGGGGGGGGCACTTAAAAAATATATGTATTTATTGGAGATGAGAAAGAATCAAATTTTAAGAAGAAAAGGTTCTATGCAATTTTTCACATAAATTGATAGTTTTTAAGTTATAACGACTTCAAAATTGCGATTTTAGCTTGGCTTTCGTCAAGTATCTCGAAAAGTATTACTTTATCGAAAAAATATTACAGACCAGTTACAGAAAGTACAAAGTGGGAATTAATTATATTTTTAGTTTATTGATGTAGGATTAATAATTTCGGAGATATTTAAGTTTATATTTGGGATCTAAGTGTTCATAAGATAATTATTTAGAGAAATCTCAGAAATTTTGACACCCACGTCAAAAATGCTAATAGGTAGAATAATAGGTTATTAATTAAGCTTTCAACTGTTTTTTTAATTGTTTCTGTAGCATAAAAAATAAAGAAGTTATGACCGAAGTAATGTGCGTCTTCACATTTTTTTAATAACAACGTCGCCATTTTGTTACTGTAATTAGCCAGTAATTAAAAAAAAATGAATTTCAACCACTATTTCTCAATAACATATAGCATGACGTAGATGCTCAATTTTTTTCGTTTGTATAGAGCACTTGCTATATTGAAAGTAAGTGATAAAAATTCTTATTCGGTATTTCTTTTGTTTTATCATTAATTTCAATATTTTCAGTATTTTTGAGAAGACTCCGTATAGGAAATAACACATCTAAATGTACATACATTGTATATTTTACTTTAATTTTTACATTGTAAAAATATCGTAATATTACAATGAGATTTTAAACAATATCCTAAAATTACATCGAAATTTTAGGATGTAATATTTCATTACATCGTAATATCACATTGCATTTTACCTCTACTATAGGGTAATATTGCAGATTATATTTTCACAACTAATAAATAAACTTACATATGAAAATTCCATTCCAAATTTAAAATTACGCCTAGGGGTAATTTTGCGCAATCGAGGAACGGTAATCGAATTACCATCTATTCATAGCGGAAAAATTTTTCCCAGTGTAATATTATATATTATCCCACTAAATAATCGATAGACAACAGTAAACATGAAATATTCCACAACAATGAGCGAAAAATTGCCACATTAATGAATTCAACTACAGCTTAACGAAGGTAAAAATACGATTTTAAGAATGCAAGTAACAGGCATATAAATGCTTACTCTTAACGTATTACAACCAAGAGGAAATAAATTTGCACAATTTTCAATCAACTGGATGAAAATTTTAAAGCTGTCTTGTTTATGACTTCCCTACCGACACCATGCTTTGAAGTGATCATTTCATCAACCGGCGCAGCGTAATTAGATTTTGAATAATTAACCATTAAGATTTGATTACACTCTACGCAAAAATAATTAACAGAGTGTAATGGCTCGTTCATAATTGGTTCTGCAAATAGCTAGTAATTGTCTGAAGTTAATGACGTGTATATTGATAAATTCTATCAGCATATTTGGAGTATCTGGTGTGGGGTTGTCAGGCTAACAAACTGTAAAACTGAATACAGTTCCCTATTCGGTTCCGGTTGGTAACTCCCTAATATACAAGCCGTTTAGAAGTGACTTATGTTCCCACACCCCGAGAATAATCAGTTTATTTTATCTCACCATGACTTTTTATAGGCTTTGAAGTTGGTAATATAATAATTAAAATTACAAAGGGTCTGTCTATTTGAAGTTAACTGCTAGTTTTTGGTTATCAGTAAATGGTAAATATTATCCCCTATGAATATGGTGTGATAATGGATGATTTAGGGTTGACGAATAAGTTATTACATGGAAAGTGTAAACTGACGATTTGTGACGCTGGTATATTAATTAAGCTGATAAAATGTGTTAATTTTTAAGATCAGCATTTTTCCCTTATTTACTCTTGACACACAATCATAAATTACATAAATACAGCGTTCAGGGGGTAAAAAGCATGCGAAATTTAGAAACAATGTATGGAATGATAATATTTTACTTCCACATCCAGTGAAGTATAGTAACGACAATTTTTTTTTATTTCTATTGTTCAAATAGGCTTAAAATGTCATGAAACTTCGAGATTTTAAATTTGAGTGAAAAAAAAAATTTGTCTGTCTGTCTGTTGGTCTTTCTGTAACTTTTTTTGTGCGCACGTTTACTCTGGAACCGTTTAAGATATTGACTTGAAATTTGGTACTCATATGTACTTTAACGAGATCTAGAACTAGATTATATTTTCATCTTGTTCCGTCGAAGGTTTGGGGGGTACGTTGAGGTAAATTTGGGGTAAATACGTAAATCAAGCAGGTAAGAATTCGTAAAATTGGTATTTAGTATATACAAGAGAAGCTAAGGTCTCAAAAAAATTTTTGGCATTAGCCACCCCCATTACCATCCCCATCCCATTATTAAAGGGGATGAAAAAACATGTGATTTAGTGTGTGTACAAGAACCAGAAACCTCAAAATATTTTTTTACCCCATCCACCCCCCTATCACCACCGCCACCCCACTACCGATGTGGGGTATCGTTTTATGGGTTTTTGAGGTAGAGGATTCCAAATATTATATTATTAAAATTCCATAAACAATTATTTCCACATATAAAATTTTTCCGTTGTGAGTGGATTTGGATAGAAAATCTGGATGTGGAAGTAGTGATTCCTTGGGCAGCGGTTTTTTGATGTGTGGTTTTTATAATAAACGGTATTATTTTTAGTTTCTATATGGTCCTGACTCTTGCTCTTATGGAAACCACCCCCAATTTAATATTTGAAAAGGTACTGCTGATTTATTTTTGAAACGTAAGGTACTTATGTTTTAGTAGCCACTGATTACGAACCTGAAGTATTAAAATATTCTGAATGGCAGCTCCTTTTACTTCCACCTCCAGTAGAGTGGAGTAGTAAAATTTTTAAAAATGTTTATTCTTTAAATAGGCTTAAAATGTCATGAAACGTCGAGATTTTAAGTTTGAGCGAAAAAAAATTTCTGTCTGCCTGTCGGTCTGTCTGTAACTTTTTTGTGCGCCCGATTACTCTGGAACCGCTTGAGATATTGACTTGAAATTTGGTACACGTCTGCATTTTAACGAGATCTGGAAATAGATTATATTTTAATCTTATTCCGTTGAAGGGTTGGGGGGGTAAATTGAGGTAAATGGGGGTAAATAGGTAAATCGAGCAGGTAAGAGTCCATAAAATTAGTATTTGGTATATACAAGAGAAGCTAATGTCTCAAAAAAAATTTTGGCATTATCCACCCATTAACTATCCCCACTTCATTGTTAGAGGGGGTGAAAAAAATGAAATTGTAATTTAGCGTGTATACAAGAACCTAAGGCCTCAAAAAATTCTTTTTACTTCATCCACCCTCATTACCTGTACCACCACCCCCAACCCCACTAACGGCATATCGTTTTATAGGTTTTTGAGGTAGACGATTTCAAATATTGTGCTATTAAAGTTTTACAAACAATAATTTCCACATTGTGAAGTGCAAATATAGTATCAAATTTCTTTTCGTTGTGAGAGACTTGGAAAATCTAGGTGTGGAATTTTAAGATTTATAAACACCCTACAGATTGCATTGTAATTCGAGTCCTGTGAACAAACGAACATCATCGTTCCTGCCTTTCAATATTATTTTAGCAGGTTGCTAAATTGACACTAATGTTTCATGGATAGGTGAGGAGAAGTCATTGCGTGTGTGTTTAGCTTCTGCGATTTCAAATTAGATTACCATGCAACCTGTACGGTGTTTATAGATCTTCTATTATTTTCTTGATTCTATAATAAGTAGTATGGATGCGCAGTGGCTTTTCTCGAGTACTATAGGTGCGCAGTAGGTTACCTCAAGTAGTATGGATGCGCAGTAAGTTACCACGGGTAGTATGTAGATGCGCAGTAGGTTTCCTCGAGTATTTTGGATGCGCAGTGGCTTTTCTCCAGTACTACAGATGCGCAATAGGTTACCTCAAATAGTATGGATTCGCAGTAGATTATTTCAAGTAGTATGAATGCGCAGTGGGTTTCCACGAGTAAATGGGATGCACAAGTGGGAAACCTCGAGTAGAATGGATGCGTAGTAGTAAGTTTCCTCGAAGAAAATGCTTGACGTAGAACCTTTAGTTCTACTGTGTAGTCCACGGCAAATACTGATTCTTTATATCTTTGTCATGTCACTTTCTGCGTATTACTTCCACATTCAGTTGAGTACAAATATAGTATTTTCATTGTCAGAGACTTGGATAGGAAGTCTGGATGGGGAAGTAGTGATTCCTTAGGCAGCGGTTTTCTAAAGTAAGTGTTTTAAACCTGCAAAAAAATTTGAGCATCTAGATGATGGTGTATATTAACGAATAGTAGTTTTTTTAATTTTTGTTTCATTACAATAATAAAATGACGACACTGTTGTTAAAAAAATGTGAAGGCACACATTGTTTCTGTCATAATAGCTTTATTTTTTATGATACAGAAACATACAAAGAATCATTCCAAAGCTTAATAAACTATTTTTAATATCGGTCATTAGAATTTTTGAGGCAAGTGTTAGTTAAAACTAATATTTACTGAGATATTTGCAAGGAAAACAAAAATGTTACGTTTTTTCGAAAATATCTGCATAAAGTACAATTTTTTCTAAAGCAAGCGTCGTACACGAGCAAAGAAATTTAGCAATCTAGGTGATACTATGTATTAACGAAAACCAGTACTTGAAAATTATATATTTTTTAATTACTGGCTAATTATACCAACAAAATAGCGGCGTTTTTATTTAAAAAATGTGAAAACGCACAATTTCTTTATTTTTTATGTTATAGAAACAGACAGAATAGTCCAGTCAATGAATATATTGTAGAATGCATGGAACATGCAAGACTCTTTGACTTCAAAACTTTGTTAGAAGTAGTTAGTAGGTAAACATACTAAAAGTCCCCGCCCCTGGGAGGTGAGCTTACGGTAGGAGGGAGGGGGAAAGGCACCATTTTTGTATTTTTCGATTATATCTCGGAACCGGTGGACTCTAGAAAAATATGTTCTAAATAAAAGTGCAAGCTAATTAAATTTCCTATAAAATTTTTTCCATACATATTTGTCGAATTTCCAACGGTTTTCGAGATATACGTTATTGAAAATCGATAATTTTCGAAAAAATATTTTTTAAGTGTATATCAAATTGAAGAAAATTTAATGCTCTACAACTTCGTTTCTGACAATTTTTCTGAGAAATGATCTTGGGAGGCACTAGAAGCAAATGTTTGACAAAAAGAGTTAGGTAGAAATGATTTTTTCGAAAAGTATCAATTTTCAATAACGTATATCTCGAAAACAGTTGGAAATTCGACAAATATGTATAGAAACAATTTTATAGGGAATTTAATTAGCTTTCATTTAAAACATTTTTTTTCTAGAGTCCACCATTTCCGAGATATAATTGAAAAACCCAAAAATGGGACCTTCCTCTCCTCCTCCCACCGTAAGCTCACCTCCCAGGAGTGAAGACTTTTAGTATGTTTACCTGCTAACTACTCCTAATAAAGTCCTGAAGTCAAAAAGTCTCGCATATTCCATGTACTCTACACCTCTCTTTTGAGCACCCATTGAATGGATTAGAAACTCGTTAGAAAGCTTCATTAATAATGTTTTACTTTGGTTATTACCATTTTCTTGCCACAAATATTTAACATTTAAACTACACACTTCATCTTATAAACTTTCGGACGTCATCTTTATACTTCCCTATCTCTAAACCTATTGATTCTACAGAAATTAGAAAAAAGCAAATATCATCCTCAGTTTATAAGCTTTCTTATTGGTTTCTAGCATTTTTCTCACTAAATGTGATACTTTTCGAGTTATTCGACGAAAACTATTTTCAGGTATCTATTTCTTCAAGCTAAAATCAGTTTCAATTCGTTTAACTTAAAAACTATCAATTTATATGAAAAATTACATAGAAACTATATGTCCCAAAATTTGAATCTTTGAGTTCTAATACTTTTAATTTTTTTTTGGTGCGACCCATTAAAAGGTAATTCATGTGACAATATTTCTAAATTAATACCCGTTAGTTACACTGTACTAATATGGCAAGTATAAAATTGTATATTAACTATATAGTATAGTTGGGGATAGAGTTCACTTATTTTTTAATTGTCAAAAAAAGTGCGTTTTTTTTCAAGAAAAGTGCATTTTTACAGTTTTCAAAAATGAATTTTCTTTGATCCTCCTTTTTTTCACCATTTTCATCGAAACAAAATGAAATATACTATATTAGTTTCATTACCGTGATATACCATAATTTCACCGCATTCCTCACCGATTCATCAAAGGTAGAAGAAGCATTGGCACAATTATTTCCTTTACAATAGACACAGAATAGAACATTATTTGGTTTTCTACAGCTATACTGTATATTTTTACAGCCTTTCTTACATTTACAAGAAATATCACTTATTAAATTTTTACTTCACATCAGGTATTAAGCTATTCTCAGTTTTAAGCCACCCTAATTGTGACGGATCTTTCTCAGAATTTAACCATTTTTGCACTTGGAAACTCTGTCAAAAAATCCTTATAAAACCTTATAAAAAAAATGTATAAGTTTTTATAATTTTTGATGTGTGTATTTGAAATGTGTTTTAATTGTAAATTCTCATATGGTGTCTACAAGTATTGATAAGTTTTTATAGTATATGTAATTAAAAGTTTTTATAGGTTTTTCTACTGTTTTGAATGTAAATTCCCATATGATATCTATTAGTATTGATGAGTTTATAAAGTACATGTAATTAAAAGTTCCTATAGGTTTTAATAGGTTTGTATAGTGTTCTGAATGTAAATTTCTCATAGAAATTCTATTAGTATTGATAGGTTTTTTTACAGATTTTGGTTGTGTATTTTAATGTCAAATCCCATAAACTTACATAGGTAAGTAAATGTTATTTACTTACTATTAATATTTCAACTATCAATAGCAATATAGTGGGAAACACTAAATACTGCAAAAGTTCTTGTTTCCTCTAGCGTTCTAGCCTAAACGCAGTTAATAAGTTAGCAGTAAAAGAGACTGCTTTAGTTTGAATTTAACAAACCCACACTAGTTTCCTAGGTCACATTAGATTAGATATGAATTAGCGACATGTATAACAGCTCCCTCTACTGGAGGCTGTGGTATGTAACACTAAACTTTTATAAGTTTTAATTATGTGTGTGTGTGTTTTAAATGTACATTCCTCGTATGAAACCTATTAGTATACGTAAGTTTTTATAATATTTGAAATACAAAGTTTTTTATAAGTTCTGAATGTGGTTTGATGTGGCTATTTGAGATGTGTTTTTGATGTAAATTCCTTGCCTGAGGTCTATCAGCATTTGCATATATTAATAGGAAATGCGAAGTTTTTATAATATTTGCTGCATACAATGGGTTTTTAATGTAAATTACCTATATGGAGTCTATCAGTAGTTATATATATTAGTATATTTAAGTTTTTATAGTATTTGAAATACAAAGTTTTTTATAAGTTCTGAATGTGGTTTGATGTGGCTATTTGAGATGTGTTTTTAATGTGAATCCCTTGCCCTAGGTCTATCATCATTTGCATATATTAATAGGAAATACGAAGTTTTTATAAGATTTGCTGCCTACAATGGGTTTTTAATGTAAATTCACTATATGGAGTCTATCAGTAGTTATACGTTTTCACGGTAATTGAAATATGAAGTGTTATAGATATTTTATATGTATTTGAAAAGTATTTTTAATGAAAATAATTCTCCATACGAGCCCTATCAGTATTTGTAAGTTCTTATATGGTGTTTGAAATACGAAGATTTTATAGGTTCCGATGTGTCTAAGTTTTTGAAGTATTTGAAATGTGTTTTGAATGTAAATTCCTTGCCTGAAGTCTATCAACACTTACACGTCTTAATAATAAACACGAAGTTTTTATATAATTCTATGAGGATATGCAATGGGGTTCTAAAGTAAATTCCCTGAATGAAGTCTATCAGTATATTTATAAGTATTTATGGTAATTAAATTGCGAAGTTTTATAGGTTTCTATATGAGAAAGATGTAAATTCTCAGTACGAGGTCTATAAGTATTTATAAGTTTTTATGGCGTTTGAAACACGAAAATTTTATACATTTTGTGAGTTTTTTACGTATATTCCTCGCTTGAGGCCTATTGTAAGACTTTTATGCTTTTATAGTAATAAGAGGGTTTTCTAAAATACAATGTGTATATACTTACAATGGATTTTAATGTAAATGATATGAAATCTATTGTATTAGTAAGTTTAATTTAGTAAGTACTGTAACTTTTCTAGGTTGACTACTATTGAAATTCCATGAAAACTTTTCAAATTAATAGTTGTAAATAATACTTTTCAATGGGTGCACTGAGAAATCCTTATTAAATTCTTATATAAAACTAAACTAAATAACCCTTCAAATCTTATATATACTAATTATTTCTTATTAAATGTTATAAAATTCATCCCTGGTTTCCTGATGAAACATTATTAGTTTTACTACTATTGGAACCTCATTAACACTTATCAAATTAATAGTTGTAAATCATTATTAATACTTTTTCATAGATGTTCCTATAAATCCTTATTAAATTCTTATATAAACTAAACTGATATGGACCCATGAAGTCTTATAAAAATAAGTACATATATATTCTTATAAAAATGTATAAAATGCCTACTAGGAACTCCTTGGTATATCTTTTCAATTTCATTTACTCTTCAGATTCCAAAAAACTCACAAAAGTATTCGATAATACCTTATATTCATACTTTTTAACATGCATACTTACACGTTTCCATTAAATTCTTATATAAACTAAACTGATATGAAGTCTTATAAAAATGGTACAAATATATCCTTATAAAAATGTATAAAATGTCTGCTAGGAACTCCTTAGTATATCTTTTCAATTTCATTACTCTTCAGATCCCATAAAAAGCCACAAAAATATTCGATGTAATACCTTATTAACACTTTTTAATACGTATCCTTATAAATCCTCATTAAATTATTATATAAACTAAACTGATAACAACCACTCAGATCTTAAAAAACCATATACTAATTGTTTCTTATAAAAGATTACAGAACTCGTATTTGATTTTACTGATGAAACCTTTTCAGTTTCAAGACCATTCAGATCCCATGAGAACTTATCAAATTAAAAGTTGTAATGCCATATAAAAACTGTTTTTAGTATAAACACTTATGGAAACATACCAATAACAACATGGGTATTCCAACTCAATTAAGACTCCTTTAGATACTTATTCATCCCAATATAATTTCTATATGGCAAAATTAATGTACTGTATAAAACCTTATAAATCAGATAGGCTCTTATGATTACCCATAAAAAATGTATAATTATCTATAAGTTTGAAAATTTGACAGGGAATACTCTTAAACAGTGTTTTTCTATTACCTCTTCAGTAGGCGGAATTGCAGGCAATTCTATTTTCATCATCATGTTTGTCAATTATTTTATTAATCTTAGGTTTGCAAAAATAGATTTTTTTATGATGATTCCATGCTAGTTGAGTTATTATAACCAATAGGTCAATATTTTCACCAACTATGATAACTTGATTGTCTTCGGTTTTCAAATCAATAGTAGTTTTAACGATTGTAGTAACGGCGTCTTCTCTGCACATTTTAACGTTAAAGTCATTATCTATTATCTCTTTGCGCAATACTTTTATAAAGATATCCTTATTTTACTTCCACGTCCAGTGGAAGTATAGTAACGACAAAAAATTTTTTATTGTCCAAATAGGCTTAAAATGTCATGAAACGTCGAGATTTTAAGTTTGAGCGGAAAAAAAATTTCTGTCTGTCGGTCTGTTTGTCTGTCGGTCTGTCTGTAACTTTTTTTTGTGCGCACGTTTCTGGAACCGTTTGAGATATTGACTTGAAATTTGGTACACATATGTACTTTAACGAGATCTAGAACTAGATTATATTTTCATCTTGTCCCGTCGAAGGGTTGGGGTGTAAATTTGGGGTAAATGGGTAAATCAAGCAGGTAAGAGTCCACGAAATTGGTATTTAGTATATACAAGAGAAGCTAAGGTCTCAAAAAAAAAATATTGGCATTAGCCACCCCCATTACCACCCCCACCCGCTTATTAAAGGGGATGAAAAAAAATTGTGATTTAGTGTATGTACAGGAACCAGAAACCTCAAAATATTTTTCACTTCATCCACCCCCCCACTACCACCCCCCTATCACCACCCCCACCCCACTACCGATGTGGGGTATCGTTTTATGGGTTTTTGGGGTAGAAGATTTCAAATAGTTGAACTACAGTTTTGTCAGAAGAGATCGGGATATTGGTGGTAGAGGGGGTGGTGTAGGAATATATTTGAAAGATACTTTAAACTTTGAATTATTGGAAAATAGTGAAAATTTCGAGGACTTATGGGTAAGAATTAAATTTAATAAGTTAAATATTGCTATTGGTTGTGTTTATAGAGCTCCAAATCTAAATATTAATAATTTCTTAACTGATTTCGAAAACATTTTGATTAACATTTTACCTCAAGTGGATGAAATAATTTGTCTGGGTGATTTTAACTTGGACTTGTTAAATATAAATAATACTACAAATAAGTTCCTTAACCTTTTGGAGAGTGTTAGTTTAAAACAAATTATTAATGACCCTACTAGAATAACGTTAAATTGTGTTTCATTACTAGACTATATCATAATATCTGACAATTGCAATATTTCTAAGAGTGGCACTGTGTCTTTAAACAACATTTCTGATCATGAATTAGTTTATGCATTTTTGAGTTTTAACAGATTTAGTAATCCGGCTGCACCAATAATATACAGGGACTTTAAAAACATGAACCTAGAATTGCTATATGCCCACCTAGAATCTATTCCATGGAGAAATATTTTTGACATAGACAATATAGACGGCAAAATTACCTTCTTTAACGAAAATATAAGAGTTTTAATGGATATGCATGCACCTCTAAGAACCTGTGTTTTTAAAAAACAGCACAAGCCATGGATAACAGACAATATTAAATTATTAATAAAACTTAAAGATAAATCCCTAGCAAAATATAAAAAAACTAAAATCCCTGTTCATTGGGAAGAGTACAAAAATATAAAAAATTTTACAACTAGCTCGATTAGAAGAGAGAAAAAAGCCTATTTTAAAAAGTTTCTAAATAAAGATAAAAATTCTATGTGGAAAGCACTTAATAATTTAGGTATTAATACTAAAACAAAAAAAAGAGAAATTCCCAAGAATCTTTCGGATGTAAATGCTATAAATCAAAGTTTCTTAAATTCGGTGCCTCATAATCCTCCTAGTGATAACATTGCAAATTATTATAACACTGTGAAGGATTCCCTACATGCCAATCTTTCTTTTAAAACAGTTAATGAAGCTGAAATTGGTAAGTTGCTATTTTCTATAAAAACTAGTGCAGCTGGGGAGGATGGAATTCATATAAATTTTATCATAGCCTGTTGTCCTTTTATTTTGGAATTCATTTGTCATATTATAAATTTTTGCATTATTAATTCTGTATATCCTGCCGATTGGAAAATAGCACAAGTAGTACCACTTCCCAAAATCGATTTGCCTTTAAATTATAATGATTTAAGACCCATTAGTATTTTACCAGTACTGTCAAAAATCTTAGAATATATTATTAAATCACAGCTTGTCGATCATTTAGAAACAAATAACATTTTACCAGATACCCAGTCTGGGTTTAGAAAAGGTCACAGTTGTACAACTGCTCTTTTAAATGTCACTGATAATATTTTAACTGCGACCGATGCTGGTAAATGTACAGTGTTGGTGTTGCTGGATTATTCCAAGGCATTTGATACTCTGGAACACAATGTATTATTAATTATATTAAAACACATTGGATTAGATGAAAAATCAGTATCCTTTTTTAAGAGTTATTTAAATGCTAGAAAACAAAAAGTGGTGCTGAATGGTCAGTCTTCTGATTTTTTAGATGTGTCACGGGGCGTACCACAAGGGTCAGTGTTAGGTCCCATTTTATATACAGTGTACACGTCATCGCTACCTAGATTCATACAAAGATGTAATGTGCAAATGTATGCAGATGATACGCAGGTATTATATTCCTTTTTTCCAGATGAAATACAAAATAGCTGTGACATTGTAAATTCCGATTTAGAAATTATTTACAAGGTATCATTAGAACATTCTTTACATCTAAATCCAAATAAGTGTATTGCTATGTTTTTTGGTAGAGCTGTTGATAGAGAGAGATTATCTCAACATGTTCATCTAGCAATTAATGGAACTCACTTGCCGCTCAAAGGAGAAGCAAAAGATTTAGGTTTAATAATTGATACTACACTTAGATTTGAGAAACACATTTCACTTTCTATCAAAAGAGCTGTTTCTAGGTTAAAAATGTTGTACAGCTTCCGCCATGTTTTAAATATCGAAGTAAAAACTATGCTATGCGATACTCTTATTTTGTCGATTTTTAATTATTGTGATTCTGTGTATGGACCCTGCTTATCTGCTGCTACTACACAGCGGATACAAAAAATTCAAAATTATTGCCTTAGATTCATCTATGGGATCAGAAGACACCATTCTGTAAGTCACAAGCTCTTGGTAACTAACTGGCTGAACATGAAACAGCGACGAATTTTACACTGTTGTACATTGTATCATAAAATCATAATTTCTAACAGTCCCTCTTATTTGTTTAGAAAGATTACATTTCGTACTGACGTGCACAATTTAAATTTAAGACATAAGGGTATACTGACACCTCCAATTCATAAAACGGCACTTTTTGAAAGGTCTTTTACATTTAGTATATATAAATTATATAACTCACTTTCCCCTCTACTGAAATCATGCACAGGTTTCACTTTTGCCAAACATTTTAAAAAACATCTTCTGATTCAGCCGTTTACATAAAAAAAGTAGTAATTAATTATTTTTTTTTCCTTTTCTTCCAAATAATTCAGTTTATATGGACAAAGGTATTTTTTTTTCTCATGTTAAATATTGTACAAATAATTCAGATATGTTTGATGTTGCCATCTATCTATTAGCAGGTTGAGTGTAAGACCAGCTGATCTGACATTTCTGTTTTTTCAGCTGAACTCCGCCTTTTCAATAATTAAAATATTATCATTCATATGTACACTAATTTGATATGTGAATAAAGATTATTATTATTATTATTATTATTATTATTAAAATATTATGTTATTAATGTTCCATAAACAATTATTTTCACATACAAAGTTTTTTCGTTGTGAGTGACTTTGATAGAGAATCTGGATGTGGAAGTAGTGATTCCTTGGGCAGCGGTTTTTACTATTAGCTAGAAATTTTTTTTGACTAACCGTTGATTTCATGTCACTTGTAATTGAAATATCTACGCAAACATTTTTTTCTAAACGACGAATGCGCTCGTTATTCTTAGTACTATTCTGTTCATCGGCATACCCATAAAAAATAATACTGCTCTGGTCCTTAACTGCTGGCTCTGATTATTATTGATCATATATTCATATATTATTATTATTACCATGCGTATACGTAATACATTTCCTTTTCAAATTATTGAAGATTCATTTTGTATTAAATATTTGAAATTATACGAGACTTTCTATAGTAGATTTCATTTCGTTTCGATGAAAATTGGGTGAAAAAAGGAAGAGTCAAAAAAATACATTTTTGGAAATTGTAAAAATGCACTTTTTTGAAAATTATTTAAAAAATGAACTCTATCCCCTAGAAGTACATAAAATAACGTAAGATCGGAAAAAGTAACGTACAATGCCTCCTTGATAATTGACGAAGAATTACAATTTTTATTTCGTCCGCCATCTTTGACCGTTATATTTAACTTACGGTGTCCGGGATTGGTGCATTATATTTGACCATAAATGAGCTTTATTTTGGCCAACTTTGGTGAAATTACTCCTTATAGAAAAGATATCCAATTTTGATTTGTTCGGCTATTCTTTGTGTTTTCTATTTTTTTCCCAGATGGATTGACCAATACATATCGGACAGGTCTACATTTTTTAAGAATTTTATTCCAAATAAGCTAGTATTTTTAAAATTCCCATCCGATTACTAGTACAAAATATATTGAGCAGAAAGTTGAAAATACCTATAAGCGCGTCAAAAAGTGCTTATAGCTTTTGACGCACACAGAATTTTTGGGCACAAATATTTTTTTTTGTAATCAGGAGCTTATAATACATAAGAACCAATAATAAAATTTCAGGTGTAATGTTGTCGCCGAAAAAAATTAAATTAAATAAATTCGACAGTACTATATTAGTGAAAAGTAGCGAGGAACTGCACCTTATTTTGATCATGTAAAACGCGGGGTTTGACGCTCGAAATGCCCCCCTGATCGGGACCACTTATATCTTATGTTTTTTGAGTCGCTGATCACGAAAATCGGGATTCCGCGTCTCTAAAAATAGTGCGTCACTTCTAAAAATACCAAGAACCGTCTCTTTTAGGGTCTTTTCGCGGTAATATGAATAATACTGTAAAATAATGTTATGGATGTGCTAATGTAATAATATTTTGCCAGTTCAGTATGTTCATCTAAAATAGGGACAAATTTTATGTTGAGAGGGGTAAGACTACTCCTGAATTGACGTAAAATGGAAAAATGATGGATTTTTTTTCACTTTTTGATTTGAGTTTAGATGAATGGGGATTGTACAATGAAGAAATTTTTTTTCCAATCTTTTAGGGGTGAAAATTATCCCTATATTACCTTTAAATTGAATTAACGCTTAGAAAATAAGTAGAGCTCTATACTTTTTAGTTTGCTTGTAATTTCTGATAAACTTCCGTCAAAAATAATACTAACGAATGTTTTCACCCCTTCAGGAAATTGCAAGAGAACGTAGAAATATCCTTGATAAATGAACACTTCATATAAATATAAATCAGGATGCGTGAGAAGAAGCACGTGCAAAAAATTAGGCCTCCGTTGCAGTATTTTCTGCAAAGAGTGTAAAGGGAGAGATTGCGAAAACAGTGAGAACACTTTAACCACTCAAGACTTTGCCCCTAAAGGGGTGAAAAAATTCTTTAGTATTTTTTCGACGGAAGTTTATCAGAAATTACAAGCAAACTAAAAAGTATACATCTTCTAAACGTTAGTTCAATTTAAAGGCGATATAGAGGTAGACAGGTATTTGTAATTTTCACCCTGAATGGTCGGAAAAAATTTTCTTCATTGTACAATCCGCATTCATCTAAACTCAAATCAAAAAGTGAAAAAAAAATTCCATTTTACGTAAATTTAGGTCAGTTTTACCCCCTCTGGTTAACCCTCAGCATAAAATTTGTCCTTATTTTAGATGAACATACTGAACTAGCAAAATATCATTATAATTGGCACATTCATAACATTAATATACAGTATTATTCACATTACCGCGAAAAACCCCCCAAAAGGGATGATTTTTGGCATTTTTAGAGGTGACGCACTATTTTTAGAGCCGCGTAATCAGCGACTCAAAAAACGTAAGATATAAGTAGTCCCGACGATGGGGGCATTCCGAGCGTTTTACATGGACTAATTATCACAACCCCACAAAAAAAAAAAGTTCAAAGCAGCGAACCAGACCCATGTATCCCCATGTATTTTCGGTCGCTGAATCCGAATCCGGGATCAAAAAAAATCATTAGCTAGAGCCAAAAAACACCCCTGAAATGGTGTAATAAGAAGATTAAGCTACGAGAATAGTTGTTATTTCTTAACCAATCGAATTATACAAATTAAGGTTCAACAGCAGCGTACATACAATAGATATGAAACATATCCCCAGGGAGGGGCGAAAACTAGCCCCCATATATAAAAAAATCTATCCAAAACAGCAATGACTGCTGAAATGCCTAAGTTTTGTTAAAGTGTTAAGAAATTACATCAGGTCCGACGTAATCCTCATAAACTGCCACTATAGGGTTGAGAACAACCACCTTCAAGTTCAAAGATACGAGAAAAACAAGAAAAAACGTAAAATCCCACAGGATTCTCTTTTCATGGATGCTATGATTGGCTGAAATTGCGTAGTACTCTAAAATAGAACTAGAAACTTACGTACCATCAACATCCTACCCTGTCAAAAAAAATCATTAGCTAGAGCCAAAAAACACCCCTGAAATGGTGTAATAAGAAGATTAAGCTACGAGAATAGTTGTTATTTCTTAACCAATCGAATTATACAAATTAAGGTTCAACAGCAGCGTACATACAATAGATATGAAACATATCCCCAGGGAGGGGCGAAAACTAGCCCCCATATATAAAAAAATCTATCCAAAACAGCAATGACTGCTGAAAAAGCTCGAAATGCCTAAGTTTTGTTAAAGTGTTAAGAAATTACATCAGGTCCGACGTAATCCTCATAAACTGCCACTATAGGGTTGAGAACAACCACCTTCAAGTTCAAAGACACGAGAAAAACAAGAAAAAACGTAAAATCCCACAGGATTCTCTTTTCATGGATGCTATGATTGGCTGAAATTGCGTAGTACTCTAAAATAGAACTAGAAACTTACGTACCATCAACATCCTACCCTGTCAATCCTCAGAGGGTGTGAAAACTACCCCCTATGTAAGATTTAACTATAGAAAGTTATAGTGACTTCTATAAAAATTCGAAACACCTGCGTTGGGTGGAAGAGAGAAGAAACTATACTATGTTCGACGATGTGCTTGAAAACCAACCCCACGGGGTTGCGAGATACTACCTCTTTATCTGTAGGATGCTGGAAAAACAGAGAGAAACTAACCAGATTTACATTTTTATGGATGCTATGATTGGCAAAAATCGTGTTGCACACTTAGAGTTTGAAACTCATGTCCTATAAATGTTATTAAGTAACACCTCCAGAAAGGATGTAAACTACCGTAATTCAAGATGTAACGAAAAAGCTATACTGTTGCTTATTCGTTTCATTTCCATATTTTTTTTTATAGGGGTGGCGTCTCTCAACCCCGTGGGGGTGGTTTTCAAGCACAGCGTCGAACATAGTCTAGTTTCTTCTCTCTTCCACGCAACACAGGTGTTTCGAATTTTTATAGAAGTCACTGTAACTTTTTATAGTCAAACCTTACATAGGGGGTAGTTTTCACACCCTCTGAGGGTTGACACTGTAGAATGTTGATGGTACGTAAGTTTCTAGTTCTATTTTAGAGTACTACGCAATTTCAGCCAATCATAGCATCCATGAAAATAGAAATCCTGTTGCATTTTACGTTTTTTCTTGTTTTTCGCGTATCCTTTAAACTTGGGGGTGGTTGTTCTCAACTCTATAGGGGCAGTTTATCAAGATTACGTCGGACCTGATTCAGTTTCATATCACTTTAACAAAACTTTTCAGCAGTCATTGCTGGTTTGGATCGATGTTTTTATATATGGGGGCTAGTTTTCGCCCCTCCCTGGGGGTGTGTTTCATATCTATTGCATGTACGTTGCTGTTTAATCTTAATTTGTATAATTCGATTGATTAAGATGTAACAACTATTCTCGTAGCTTAATATTCTTTTTACCCCATTTCAGGGGTGTTTTTTGGCTCTAGCTAATGATTTTGGGGGTGGTTCGCTGCTTTGAACTTTTTTTTTGTGGGGCTGTGTTATCAAATATCAATTTGAAGTCGATGCAAAAATAAATTACTAATTTCAATACGTTTTGCACCGAATTGAAATTGATATTTGGTAATAGACTGGCGGTACATGACCAGTCAGATGCAACGTTTTTAAAATGCATGCCAATAAAAAAGGCAAAAATAATTCCACTGTTTAAGGCTGGAGTTATTGAGGACGTATCTTGCTATAGGCCAATTGCTTTACTCCCTATTCTAGCCAAAGTATTCGAAAAAATTAATGCCTTGAGAATAATTAACTTTCTGGAATCACACAATATTCTTACAAATAATCAATTTGGGTTCAGGAAAGTTAAAAATACCTCACAAGCTGTTTGGGAGCTTGTTAATTTCATTAGCGAGGGCTTTGGAAATTTTAACTCACCATTAGCAATTTTCCTAGACCTAAGCAAAGCATTCGATTGCGTTTCCAAAGAAATTTTATTAAATAAATTAGAATTTTATGATTTTAAAGGTATAGTTCATGAACTGATGTCATCGTATTTATCAGACAGATATCAATGTGTGTGTTATAATGATAAACTTAGCAGCATGCTAGCAGTGGAACACGGTGTGTCGCAGGGTAGTGTACTGAGACCGCTGCTATTTTTAATTTATATTAATGATTTACCTAATGTTCATTCAGCATTAACAGTCCTTTTTTCAGACGACACAACATTCGCGAAACATTAAAGAGATACTGGTACTAATGTTGTTGACTTGCAAACCAACATTTTAACCAAGTCTTCTGACTGGTTTAATGCTAACAAATTATGTTTAAATACCAACAAAACGCATACATTACTTTTTTCCACCAAGAATAATAACCCACAGACTATAAAATTTTTAGGAGTAACATTAGATAACAGATTAAGTTGGCATCCACATATTAATGACCTAACAACTAAATTGTCCAAAAAAGTATATGCCATCAGACAAATAAAAAACAAAGTTAATCTAGACGCAGCAATTGTTGCATATCATGCTTTGTTCCACAGTGCCATGGTACATGGCTTGATAAACTGGGGTACATCCAACCAAGTACATAGCATTTTTATTATTCAGAAAAGAGCAATTAGAGCTCTGGCTGGTTTAAGTTAACTTGAAAGTTGCAAATCTTGGTTCACAACACTTAATATATTAACTTTGCCTTCCGAAAGTATTTGTTGTAATTTACTTCACATAAAAGAGAATTTGAGCGAATGTGCAAAAAATGGCGAAAATCATGAATATAATACTCAAAATCGCAATGATGTACAAACACCTCACCAGAGATTAGAGTCAACAAAAAAAAAACAATTTTGGTATTGCCTTATTTAACTCTTTGCCCCAACATTTGAAATCTTTGTTAAACAGACAATTTAAAGCAAAGATAAGAAAGCATCTTTTGGCCAGTGCTTACTACAATGTGTCAGATTTTAAATGTATAAATTAGATTATTGTTTGGTCTTTGTTAGTTGCTTTAAATTATCCTGTACTATATTACACAAACCATATTAGGATATATTAGGAGTATGTCATTTACATGTATTTTTATATTTACATTGACTATTCTAGAACTATGGCCTAGTGTGTAATGACCTCTAGCGGCCATTACAGCCATAATTAAATTATTAGCATCAATAGTATGAAGCAAGTCGCAGGGACCTCTAATATTAAGAACGTTGATCAAGTTAACTTCTTTTCAACCGCGCAGATATTAGTGCGTTTCCCGTCTAGTGAGGCATTACCGTCGTATTCGAGCGACCGTCGCAGGTATGGATTTAAAATCCAGCCTCTTTTGTTTCAAGTGCGTCTAACGAGCACATGTTTTGGCAAACGCTCTGCCTAATTAAAGTTGCAATCGCTTAAATGGATTAACTAAGTAAGTTAATTGTTGTTTAATTATGATATTAGTTAAATCCTAACCAGGGTATTTTATTTTAGATACTGATTGAATCCTATTTTCGATTTCCGATTCCTAATGCCTAATTCAAAATTTTAATTTAACTTCAATGTAATGCACATGGTACCACCATTTTAAAAAACTACGTATTAAATCGTAAATCACAACGGACATAATCCCTGCGGAATAAATGGTTATGGAAGGCTTTATATAGGAATTAAACTAAACTGGGACGGTTCCGACGTCATAACAGGAACACATTTAAATATCTTGGAAGAAATAAATTTTCATAATTTTTTGTCTGGAAGCCATGCTTGGTGACGCAGTGACGCCGAGGTAGGGCAAGTAGCGAGATCAAGTTAGCTGGGGAATTTAGTTTCATGCCGGAATTGGTAACCCATGTGATGTGCTATCTTCGTCTTCCTTAACCTATGAAGAAGTGTCAATTTTTTCGCTGACGTCCAGGGGACATCACGTTCTTATTAGGAGGATCCCTCGATATAAGACAACAATCAACGTCTTATTTCTAAGATAAGTCTAGTTTTTTTATTTGCCATTTACCACCCTTCTAACAAAGTTTACTGTTGTTTTATCACAACGGCTGCTATAAGCAGGATATAAATTTAAATTAAGTAAACAAAGTGTAAGTAGATCGCTATTGAAACAATAGAGCCATTCCACGATTAAGTCGTATATTTTCTTAATGTTTAAACCTTTGGTTCGTGCAATTACAAATTGTTTTATCAAAAGTGTTGACCGTGTGGTCGTATTTTAAAGTGCAGCTGTGCTTTAACCTTTATCGATTTTTGTTGTTTACCTTTTATCATGAGTATTTGTTGCGTACTGTAGTACAAACTTTTATAGTTTTAAATTATTTATATTGCCTATTATAGATACTTCTATAATTATAGTCGCTAAATTTTAGGTTAGTTTTCTACGTTATATTTAGTGATAGAAATTTACCTTGGGTCACGGGGTTATTTATTGATTTATGGTGTTTTAGTGATAAACAAGTTTAATTAACATACTACTAAGTTGTCATTTTTCAGTAGTGTTTTTACCTAAGTACGATAGATTTCGTAACATAACTTCTGTTGCTCCCGTAAAGTTGGACCGCGAGGTGAGGTTACGTTCTATTATAATTTTGCGTGTTAGTTTCACAAGAATTGCAATAATCAAGTTCTAGTAAGCAAGTTCAACATTCATAGTGACATAGTGTTAGGAAATGTGTTTCCAGTGGTTAATTTAATGGGAGAATTGTTTTAGTTTCCCTTAACTGAGTGAGTAAATTGCTATAAATGTTTTGATTTTGTTTTTGCTGAACAAGTCATAGTTCTCCCAGGTCAAAATGAAATAGATGTTTAATAGTCTAAGTTGATGGGATAAATTCAGTATTTATAGTAGTAGGAAGTTAATTTCCGTTTGTTTATTGGTTGGGATTTGTCCTTATTTCCCTCTTTCTTTGTGAGCGGCTCACTATAAATATTTGACTTTGTCTTGCATAAACTTTACTCAAAATTTAGTTATTTGTTGGCCTTCTGCCTAACTAAATTTACTGACTACCATTTTCTTGGGGAGACTGTATCGTGAACTTGTAATAAAATGTAAATTTTGGCCATCATTTGTGAATCAAGGCATTGAAAATTATCAATTGAACCTCAAACTTTGTAACGTAACCTTGGCACCGGTGTCTTTATTCAGAGCTAATTGGCCTAACTTTTGCTGGGGTTTTTTGATTATTGACCAACTAAGCTAGGTCGTCTTTTTTGGATAAGGGAATTGTTTATCACTAAATGTCGCCGGGATGCTAAAATAGTGTTAAGGATACTAACCTAACAATAATTTTGTAACTAATATTTTCTATAATTCAAAGCCACGAAGTTGGCATCTGTTGTTATTAATTGCTAACCCTCGAATTTTAGATCGTTTCGTACGATTGGTTGTGATTAAATTGTTAAATTTTAAATTTTTTGTGTTTCTCTGGTGTCTGCTGTATCGTACCTTTCCTTTTCCGTCTCTTCTTTAGAGACTGGCGCCCAAAATAACTCTTGTAATTTTGCCTTCAAAAAAAAAAAAACTGAAAATTGTTACACAAAAAAAAATATAAAAAAATTTTTTTTTTGACAAAATTTTTTTTCAAACTTTTACAAATTTTCTAAATTTTCTTTACATCATTAAACACTCTTGGCCTTATTGGGACCGTTGCTTACGCTTACCCATGGCCCTAGGCCTCCTACAAAAACTGGCTAGCCGAGCCAAATTTGTTTTGGTAACAGGTTATTACCTTGGTGAGTTTATGCAATTTTAGTGTCCAAACAAATTAGTTTTGTGTCACCCAGGGAATATAAATTTGACTAATAAATACTACAAATTAAATTGTAAGTGATGATGTCAGTTTGGGCTTATCCCATTTAATTTTATAGTAAAACTTCATAGGTAAGAACTCAACCATCTTAGAGTTTTGTGGATTTTTCCCGGGCAAAAAGACAAAAATATCAATGTAGCCTTCGATGAGGGAGAAAACGTTGCAGTGGCGCCTCAACGCGAGGTTTTCGTAAAATTTGGAGGCAAGAGTGTCCATTAAATTTACAAAATTCAAGAGTCTTTACCTTTCTATTTTCCTTGCTTTTCAAAATTTTTTAACTTGTTTAAAATTTTAGTGTATGTACCTTTTTTAGTTTCTTGTTACTAATTCGTGTTTTCCCTAGTGTAGGAATAAAATAGTAAGCAGTCATGGAGCCAAATTATCTGTCAGTAGAGGAGCTGAACTTCGAACTTTATATACGAGGGACGAATGTCGAGGGAAACTGTGACGTCAAGAGAGCTATTTTACGAGGACACCTACAGAGCGAAAAGTGTCAACTAACGTCTCATCCAAAGGTTCCGTTAGATAATGGGATGGAAAGAATCATCTGTATTGATAAGGTCAACACGCTGGAACGTATGGTAAACAGGTTTGCATTTGATAAACGTCATCCAGATTATAAAAGATTGAAAAGTAAACTTTTACATGTCAAAAATCGAGTAGATTATGTAATAGCTGAGTATCAGACAGAAGCTGATTTTAAAACTGAATTAACCACAAAGATTATGTTGCTTTTGGATTTGCTAGAGAATAAATCTGGTAATGTACCAGAAGTAAATTTAATTGAGTTTAACCAAGCAAATGATAACATTTTACCTTCCGCGGTAACTGTTAGTTCACCAGTAATAATTTCACAGGCCAATATGTCGAATCAAACCTCGACCAGTCACCAATTCTCCGTTACCAGCTCAAGTTTTGTCCCACAAACCACTATGCATTTCAGTAATTTAAATTCATACAGTAATCTAAATGTAAACAATTCGACTTCACAAAATAACCCAAATGTCAATAATTTAAATTCACAAAACAATTTAAATGTCCATAATTTTACCGTAACAAATAACCCAAATGGAAATATGTTAAACTCACTATATCATTCAAATGTCAGTACTGGCAATTCACAACGCGACTTAAATTCTAGTACTTTAAACACACAGTCAAATATAAATTTTTGCACTACAAGTTCTCCGTTTACAAATAATGTAGCCCCAGGGGCCTATCAAGTTTCAAGCTCTTTTCGTGTACCTGAAGTAATTTCTACTAATGTGTATAATAATGTACCTATACCCAGTCACAACAATTTTCATGAAACTGTTCCTAGAACAAATTTTGGCCTGTATCAACAGTACTATAATGTCAATGACATCAATCAACCTAATGACAATTTTTCAACACTACCTCGTCATTCGACACAATTGTTTAACCATGGACCTCTTAGAGAGCCCATAGTTAGTTCAAGTACCACCAATCGTAATTTATATGTTCCTAGACCAGAAAATACATTACCTTCCAGTGATACTAGGTACAGTGGGTTGCATACTGCACCTGGCGTAACGTATAACCACCCTAATCTTGATTACAGTAAAGCTTTCTTCAGACTTTCGCAAGCTAATAGGAGTTTATTAAAATTTGATGGTAGGAAACTTAACTCAATTACAAAAAAAGACTCATATCCTTTACCGAATTTAACTCAAACTCTAGACAAAGTTAGAGATGCTCATTTTTTAACGGCCATAGACCTTAAACATGCCTTTTGGCAAATAAAATTAGCACCAGACTCCTGCGAAAAAACGGGCTTTTCGGTAGTTGGTAAGGGGCACTTTGAATTTACTAGGATGCCTTTTGGCTTATGTAATTCCGCTCAGCAGTTACAAAGACTTATTGATAGGTTATTCGACCCTTCTCTAGAACAACATATTTTCACTTATCTTGATGATTTGATCGTAGTAAACAAAACTTTCGACGAACACCTCAAAACGCTTTTACGGGTTTTTGATAGTTTGAAGTCAGCCAATTTAACTGTAAATGTTGACAAGTGCAAATTTTGCAAATCCAGTTTATCTTTTCTAGGCTACGTAGTAGACAAAAATGGCCTTCATACGAACCCTGATAAAGTCAAGGCTATCATCGATTATCCCCGACCTAAAAACACAACTGAGGTTAAAAGGTTTCTAGGCATGGCGTCTTGGTACCGCCGTTTTATTAGTGGCTTTTCGGAATTAACCGCTCCTATAACCGAGTTGATAAAGGGTAGGCAAAAACGTCAAAGTATCCAGTGGTCTGACGTTGCGGAAAAATCCTTCCTTGAATTAAAACAGCGTTTGATTACTGCCCCGGTACTAGCAAGCCCAAATTTCGACGAGCTTTTTGTTTTACAATGCGATGCAAGCACTCACGCCGTCGCTTGTGTTTTGACACAAGGGGAGGGAGAGAACGAGAGAGTGGTGTCGTATGCCTCACGTACTCTAAGCAAGGCCGAGCGTAACTATACAATTACTGAACTCGAACTTTTGAGTTTGATGTTTGGCTTGTCAAAATATCGCTGTTATGTACAGGGTGTTAAGTTCAAGGTGATCACTGACCATTTCGCGTTGTTGTGGTTAACAAAGCTGCAGAATCCTAGTGGCCGTTTGGCACGATGGGCAGTGCAGTTGTCCCAATATGACTTTGATATCGAACATCGTAGTGGTAAATTAAATGTAGTCCCGGATGCCTTAAGCAGAGCTGTTACCCACATTGACAGTATTCAGAGTAAACCCGACAAATGGTACGCTAAGATGTTAGTCAACGTAAATAAAAATCCTGAATTATACCCAGTGTGGCACTTAGAAAACGATAAGCTTTACAAATTTGTTAAGAACAAGTACAAGTTAAGAACAAATTTTAAGGAATGGAAGTTAGTGGTACCGAAAGGTGACCGGTTAAATATTTTGAAAGAATGTCACGATGACCCTCTGTCATCCCACTTTGGCTTTAATAAAACTTATCACCGTGTGTACAATTGTTACTATTGGCCAGGTATGAAGGCTGATGTCAAGAAGTACGTATATAGGTGTGAAATCTGTCATGCACAAAAAGTATCACAACTGGGCCGAATTGGACTCATGGGGTCTCCTAAAAATATAAGTCAACCATTTCAACTACTTTCATGTGATATATCGGGGCCTTACCCCAAGTCTAAGTTAAACAATTGTTACTTGTTAGTCGTAGTCGACTGGTTCACTAAATTCACTTTCATACATAGAATGAAACGAGCTACAGCTAAAGAAATTTGTAACTTTATCGAAAATCAAGTTTTCTTAACTTTCGGTGTACCTCAAATTATGGTCCAGGACAACGGGTCCCAATTTACGTCAAAGGAGTTTAAGAGTTTGTTAACCAAATATTCGATCTCGCATGCGTGGTATAACGCCAAATATCACCCACAATGTAACAATGTAGAACGAGCCAATAGGGTCATAGGTACTGCAATTAGATCTTACTTGAGAGAAAATAATCATCGAGACTGGGACAAACTGATACCTCAAATTGCAAATGCGATCAATACTTGTGTTCATGAAGCTACGGGTTACTCCCCAGCTGTCCTGACATTTGGGAGAGAACTCCCTATATCTGGAAAATATTACGGTGAAATAACTTCGAAAATAAATGCTCCCGTTCAATTTGAAAATAGAAATAAATTAGCTTCTGAGCTGCAAAAGTTACAAGAATTATACAAAGATGTCGCCAACAATATTTCTAAATCTTATCAAAAGAATAAGAAACATTATGACCTCAGAAAAAGAAATATTGAATTTGATGTTGGAGACACGGTGTATAAAAGAAATTACGTGTTATCGGATGCCGCAAGTTATTTTTCAGCAAAACTTGCTCCTAAATTTGTCAAATGTACTGTTGTAAAAAAGATTTCCCCTATTATCTACGAGCTGGTAGATGAACATAAAAAAGAATTAGGTAGATATCATATTAAAGACCTTAAGCAAGCTCCTGACGATGATCCCCAACGTATATAGGGTTTTCTTAGTTTGTCCTTACCTGAAGGTAAATAAATATGACTAGCTTAGTAATAAGAACTGTAAATTTGTCTCCCTGATTATCCACGAGTATATTGTCCTTGTTCCCTTTATAATATTTTGTAAATTTTAAATTGTAATTTAAATCTGTTGTATATCGCTATTTTGTATATTTTATGCCTAGTAGTGTTAGCCATGATTTAGGTTAGTATTAAGCTTTCGTGTATTTTGTAACATTTCTGTTAGAAATGTCTAAATTTTGGCATAAGTTGTTGAATACTGAGTGTCGGCAACTCTGGTTTGGAGTAAGCTTACGCTTTAAAATTTGTTGGAAGGGGGTATTTGTAATGACCTCTAGCGGCCATTACAGCCATAATTAAATTATTAGCATCAATAGTATGAAGCAAGTCGCAGGGACCTCTAATATTAAGAACGTTGATCAAGTTAACTTCTTTTCAACCGCGCAGATATTAGTGCGTTTCCCGTCTAGTGAGGCATTACCGTCGTATTCGAGCGACCGTCGCAGGTATGGATTTAAAATCCAGCCTCTTTTGTTTCAAGTGCGTCTAACGAGCACATGTTTTGGCAAACGCTCTGCCTAATTAAAGTTGCAATCGCTTAAATGGATTAACTAAGTAAGTTAATTGTTGTTTAATTATGATATTAGTTAAATCCTAACCAGGGTATTTTATTTTAGATACTGATTGAATCCTATTTTCGATTTCCGATTCCTAATGCCTAATTCAAAATTTTAATTTAACTTCAATGTAATGCACATGGTACCACCATTTTAAAAAACTACGTATTAAATCGTAAATCACAACGGACATAATCCCTGCGGAATAAATGGTTATGGAAGGCTTTATATAGGAATTAAACTAAACTGGGACGGTTCCGACGTCATAACAGGAACACATTTAAATATCTTGGAAGAAATAAATTTTCATAATTTTTTGTCTGGAAGCCATGCTTGGTGACGCAGTGACGCCGAGGTAGGGCAAGTAGCGAGATCAAGTTAGCTGGGGAATTTAGTTTCATGCCGGAATTGGTAACCCATGTGATGTGCTATCTTCGTCTTCCTTAACCTACGAAGAAGTGTCAATTTTTTCGCTGACGTCCAGGGGACATCACGTTCTTATTAGGAGGATCCCTCGATATAAGACAACAATCAACGTCTTATTTCTAAGATAAGTCTAGTTTTTTTATTTGCCATTTACCACCCTTCTAACAAAGTTTACTGTTGTTTTATCACAACGGCTGCTATAAGCAGGATATAAATTTAAATTAAGTAAACAAAGTGTAAGTAGATCGCTATTGAAACAATAGAGCCATTCCACGATTAAGTCGTATATTTTCTTAATGTTTAAACCTTTGGTTCGTGCAATTACAAATTGTTTTATCAAAAGTGTTGACCGTGTGGTAGTATTTTAAAGTGCAGCTGTGCTTTAACCTTTATCGATTTTTGTTGTTTACCTTTTATCATGAGTATTTGTTGCGTACTGTAGTACAAACTTTTATAGTTTTAAATTATTTATATTGCCTATTATAGATACTTCTATAATTATAGTCGCTAAATTTTAGGTTAGTTTTCTACGTTATATTTAGTGATAGAAATTTACCTTGGGTCACGGGGTTATTTATTGATTTATGGTGTTTTAGTGATAAACAAGTTTAATTAACATACTACTAAGTTGTCATTTTTCAGTAGTGTTTTTACCTAAGTACGATAGATTTCGTAACATAACTTCTGTTGCTCCCGTAAAGTTGGACCGCGAGGTGAGGTTACGTTCTATTATAATTTTGCGTGTTAGTTTCACAAGAATTGCAATAATCAAGTTCTAGTAAGCAAGTTCAACATTCATAGTGACATAGTGTTAGGAAATGTGTTTCCAGTGGTTAATTTAATGGGAGAATTGTTTAAGTTTCCCTTAACTGAGTGAGTAAATTGCTATAAATGTTTTGATTTTGTTTTTGCTGAACAAGTCATAGTTCTCCCAGGTCAAAATGAAATAGATGTTTAATAGTCTAAGTTGATGGGATAAATTCAGTATTTATAGTAGTAGGAAGTTAATTTCCGTTTGTTTATTGGTTGGGATTTGTCCTTATTTCCCTCTTTCTTTGTGAGCGGCTCACTATAAATATTTGACTTTGTCTTGCATAAACTTTACTCAAAATTTAGTTATTTGTTGGCCTTCTGCCTAACTAAATTTACTGACTACCATTTTCTTGGGGAGACTGTATCGTGAACTTGTAATAAAATGTAAATTTTGGCCATCATTTGTGAATCAAGGCATTGAAAATTATCAATTGAACCTCAAACTTTGTAACGTAACCTTGGCACCGGTGTCTTTATTCAGAGCTAATTGGCCTAACTTTTGCTGGGGTTTTTTGATTATTGACCAACTAAGCTAGGTCGTCTTTTTTGGATAAGGGAATTGTTTATCACTAAATGTCGCCGGGATGCTAAAATAGTGTTAAGGATACTAACCTAACAATAATTTTGTAACTAATATTTTCTATAATTCAAAGCCACGAAGTTGGCATCTGTTGTTATTAATTGCTAACCCTCGAATTTTAGATCGTTTCGTACGATTGGTTGTGATTAAATTGTTAAATTTTAAATTTTTTGTGTTTCTCTGGTGTCTGCTGTATCGTACCTTTCCTTTTCCGTCTCTTCTTTAGAGACTGGCGCCCAAAATAACTCTTGTAATTTTGCCTTCAAAAAAAAAAAAACTGAAAATTGTTACACAAAAAAAAATATAAAAAAATTTTTTTTTTGACAAAATTTTTTTTCAAACTTTTACAAATTTTCTAAATTTTCTTTACATCATTAAACACTCTTGGCCTTATTGGGACCGTTGCTTACGCTTACCCATGGCCCTAGGCCTCCTACAAAAACTGGCTAGCCGAGCCTAATTTGTTTTGGTAACAGGTTATTACCTTGGTGAGTTTATGCAATTTTAGTGTCCAAACAAATTAGTTTTGTGTCACCCAGGGAATATAAATTTGACTAATAAATACTACAAATTAAATTGTAAGTGATGATGTCAGTTTGGGCTTATCCCATTTAATTTTATAGTAAAACTTCATAGGTAAGAACTCAACCATCTTAGAGTTTTGTGGATTTTTCCCGGGCAAAAAGACAAAAATATCAATGTAGCCTTCGATGAGGGAGAAAACGTTGCAAGTGTTTTATACAATCATATTTTGTGTGTTCGTTTGCTTGTTTGTTGTTTGTTTGTTATTTACTTTGACCATACTAGTATTATGCTCTAGTGTTTATTTATATTTTTTGCTTTTACTTACTTTTTTACATATTCATGTTGACGTGTCAAAACACTACGGTGTATTTTCCAATGACCAATAAATTATTATTATTATTATTATAATCATATATATGAATGAAATTACCATGAATATGCTAGAAACGCAAATTTAGGCAGTCGTCGCGTGCAGAAGGGTGTGCAAATCTATTTTTTTTGCTTTTTTTGTTTTTTTTTTAATTTTAAAATGGATGCCAATAGTGCCAAATGAAAAGCCTTGAAAAAAATCCAAAATCAAGAACACCAAAAAATTATACGATTTAATGTGCGCATCAAAAGTTGTTTTGCGCGCGAAAACTGCATGCCAATGAATTCTGGATTCTTTTTCACGGCTTTTCGTTTGGCACTATTAGCATCCATTTTAAAATAAAAAAAAACACCAAAAAAAAAAAAAAAAACCGACTTGCTCACACCCTTCTGCACGCGACGACTGCCTAAAATTTGCGTTTCTGGCATATTCATGGTAATTTCTTTCAAATATGTGATTGGCATGCATTTTAAAAACGTTGCACCTGACTGGTCATGTACCGCCAGGTACAGGTTTTTGCTACTTTCCACTAAAAGGTAGACAAGTATTTGTAAGAAATTTTATTTCTTACTTTTTAGAAGATATGTTTTAAAGCGGTTCGATTTAAAAAAAAGTAACTCTTTTTAGTAGTATCACATATTTCAAGGTCCCTGCCTGGAGGATAAATATATTATACATAGCCTCACTTTAATTCTTTATAATAATATACTTTTACTCCGCAGTACATAATATCAAATAGTCGTTTACTTTTCGGTTTCCGCCTTTGTACCAGGTTTCACGTAAATCCCCAAAAAATTGGCTGGCATTATCTCATCTCAATTAAAAACCATCATTCAATGAAATCGTCATATTAACAGCATTGAAAACAACGACATGAGCGAGAGCATGCTGTATAATTTGTTTGTAAAAGCAAATTGTTCAACGGGCGCACAGTGGGCCAGAATCCGGAAAAGCTAGCCAAAAGTCGAAAAATGGAGTAGTTTTTTCAAGAACAAAATGGCGGCTCCAATATGGCGACAAACGTTTAAGAAAAGTTAGTCATTTCAATTGGAAATTGGTATTCTGGGGTTTTCGAGGTCACTGATTACGAATTTGATAATATTTTCTCCAAGAACAAAATGGCGACTCTAATATGGCGACAAACGTTTGAGAAAAGTAAGGTATTTTAACTGGAAATTGGTATTCGGGGGTTTTCGAGGCCACTGAATACGAATTTGGTAATAGTTTCTTCAAAAGCAAAATGGCGGCTCCAATATGGCGACAAACATTTGATAAAAGTTAATAATTTCAATTGAAAATTGGTATTCACGGGTTTTCGAGGTCGCTGATTACGAATTTCAATTCAAATTTAAAAAATTAAATTAACTAATTAATTTAAATTCAATTTTACATACTTTTAGGCATTTTATAAATTCCAACCAAAAAATTAATAATTTTTCCATAATTATTTTGGACATAACAAAATGCTTTAATTTTTTCAAAAATTGTTTATAACACATAAATATTATAAATTGTTATGTTTAAATGGAATTTTTATGCTAAAACAACACTATAAACCAAAGTTAACGCGTCGCTGTATTTTGCATCGTGTCAGAAAAACGATCACAAAAACAATAATGGCTCCTAAAAGCAGCCAATTTTTACATATTTTTTTACAAGAATGTTCAACGGACAACTTAAAAAAGAACCCATTGAACGAGTGTGAACGAAACATAAACTTTTTTCTTGATAAAAAAAAATATTTTCTATATTCTGTGAAAAAACGACCTCCTATTGAATGTTAATAATTTTTTATATAAATTAATAATTACGAAATTTCACCTTCGACATTTAATTATACATACCTTGTGGAGGAGAATCCATTTTAATTTATTTTAATGCCACTATTTTCTAAATTTTTACAGCACTTTCTGTAACTACATCAACATGCGTGAAATTAACATCTCGGTGCGCTTCGTGTCACATTCGAAATGAAGTTACAAAGACCTCGAGGGATGTCGGCTCCTAGGGACCGGTTTATATTATACCTGGGGTCATCTACTAAACATTCTGGGACAAAAAAGTCCTAAATTTGAAACTCGATTTTTCGACTTTTGGCCAGCTTTTTCGGATTCTGGCCCACTGTGGGGCGTGTTTCTCAATAAAAGTCTCAGTTCATATTGTTGTCGTAGAAAACACTCTTGGGCTGATTCGCGTCCATGCAAGGCTCTCTTTCATTGTGAAATGGTATATGACATGATAGGAAGTTATAATAATGCCCTGTTGTTTGTGAAAAATTATCATAATTATAAATCTAAAACTAAATTTTTAATTGATATCACCGGCGACTCCACAAAATCTTTGAATATGCTCGTAATATAAAAAATTGTTTCAAATTTTTTAATATATTTTTTTTAATTTTATTTCATTACTATCAATAGCTACGCGAAGTGTAATAATAAAACGTCCATAGCAATTGCAAAGGATATACCGGATATACCTTTCTTATATAAATGTTATAAAAATTTCCATATTTCTTCTGCATTTGCTGAATAGGCGTATGGTATGCTGTGTAACAGTATAAATTTCTGTACGTGCAGCAACAATAACCAGACAATTTTACGATATCGTTAAGTGGTACTTGAACTTGTAAAATCGGCAGTATAAATTCAGAAATCGTCAGATATAAATACCAGTACAGACACAAAATATCTGTAAGCCAAGCATTTTAATTTTGGTACCATGAAGTTTAAAAATGTTGATTGGACTATAAATTGTTGGGCCACATTAATTGATTTAACAATGTTTTACAACTGTCTCTGGTAGCGACCAGACACCATTTACACATCCTGTCTCTTTCAAGTTTTTCCAAACTGGGTGGCCATTTATTGTTTGTGTCACACAAAAAGGGGTATGCCATTTGCACTCCACGAGCATGAAATCTTAAGAATTTGTTCTAATTAAAATCCCAAATCCAACATTACAACTTTTTGCGAGTGTTGCGGAAAAACGAATACAAATTAAAAATATGGACCTAACATTAATTGGAGACGTGCTTTTTGTGCTGGCCTCAACACATAAATGATTATGGCAACGGCAATTTAGAGCATGCATTCACGTACATCAAAAAGTCCCTTCCTCAAAAATTAACTAATTGGCTTTATTATATCAATACCTCCATTTCCAATATTCAATTCTCGAATGTTACTATTAGTACTCCTAATTATTTTAATTTGAACCGCAATAGAATTGATATCGCTGCATGTTTCGGTATTTTTTTAGGTTATTATTACACCTAATTGATTTAATCAAATAGGTATATTACAACCGGACAAAATTTTTTTTTTGCATTAGGACATAGTCCATTCAGCCAGATACACTGTTTTATAGAGGTAAAAATTTTAATACTCATCGTAGAAGAAAAATTTATTTTTGATTGATTGATTGATTTACCAGCGTGCGGTATACATTGCTGCCACTCCCAGAGTTATACAGCTGGGCCATGCTTGTTGCCAGCAGCGAGAGTCACTTGACGCATTGTAAAGGAATGTGAGATGGAAGGTGTAGGTATTTATAAGATGCGTTACCGCATCGTGTCGTAAGGGAGCGGTTAAGCTCCCTTTTTTGTGTTTTTGATTCTGGACTTCTGCCTCTTCTAAGTCGCCTTGTGAAATATGTTGCCGCGTTGTGTTGTAATATGGAGTGTTTATGCTCCTCTTTTTGTGTTTCTGCTTCTTCGAGTCTTCTTTTTCTGAGTCTTCTGATTCCTCGGTTTCCGATATTGGGTTGGATTTGGGTCATGCTTGTTGTCAGTAGCGAGAGTCACATGGCGCATGGTACAGAAGTGGGAGATGGGCAGTGTAGGTGTTTGTGAAATGCGTTGCCGCATTGTGTTCGTGATATTTAATGTTTATGCTCCTCTTTTTTGTGTTTCTGCTTCTGCAGATTTTCTTCTTCTCCTTCTATCTGTAGGTATTTGTGAAATACGTGGCCACGTTGTGTCATGATGTGGAATATTTGTGCTCCCCTTTTTGTATTTCTGCTTCTACAAGTCTTCTTTTTCTTCTAAGTCTTCTGATTCCTCGGTTTCCGGTTCTGGTAGAGTATATATCGCGATTTCGTTGAGAAATTCATTTTTCCCCTCGCTTTTCTTTCCCAGTATGTTTGGTCCTTTCCCAGTTTATTCACGATCCTCTCGGTTTTTGTTTTCCACGTGTAACCTAGTCTCCCTATTTTTTAATGTAATTTTAGTGTAGAATTTAATGTAGAATTTTTCACTTATCCACGAGCGCAATTTTGACCTGAAAAACCTCACTTGATAATTTACCTAAGAAAATATTATGACCAACTTTAAGAGCATTGAATTATTACGGGTGTTAGACTAATATGTTTTAACAACGGTCTTTGTCAGTCTTTTTTTTCACTTCTTTGCACTGAGAGATTTAATCACCTATATTAATTGAATATTAGCTATATCACTTAATTGTTGTTATGCTAGTATGTACCACTCTATGTAGAATTTCTCACTTAATAAAGAGCGTAATTTTGACCTGAAAGACCTCACTTGATAATTTACCTAAGAAAATATTATAACCATATTTTAAGAGTAATGCATTTGATCATTAATTTATATTAAATTTGTTTGAGTATTTTTAATAATTATGGAAAAAGATTATTTGAAGGTTAACATAAGAAATTTATATGACCACACTTTACGAACAATACGTTATTGATTATTTCAGGTACAATCCAAATTAAATACATTTGAATATTTTTATAATAAGTTTTGTCTCGAAGGCTGGAACCAACTTTGTGTAGATTAAATGATATATTAATTTTACCTTAAGCATCATTAAAGTATTTTTAATAAGGCTATTATGAAGTGAATAAAGTTATCGAGCGTTGTTGACTGTCAGTGTCTATTAAATACGATAACCTTTAGTACGCTTAAAATTTTTATTCGAATTTGAAACTTATATGGTAGAATATCTACTTCTTATTGAAATTAGATCATATCCGTCATACGGGGCAATTGTCAGAGGCGGATATGCTCTCATCTTTTATATAAACTATGTCTTATTATGATTTTAGAACAAATTGTTCCTAAGGTTTTTGATTAAGTACACAAAATATGAATATGTACAAGTAATATAAACCGTAATATACACAGGTTGTCTCTAAGGCTGGGATCAACATTGTGTAGATTAGACGATATATCAATTTTTCCTTAAAATATCATTAAAGAATTTTTAAGAAGGATAATTTCTGTTGGACTTGAAAATTTTATTTCGAATTTGGAACATATATAAACATATATAAAACATATATAAGTGAAGTCAGATGTTGTCGACTGTGAATATTTATTAAACACGATAACTTCTGTTGATCTTGAAATTTGTATTTTAAATTTGTTACATGTATTAAATAGCATGGTAGAATACCACCTCGTGAAATTGGATCATATCCGTCGTACAGGGGAATCGTCAGAGGTGTGGAGACTATCATATTTTACATAAATTATGTGTTATTATAATTTTAGAGCAAAATGGTCCAGAAGTATAAAAATATAAAGATGTACAAGATATCCTATCTAAACTGCAATATACAATGCGTCTTTCAGGTTCGAGTAGTGGGGGTGGATGAGGTAAAACAATTTTTGAGGCCTTTGGTTCTTGTACACACACTAAATCACAATTTTATTTTTTCACCCACTTTAATAATGGGGTGGGGGTGGTCATGGGGGTGGCTAATACCAAAAAAAAATGTTGGCAACTTAGCTTCTCTTATATATACTACATACCAATTTTATGGACTCTTACTTGATTTACCTGTTTACCCACATTTACTCCAATTTACCATCAACCTTTCAACGGAATAAGATCAAAATATAATCTATTTCCAGATCTCTTTAAAATACATATGTGTACAACATTTCAAGTCTATATCTTAAACTATTCCAGAGTAATCGTGCTCACAAAAAGACCGACGGACAGAATTTGTTCTTGCTCAAACTTAAAATCTCGACGTTTCATGACATTCTAAACCTATTTGCATAATAAAAATTTTCAAAATGTTTTGTGTGTTACTCTATACTTACACTGGACGGGGAAGTAATAGATGGTGCAACATAAATTATAATTTTAACTATTCATGAATATACAAGTCCTGTCAATGAATGGTTTCTAGAGGGAAATGCCGAGATCACAATTTTTGACTTGAGAGCTGTGTTTGGACTATTTAGGAGGTAAACATACCAAAAGTCCCCGAACGTAGGAGGTGGGGGGCTGCAGAGGAGCAAGAAGAAGGTCCCGGTTTTTGTTTTTTCGCTCATATCTCGAAAACGGTTAGCCCTAATCAAAAAGTGGCAAAACTAAAGCTGATTAAATTTTCTACAATAATGTTTCTATTAATTTTTTTCGTATCTGTTATGGTTCAGTAATGAATTGTATATCTTTTGACTGTATTCTAACTTTATTATAAATTTATTATAAATTGAAAAAAAAAATTAATAATCATCGTAGAAAAAAATTTCTTGTACAGATATCCGTTTCACAGCAGACTGAACTCAAATATCGAATAAAAAATGTCTTTGCATCTGTAAGTGTGTGTATATGTATGTGTGCGTGTATACCGTTTCTTGTAAACACGATAACCTCTGTTAGATTTAAAATATTTTATTACAATTTGGACCATATATAAAATAGCATATTACAATATTCCCTATTGATATTGGGCCATATCTGTAATACATGGTGATAACCAGAGGTCTACAAACTCTCACTTCATAATAATCTTATTAAAAATACCATGTCCCATATTTTAGGATAACATTGACATATCATCTAATTTAAATAAAGTTGGTTTGCCTAACATATACCCGGTACATTGCGGTTTATAAATCTTAAACATCTTCTTATTTTTGTATGCTTAATCAAAAAGCTTAATAATATTTTGCTCCGAAATTAAAATAAAACCTATTTTACGTAGAGTTCGTAGATCTCTGGTTACCACCATGTATTACATATATGGCCCAATATCAATAGGGATTATTGTAATATGCTGTTTTACATATGTTCCAAATTGTAATTAAATATAGAAACGGTATACACACACATCTACATATACAAACATACACTTACTGACGCATAGACATTTTTTATTCGATATTTCAGCTCAGTCTGCTGTGAAACGGATAACTGTACAAGAAATTTTCTTCTACGATGATTATTAATTTTATAATAAAGTTAGAATACAGTCAAAAGATATACAATTCGTTACTGAACCATAACAAATACGAAAAAAATTAATAGATACATTATTGTAGAAAATTTAGTCAGCTTGCTAGTTTGCATATAGCCAATTTTTAATTAGGGCTAACCGTTTTCGAGATATGAGCGAAAAACCAAAAACCGGGACCTTCTTCGTGCCCCCCTGCAGCCCCCCTACCTCCTACGTTCGGGGACTTTTAGTATTTTTATTTCCAAAATAGTCCAAACTTAACACAGCCCTCAAGTAAAAAATTGTAATCTCGGCATTTCCCTCTAGACCCCCTTATTGAACCTTCATTGACAGGGCTACTAAGATACTTGTACGAGTACAAAAATATAAACAAATGACCATTTAATATAAATAATGCGATTAACATAAGTTTTTCAAATAATAGCCTGTAGCAGCTGATGTTCAATTTTCCTAATATTTAAAATAATATTTTTTCTGCTGTTAAGCTGTGTACTACCTTAAAAACTAATTATGTATGTGTGTAACATAATAAAATATATAAGCATTAGCGAGGTAAGTATAGAATAAGTTTTAATTTATTTTTTTTTTATTAATTTTAAATTAGAAGAAAAATATTTGTTACCTAACAGAGAAGAAAAAGAAAAAATAATTCTATAGCAACATAGGGAATTGGTGTGTTATGTTATTGATTTTGTTTTCCTACATACATATTAATAGTATTTCATTATTGAAAACTAACAATTTTTTCGATCAACTAAAACGTAAAACATATTTCTTTCATTTTCTAAAATATTTTGAATATTTTTTGTGCTAGAAAGGAACAATACCATTGACCCACTGATTTTCTCATTTCTGGAATTCTTAAGGTGCTTTTGTTTCTAGTTGTATGGTGTGGATATCCTTCGCATACAATTGTTTTATTTTAGGAATGCTGTTTGATGGCTAGTGTAAGGCAAAACAATTGTCAAATCTCCATTACGTTCGCGGTTTTAAACAGCATCAGAAGGGTAAAATGGTATTTATTATAAATGACTTTTAGAACCATTTCTTGAAATATATCTAGTTTTGACTAATTAAAATTTAGCACCCCAACCCAACCTATTATACCATACCGTGGATGTGATTCAACAAAAACAAACAACAAAAGCTTTGTATATTATTATTAATTGTTTCGTTAATAGAAATATATTTATTTCAAAGCAGGTTCCTTTTTCGTTTTTATTTAACTAATTACCTGTGTGTACTCGTGTATTCTTACCTACATTTACCTCATGGATTTTATCACTGTATTAATTCAAATCGTAAAATAAACCCCTCAAAATATAATTGGTAACATCTGTGTCCCTATGAAACTATTTTATTACAGTCTGAAAACTTCATGTAAATTATTTAAATTTATTAGTCAAACAAACCCCGAAAACTACGATAACAATATAATTACGCTGAAAAATAACTGAAAGGTATTAAATTTCCCGGCTAAGATGGGGCTAATTAAATTAAACAACAGCAGACATAATCCCGAATAATTTTAAAGGACATAATTACACGAATTCATAAATAATTGGTATAATTCCTGTAATTTCTAACAAAAATTTTAACGAACCCTATTATTGAGAATATAAAATCTTTGTTTCGATCCTTTTTGGTTGTGTTGAAACACCGTTGAGGACAAGTCAGAACAGACTTTAAATGCGCCCATCTATATGCGTAGATACAATCAACTGACTACATAATTATTAAATGTACAAGTTAAGCAGCTTAAAAACTACAGTAATTGGCTACGTAATTAAAAGGTCTCTTGCAATTTGGATGTTTTAATTAAGGACTCTGAAATGTAGAGGATTGAAATTATTCTGGGGTGGAATAAAACCCAGGATTTTTCAGAGGTATCATTTCATTAATGTTGTTTTCTGTGATGTAACATATTGTTATCTAGAAAGAACTATTTCATCGCTGTTTAAAATTATAATCTATTATTCTGCTACTAAGCACATCCATTTTTTATGGATGCCGTTGCAGTATAAAAATGAAGACTTTGAATGAAAAGAAAAAAAGGCTCGGCTTCGCCTCGACCATTCAAAAATCACCTCACACCTAAAAGTAAACTTTCGCATCTAGTAATGTAAATAACTATATTTATTATTATAGGATTTAGCGTTATTCATTACGCAGGTTTCTCCTTAACCACCTAAATGCATCCAGTCGTGATAAATCCAAGAGCCAACAAAGCAGGATAATAACCAAAGGGTTTAAATAATTAGGAATGACCCATTTCATTGTGGGTATTTATGTGTTATTTGAGCTGCGCTGCAAGTTATGAGGAAATGAGTATTTTATCAAGAAGTGTGAAGAGTTACGGGTACAAGGTACATTTATGAGCATTTTGGATTTTGTTGTAAGGTATGTGTGAACATGTATGATTTTCCCAAAAAGTGAATTTGGATGTTGCTCTTGTTAATGTGATGAATTTTTTATATGTTTATTGGAATAACGGTACGCACCATGTTTATTATTGGGTTTTCTAAGCTGCGGTTATCTTAAAAACTTTAGTAATTTACAAAATATTCCAAGCAAGTTAGTTACGAATATGTGATTGTTTTAAAGTGATGAGCGCAGCGACAGTTAATGTGGTTACGTCGGGAAAAATAGGAAATCAAATACACATAATATAATAAGATCTTGGTTAGGGATTCCAGATACTTTTCTCTTGATGTGCGTATCAATACACACATGTCTGTATGCATTTGTTTATTAAAATATAAATTTCGGGTTGATAATTATTAAACCTTAAATAAAAGGGAACAGCAGCAAGGATATTAGCTCCTGCGTTATAATAATAGTTTAGCATTTTTAAGTTTGTCTAGTTTTAAGAGGTTGTTATGTTTTTATGTTAGGCCTCAACTGGAATAAATTGTTTAACTGTTTTTTATGTCAAAATTATAATCATTTGTCTGTTTTTTTCACGTTCCACGACGAAGAGACCACACACCGAAGCACATACAGAAGTCACTGGAACATGCTGCTTCCCACGGACACGATCCATCTATCGACGTCTAACGATGGTTATAAATTGCTAAATTTGCTGCGCGAAAAGCCAGAAAAATAAATTCTATTTTGTTGGTAATAGTATAGTAGTTCTTTGGGTATATAGTTACTTTCAATAATTTTCAAACTAAACTTTTTGATATTCATTTTTTTCATACGTAGGGGGGCTCAATGGTTACGGTGCCCGTACTTTTATATGAAGAGTCTGGGTAGTTTTGCTCCTAATCTGTAAAAGTATTCCCTAGGATATGCTGATGAGGAACAATAGCTTCGAAACACGTTTCTTAGTTTTATCCTTGTTTATTTTTTGTAGTTATGGCAAAAATACCTGTTTTCTTCTTCACTGAACTCCTTAAAAAATTTTTTCATAGAATCGAATCATTTTTCATCTACCAAAGAGCATACAAATCATCCTGAATATTTTTAGTAGAAGCGAATCTAAATGAATGGAATTTCAATTGGTTTACGCTGCCCTAAAAAGGCACATGTCACTTACAATGTTCTCATTTAGGTGTACAAGAATATCTTATGCCGCCCTGTACAATCAATTGCCGTTATTAACATTCTGCGAAATAAAACTTACAATAACCTGATAACGTTCTACTTTCCTTTACAGATATATCGCCAATTAAGATAATTTATGGATAATATCATAATAAACGATCTTTTTGTCTGCGGCTAATAAAAACCTTTGACTTATGTTTGCAATTACAGTGAAATTCAATATATAATTAGCACTAACCCAAGTTATAGCTTTCTGTGGAACTCGTATTACTAAAACCAAAATCCGCAATAGGAAACAGATGTTACGAATTACAGAAATAAAAGTGTACAAATTAGATCCGACATGAAAAAATAAACTTGACAAACAGTATGAGACTAACTGTGAGCATCTGAGCATAAAATAATAATTAGAGAAGGTCGGTGGAGGTTTTAAGAACAAACAATAAGTTTGGTTGTTATTTGAATTCTTAGGATATAAGTAATGGAATTAAATAATAATTCATGTGCTGTGAGATAGTTATGGGGTAGATTAAATAGAAAATTAGACATTAATATTTATATAAAATAATTTGTTTGTGTTTAAAATGAAAAACTGAATCAAAGGTGTTTTTACGCTTTTTGTTACGTATAAAATTATGCGTAAAATAAGTGTAAAGTGAGAAATAGAACGGGAAATACAGCGGTCTAAATATAATAAGCGGCTGAAAACTCGCATTTTGTATTTATTTGATTTAATCAAATATACTTATTTGATTAAATGTATGTACCATTATATATGCCAAGAATTATTGACTACTTGACATGGGCACACATTCCCAAGTAACAATTTAAATTTTATCGCGATCTTTAGAACCTCTTGAAGTCCATTTAATAAAAATTCTGATAAAACTATACATCTTTGACAAACGCTATTAAACCTTTATAAAGCTTGTATAAAGCTAAGAGGACCATTCTTAAAAGAGTTCTGAGGGCCTTTTTTAAAAGTCATTTTAAACCCAATTAGTTTTATTCTAAACAGCCTAGATAACGTTCTGAAGACATTGATAAAACTATTCATAAAACCAGCAATAAATCCTAAAAGCATAATTTTGGCCTTAAGGGACTATCTACAAACCGTTGTTTAAACTATTATAAAACCACTTCGTAAGGTCATCATAAAACTAAAATGCTTTAGAACTTCACTTAAAAAAGCTATTTGCTCTCTTAATATGGTTATCTTTAATAAAAAGGTTTTATGCTTGCCATTATATTAAAACTAAATTGGCAATGTTGGCAAATTAGTCTCGTGTTGGTAATGGATATTATGTTAAGCATTTGCTGCTGTTCATCTTTCAGCTGGTCTCTCTATACTGGTTAAAATTATCAGTTCAGTAGGTACTCACTTTGAGTGAAAATTTAGCTGCGCATTAAATTGTACTGATGATATCACAACTAGTGGGTCGAAAAATACGGAGGCCCTTGAAAAATATTGAAAATTTTGGAAATTTAAAAAATATTTTAAAATTCATTTTGTAAAAAAGGTTTATTTTTTGTTGACATCAACTTAAATCACACATTAGTAATAACAATCATGATTTTAGTCCGTATTACCCATAAATTTTTGCAAAAATTGCAACTAAGTAATTGTTCATTTGAATAATTCCAACATGATAGTTTTTGTTTACAAAGATATTTTTGTAGAAAAATGACGATTTTTTATTAAAACCTGTTGGTTGCCGGCAACACCACAATAAGAGTATTTGATCCTAAGATTGTCACAATGCTCTCGTACAAGAGTATTTGCTACTAATTACACAATATAAGTCTTCTTACATTTATGTAAGTCAATTTGGTATTGTCTAATACCAGTTGATCTTGTCTAACACCATTGGACCTATATTAAGATTTGTTGGATTTATTCACAACCACTATAGAACCTATTGCCCAAAGATATATGACTTTTTGGCGTTTATTTACATATAACCTCACATTTGTTAATTACTTTTTCCTTACCTTAGCTGTGCTGTGATTGCTCTGAAAGGGTCGGCTATATGCCCTTATACCCAGATGCAATGAACTGCACTGGAATGTGAATAAAAGAGCAGAAAGATATAAATAATAAGAAGAAGAAGATAACCTCTCACACTCACATTTATTTGATTATTTTGATTAGTCAAATGTTTGGTGTGGCTCTAATTGTTAAAGTATCAGGTTAAAAATATGGTATTCAGAGTACAGTTAACACAAAAATCCTTGTTAGAAGGCAAAAACAGACACTTGATGTTGACAAAAAACCAGTGTCATGAATAACCTACCTAAATCGCGTGATTACTAATAAATAACTCTCTGTCAAACTGCAACTTTTACGGTTTTATGAAGGAATTTGTCCAGACTAAATGGTTCTTATGTTAGATTTGGTGTTATACAAGCCAATACAGCTTTATAACAGTTTTATGATTAGTTATATTCAGGTGCCCCTTTAAAACTCTTAGGCATACTGGTTTTATGAACATTGTCTCTGAGGTAAATTGGTTTCCTAGGCCAAATAATTTTATCATGGTAGTGCTGACCACCAACGTAAAACCTTTACAAGTGCCAATAGACTCGATTTAAAACAAATGCTAAATGGTATTGAAACTCAGCCTAGGCTGAAAGTGTTGTCGGCTGGAAGCCATTTAGCAAACTTACATCCTCAATGAAGCTATTATAAAACTTATTCAAGTCCACATAGCATTTAAATTGTTACTTGGGTTGCTTCTGGTACATTTCTTACACTTGCAGAGATGTGGAAAATCTGATGATGAAAATTGATGTGTAATATTTCGTGGTAGTATCAAATCATCATCAGTTTCAATGTATTCATAATTTAATGGATTCAGATCTGAAACATTGTACAACACATATAACCATCGATAATACTGAAGGAATGCTCGCTTCATGTGAAGATTTAAACTGGATGATGTAGCAAGTTTTCAAAGTCCAAGCGTTTCATTATATGGTACTGGTTTATTCTAAGATTGTTAACTGAATTATACTTTGATGTTGACAGCATTTCTGTAAGAAAGTTTTTGAAAGTTCATATTCTCATCTGTTTCAAACTTTCCAAATGTTAGTAGTTGCTGAGAAGAACGCTTAACTTGTATTAATGTAGAAAGTTCAATTCCAGCTTTACTGGCTGTGTTACGTCCTGTTAAGGCATATACTGCAGGAAGAAATTGAATAACATGATAATCTAGAACCCCATCAAATCTGTGTATTGGCACAACACGTGACGTGGTTCACGTTCCACACAGAACCCAGAATTCTTCTAGTCCTTCAGCTTTAAATGTATTAAAGTAATGATACATTGCTAATACTACTGTATCTGTGTCGGAGCTTGCCACAATGACTCTTTTAACCTGTGGATGGAAAATGGCATGATGAATATTTAAAATTATTCTTTCGTCAACTTCTTCAAGGGCTGATGTTAAGTTTGGAACATCACTTTATTGATAGTCTCTTGAGATAAAGTTTTTAACCCAAAAGTTCTGCGACCGACCACAAGACATTAACCTCCTAGTTTTCGAGGGCAGGGAACACGATGGTGACAATATTTTCCTACCTACCGTCCAATCACTACCCCCAAATCAAAAAAACCACCTCTTTTTCTGATTTTTCGACGCTAGGCTTGCAAGGATAGGACTTTTCTTGGTCAATCTGAATAAAATAGGTAAACATTGACCACAGGTGACCTAACTTACTCGCAGGGGTTGAAAATACTCCCACTCCCAATACCAAAATGCCACGAAAATAACGAAAATCAACTGAAAGCCGGTATACCCCCGTTTTTAAGGGCGAGGAATACGATGGTGATTATGTTTCACGACCTACCTTTCACCCACTAAACCTGAAAGTAGCCCCTTTTCCGATTTTCCGGTGCTAGGCTTGCGAGGGCTTGTCATATCGGTTTTTTTTTTTTTTTTTGGTCAATTCGAATAAAATAGGTAAATATTGACCACAGGTGACCTAACCCACACCCAATAACGAAGTGCCACGGAAACAACGAAAATCAGCTGAAAAGCGGTACACCCTCGTTTTCCAGGGCGAGGAATACGATGGTGATAATATTTCCTGACCAACCTTTCACCCACTACCCCTAAACCTGAGAACCTTTTCCGATTTCCGGTGCTAGGCTTGCGAGATCTTGTCGGGTCTGTATATTTTTGGTCCATTAGAATAAAATAGGTAAATATTTACCACAGGTGACCTAACCCACCCCCGGGGGTTTAAAATACCCCCACCCCCAACAACTAAATGCCACGAATACAACGGAAATCAGCTGTAAAGCGGGGTATACTCCCGGTTTCGAGAGTGGAGAATACGATGGTGACAATATTTCCCGACATATCCTTCACTCACTACCTCTAAACCTGAATCCGATTTTCAAGTGCTAGGCTTGCAAGGACTTGTCGGATCGCTTTTTTTTATCAATTCGAATAAAATAAGTAAAGATTGACCACAGGTGACCTAATTCATTCCTGGGGGTTGAAACTACCCTCACCCCCAATAAAGAAATACCACGACAACAACGATAATATGCTCTTATATTTTATTAAAAACCGCTGCCCAAGGAATCGCTACTTCCACATCCTGATTTTCTATCCAAGTTTCTCACAACTAAAAAAATGTTGGTAAAGTATTTTCACTCCACTATGTGGAAATAATTGTTTAGGGAGCTTTAGTAATCTAATATTTGACATCGTCTACTCAATATCATACACGGTTCAACGGAAATGGGGTGAATTATATGTCTGGAAATATTGTTACCATCGTGTTCTTCGCCCTCAGAAACGGAAGCATACCACTTTCAAGCTGATTTTCGTTGTTTTCGTGGCATTTAGTTATTGGAGATGGGGATAGTTTCAACCCCTGGGAGGGTTGCGGTCCGGTCGCAGAACTTTTGGGTTTCTTGCCTTTTTCTGGTTAATCTCAAGGGACTATGACCTTGTAAAAATGATACTGCTTTCTCTCCACATTTTCCAATACCCCAAAATAGAAAGTTATATTGCCTATGGTATGTATGCCTGACAGTGATATCACAAAATACTGAACGAAGAACTCTTGTAGTATATGCTTATTTATGGATGAAGCCCAAAATACTTTAGAGTTTTAATTTGATACCAAACATGATAGTATTCGACATAAATTATATTTTTTTACTTTACCATAATGCATTAAGACGGGTATACGTTTGGTGGCCATTTTAAAAAAAAACTGAAGGGCTACAGATCATGCCAAATCCGTAGACGCGCATACCTCAGGCCACCAGACTACAAAATATTTTTGATATATAGAACTCCCCAGACTTTTATTTTTTTATTTTTGATGCGATGACCATTTTGGGCCCATCAAATTGTAGACATTTTTAAAGTATAAAATTATTATTTACATTCTTTTCAAAGTTATTTTAAAACAAATCAGTTTGAAATCGGAAAGATAGTTTTTAATTGCTTTCTCTAAAACCAAAAAGAATTTCGAATATGACTTAATAACATAAATTGAAGCTAATTAAAACCTTTATAAGAAAACATTAACGGAGTTTATGTACAGGGTGAGGTAAAAAAATATTCAAGGAAACCAAGTTTCTTTTGGTAACGTTTTCAAAAAAATTTTTTTAAATCAATCTGTAAATATGTTTAAATGTCTTAAAAATATCTACAACTTTATATGACCAACATGGTCGTCGCTTAAAAAATAAGAAAGTTACAAGTCTGGGGAGTTTTAAGTGGTGCACCCTGTATGAAATATTATTTCCTTTATTTATATAGGTATTTGTAAAATTTTGGAGTCGTCAACTTCCAGTACTATTTCATAAAACAAGTTTTGTTAAACAATTTTAAAAACATAGTATTTGTTTCCCTATCTTATCACATAAAACTGTAATAAAACGCTGATACAGTTTTGGATAGGTATTTCTTTCAGGACAGACAATATTTTTCCCATCCTCAAGCTACACAGATCTTTCCCTATTTATATTCTTATGCTCATCTATCAATTATTATTTAATGAATACCCCTTTTCCTTCAAATGGAGAATAAAGCCATTAATAACTCAGACACATAATACGATTTCATTTCAACTTACTGTACAGCAATTGTACTAAGTGATTTATAAGATTATAATAAAATAGAAGTGATACACATGCAGGTAACTATTCGTAATGAATACAAAGCAATCAGGGAACTATTCACTTGTGAAAATATTCCCGATTTGAACAGCAATACGATTGTTGGACAATTAGAGATCATTTCACGGCGGTGGACAATACCTTCATTCATTAGCGGCTTCATTCCACACCTGGCCTGTCCACCTTTATGTAGCTCGTCTACGCATAGCATAGGCGATCTTTCACCCGAAAGATAATATAATAATAAAGTTATTTTTAGCGACTTTCTTGCAAGATAATGATTTGTCAATTAATTTTGGTTGCTTGACTGACAGGTTGTTTTTTAGAAAAATTAATAATCATTTTTATTATCCTCTAATATAGGAGCTTTTTTTGCATAAATAAAGTACTAATATCAATTTAATAGTAGGTATTTATTTATTTTTTATCATTTACCTTTTAAGTGTTTTTAAATTTATGTACTTATCTATATTTAGACTAAGCACGTTTTCAAAAAAGAACAATGCAAGAAGCATTTTATGTAACAATTGGGAAAACAACGTTTTTGGGGTATTTCGACTCCGCTGAATACGAATCTGCCTGTTGCCAAAGCGAAATTTGGACCGGAAGTCCGGTATTCAAGATGGCAACCAATACTCTGTTGCCCTACATCTCCCTTGTCCGTTGGCTTAAAATAATGATCTAAACGTCTGCTTAGGGGTTTGGAGTGCATGGGTTCCAAGATGGCCGCCGAAACTTTGTTGCTCGGAAGTAAACAAGGAAACCAGGAAGATAAGAAAATTACTATTTCAAAGTTCAAACATTGTTTATTGCAAGATTGCAAAGAAGATAAAACAATCATTCAAGTCAGGGCCGTAGCGAGGGGGGTGTATGTTAGACTTGGCGAAAATTGGAAAGAGATGGAAGTTGGCAATTTGTACCGACAAATTTTTTCCTCCCCGATCATCAATATTTATTTTAGAGGAATTATTATTTAATAATTTACAGAGTTGGTTTCTTCAGTTTATGAAGTTTGCAAATTTAGAAAAATAACCCCCCCAAAAAAGTTGGCTCGATACGGCTCTCATTCAAGTGTTTTTAGCTTATGGCAAGGTTGCAAGGAAAATAAATCAACCATTTAAAGAGTTCAAACATTGTCGAGAGCGGTGGCACAATTTGGTGCAAGTCAGTCTATTCTTCTTGCATGTGCCTGAGTACAATGTGCATTGTACTCAGGCACTGGGATGAACAATTACAGGCTAGGATATCCGTAGAGGCTTTGGGGATGGGCTCAAGGGTCATAAGGATGGGAATGAAGATTTTTCGGTATTAATGCAGCAGCCTCTTCTTGAGAAACATGAAGCCCTGAGTAACCCAGCGAATCTTGCAGCTCCCCTCTAAGCAGCAGCGCAGCATTGACAAGAGTTCGAAAATCATCATCGAGCACTTGCCTCGGGATCGGAACATCTTGATCGATGTCTCCTAAAGCATCATCCGCAGTCACCTTGGCCAAAAACTCCTGGGGTATAAGGAAAGTTTGCGTTCCTGTGATGTCCTTGTTTAAGGGCTGGAAGAAAAGGAACGAGTCCTTAATGCCGTTCTGCAATTTCTCTTTAAAAGTTGACAAGCGCGATTCAAATGACTTCGGTATCTCAACGTCGATTGTTCTCGCCAGGTGAACGTATCTTTCCCAAACTAAAACTAACTTCTAAGAGTGACAAAACGTTACTCAGTGAGGCTGAGACTTCAAGCTTTTTGCAAATTTGGATCATAAGTAAATTACTTTTGCCACACTCCTTCATCTGCGTCTTTACCTTTTTCTGGCTCCTCTCGACCTTCACTATACACAGACTGTGATATTTCACCTCAGATGCTATCAAGAATGGCATACAATTGATGCGAACGAACAGTTAGTGCCAAATTTGAAATTCTTATAAGGTTCATCCTTCACTATTACACGCAGTAACACAATTTTGTTACCAAATTGTATTTCGGAAGGTGTAAAATATTACTTAAAAACACGTAACACACAGTAGCACACATTCAACCACTAAAAACTATATATCTGACAGATTTTACACTCCAAATACAACAAGACGCACGGAGTGCACGTAAACACAACAAAGTTCTTGGGCGCCACTTTTTAACCCAAACTTAAGATAAGTAAATTTTGAGCATTGCAATGTGTTTGGCATCCGAGAAAACCCCTAAGCAGACGTTTAAATTATTATTTTAAGCCAACGGACAAGGGAAATATAAGGCAACAGAGTTTTGGTCGCCATCTTGTATACCAGACTTCCGGTCCAAATTTCGCTTTGGCAACAGGCAGATTCGTATTCAGCGGGGTCGAAATATCCTAAAAACGTTGTTTCCCCAATTGTTACATGAAATGCTTCTTGCACTTTATAGAGATGGATTTCCTACTTATGGGCCTAGTCTAATTAGGTACATTTTCTATTCATCTGCTGACCAATACATTTTAAACTATTGGTGTTTCTCCAACTTTAACTTATCAAGCGGGAACATTTTGTACAACAAGCGTACATAATTGCATTTAATTTCATGAGTTCTTTGTAATATAATCTTTTTAACATAACTTCTATGAGACCTTCCTGCAAACCCAGGGCACCATTATTTCTGAACGACAAGACGTAGTTATAGTGTACAGTTCAAAAATTTTTTTTGCAAAACCCGTGACCAACAAAGAAAAATAAATTATTGTGACAGGTGCAATACATAATATGTAACGACACTTTGTTGGTGATAGCACTTCTCCAGGCAAGAGGTGCGTTACTTAGCTCCAACTAGCTCAATGCAGGTCGGTGAATTCTTTTTACCGTGTGTGTAGTCGCGGGCTAGGCATGGGGAGTAGAATTGCAACATCGCGTGTGCCGGCTGGCTGAAATGAAATAACAGAGCTGGAATGCTCCACCGATGGACGAATTTACGGCTGCCGGTGTTGTCATATTTCTCGCGCTACGTGAATGTACATGCCTAATGGGAAATTACACGCACGGTATATGTTTTTATGGATTTAATTATGCAATTGTATTAGGCCATTAGGGCGCCAGCGTATTTTTAAATAAATACTTATTACACAAAACCAAAAAAATATATATATATTTTTTAACTATTTAACGTCGGCCTATTTCCGCTACCAGGGCCTATCACTGACGCCAGGAGACGAGCTACCCCCAACCTGGAAATTTTGCCGAACCTCTTCCCTTAAGAAGAGTAGGGATCTTTTACTTGCCTAACATTTATTAGACAAGGAACCGCCTGCTTTACATCCCTTCCGAAGGATGGTATATCCACTACGTAATCCTCGTCTGAAATTACGTAGCTTCCGCGTATACACTGATATACAAGACGCTAGAAGGTGGAATGAGAACGCTGTATTTCCCAAGATGGGTCACCCATCCAAGTACTAACCGCGCTCGACGTTGCTTCAACGGAATATCGACTGACATTCATATTGAAGTCGCCTCTACGCTCGCCATAAAAAATAATGAGATATAATATATTCTTCAATATAGTGGTGAGCAAGAATAATAACAGAACAATATATTACAAAACAACGTTATGAAAATTTACAATTTCTGTACAAAGATGTATAAAACTTAATGACTAGATAAAGAACATAAGAAAAATATTGACAATTTAAATTAAGAGAAAAAAAATTTAAAGGTGAAATGATGTTTTATAAGTTAAATGAATAGAAAAAGAAACAAATTTTGACTGGTTTTTACATGATTTCTTCTGACCAAAAGGTGTGCAATGACAGTACAAATTCTTACGTAACTGGGTAACTGTAGTAGGTCTATGAGGTTGGAAGCTGCCGAAAGTTAGGTAGGTGAGGGACTTATGGTTGAGCCGGGATCTCCAAAATTGAGCCTACTTATAACTTGGAGTTTAAGCTCTGTCCGTTCTCAACGAGGATTCTATCCAAACCACCAAATTCCTTACATAAGACCGGTGATGGATGTTGATTTGTACTGGTTCACTCCTCTTCGCTTGGTCCAGGGATTTTGAGAAAATGTAAATAGTTAAAACCAGTCGAGCAAGATAGAAAAAATGAAATTGCGATTGCAAATGGGATAATAAGTAAAATGTACTCAAATACACCATTACGGTAAACTAATCAATTAGCTACAAAATTTTTACCACACTAACCTAGGTAGAAATTGTAAGTTACGAGATAGAAAAAATCAAGATAGCAAGGTATTACGTAAGAGAAAACAATTTATGGCCAAAATTAAGATAATAGTTACTCTGCAACATTACTAGATAATATTAAATTAAAATAAACCATACTTTAGGCATTATAAATTCTAACTACAAAAAAATATGTTTCCACGTTAAAAAAATTGAACATGAAATTTACACGAAAATAGGTAAGGAAAATATCAATAAAAAATCTGTACCAAATATTACATATTATGTAATTTCCATAATTTTATAAGAAAAAACCGGAAAAATTACAATATAACTTTTTTAAAGCTAAAGGCCAAGAAAATTTACTCAAGATAAAATAAGATAAAGGTAATCTACTTTAAAAATACTGCCAAAAAGATAAGATATTTTTTACGTTAATTTAAGATAAAAAAAATTAGTCAAAAAGATAAAAAACTTTTACGTTACTTAAAGATGTGACCAAATGCCAAAAAGATAAAAGATAATCATTTTACTGGTGGCTTCGCTAAAAAAAAATTAATATTTCTCAGATTGACTCTAAGAAGTTAGACAAAATTATGGCAATGGTGAGGTGACGACGACTTGTGTAAATTTTGTGACATTTAAATCAATCGATAATCACATTTTAAACTTGTACGGACAGATAGACATAACAACAATTTACATATTTATAGATATTTAGATATATTTTTATTTACCAGCATATAACCGGAATAAGATAAACCGACACTTTCATTAACGATTAATTCAGGTAAGACAAAAATGAGTAATTAATTAATACATTAATGAAGGGACGAGAAGAAAAGAAAATAGTTCGTTAGTTCAGAAACCTCCAAATTTTGGGAATCTCTGGACAAACGTTCGGTAAGTGCTTTAAATTTCTACAAATTTAGAGAAAAGATAATGAAAGAAAAACATTCACGTCTTCTAGAGGTATCCCAGCAGTAGAACTTCTGGACAGATTCGGCTTTGAGCCTAGTTCCAGCCAGCTACCATATAATTCCAGAAGTTTCATCCTGCATTCCTGAACCAACATCATGTGCCTATGCACAAATGTATTCTGTAGTGCATCCACCCAGTATGTAGTTCACCTAGGAAAACGCTTCAAACAGCAGAAAAAATATCTAGGAACCACCAAAGAAAATACAGGTGACACCATGGGTCAATCTATAATTGTCTAACATTTTCTTTACACAGTTAGAGATAAAGATAAATTTGCCAAATGGGCCGATAATAATAATTAGTTAGCCCCTAAGTTAAATAATTATCGATACAAACAGGTAAACATGTGTCTAATCTTTTAAAACAAAACACACGGTTTATGAAAATTATTCGGAAAATATGTCCATTCCTAAGCTTAAAATATACATTTAATTAATATATCTACTTAAAATAATCTAAAACTTTAAGGATTACAAAGATAAAAGTGAATAAGGCACAAGTCGTCTCACCATTGCTACGAAGCCAGACAGGATCTTCAAACACAACCACTGTCTCCAAAGGTCGGATCAAGAATGCTCAATTCTCGCCCCGATTCTACCGTCAAAATTATCAAAATTCCTCACTGCGGCGCTGAATGTCTTAATTACAATTACCTACCAGATATTAAGTTAAAGGGTCACGCACACTATAGCATATCACTTTATAACTCAGAACTCCACAAAATATTTTAAACTGATCGCAAAACAGCGAAAAAATACTAAATATTAACAAAATACAATGTTAAAGGTAGCTGTAACGTTATGTCGACAGAAATTCCTTTAAAAATATGATAATTAGAGTAACAATAGAAAAAAATTAAATTTTGATTGATTGATTGATTTACCAGGATGCAGTAGGCATTGCTGCCACTTCCAGGATATACCGCTGTGTCGGCTACGTCTACGGTTGGTCCGCGGTTGGATTTGGGTCATGCTTATTGCCAGTAGCGAGAGCCATATCACGCATGGTACAGGAGTGTGGATGGGCAGTGTAGGTGTTTGTGAAATGTGTTGCTGATCAGAGTTCGGGAATGTATGTCTGTGACTTCAAAATCAGAGTTGGCTCTAGGTCAGCGCGGAAAATTTGCTATGCAAGTATGACATAATATATCTTACCTTGTAGGGGAATTCCGTAATATCCAAAGTTTCACAATTTTGGCGGCATCGCCTAAATAAAGGAGATAATAAAACTTCATTAGTAAAAAAACATATAAAAGTACCGTTGTATACTGGAATCTAATGTTGACACTCGGTCAGGATCGAATGCATTCAACACTGCAATTGTAAAAGAATCAACTACATCTTTAGGTAATTGTCAATACGTTTTACTAATATAGTAGTTTTCTGATAAAAGTAAGTTACCTATTAACATGTTAAAATGATATCAAATCATATTTATCTCGTTGTGTACGTACATCTGTGATGCACACGATACATGGCTGTTTTATGCCATTAATTCTTAACTTTGTTTGTATGATTTAATATTATATAAAAATGGTTTATTTTATTGGAAAAAAATGTTTTAGGTTGCCAGCAACTTATTGGGTTTTTATATTTAATCATTATGAAAATAAACATAATAAACATGACGACACACATATTAAACAGAACAAGAAAGTATGTTTTTGATTCAAAATTGTTTTTTTATTTGCTAGATATGTATTACATTAAATTTATTACCAAGAATACATTGTAGCTCTCAATGATGAACATTTTACCATTTCGTCGTTTTTCTGAATGTTCCAGTAGATATCTGCAATATATGAGAGCCGTCTCTGACGCCGAGATAAAATTCCAGAGCCCTGATCGTGTGTGTTTATGCCTCTCTTTCTATATTTCTGCTTCTACAAATCTTCTCATGTCGATATTATTGTTTCTTCTATATTTTTTCAGATATCTGAAGGTTTGTTGGTAGTTTTTAAAAATAAAAATCTTGTAATTCTGCCTGAATCATTGTTATAAAATATTATTTTGGGTATTCAGCAGATAACTTTCAAAGAAATCATTTGTTCCTTTCATTGGTAGGTTTATTGGTAGTGTTCATCTCAATCTTCATCTTTTTTAGGTGTTCGTAATTATTTTTTTTTACTTTCTTGATGAGCTCATAGGTGACCGGTCCCTTTTGTCGCAATGTTTACTTTTAAACCCATTGATGTCCAATCTAATTCTTCTCCTGTCAGTTGTTTTTCTATTTCTTCGCAGTATTTCTTCTGCAAGTCTTCGCGCTTTAGTGCAGAGCTATTCTAGCGCTATGATATTTTCTTTACGTCTTTTTTCTTCTTTTACTTCCAATTTTTCGTATAGGATTTTGTAGTCTATATTAACTTGTGCTATCATTTTTGCTTTAATGTTCTTGATCCTTTTTCTTATGTCTCTACCAACCAGGATATGAACTATTTGTGAGATTGAACTTCCATTACACCAAGTGTTAAGGCAGGTTTGACTTTTGCTCCACGTGCTTCTTATTGTTAAGTCAAACATGTGTGCTAGATTTTTTACCGCGTTTCCATTTTCATTAGACCATGTGTGGAGTAAAGTTTTTCCATGGTTTTATCTTCCTCCGTTTGGTAGTCTTTTCCTATATAGACCAGGGAAATTAGATAAAAATAACTTAATTTTGACATACAGTTCGGATCGAGATGTGGTTTTCGGCATCATCTTCGGGAAAATATTAGGAAAATAGTCTACATATAGTAAATAATACGTTCGAAGAAAATTGCATGGGGGGTACATAAAATGCATCTAAAGTGCATAAGTTTTTGAAAAATTCTAGAAATTGATAGAAAGTCGTGAAAATCTCGTGGGAATCGCTTACCGGGGGTTTTAGAGGTCGCTGAGTTCAAATCTGACATCGAAACTTACCAGGGATGCTAGTGAGTGGCTCTTCTGGAGTGGGGGGGGGGGGGGTGAAATCGAGTGAAAAATTCAAAGTGCCCAAAAATCACGGGAGAACTGCTTTCCGGGGGCTTTCGAGGTCGCTGAGTCCAAATCTGACATCGAAACTTACCAGGGATGCTCGGGAGTGGCTCTTCGGGGGTGGGAGTGGGGGAATCGCTTCCCGGGGGCTTTCGAGGCCGCTGAGTCCAAATCTGACATCGAAACTTACCAGGGATGCTCGGGAATGGCTCTTCGAGAGTGAAAGATTGAAAGTGCCCAAATATTACGGGGAAATTGCTTCCCGGGTGCTTTCGACGTCGCTGACTCTAAATATGACATCGAAACTTACCAAGAATGCTTGGGGGTCATCGCGAAGAAAATAGTCTCGCACGTTTTCGATCATCATGCACCCATGCACTAGTATAGATATACATTGAAAAATTCGTTTCTTTTTTAAAAAGGGGCGAAGATTATCGTCGACAAATCAGAGACCCTCGATACCGATCGGGCTAAATATATGAATAGTATTACTATATATTCAGGTATCGGCAGCTGCGCAGTGTATGTGGGAGCAGCTGTGTAACGTATTGCTATACTTAAAGAGAGCGTCCCCAGCAGTGCGTTAGTCACGTTGTCGACCACGTTGGATGTGTATTGAGTCGTTCTTGGAATTTTTTTTTAAATATTGCCTTGCAACATAGGCAATTAATAATTGTTTATATTTTTCCACATGTACTAATTTAAGCAATCCAAACCACGCGACTTTTAACATGGTGTCGGGGGCAAACATCCAAAAGTTTGTTTTCATGTAACGGTAATAAAAGTGCATGAAAATTCTTTTAAAAAATACACTCATCCACATCACATAGCTGCTTCCAAAAGAAAAAGCTTAGAAGCTGCAGTAGAAGTAGAGGTTTCTTCTATAAAGAGGAGACTAGATGAAGGAAGCAATAATGATGAATTCGATTGGGTAAACAATTGTTTTATTTGTACGCGAAAGATTTTCAAGGAAAGAGCACTTAAAACCAATTACAGAAAAGTCAGTACTCGTGATGTCAAAGAATCCATTGTGGAAGATTTATCTTATCCTGATAGCGAGATTGACGAGTCTAGGAGAAATGATATTTTAGAGCGAATATCAAATGTAAATAATTTTGAGAACTTAGGTGCAATGTATCACGTCACATTTTTTAATGATATTCATTTACCTGTGCACCTCCATAGAGATAAAGTTAATATTTCCGAAAAAATTACTAGAGCGATGTATCTAATTTTCGAATATAATGAAAATCACGAACACACTCAGTTCACTTTAAAAGAATTAATCCAGTTCTTACCAGATGATGTTTATAAACCGTCCGAATCCACCATTTTGAATCGGTTAAAAGATCTTTATGGAGATGAGCTTGTAGTAGTGGCGAATCAAAAATCTTCCACTATTATTTGCATTTCATCGAAAGGGGTGTATGACGCGTTGAATGAGAGCTATAGTAAATGGCAGGAAAGTTGTGGGGACGATGCCGATCTGATGCATATAAAAAAAGCAATTCTCAAAGAAACCCATAGTCAAAAATATGATCCAACTACATATCCTGAAAGTGACAAAATGTTGGACAATTTATACGAAAACCTCCCCCCCGAAACTCAGATTTTTTTTGGAATCTTGGAGTGGGGCTGGGAACTCGAGGATGGAGAGCTAACTCCAGTTCCAAAGACGCGGGAGGCAGGTCCTCCCAGTATCATGAAAATGATTTCTTGCAGCGGACTAAGCTGTACAGTTGCTTGCAAGAACTGTATTGGAAGTAATTGTTCCAATCAAACAGCCAGCCCCGATCTAAGTGACGATAGTGAAGAAGAGCATGACGAAAGTGGCTACATAACGATTGATTAACTTAAATACTCTGTATATTCACTGACTAATTGTAATTTGTAGTCCTTAAGATGGATTTTTGTTATAATTAATCAAAAAAAAGTGGAATAATTATGCATGTACTATTCAAGCAGTTTTTATTGTTTTCTAGATAATTAATAAGCGTTTTAGGTCCATCTGTTATCATTTAGATGAATTTATCATTGATTGACTGTTATATCATGAATACCCTCTGACAATGATGTATTATGTTTGTAAATATCATATCAAATAATTTGTTTGTGAATAACAAAGCATTACGTGTAATAGTAATATGTGAAGTATTCAAAAAAATATATTTTTGTCACTTAAAATTTTTCACTCAAATTCACCCCAGCAATTCCTCCGTGATTTTTGGGCACTTTGAATTTTTCACTCGATTTCACCCCCGAAGAGCCACTCCCAAGCATTCCTGGTAAGTTTAAATGTCAGATTTGGACTCAGCGACCTCGAAAACCCCCGGGAAGCGATTCCTACGAGATTTTCGCGGCTTTCTGTCAATTTCTAGAATTTTTCAAAAAATTATGCACTTTAGATGCATTTTATGTACCCCCTATGCAATTTTCTTCGAACGGATTATTCGCTATATGTAGAGTTTTTTCCTAATATTTTCCCGAAGACGATGCCGAAAACCGCATCTCGATCCGAGCTGTACGTCAAAATTAAGTTATTCCGGGCAAATTTGATCTAATTTCCCTGGTCCATATATGTGCGTTGAGGTCTCTTAATATTATAATGGGCATTTGGGCATTTTTCATTTTTCGTTTGAGAGAAAATTTATCACGTGTATCTCCACCGATCAACCAAAATTCGCCAAACAATTTGATAACAAATATTCAGAGCTCTAGCATTCTTCCTCGTACTCGTCTCAGGATATTCGTCGATTTCCTGCAGCACCGCTTCCTCAATTTCGGATGTTCTGACTGTTCGAGGTCTACCTTGCGAAGTACCTTTTTGGAAACTACCAGTTTCACAAAGACGGCGATGAATAGTCGAAAAGAATCGGCTATCTGGCAAAGCACGATTAGGATATCTTTCCTGATACATACTTCTGGTTTTTGTTGCATTACCATCTGCGAGACCACATACGTAATTCGCCATTTCCGCATTCGTATAATTCGCCACATTCACTGAGTTATTCGAATAAAATAAATTCAATGAAACACTAAAAATCGAAAAAGCAATACGATGAGATGATTTACTAACGTAATATTTAGTCGAACTCCTCTACACATTTCCTTAAATATATAGGGAATAAAATCAGACTGCAACTAACAGCTATTCTCCGGACTAATGCCTCGCCGAGCGCTGGATTACAAATTGCAAGCCTGGCGCGTTAAGTGCAATAACTGTGTACTGCCACAAAACGCTAAAAGCTAAAAGCCAAAAGTATTTTGCAATTGAAGCTTTTAGCATTTTGTGGCAGTACACAGTTATTGCATTTAACGCGCCAGGCTTCCAATTTGTAATCCCGCTCTCGGCGAGGCATTAGTCCTGAGAATAGCTGTTCGTTGCAGTCTGGTTTTATTCCTTATAGCAGGATAAGCATGTGTTAGGTGCCCCCGCACCAATCGGGTCGAAATTTTTAGCACAAGTTGATAGTAGTGTTAGATGAAATTTCCCAAAATATTATTTTTGGAAAATCATTTTTACGGGAGTTATGGGGGTAAAAAGAAAAATGAAAAAAATTGTTTTCTCGAGAACGGGTAAACCGATTTTCATAAAAAAAATATATGTTATGGCTTTTGATGGTGCAAATGTGGGAAAAAATTATTGGACCCATTCGTCAAAAAAAAGTGGTGAAAAAATTTTTTCAAATTAAAAAAAATTTTTTTTTTAGGGGATGTTCCAGAGGCACACCCACCATTTTCTTCCAAATAAATGCTTATATGCCCCTTTAAAACATATCCAATTTTCAAAGCGATCGGAAGGGTACAACATACTCAAAATTGATAATCATTGGCAGACTGCGGGCGGCGTGTAGTCTATGTAATGAAGCATTATAAGACGACTTTTTTGTAAATATTTCGTGCAAAGACGAGATTACCTCCCCCCCTTCGTTTTCGAGGGTACTGAACACGATGCAGGTGGTGGGAGAAGTTTTTGACCGCCGCAACCCCCTGAAACGGCCATCCCTCTTGGATCCCTTTATGTTTTCATATATAAACGGATTTGGGGAGTGATTTATCAACGGGTTATACTTGAAATAATATGGAAGGGGGTTATAGAGCAAGTAGAGTCCAGACAGCAGGCCTAGGGGGTTGATTAAACCCTCTCGAGAGGTGTAGTTTTTTTTTTTTTTCAGATGATTCGGTTCAAATACGTATACCTCTTTTTTGGGGTCGCTGATCACAGGAAAAATATTTATTTTTAGCTCCAACCCCCTCAAACGGGCAGAAATCACCTCTCACTCACCGTTTGGAACTAAAAATGAATATTTTTCCCATGATCAGCCCAAAAACGGGGGAAACGCGTTTGAACCCGAATTATTTGATAAAAAATGATTTTCCACTCCTCGGAAGGGTTTAATTAACCCCCTAGACCTGCTGTCTGGACTCAACTTACTCTATAATCATCTTCCATGTTATTTCAAGTATAACCCGTTGATAAATGACTCTCCAGACCCGTATAGAAAACAAAGAGATCCATAAGGAGGTTTTCGGCGGTCAAAAACTTCTCCCACCACTTGCATCGTGTTCAACACCCTCGAAAACGGACGGAGGAAGATAATTTCGTCTTTGCAAGAAATATTTACACTATTTCTGCCTTTATTACATAGACTAGCGGTTCATTACTACATCTTACTACAACGGTCACTGGCGGCCATTACAACCCTACCATTTAAATTAGTATCAAACTTCAAGAAGTGTGGTGCAAAAATTCTCTGACGTCAACTGTGGGGTCAAACAAAATCTAGTTTGAAAATCTGAAGATTTTGCAAGGATGACGTCCGCAGTCAGCCTACGAAAGAACTAGTTTTCAAAGTCCACTACGAGGAGATTACAGTGCCTTTCACTAGTGAAGGTGCCTGTTTATTGTGAGTCCTCTTGCCTCTCATGAGTCGGGGTGTTTATTTATCGTGAGTCTCCTTGCCTCTAAATAGTCGTTTGTTTATTGTAAGTCCCCTTGCCCCTCATTAGTCGAGGTGCTTGGTTATTATGAGTCCCCTTGCCTCTCACAATTCGGGTTGACTTTTTTGCGTGAGTCCTCCTGCCTCTCACGAATCAGGTTACTCTATATTGATGAGACTTTTCTTAGTCTTCATTCTTCAAGAACATCTCATAAAAAAAATTTATTTTAAAAAAATTTTTCAAAAAATTTGCAGGGGGTTGCGGTGGTCAAAAGCTTCTCCCACCACTTGCATCGTGTTCAGCACCCTCGAAAATGAGGGGGAGAAGGTAATCTCATCTTTGCACGAAATATTTACAAAAAAGTCGTGCTTCATTACATAGACTACGCGCCGCCCGTAGTCTGCCAATGATTATCAATTTTGAGTATGTTGTACCCTTCCGACCGCTTTGAAAATTGGATATGTTTTAAAGGGGCATATAAGCATTTATTTGGAAAATGGTGGGTGTGCCTCTGGAACATCCCCTAAAAAAAAATTTTTTTTTATTTTGAAAAAATTTTTTCACCACTTTTTTTCGACAAATGGGTTCAATAATTTTTTCCCACATTTGCACCATCAAAAGCCATAATATATATTTTTTTCATGAAAATCGGTTTATCCGTTCTCGAGAAAAACATTTTTTTTTATTTTTCTTTTTACCCCCATAACTCCCGTAAAAATGGTTTTCCAAAAATAATATTTTGGGAAATTTCATCTAACACTACTATCAACTTGTGCTAAAAATTTCGACCCGATTGGTGCGGGGGCACCTAACACATGCTTATCCTGCTATGCCCTTTAAGGAAATGTATAGAGGAGTTCGACAAAATATTACGTTAGTAAATATTTTGCCCTCTAAAAGCATACCTATTAACTATGCCCATGTCAGGGGTACTTCGATTGCAATAGACATCGGCCGTTAGATGGAGCCTACGATTTTTGTTGCGTGTCGTGGTTTTATAAATCTCGTCATGTACCAAGAATGATCAAATGTCTCGTTACAGCCATTCCATACCTACCTTGCACTGACGAGAGCCAACAGCTCGAAACTGCAGTCTGCAAGTGGTGTGGAGTGGCTGGCACGAGAGCTCCTTTGAGTAGGAATAAGTCTTTTGGCTGGTGTTTATTGCAATCGAAGCTTTTAGCGTTTTGTGGCAGTACACGGTTATTACACTTAACGCGCCAGGCTTGCAATTTGTAATCCAGCGCTCGGCGGGGCATTAGTCAGGAGAATAGCTGTTGGTTGCAGTCTGGTTTTATTGCATATATATTTAAGGAAATGTATAGGGGAGTTCGACAAAATATTACGTTAGTAGATATTCTGCCCTCTAAAAGCATACCTACTAACGATGAAATGATTTTGAACACCAATAAGTAATTTTATTATGTCAACAAATATTGTTTTTAAAATTATGTTCGTAAAAACATCATTTATTTCAGGATGACTAGATTTATGTTTCAAAAATGATTAGTAAATGAAGCAATTTGAATTTAATTGTTTTAATCAACTGTGCGTCTGAGGAGAAAAACGCAAGAGACCATTTTTATGTAGAATTGACCAGGCTAATCAGAAAATATGGAAAAATGTCAGTAACGTACCACTTTTTTGGTAAAAAATATCAGAGGATATATTTGCAGGAACGTCACTGGTGGAGCGATAAAGGAACTTTCCTAACCAAAATATGTGGTTCTATATCCTATTGACACGTTAGCTGCGATACATGTCCCCAACGATATGTATTGAATATTTTGATATGCGCGTCACAAATCTGGCATAACCTTCCAGCATGCGAAACTAGTTTAACTACTTAGAATTTTACCACTTCAAATATAGCTTTAGAATCGTCGGAAGTTACTGAATTCATATCAGAAACAATACAATACATATCGCAAGGGTTATATAATGCATATGAATAGAAAAACATAGTTCACTTGCGGTAAATATCCTCGAGGATATGTACAGGTTTTAGTAAGCGCAGTACACCGTTGACAGTGTTAGTACATCAGTGATACTTTCATTGTGTCAGTACATTTTTTGTATGAAGTTTTACATGCTTACTTTATAACTTTAGACTCCAAATTTAAAGAATTTATTCGGAAAACGAAATAAATTTTTTTTCGGATTTGTCTCCCCGCTCATCAAAAATTTTTTTTTGGGATTTCTACCAACTAGTATCTGATACAAAATTAAGTGTAATTGAATTTCGAAAGCAATTATCAAATGATTTGGTGCAACTAGGGTTGCCAGGCGTCCGGCTTTAGCCGGACATGTTTGGCTTTTTAAGGTTTCGTCCGGCTAAAAATTAACATGTCCGGCATGTCCGGTTTTTGTTTGGCTTTTTGCCTAAGGCTGTAAAAATCATTTAAAATAAAAATTTGTTAAAATACACACATAAAACAGAAGGTAGGTTTGTTATGTGATGAACTTACCAAAATAAATTTGTATGAATTAGTTTCATACGTGATTTTTCGTTTCTTTTTTTATTTTCGTTATTAGTTGCTTTTCTATAGATACATTTTATTGTTTTGCGATGACTTTCTGTTCCTGTGTAACAAATGTTTACTTTTAAATTAATCAAGTTTAATAAGTGTATTAATAAAAGACTGATTTTGTGTTTTAGTTATTTTTTTATGGCGAACGAATGCTGTTCGGCTTTTTATACCAAATGCCCGGCCAAATTTATAAGTAAAGTCCGGCTTTCCGAATTTTAGGCCTGGCAACCCTAGGTGCAACTTGCTGAGAGTATAGAAAATATTCCACCTAATCCACGAAAAAGAACACATACTTTTATCAAACCAGAGGGATCTGGTAAAAAGAAAAGGAAACCCTACAGAGGGTGCTATAATAAGCTGAGGGCAACGTTATCCAGTCGGGAAACGGACAAGAAAGTTCGGTTGTAATCAGTTTTTGTGACGATTGTACGAAGAAACTGGGCTATTTATACCTTCATTGCTTTCATACAGATCATATTTGAAATATCATATTATAATATATATCACACATTGGTTGAAAATATTTATTTTGTTGCGAATTTCTCCTCACAAATAAACCTTAAAACTAGCTGTTCATGTCCTCATTCATATGCGGTTCTAGTCCTCAGAGATATGTACGGCCGCAGTACCATATTAATTGAATATCGAAACTAACAGATTTCAGTATTAAAAGTTTTTATAATTCAGCCTATTCTAGTCTAGAGGGCAGTAATCTCGAAATTGTTTACATATCCTCGGAGATATGTATCGCATATTAGTACAGTTTTCTTATATTACATATCCTTGAGGACATGTATCGCAATATTGGAGAGGCAACAAATTTCTATATCGTAGTTAACATGTTAACACGTACAAAATTAAGAATAACAGCTAAAGTACTTTCTGAGATTAAAAATAACGATTTAAAAGAAAAGAAAAATACAACACCCTGTAGCAAAAAAAGCCGGTGCGGACATATGTTCATATGAACTTTTCTTCTTTGTATTGTAAATGACCTAAGGAATCACACCAGAAATATTAGCACATTATGGAACACGCTGTATAAATAAACATAGAGACTACATCTAATGGATTACACATAAATATATGTTATTTACATTCGACTGTCAAAGTTAACTAATGCTCAAAAGGTACATTAGTTAACATAGTAGTAAGCTATAAATTTGTACCCTTTGTTCGACTAAAGTGAGTCTATTAAATCACGTTCTAATCCTGACAAAATTAATTTAATAATTAAATCTTTTAAATTATGGTGAGAGCAGTTCCAACTAAATGTAATTCCGTTGTTGCTACCTACGCTCCATTGGCTCCTAGGAAAGGGGAATAAAGCATGAACAGGAGAGCAGTTAGCTGTATCTAACCATACTTGAGCAACATCCAGCGGGTATAGCGGCGATGATGCTTGGTTCTCTATAATTTTATTTGAATTGTACGTTTAAATTTATTTATTACAAGGTCCTGATGTGTATAAGTGTTAATCCAGAGGTTCCCAAACAATTTAGTTAGTTGTTTATTACTGTTGATTAATGACTTAATCCAGAGCTGGGCAAATTACTTTGTAAAAGTAATTAATTACTCGTTACCAATTACCTAACAAAAAGCAATTTGATTACTTAGTAATTTCATTAGTTACAGAATAAAGTAATGAAATTACCCATATAATGGGCAATTTCATTACAGTTTCATGTAGTGGGTAATTCAAGATCGAAAATTCATTCCAGGGCAATAAATAATAATAGGGCCCTGACTTTCATCTATAGATAGTGATATTTAATGTGTAGAATAAGGTTTATCCCGGAGGTAGGCAAACAATCGATATTTTCATCTACAAATAGTGATATCGACCAGATAAATATGCCTTATCCCTAGGATAACCTATCCGGCACCTAGACCTTCGGATTAAGAGTTTTATATAATGCATAAAAAGAGCGGTTCCGCTTGATTGACAGAATTGCTATTTTATCTTCTAACCCAACTTTTTAAAAATTTGGTTTGTTTTGTGTTGTGTTTTAATTTTAAATTTGTAAGTAGATACAAATTATCATATTTAATAAAAAAACATATATAAAATGATATCACAGACTACTCGTATTGTAATATACATATTTTAAATACTTTGTCCTAACAAAATAAGACTACTTTTGTAGGTTGGAAATCTAACCTATAACTAGTAGTCTATTTTATTAATCATCAATAGTAAAAAATTATTTGAGTGGATTTTGAAATGTTCGCCTGGAGCCAGCATATGGCTAGAAGCTTACAGTGAGATACAAACATTGAAAATGAAAATAAACTTAAAAAAATTAAAATTTCAGGTTATGTTAGTTATATGATGCACAACTATTTCAAACAATATGATAAACAATCATGAAAATGACGCAGATGTCATAAACCGGCAACAAACCACAGTAGGAGGATCTTTTCTATATCTATGTGAAGCATAAAACTTCCTTACTTTACAGTGTCTTAAGCTCGCAACAGTATTGGCCTTTGATGGGGCTTTGGGGAGGCACCAGGGCGCGAGTTCAAAACTGGCATAGTCAAAATAATGTTTTTAAATCTTTTCTTTTTTATTTATTTTAGATACATTCTACTAATTTTTATATCTGGACAAATATTGATGAGTAGCACTGTTAAAAAAAACCGCTGCCCAAGGAATCACTACTCCCACATCCAAGTCTCTTACAACGAAAATACTATATTTGCACTCCACTATGTGGAAATAATTGTTTATGGAACTTTAATAGTATAATATTTGAAATCATTTACCTCAAAAACCTATAAAATTATTTGCCACATCGGTAATAAGGATGACATATGGCATGACAAAGATATAAAAAATCGTTGTGTGCCGTAAACTACACGATAGAAGCAAAGCCTCTACTTCAAGCATTTTCTCCGAGGAAAGCTACTGCGCATCCACACTACTCAAGGTAACCCACTGTGCATCCAATTTACTCGAGAAAAGCCACTGCACATTCATACTTCTTGAAGTAACCCACTGCGCGTCCATTTTACTCGAGGACACCCTCTGCGCATGCATACCACTTGAGGTAACCTACTCGTGGTAACTCACTGCGCATCCATTGTACTCGAGGAAGGCCACTGCGCATCCATAATATTTAAAGTAACCCACTGCGCATCCGTACTACTTGAGGTAACCTACTGCGATCTATAATACTCAATTAAAGTCACCGCGCATCCAAAATACTCGAGGAAAGCCACTGTGCATCCATAATATAATACTCGGGGAAACCTACTGCGCATCCATAGTAGTTGAGCAAAGCCACTGCGCATCCATACTATTCGAAGTTACTTTAACAACATAATATTTGAAATCGTCTATCACAAAAACCTATAAAACGATATGCCACATCGGTAATGGGGGTGGGGGTGGTGGTAGAGGGTTGGTAGTGGGGGTGAATGAAGTAAAAACAAAATTGAGGCCTTAGATTCTTGTTTACACGCTAAATTACTATTTAGTTTTTTTCACCCCCTTTAATAATGGGGTGGGGGTAGTAATGTGGCTAATGTCAAAAAAATTTTTGAGGCCGTAACTTGTTTTATATATACCTACTAAATATCAATTTTATTGACTCTTACCTGCTTGATTTACCTATTTACCTCTATTTACCCCAATTTACCCCCCAACCCTTCAACGGAATAAGATGAAAATATAATCTAGTTCCAGATCTCGTTAAAATATATACGTGTACCAAATTGCAAGTCAATATCTTAAACGGTTCCAGAGTAATCGTGCGCACAAAAAAGTTACAGACAGACCGACAGACAGACAGAAATTTTTTTTCGCTCAAACTTGAAATCTCGATATTTCATGACATTCCACGCCTATCTGAGCAATAAAAAAATTTTTAAATTTTTTTTGTCGTTACTATACTTCCACTGGATGTGGAAGTAATTAAACGACTTAGAACACTTTTAAAAAACTTAAAAATTGTATTGTTAGTATTAATCCAGAGCCTGAGTACTCTACTGTAAGGAAGTTGATGTACTCTGACTTTCTTTTGTGAAATGTATAGAGGTGTAAGTAACAACTAATTGTCACTCTCGTGATAGAGCGCCATCTAGTGTAATATGCATGTTAAATATGGCGGATTTTACTTTAAAAATGAACAGATATCTTTTTAATTTCTCAATATATTTCCACAAAGTATGTATCTAAATCGACCAATGCAACATTTCTTAATTTAGGTGTGTTATCAGATTTTGGCCTTGGCGTAGAACACTTTAGGACGGAACGGGCAGTCGTTTAAAAGGTGGTATAAAAAATTTGCAAACAAAAATAAAATACGAATCTTTATCTAGAGCAGAGCCGCCACATCATGGGGGCGGAGGGCACAGTGCTCCCTAGCCCCCCTCCCCCCCAGCTACGCCGCTTTTTTTAGATAAATTGCATGTAAGTCACGTAAAGTACTATTATTAAATATTCTAATTCGGAAAGTTTTAAGCCCAATTTTGATAGTAAACAATAAAAAGATATAATTTCTAAAGAAAAACACAAAAGAAAAAAGGAAAACTCCCCACTATGTTATGCAAATTGTCCAAATACGTGCTTATGGTATGCAGGAAACATTTCAATATATGATTTCTGATCTCCGATTAAAGAACATATCTAGATACATAACAGGCTATCTTTTCACTATATACCTTGTTTGCTCCTAACATAGTCACATTATATGTCCATTAAAATGGATAGATGAACATCACATCCCATAGGCAACAGTGGCGTTGTGTGTGTAGAAAATGTGTAGAATGGTAAATATTTTCATTCAAATGAATTATTGCAATTCCTGCATTACCGGCTCTTTATATAACGTGATGTAGGCATACGATATTACGGTAAGATAAGACAGTAAGATAAATATGTATTGAAAGGATATTAAAATTTAATTGCTATTTACTTTATAACTGTAAACTGAACTTCATCATGTTACGACTATGGAACGATCGATTTTCTTCTTTTCTAAACTGCTTTCTGCAAACGGCACAGCACTTCACTATTTATTTGCACAAAATATATTGTCACTAAACTGTGTAAATATGAATAGAGAATATTATTTAGGTATTAAGCAAATCACAACTTAAAATAAAATTACTTTTTCACCAGTTTTTGGTCGGAGAACACGAAAAACATTTATTGACATTAATGGCCGAACTGTCAACTGAGATTATGATAATCGAACTGAAGCCGATCGTGTACGAGCGGCCGCGAATACGCCGATGGGCCAATCAGCAACTTATGGGAAGAAGTGCCTTAGAATGGGAGTCTTTCGGGATCATAAAATTCATGCCATTATGTATCTAGATATAAGTTCTTTAATCGGAGTTTCTGATAAATGTATGTTGTTTGATGAATATAATCTATAGACTATACTAATATTGAAACAAAAAAGCAAATTTACCTATATACTGCTTAATCAGACGATCTAAACCGCTTTGGAGTTTCTACGCTCCCGACTGATATTGAAGACAGTTTCAATCTTGCAGAAAAATGTTAAAGTATAGTAAAAAAAAATGCTCCCCTGTAAGATGTTCAATGAATTTTGATTTTGATTATTTCGACAAGGAAAAATATGGACGTTGGTGATTTACCGCTAACAAGTACATTAGAGGACATGTACTAAGAGTCTACTATTATACCTATCCGCAGTGACGTTGTAGCGACAAGGATCTTACCCGGTTGAATCACACGAATTTGGTTTTGAGGGGATCAATAATATGCTACTCCCACAAAAAATATTGGAAAACACCCAGGTGGCTTTGTTGAACCTTATTACCTAATATCAATATAATATCGTTATTTGATTATTTTTACACCGAAATCAATATCAATATTTTGTCATAAGATTTGATTAATTGAGCGGATGAAATTTGAAGGCAGCTTTATATCTTTCATATATTTTTTTTCGCCCGTTTTAGTGGCACGCCATCAGAACATTTAAATTATCCTTGTATCAAATTTCATGCAAATCTGTAATATTGCAATTTTGGCAATCATGTTGGATTTGCCATTTTGCATTGTTAACTTTTGATATCAGATTCAGAAATAACTACTACTATAACTCCTATAACTATTCATTTTAATTTTGCACTATCGCTTTCGCGAAATTTGTAACTAAAAAAATCTAGTTTCCAATTTTTGCTCACCTTACACTAGATGTAGCTTGTTGAAGTTATTACAGGACCGCCGCCGAGCAGCTTGAAAAAGATTTAATTTAAATTGAACATTCAAAAAATATGCTTACAGCCTTATTAAATTTTTTGTCGGTTAAAAATTATTTTAGCAAAGAGAAGCTTTTTTTGTGTAAATTTGAACAGGGAATCATATTCCGGTATCAAAATTTAAAAAAAATACGGAACAGAAAGATTTGGGATTATAGGGGAAGCTGCCCTTCCTTCACTACGCCCCTGGACGAATTTCAACTTGGCCAATACCAAGATATAACAGCCCTTATAGTAGCACAAGGAGTTCTTGAAATATTAAATAAAGACCTACTCTAGTGCTCCACTTTCGTATCTGTCTTAGGAAGCATTTTTTTTTTTAACTATTTAACGTCGGCCCATTTCCACTACCAGGGTCTATCAAATCGAAAGAGACAAACACTTGTACATACAATCTGCTCATATGTAGCCTCTACCAAGGGTGCTAGAGTATACTGATTGGTCATTCCCCCCATTTCGTCATCAGTGCAGAAATATTGCCGCCAATTTTAAATTCATATAACATAATAATTTTTTCTGTAGAAAAGGATCAAATTTCGTAAAAAAGAAAAAATACGGGTGAGTTTTTTTAAAGAGAACTTTTCAAATATTCAATAAAAAAAAACGTGGGAAAGTCCCCAACACTTTCATAGCCCATTCAGACTTTGTTTATGTGCTCACTGAACTTAGACCTCTTCAAAGTTTTAATTTTATACTTCTTCAATGTTAAATAGTCCAACATTGAGTTTTTACACACTACGCGATATACTTTAAAAGGGCACATTGCATCACTTGTTGACAGCGGGTAGGTACTTTGGAATATCCTTTCTTAATTTATGTACTTCATCAAATATTTTTATGAAGCCTGCAAATTTTCCTCTTGGAGTGTACCTTATTTAAAACAATTTCTGCCATTGCACTTTTCTCTCTCTCTCTCTCTCTCTGTACAGCTCCACACCTTCTTTCAACTAAAATTTAAAAAATGATAGATAAAATGTTAATTTTCTTTACTATGAATTGTTTATTGCTTGTTTGAGCAGCAGTAATTATTATCATAAGCAGTTTCAGTTTCACATATGGGTATTAAATTATATCCCTTATTGAGAGAGGATTCCCAAGTGGATGTATCATCATGATCTTGTAATACGGCTGTTTTTCCTACAACATAAACCCACGTTAAAAATCAAATTCTTACATTAATATGCAACAACGTACCACTAATAAAATCCTTGGAAAACTCTTGTAAAATCATTTCTTTTAATTGTTTGAAATCAGTTGCAGTCTTTTAACCTCTAACTTCTTCTGGTTGTAAATGGTGGTTATTTTATAAAAATTGGCACTGTTTCGGGTTGTCACACTTCCACAATTAATAATAAACCAAAAGCTTGTCATTTTGTATGTATAATATACATATAGACAATAATATTACGATAAGTTGCCATTTGACAGTTAAAGAATTTTAGTTTGTTTTTCCTAAGGTCTGACAGTGTGACGTCACGCACACGCGACCCATTGTTTTTTAGACGTTGGTTGTCACAAATATGTCAACTTGAAATTTGACATAATGATTTAGCTGATAAATGAATCAAAATTATGACATTTTATTCAAACATTTATAAATCACAAATATGAATTAACATTATAATGAAATAAAACATTAACATATTTATGAAACAATAAATTATTGTGATCCAGTGGAAAGAAGGGCCATGAGTCCAGCAGTAAACCCAATGGAGAGAGTGTAATTTACCGCAGGAGTAAATGAATGCAATAGGTAGGTGCTTACAAGAATTACAATAGCCAGAAACAAGGCATTGTTGTAGAATATGGAAAACGCTGTGGCTTCGAAATCAGCAACTTCATTTTTCTTCCATAAGATTCTTTCGTCCTTTTCTTTCTTACTAATTTTCTTGTCGTCAGCAAGTTTTTTTGTCAAGTCCCTTGTAACAGCTTCTTCTCTCTTTGCTGAAATTTTGTGCTTTAGTATAAATTTAGTATTTCTATAAGCCATGGCGAGTAAGTACGCAGATATTGCAGTTACAACAGTGAATAATATTAGTGAAGAATACACGTCTATCATATGAATTCTCCAAAACAACCATATTGGTACTGCACACACAATTAGTGCATTACCGTAGAACAGAGCTGAGAATTTTATTGACACATCTCTGCTAAAATCTTGTAACAATAATTCCTCTTCGTTTGTGAAACCTTTACTGTGAGATTTTGGCATGTTTTAGTTACAATTTACTTTGTTTCACTTGAATATTGCACCGACAACAACTGACAACCACAGTTTAACATAACCAAACTTAGTGACATTAGAAGTAAAATACCCTAAAGTTTGATTAAAACGTATTAGTACAGTTAATCCGTAATTTGACCCGTAAATAATGATTTTTTTTCTTTGTTTAATGTTGGGGGAATTACCACAATCATTAACAAAGGTTTTCCACAAAAATATGGCCGTCATGTTGAAAAAATTACGGTCAAAATAGATTTCTCTCAATTATCTACTTTTCTATTAGTTTTACTCTGAAATTAGGTATTATCAGTGTTACAGAAAATTTAAAAAACTGCAACTTTATTTATATATATTTTATATATATTTGTGTCTACTGTTAATATTTTACTATTTATAGCCGACAGAATGGTGAATATATGTGCTTCGCTGCAGATTCTTGCAATTATTTCTGCTCCCATTGCTTCTACGCAGTAATGAGTTATTATCAGTATTGTAGGCTATACAATTTCTCAAAACTTTTGTTTAAATAATTTTCTTTCACGGTCAATTGTTTAAAAATTACAGCAGCTCGAAGTCTGAAAAAGTTTCTTGAATTACGGAAAAATGTCTGCCCCGTTGTTTCGACGTTATTAATACTCATTATTAATTTTGCATAACCAATAAAATTGACTTACAGTATAGCGTTGTAAAACCCAGTGGCAAATACCCAGCACTGGGGTTCAATCGAATTAGGAACTTAGTGGGAGTGACACCAACTCAACTGGGAACAGACCTAAATACGCCTTTAACAGAAACTTCGAAATAAAAATAGGAGATCGAAGTAAATGGTCAGTAACCGACAACAGCACCAGACCACGGAACGTGGTCTGGTATACAGACGGATCAAGCACCGAGGAAGGTACTGGCGCCGGCATATATAGTGATATACGGAGCTCAAAGTTCAGCACATCGCTAGGAAAATACTCCGCTGTCTTTCAGACAGAAATATAGGCAGTATTAGATTGCGCAGCAGAAAACAATAGAAGAGTCTATAAAAATAGGCAGATAAATATTCTAACAGACAGCCAGGCGGCTCTAGGGGCACTGTCAGACCCTAAGGTGACGTCCAAACTGGTGTGGGATTGCTAAGAAGAACTAAGAGCCCTAGCGGACCACACTGGATGCCGGAACACGCAGGAATCGAAGGCAACGAGATATCTGACGAGCTAGCAAGAGGGACTGTCAGCTCCATATATTGGCCTAAAACCATAGTACGGGGCCAAGTGAGTGAGTGGGTCAAGAATCAGCACAAAGAATACTGGAATAAAACAAGCGGGTAACAATATAGAAAAACCTTTATCAAAGGACCATCCCGGAAAAAAACCGAAGGAATGCTGTCATTAAGCAGGAATCAGCTCTGCTTAATCACTGACTTCCTAACAGGGCATTGTGCCCTGACAGGACACCTACACAAAATGGGATTGTTCAACGGGGATCTATAATGTAGACAATGAAATGGGGAGACGTCCTACCACATCCTGTGCAACTGTTTGGCTCTGGATCACAGAAGACAGGAAATATATGGACAACCAAGACTGAGTCCAGAAGAATATGATACCAAACCGATCAGGTTGTACAAGCTAGTGCAAGGGACCGGACTGCTGGATGGAGTATTATAAAGCAAATGGAAGAATATCACAATAAGCCCAAGAAGCTGCAGTGATTCCGGAAACTAAAGTTAGACAGCTCCCGAACAAAACAAAAAAAAAGTGTTGTTTCTTCAAAAGAATAAATTTTATTCTAATTTTTTGAGTTTTCACTGATCTGTCAACTCAACATTTTCTCTATTGCTAATTCTGTACGATCTACACTTGCACAAAATATGACAATTTAAGCTGCACTGCAGATTTTTGAAATTATTTGTGTTCTGTTTGCTCCTATTATGTAATAATTAGCTATTATTAATATTATTGTAGATCATAACATTTCCGAAGGCGTAGAAGGGCCACTGATTTTTTTTTTAATTCCGAGTTTAATCTCAGAATTCCGACATTAATCTCGGAATTCCGACTTTAAATTCGGAATTCCGACTTTAATCTCGGAATTCCGACTTTAATTTCGGAATTCCTACTTTAATCTCGGAATTCCGACTTTAATCTCAGAATTCCGAGTTTAATCTTAGAGTTCGTAGATTAGAGTTGAAAACATGAGACTAATGTTTGAGATGCGTCGGTATAAAGATGAAGATGAAAAAAATGGCTATTATGACCTCTCGAAAAATCCATCCTGTTTTTCTTAATAAAAATGCTCATCAATGACTGAAATCCATTTTCTTTTACTCAAGATACATTGTAAATAGGACAAACAGTTTGTAAGATAAATACTGTGTTTTATATATCATTGAAAAGCTTTTTTACATTTCAGATGATTTAAAAATATACGTGGTGTTAAATTAAAGTGTTAAAGTAAAGCTCATACCTCCAAAATGAGATGTTCTCTAGTTTTTCGCCCAACTCCAAAAATAATGAAGTTAAATGAAGTTTTAATATTAGCGAGACCACTCTGTACATTCCCAAACAGTTCTTCGAATAAAAATCTGAATAACCGCGTACTCACAGAGAGATTAACAGTACAGTGATTCAAGAAATAAATTAACATTAAAAACAAAATAAATTTCTTTGAATTGCTAAATTAATAGGAACGGTAATGTATGTTTTCTTATAGGTATGGATTTTGATATTTATTTAAAAAAAGTTTAAAACGAAAATTTGATTCTCTGCATCTTTAATATTAACTAAGTTTCGTCTAGGACGTAATAGAACCTAAATACTGAAAATAAACTTATTTTCAGTGCTATTTTGTTAGTATGAAGGTAAGGGCGATGGGCGATAGTGTAATCGTCAGAAAGAAAATATTTTTTTCTGAAATTGATCGGCAATGTCTACATTTTCGGCGCGATTTCAGATCGAAAAATGCACAATTCCAGTATTTTAGTCCGTTGCTAAGGAACTATCAGAAAACAGACCGGAAAAGATCCGTTGCCAAGCAACGATCAACAAAACCGTACGGGAATGTTAGTTTCCCGGCCTAGGCCGGGAAAGTAACATTCCCGTACGGTTTTTTATGTATATTTTAGAGAGTAAATAAATACACGCAGACAAACCAACTCACATAAAAATTGCATTTATTAATAAACAGTTAGATTGTAATGAAGAAATGTTATGCATTAATGCAAATTCCTTAATTTATACTAATATTGATTGTGATTTCAGAAAAAATAGTATGTGTATTTCGGTGTGAAAGCACATTCCCGAACTTCGATGCTTGTTGGCCTCGGCTAGCGCCTCGGCCAACAATTTGCATCGTCGTCCGGGAATGTATTACTTTCACACCTAAATACACAATATACTATATTGTTATTGATGTGTTCAAGAACCGCTACCTAAGGAATCACTACTTCCACATCCAGATTTCCTATCCAAGCCTCTTAGAATGGAAAAAAATGGATACTATACTTGCACTCCACTATGCGAAAATTATAGCTCATAGAACTTTAATAATATAATATTTGAAATCGTCTATCCCAAAAACCAATAAAACGATATGCCACGTTGGTAGTGGAGTGGAGAAGGGGGTGATGATGGTATTGGGGGTAGCTTCATAGCTACATGAACGTTTTTCAAATGAAATCATAAATCCGACCTTAATCTTGGGATTCCGAGATTAGAGTCGGAATTTTGAGTTTAAAGTCGGAATTTCGAGATTAATGTCGGAATTCCGAGATTAAACTGGGAATTAAAAAAAATATATTTCAGTGGTCCTTCTACTCCTTCGTAATTTCCTAAAACGATTGTTTTTTTAGAGCAGTTAGAAAATTTAATTATTTTTCAAATTTCAACCTGCTGTAATTTTAAGACAGCTCGCCGCGGCGTGGAGAAAAATTGTTTAAACAAAAGCTTTCTGGAATTTCATAGACTATAATATTGATTAACTAATTACTACATAGGAGTAACGGGGACAGAGATAATTGCAATAATCTGCAACGAATCACAAATTTTCACCATTCTGATGGCTGAAAATCGTAAAATATGGATAATAAAGAAAAATAGTTTAAATAATTTTTTTTTCTATAATAATGATAATATCTAATTTTATGACATAATGTCTTATCTTATGAGACTGAAAGCGTTTTCTAAGTCGATTTCTAGGGTTGTAGGATAGTAGGTTAAATTATGATTTTTCTTATTTTAATCAATTTTGCTGAATTCGACGCAAGAGGTAAATCAACCATTGTAAATCAACGCTTTAGGAGAGCAGAAAAACTTGGCTTATTATGTGTTTCTTTATCCCTTTAAGAAGACTAATTGTTTGAGAATCACTGACTGTGGCCGGTAAGAGGGCATATTAATATATAATACCTACACATAAATAAGTGATACAACGGCATTGTCCTGGACATATTTATAGTTCATTAGGGTCCATTGGAGTCCGTGTGGCCGGACACATCTCTAATTGTATTCGAATAAGGCTCTAATAACCGCACAGAACCACACTTATACCGGGTGAATAATTTATTTATAATGACGGAATAAATATCGGATTAAAAAGATTTGTGTGGTGTGATGAATAGCACCGTGGCTGTCCGATGCCGCTTTAGGTAATTTAATTGATTAGAGCTTTCTTAAAAAACGCTCGCGTCGTATTTTGTTTGTGTGAAAATATAAATTTATAGGCAGAAAATTAGTAAGGTTAGAGTTGATGGTGGCTTATTTATGGTTGTTGGAGAGTTATGTAGTTGACTGGGTCTCTTCGCGTTGGTGTTCAACGGGCGTATTCGTTATTATTTATTCTTACACCATCCTAGCTATGTTCGCGCATTGTTACTTATTGTTATTGTCGTAGAGCTCGTAATGATGTCAATTTTGTCTATGTCGGACAATAGACTTAAAAAGATGGAAAGTGCAGGGTTGATATTTTGCAAATTTCTATGAAATGCCTTGATATGTTTATCGCCGTTTATAAATGATTCATACTTTATGGATATAAATAATTACGGGCCGTATATTTATCTAATTATCCTGATATATTCTTAAAAATACATTTACATGTTGATATATTAGTGACATATAAATCAACGTTTAAATGTTTCACATATATTATGAGAACGTTCATGCAGAAACTAGTTGCAAAACTTACACTCAGGCGATGGAGACAATAGACTTCGCTACGATATATGAATTTTTGCGTAAAGCATATACAGGTCATCCAAAAAGCGAAAGGGATGCATAAAAAAATAAATCCTGTTTAAACATCATAAAATGTTAAAAAATAGTCTCGAGTTTTTATTTATTTATTTGCGAAACAGAAATGCATTTATTAATTTAGTCAAGGGCTTGCAGCTACACTGATCCTGATCAAATCTAAACAGTTTGTGTTCCATTTCTTTCTGTTGTGTATTTTGTCAATATATCAACATGCAAATCGATATAATAAATCCTGTGGTTATATCGGAACAGTTTGTGTTCCACTGCTTTCTATGATATTTTCTAGATAACTTTTTAAATTGCGGATGTTTTGGTTATAGTCTAAAAACTGGCTGCAAAAAACCTGGCCGATCAAGTAACAGAAAGAAATGTTTTTGAAATGTTAGTACTCACAGCGACCATAAGAAAAACCTTTTGTGCCTGGGCAGAATTTGTTCACAAGTTTTGTATCTGCTCTCTCCGATACATTTTTTGGTACAGCGACCATACCAATGGAGTAGCAGCTTGGAATGACTCTTGAAATTTAGTATTTGAAGAATAAAAAAATATATATTTTTGTGCCTCGTTAACCCTTTCACTGCTCAAGACGAGTATACTCGCCAACGGGTTAACTGCTCCAGACGAGATAACTCGCGGTTCAAAATTAAATAGGATCTGACTGCTCTAGCCGGATTTTCTCGCGGTGTTCAGGTTTATGGGTGGGAATCGGCAGATTGCAATAGAGTTGCATTTTTTTTTTTTACCATAGTACCATATCAAAATAATTCTTTTGGTTTGTATACGTTATGATTTATGATTTTTTTCAAAATGACATGCTTTATTATGACAAATTTTTTTTTTAACTGAAAAAAAGAAATAAAAAAAAATACTCCTTCGAACCATACTGCTCCAGACGACTATACTCGCTAGCAGCAAAATAACTGTGCATTTGGGCCGTCCGCAGTGAAAGGGTTAAATCTTATTCTAATGCCTTGGTACAAGTTCATTACTTTACCTATTGAGTAACAGCTTCAAACTACAGCCAAATTAAAGTTTAAACATTTTACTATTAGAAAAAATATTTGTGCCACGTCTCTGTCTGTTATAAATACCTGGCACAAAACTTTCTATTTCTCAGTCTTATGCTATTACTAATACAACCTATTACAGAAGTATTCGGGGATAAACAAATAATCATTCAATAAACAATCATATAATGATTTCAAAAAAATAATTTTCATTTGTAGATACATAATACAATGAAATTCTTTACATATACTGGGTGGTTCAGCCGATAGGGACACTCTTGTAACTTTTGAATGTGCGAATTAATTTTTTTTAAATTTGGTGTAGTGATATGAAAAATGAAATATGAAATTTCCAATTATATGATGTAAAGAACCAAAATGGCTGACTATCGATTTCTATACAACTTACATGAAAATGGGACAAACTCTATATTTTTGCATATTTGGATCCTGCTGGGCAAAATATATGCATATTAGGAAAAAAATGGGGGTTCCGAGGAAAGTTTTGATTTTCTCACCCTCTACGTTTTTTGGGTCACTGAATATGAATTTGAAGTTTGCAGGCAAAAATTTGGCCCGAAACTTTGTTTTTTTGGCACATTTTGTCCGAATTTTGGCACTTTTTTCAGTTTTTGGCCTAAATCTCAGAAAGGAAGCGTTTTTTCGACAAGCCCACTCTATACAAAATTAAAATAGACAAAGTTTCCTACATTTTTTATGTATAACGCTTTTTTGGAAGACTAACCGTTCCGCCGCTAGAGCGCGCCAAAAAAAGGACCATATTCCCATATCTAGTGAAATTCACGGTTTTCGCGAAAATCGCCCTTGTTATGATACTTAACTGTTGATCGTAAATGATTTATAATGAACTAGTATTTTGTATGGGTTGTCATGATTGCTGAATATAAAGTTCTAAATTTCCAAAATTTGCGTGAGACTCCTGGTCAGCGGATCAAGTCATAAAAATGTTGAAAGAAAACTCGAATGGTTTTTTACAAGCTTTTATTTAACTTGCTATGTATGTATCTATGTTAGTTTGTTTAGGGTGAATCTTGCAATTGAATTTTAAAACAGTTATCCTTAACCGATTAAGCTGAAATTTTGCATACACGTTTAGTTTGGATGACAATGCATGGTTAGCTAAGTGACGGCATTCTAAATCCAATATGGCGGACTCCCAAAGATGGCGGACTAGTTATTTTTTGTATGATATGGGTATGAATTAAAAGGGTTTGCTGAGAAGAATACAAAAATAAAATGACGCCACGCTAAATTCAATATGGCGGATGCCACAAGATGGCGGACAAAATTTTCTGATCTACCATCATGATATGGGTATCAAATGAAAGAAGAATACGAAAAAAAACTAAAAATTAAAAAATTTATTAACAGTAAAAAAACCTAGGGAAATTGAAGTTTGTGAAAACTCTCACCAAAAACCCCCACCTTGCCGATGTTGTAAGTGTGTGAGGCAACTCCAGAGAGCATTGCAGCAGCAGGGGAGAGATTCCTGATCAACGTGTACGGCTACACAGGAAGGACTGAACCGTCGATAAACCGTCTGAGGGACATTAATTACAAGAAGGCAGCTTGCAAGACCTCATCAAAAATAGCTGCACTACTACCATCAGCTGCCGCAGCCACACAGCATAGTTTTAGCGTGTATCACCAGGTGCAGCAATGGCTGGGGGGTGAGAAAAATGCCGAAGATTGGGCAACAAATTGCCTGGAACTGATCACCTCTCTACAAGCCCCTGCTTCTCCCGAACTGCTGCGTCTGGTGTCATGCAGATGCGTCAAAACCTGCGCAAAAAAATGTAGCTGCATAAAAGCAGGCCTTGATTGCACCAATCTGTGCATCAACTGTGAGGGGTCCTGCAACAACGTGACAATCGAGACAGATCTCACAAATACCCTTGAGGACGGACCATTGGTCGTCGAAGTACAGGACGATCTGGACTTCACCTTCTCCCCGGTTGTTGAGAATATCGAAGAAAGTGTGGACAAATCAACAACACTTGGAGCATAAATGAACCTGTTCGAAGTAGTTAGTATGAATGTTCAAGCTGATCCATAATCTTCTGTTCATTACAGACCCCCCACCCCCTGAAAAAATAAGGAGAATAGATGAACGGACTGAAGAGGATGTGACAGTATTACTACTCATCTCGTCTATCAATAAATCCATAAAATAACATCTCCTGTTTGTTCCAGATGATTAAGGCAGTCCAATTTATGACGGCAGCGACATTCATCATTGCAACATTTATTATTATAATGATATGAATATATATTGTACTACTGACTATAATACACTGTACACTACACTCCTTTAGTAATAACTGCATTTCATTCGTTTGTCTCCATTTCTTCAATTACTTTCCCTATATTCATTATTCATGTAAGGTATACTGGGTCCGGGAATATGTTTTTTTTGGCGCACTCTAGCGGTGGAATAGTTAGTCTTACAAAAAAATGATATATGGAAAATGCAGGAAATTTTATCTACTTTAATTTTGTATGGAATGGGCTTGTCGAAAAAACGCTTCCTTTCTGAGATATAGGCCAAAAACTCAGAAAAGTATCAAAATTTGGGCAAAAAGTGCCTAAAAACAAAGTTCCGGGCCAAACTTTTGCCTGCAAACTTCAAATTCGTTACCAAAAACATAGAGGGTGAGATAATAAAAACTATAGCAAAACTTTCCTCTGAGAATCCTAATATGCCTACGTCTAGCCTATTAGTAATAGCTTAAGACTGAGAAATAGAAAGTTTTGTGCCAGGTATAGATGTAGCATAAATATTTTTTCTTATAGAAAATGTTTAAACATTAATTTGATTGTAGTTTGAAGCTGTTACTCGATAGGTAAAGTAATGAACAAAAAAAATAAAACAAATTTTGTGCCAAGGCATTAGAACAAGATTTAACGAGACACAAAAAATATAATTTTTTACTCTGCAAATACAAAATTTTAAGAGTAATTCCAAGCTGTTACTACCAAACAATGTTCGGGAGAGAGCACATACAAAACTTGTGAACAAATTCTACCCCGCACAAAATGATTTTTCTTATGGTCGCTGTAAGTACTAACATTTCAAAAACATTTCATTCTGTTACTTGATCGGCCAGGTTTTCTGCAGCCAGCTCTCGCTCTATTATGAGAATAGTTCGATTAGAATCAAGCAGGGTTAGTTTACGTTTCATTTTATAGCTTCTTATCGACAATTCTTGGTTCCACTGCTTTCCATCGTATATAGTGGAAGTTAGGAGTCGGGATTTTCCCTAAGAAGTGCAAAATTGTGTTAAAGTTATGAAACCTCTCCCCCCCGTTTTCGAGGGTGCTGAACACGAATAACAGGGTGAAAAAAGTTTTAGGTCATGTGCACCCCCTGAAACAGCCAAAAACCACCGCCTCTTTGCTTATTTCTCATATAACCGCTTGGCATCGTCTATTTTTGCAGGGACTCTATTTTTTCATGGGGATATAACAGATGGTGAAAGGTGATGTCAGGTAGTAGACCGTAACCGCCCTCGGGGGTGAAATATACCCCGCCGGGGGTGTACATTAGCTTCTTTTTTTTATTAAAGACGTTTACTCCCTCCCTGTTTTCGAGGACGCTGATCAAGAAAAAAATGGTTTTACGCTAGTTCGACCCTTCCTTCACCCTTGAACTGTCGAAAACCACCCGGTAGCGACGGCTGATATTAGGGACTCTTACTATCATTTTAATTTGGTTTTGCCGCCTTTAGTGTCTTCTGGGTAAATCTTGTGTCCTCGAGGCATCCGTAGTCCATCAATTTCTCTGGAGGTACATCGTGACCATAGGGTTAACGCGATGATAACCCCGGAGTCTATCCATTCCTCTGGAAGCGATCAGTGCATATATAGCTAATATTAGGGGCTTGTGCTATCATTTTATTTGTATTCGCCGCCTTTACTGTTTTCTGGGTGAACTTCGTGTCCTCGGGGTGAATAAATGTATCAAATAACGGTTGTTTAGAACCAAAATTTTCAGAAGATCAATTGGTTCCTGACTCCTTTTTTAAAGACTATAATTGTAAGGGCGGATGCGTGAAACGATGCAGATTTATAAAATTAGGTTTACGATATAGCGTTTTTTGTAAGAGTTGTCAAGGTAAATTTTGTGATAATTGTACGCCAGAGGATGAAGATGATGAACCAAGCACAGAAACAAACGAATCCAATGATAATAATCATGATAATGCTGTAAACTTTCTAAATTTTATACCCGAAGTGTATACTTCCAATCATGAATCGGAAGCGGACGATGCGTGCGATGAAGAAGAAGGCAATAGCATTGAATGTGATGTTCATTTCGAGGAATATGAACCATGTAATTCTCTTTGCAAGCGCCCTAGTTTATATTAATGTCTTGTAAAAAAAACTATATTAAACTCAAAATCGTATCCTGTACTTAAAAACAGACATTTTTACCAATAATATTCTCTTCCTTATGTCCCGTTTTTAATCCAGTCAAATGGTGCACGAGAAGGGCTCGAAGTGGAACGTTCTGGTGTAATTGTTTCTAGTGGTTTATTTTATATTTTTTGGGGTGCTGAACATGAATCTGAAGTCGTCCAGCAAAAATTTTCCCCGCAAATATGAGAAATCATCAAAAAACCACTAATGTTTTTTAGTTGTTTCTCAGCTTATAACTTGCAAACCAAGCTATTCAAGTAAAAAGTGGTACTGTAGTAAAATAAAGAGGAGAAAATTACCTACAATGTATGTCTGTAACATTTTTTTGTACGTCGTATGGTTTCCAGGCAAAAGAGTGTTGAAATATCGGGGAAATCAGTAATTTTTGGAAAATAGCAAAAACGCCATTAATATATATTTTTTATTTCATGTAGGTAAACATTATTCTAAATGCTAATGAAAGAGGCGAATTTCTGTACAATTTATATGTATTTAAGTACTAGCACGAGCCCTCTTAAACACGGGTTCCATAGTTTCTTTAGGGCAGCCTTCCAATTCTTCTACGCCTAAAACAAATAATCAGTGACTTAATTCCAAATACTTGTACAATTTATTAAATAGATATGAAAGCAGTATAAACAGTACCTATTAAGAAACATATTTTGAACACACAAATAAATAGTGAGTGAAGAAATAAAGCTGATATAGAATTATTTATGCATAGTTACCTTCAAGTAATTCAGGGAACTCCGGGTCATCATCTGCTCCTTCTTCAATTTCTGTAACGGCATGTTGTTGCAGCTGTTCTCGCAGTTCAGGAACATATGGGAACAGCTGAGGCCTGCTTTTTTGCACCCAGAGTTGGTTTGACATGTCTTCATGCATTTGCAAGAAATAAGTTTTAAAACTGCTTCTGGTGCTGGTGGCTGTAGCGTTGGTACTGGCTGCAGACCACCTTTGGTTTTCTTCCATTGCTCAGGATCTTTTTCATTTCCAAGCCATTATTGTACTTGAAAGTATACTCTCAACGAATGTTGCTGTGCTGCAGCCTCGGTAGGAGGTAGGGACGCCAAATGGGCTGTTGTTCTATATACAGACCTAAGGAAGCATTTATACCTCAATTTGCTCAAGGACGTTACTTCCTTGTCAGTCAATTTGTACAATGCAGTGAAAACGGTAAGGCCAGTATTAGTAACAGCGTCAGCATGTGCCGTAGTGTCTAAAAATTTCAATGGTCTTGGTCAGAGCAGGGTTTTTCTTGAGGGTTTGGAGAAACCTCATCTTTCCTACTTTGAACGAGGCTGAAGTTATGTCACATCCTCACATGGCATGCAAAAATAATATGTTGTCACTGATAGATTGGTCTGATTGGCAGTCAGGAGAAAAAAATAGTTGTGAAACTGTCCCTTTGCCCGCTTCAGAAAGTATACATTTAAATGTACACCACGACAAGGACCAATCATGATCACCAGCAAATCTACATCTTTACCCACAATAACTACAGAGTTATGCTGTTGTGCGAAATCCATTGCTGTGGTTACAATAAGTGTATCCGCATCCTCTTGTTCCTGCTTTGTGTGAATGTCAGCTGCTGCAAAGATGCCCTTCAACATTGAGATGAGTTTTTGCCTAGGAATTTTTCTTGTGGCACTGTCGGGATCATTGTTTCATCGAACATGACATCTACTGACATATGTTTGCGTGATCTTCTTGCTCGCTCAGTATATTTAGTACCTTCTTGAGGGTAACCATCGAAGACGACTACAGCACTGTCCTTGTATTTGGACTTAATAAATGATACAACTTTCACAAATTTATGAGACGACTTTGTGCAGCAAGTATACTTCACCTATGACGTACACACATCCTTGGAGATTTGCCTGTTCAGTTGGTGTGAATGCTTTCTACAAAGCAGACTTGGTTCCTTTTCTCATCCCATAGTCGTCAAAAAGAGGCAACGGATAAGAGCACAATTCGTATTTTAAGAACTCTTCAAGTTCTTCATCAGATTGTTTAGCAGAGAGATAATTATGACACGACCGCGGCAGTGAACGAACTGGGGAACTGAGGCGTTTAGGACCGTTAGGCGTTTAGGCATGAAGACCCTCCCCCTGTGATTTAGTAAAGGGGAAGTTCGAAGTCACAAAAGACACAAAGAAGGGCTTCTTCTATGGTTTGCCAGGTAAACACGTTGAAAGGAAAGGAACTGCAGATGAAGTAATTCACTTGAAGGGAAAATTGCAATTTTTTTTTTTTGCTATTTTCCAAAAATTACTGATTTCCCCGATATTTCAACACTCTTTTGCGTGGAAACCATACGACGCGATGTACAAAAAAATGTTAGAGACATAAATTTTAGGTAATTTTCTCCTCTTTATTTTACTATAGGACCACTTTTCTGGTTTTCAGCTTATACCTTGCTTTGCAAGTTATAAGCTGAAAACCACTAAAAAACATTATTTTTAGTGGGTTTTTGGTGATTTCTCATATTTGCGGGAAAAAATTTTGTTGGACGACTCTTGATTCGTGTTCAACACACCAAAAAACATGAAATAAACCACTAAAAATAATTACACCAGAACTTTCCACTTCAAACTACCATTTGATTGGACTATTAAGGAACATGAATTTCAAATCCTTGCCAGGATAGGTTCATTTTTGATGAGGATGTAAAATGGACAAATGGTGACTATGAAATCACTCCCACTCAATATACAAATTAGAAAATTCAAAAAATCAATTTTTCACCCCCTGGGGGGGAGGTGGAACCAACCCCCTGATGTTGTTACAATTCACTCTTATCATTGTTCTCGATCAGCATCCTCCTAAAGGGGGTAAACGCCTTTAACAAGAAAAAAATACAGGGTAGATTCCACCCCTGAGGGCGGTTGCAATCTACTACCTGACATCATCTTTCACCATATATGATATCCCCATGAAAAAACAAAAAATCTCTGCAAAAATAGTCGATGCCAGGCTGTCATATGAGAAATAAGCAAATGGGGGTGGTTTTTGGCCGTTAAAGGGGGTGCGCATGACCAAAAACTTTTTCACCCTATAATTCGTATTTAGCACCCTCTAAAATGGGGAGGAAAATAGCTTTCATAACTTTAGCACAATTTTGCATACTTTCAGACTCCTTACTTCTAATAATAGTAGTGATGATTTTTGGTATATTTGCATAAAAGTCGATGAAGGTTCAATGAGATATAATTCATTGAGATCGGACGTGTGGTAAGGTCGAGTGCCCCATCAATATACTTTCCAAATGTATCAGGTGCAAAGACAAATAAAACGGGACTGGCCCGGTAGGACTTAGCTGGTCTTTCTGGAAGCTATTCCATACGTATGGAATTCCACTGTACTTTCCCGAATTTTAATGACATGTACAGCATGCTTGGATGTACAGCAAAATGTACAGCATTACGTTTGCCTGGAATCATATCATTTTTAATTTGGAAAATTTGTTTTTCTGAAAATTGGTATTTTGTTTTGGGATGTATTGAGTTTTGTCATTGGATAATCGGTTAAGGGTGTCTCAGAGTACCGGACTAATACTGAAAATGTGGAGCTGTGCGTGAATAGGCTTCGTATATACGGTTATTGGTAGTGTTGAGATTGTGACTTGTATCGTGTAATTTTCTGAGTAGGGCAAACCTGCCCCGACTCGAATTCTTGAGACGGAAGGAGACATGGATCCATGATTGAGCTTTGGAGATAGAGATAGGAATAACTTGGTAATTGCGACAGGTTTTCAGGAACGTATATAGGGTCACATAGGAATCTGGTTTTAAGGAGGAGTGTACAATGCGAAAAACTCTAGTGGGCCTATATACTTGGCACTGCAGACTAAATCACCACCTACACAGACTCGCAATAGCGGATAACTCTGAATGCCGACTGTCTTTGGAGGAGGATGAAATGTCAGCGCATGTTCTCTGTACCTGTCCTGCTGCAAAAAGAACCAGGTTCTCATTTTTTGGCAAAGGGCAACCGCTGCCAAAGGACCTGAACAACCTCTCACCCAATAAGGTAGTCGGATTTATCAAAAGGCTGAACCTACTGGGTGAAATATAATTAGAAATGAGCCACAATAGACCAAATGGACGCACTGGAGGGTCTGTTACTAGCCCACTCACATTTCAACCTAACCTAACCTTCTATTTAGTCAGAGTATGAATTTCTTTCCATAGAGGCAAATGAAATGTTCCAAGAGATTTCCGCTGTTGTCAGTATGAAAATTGCTAGATTCACTGGTTGAATTGCGTTTGAGATCGTTGAAGTATCGCGTGACCAGGTTAAGATACCAACCAATATACAGAAAGTAGATAATTTCATATTAAATAAAAAAGTGTAAATGACTGAATTTCAATAAATGATTTGATTATTTTCAATATATTTTTTTGCCTTAAATTGCTAGGAATCCTGTCATGTGATTCAATAGTTCGTCAGTATTAACTAGTAGAGTACTTGTTTTGATTGGTTCTCCATTAATGAGTGTTTTAAAGTATTCACCTGACTAATATATTAGCGTGCCCAGATTAGGGCAACAATATACAGAAAGTAGGTAATTTCACAATAAATAAAAAAGTGAGTAAATTGTGATTTGCTTAACACCTAAATAATATTTTCTAATCTTAATGAAAGCAAACAAATATAAAAAAAAAATTGTAAAAATTTTTCATATTTTCTATAATCGCAGTGTGTACAAGGAAGTTTTTCAGTAATCAAACGGTTATTTTACGACCTCTACGTAATATCAAACACATTTTGAACATTGACCTTAGCTCTCGAAGACAGGCTTTATACTAGTTTGAACAATATAAATAAAAAATATATTGTCAGTAGCACCACGTAAAAGTTAATTGTATCCGAGCAAAACGTTAAACAAATAAATTTACGCAGTCTACCGCGTCCGTCCTGCTCGTTTTTAATTAGACTCAGATAATAATTAAAAATCTTGGTCGTAATGAAAACGTAATAGGATCGGGTACATTTTTCATGAGATGAAAAAAATTCGATTAGGAGTATCGAAGATATCAACCTCGAATTAATTAACTGGAATTTATCTAAATGATTTCTTGAAATATCTAAAACAATTTGTATTAATTATAACCGAATGTGTACCGAAATATTTTAATTGGGAGTTGAAAACCAGAAGCTGCCCATTTAGGTGGTCCAAGTATTTTAATTCAATGCTTGGGACATTTCTTTATCAGATTATTCTTATATTAAATTTTATTAACCGTACAACATAATCTCCAAATAATATTTTGTAAATATTTTGAATGTTATTTGCCTTGTTTGGTCAAGCGTGAGTATTAAAACGTAAATAATTTTGGTTACTGCATAACAAATTGGTCGTTCATTTGACGGATTTTATTACTTCTACTTTTATTACTTGAGGGAGCAAAGTAAAGAAGGCGATAGATTAAAAACATAATTTAATATTTTAATTAATCCCGGAATCTTGGAAAATGTTTTGAGAGGTTTACAAATACCGTTATTATACCTATTTAATTCAAAGTTTTTCAATAATCATCATAGAGAAAACTCCTACATCTGCACTGGGTTGCATTGAGATAATGCTTGTTGCCAGTATCGAGAACCATATGGCACATGGCACATGGCACATGGCAGGGAAATATAGTATGAGAAGTGTAGGTGCTTGCGAAATGCGTTCCCATATTGCGTTGTGATTTGGAGTGTTTATGCTTGTTCATTCTTAGTGAATTTTACACCTCTTGGAAGGGTTGAAGCAACCCCCCGAGGTCGCTACCACCTTCTGTTCGGTGAAAAATGAAGGGATATGCACAGGAATAACGATCATGTGCCGAAAAACCTGTAAATCCTGGATAGCATGCTTTCTGGTGAGTGGGGTGATTTCTGCCTGTTTGAGAGATGAGGAGGGGTTGAAGCTAAAAATGAATATTTTTCCCGTGATCAGTGACCCCGACAACGGGGGATAAGTGTTTGAACCGAATCATTTAAAAAAATATATTTTCCACCCTTCGGCCTGCTCTCTGGATCCCACTTACTCTATAACTCCCTTCCATGTTATTTCAAATATATATAACCCGTCAATAAATCACTCACCCCAGACCTGTTTATATATGAAAACATGAGAACATAAAGGGATCCCCATAAAAGGGGTGGTTTTTGGCCGTTTCAGGGGATTGCGGTGGTCAAAAACTTCTCCCACCACTGGTGGGAGAACACCATCGTGTTCAGCACCCTCGAAAACCCTCGAAAATGGTGGGGAGGTAATTTCGTCTTTGCACGAAATATTTACAAAAAACTCGTCAAATAATGCTTCATTACATAGACTAAGATGTGAGATATCTGAGTATTCCTAGATTTGACTTGTCAAGTCTAAGTCACGTAATGTGGATTATTATTTTAAAGGAATTCAGATGATCGCTGCACAGACAAGCGTGACATATACCTGTATCTTTTTACCGTTGGAGGTAAATTTAGTTGTTTGAGTTTTGGGGTATCCTATTTTGAATTGACAGTACAGCGCGTAGAGGTTACGTATTGCTGGACTAGGAAAAACATTGCTAAACATAAATTCAACCGAAAGCATTCGTCTTATTCCGTGTGTAATAGGGTGGCCCATCTCTATAGGGGGTGAATTTTTTTTGCGTTTTTTTAAGTCTCACCCCACGAAAATATACTATTATACTAGGAATAATTTATGTCAAAGTTTCAGATAATTCGGTAAACGGTAACCCGTGCCGCATTCAGGTAGAAATTTGTAGATAAGATTTTATTACGGTAATACACTTAAATTTTACTTAAAATACAAATATCTACCTCTTTTCTCATAATGTTTTATTGGTGTAATTATTTCCTAGAAATTATTTGTTTTGGAAGTTTGGAAATATAATGCACCTACGGTAGGTTTTTATGTCAGTTTGCAATTGTGTTTTACAGTGGTGACATTATAAATTCTAGCATACGTTCCTTTTTGAAAAAACATTTAACGATGGCTGATGTTAGATCCTTACGAAGAGATACTCTCATTTACTTAGTTGGACACTATTCGTCACAAATCATTGGCAATAAATTGCCGTCTAATAGACAAGTATTACAAGTGCTCTTTTATAACATTCGTGAAGTGAAGCTAAGTGTACATGAAAGTGCTAAATTAACAATAAAAGAGGTGTCAGTTTTTTGGGATAAAGCTCGCATTCCGAGACGTCAGGATTTTCATTGTGTTAAACAACTAGATAAATTTTATGCAGAGTGGAGGAACTTACAAAAATCGGCTAAAAGGGCCAGTGCGGGAGGTAAAGAAAAAAATTTCGTTGAAAAATTGGACGATCTTTTTGACGTTTCTCATGCAAATGCATTGGAGTTGATGAAAATAGATGAAGATAAGCAGTTTTTAATTAACCAAAGAAAAAAGGGACGTCCTGGATTTATGCATGGTATTGATTACCAACTTGCTTCTCAAGAAAAATCAGCAGAGGAGAAATTACAGAAATTATCCGAACGAATGCAACGAAGTCAACAAGAAAAAGCTAGATTAGAGGAAACAGTCACCTGTCCATCATCAAGTAGTAATTCAGCCGACTAGAACGAAAATGAAGATGAAATAATCGAAGCCCAAGAAGAGTTGTTACAAGACCAGCCTGGCCCGTCACAGCCAAAAAAGAGGAGATTGTATGGAACATGTAACATCATCACACCAAAAATAGCCGCTGTATTTGATGCTTGCAAAATAAGCGACAGGTATGGAGTCCATATTCTGACGGCAGTAGCAGAAGCACTAGGACATGACACCACATCTTTGTCCATCAGCAGAACCACACTTCAGCGCTCTAGACAACGCATCCGCGAAGAAAGAGCTGAAATATTAAAAACTGCCTTCGGTAATTCTGAATTGCCGGCCCCAGTCATCCATTGGGATGGAAAACTTTTACCTTCTCTCACTGGAATGGGAAATATCGATAGACTTGCTATCTTAGTTACTAGTGGAGATATTGAACAACTACTTGGAGTACCAGCTTTGCCCAATTCAACTGGAAGAGAACAGACTGAAGCAGTTTATGATGTGCTTTGTGAATGGAATTTGGACGAAAAGGTAATAGCTTTGTGTTGTGATACAACAGCATCAAATATGGGTTTATAAATGGGGCAGCCACACTATTGCAAAAATTAGAAAGAGATATTCTATATTTTCCTTGTAGACATCATATTTTTGAAGTTGTTTTGAGAAGTGTGTTTGACACAAAAATGCCTTCCTCATCTGGTTAAACGTTTTAGGGAATTTTGGCCTAAAATAGATCAAAATAAACTAAAAACTGGATTTCAGGTATCAAAAATTAAACACATTTTACAACCAGTTAAAGCCGAAATTGTAAAGTTTCTAAATGCAGCTTTAACTTTGCAACAGCCTCGTGATGATTTTAAAGAATTTTTAATGCTTTCTAAACTTTTTGTTGAAGAAGAGCCCACTCACACGACATTCTATCAACCAGGGGCATTTCATCATGCACGTTGGATGGCCAAAGCCATTTACTGTCTAAAAATATTTTTTTTCCAAGATCAGTTCCAACTAACTAAAAAATAAAAAATAGGTATTGAAGATATATGTCCCTTTATTGTAAAGGTTTGTGTAAAGGCCTAGTTTACAGCGTCATTTGCTAGTAAAGCACCGCTTCATGACTTAGACTTTTGTAAAGAACTCATTAATTATCAAAATATTGACAAAGAAATATCTCAAGCCGCAAGTAGGAAAATAGTGAACCATTTGTGGTACCTTAATTCAGTAAATGTTGGCTTATCTTTCTTTGACGACGATATTTCAGTTACCACTAAAAGAGAAATGGTTAAAGCTTTGAATAGGAAAGCACCAAATCAAGAGGGTATTAAACGACTTATGATTAGTAACATTACTGACGTTGAAAACAAGGAAATTCAGGACTTCATATGCGAGAACACTAAACAGTTTTTTCAAAAATTTGGTTTGTCTATGGAATTTTTGGAAAATGATCCAACAACATGGAGGGAAAATGAAAGTTATACCCGATGTTTCAATATTGTAAACAAAATTAAAGTTGTAAATGATGCCGCTGAGAGAGGAATCAAAATCAACTATAATGACATTTTAACAAAAAATGAAGACCAAAAACAGTTTTTACTCCAAGTTGTAAATGATTATAAATCACAGTTTCCAAATGTAAAAAAAGAAACCCTGTCGCATGCTTTGGCCTAGTGCAAAAAATATTGTTTTTATTACTATATGTCTTGTAGATTTAGGATAATATTTGGTACTATGTATGAAAAAAACGTTTCATAATAAAATACACAAAGATAAAACGAGAGTTTTATTTCAAAAACTTCTAGTCTAGTTTTCTTAGACTACGAATTTACAGTAGTATGACACATGTCTTAGTCACAACAGATAATGTCTTTGATATTTGTATGACTTGATTAGTCATTCTAAAATGTTGCTGATTAAAAAAAAAAAAACAATGCATCAACCAAAGAATGTAAATAATTCCATTTACTTTTATTATTGCATAATAATGCATTCTGCGGCACCCCTTGCCTTCAATTTGCCTCAATAATATTTTGAGGGGACTGTTTTTTCTTCAAATGGAACCATTTGCAGGGGTGAGAAATAAAAAATTTCGATTTCGAAAAAGATGGGCCACCCTAGTGTGTAATATATTTTTATCTCTTATAATGTAATTCCGCGTGTAATATATTTTTACCTCATATTATGTGATTCCTTGTGTAATACAATTTTTATCTTTTATTATGAGAGTAAATCATAATACTTACCTTTTTCTGGATTTGGCGGCATACCTTTTAAATTACCTTATTACGTGTATACCTTAAGTATTTTTGTATTATTCTAAAGTTTCGTGTAATGTTTACTATTTTCTACAACGTAAAGTGTTAGAAATTATTGAGATAATTTAAGTGATATTCTTGGTGTAAGATATATTTAAATTTCGGTATAGTTTCGGGTTCACCTGTCCTGATATCATTTATTGTAATATATTGTTTATTGTAGGTTACATTTAAGTAATAGTAAAATTTTTCTAAACGTTGTCATCGATATTTTGATGTGGTTAAGTTTCTCTTTTGTTAACTTTTGTTCTAATATATGATTTTGTTACCTATTATACACTTTGTTTAACCTGTAGCTTTCCTTTCTTGATTACACTAGTTTAGTCATGGCGCTCGAACCTTGAAAGCACTGCCCTTTTGCTCTACTTACCTTTACTATGCTATTCAGGGTAAAACAGTGACGCTAACCACGTTACTCGTGGTTGTGGCCTAACCAAAATTTAACTTGGTTACAAAAGTTCTCAAACAACGTAAATATTCCAAATGTAAAATTTTTATTTTACATTTGGAATATTGAGCAATAAAAATAACTAATAGGAAGTAACGAAACTGCAATATGAAAAGACAATGTATCAATCGAACTTTACTATGTATGAATGTATAAATTTTGCTTTAAAATGTTATTAAGATATTTTCAGTAAAGTTATAGAGGGTGCGCGTAGCTGCATCTTGACTATACACGTTATATAAAGTTAAGCAACATTTATCGCAGTTAGAAGTAATATGGGAAACACGGTGATGTCGGTTCCACCTTCTAGCGGCTTGTATTTCAGCGTATACGTAGAAGCTATGTAATTTGAAAGGATTATTACGTAGTGAATACACCATCCTTTGGAGGGGATGTGAAGGAGTCGGTCCCTTGTCTATTAAATGTTAGACAAGTAAAAGATCCCGTCTCTTCTCAAGAGAAGAGGTTCGGAAATATTTCCAGGTTGGGGGTAGCTTGTCGGTGATAGGCCTTGTTAGCGGAAATAGTTAAATAAATTCAAAAATAATAATAATAATAAAATTATTAAGAAACGAATGAAAACTGAAGTGTCAACTGTGAGCTTCTATTTAGAAAATAAAAATAAAAATGAATTGTGCCTTATTCAATCAAAATATTAATACTTGTTTTTCCTGCCGTGGTTATATTTTTATTTTATTTCAAGGACTGGTGCATTAACATTTTTGATAAGCAAGTAATAATGCTATAATTATTCTTATTTGCACCATCTTAATAGACGTTTTGTGGTGCAAACATTATTCCAGTTGTTCTCTCTTTGCTGTATGGCACGCCCGATGGAGTCACATCATCTGTCGCTGTTGCCTGTTAGGCGACCTCTTCACATTCTGCCGTCTGGTTTTCCCTTAACTATCAACCTTCCTTCCTCATGTTGATGTGGACAATAAATTAGAGAATTTAGGAGAATAAGATTCTAAAGGGTCACTTTGGTGGATGTATTTCTTGTAGAATCGAGCTGTGGTGCAGTATGCTGTCCGTGGAAGTAGTAACAAACGTATCCGGACCCACATATCGTAAGCATCAATACGCCATCACATATATCTGGATATAAGCCAATGGTGTTTTCATAAAACTGCGAAAACAGTGATAAACTAGTCAATTTATACACAAAAAAGGCTTGACCTTGCAAAAGGCCATGTAGTTCTAATTTTTTAATATGTTGTTAGGTCATATGCCAATAGTAAGAAACCAAGTTTTCAGCTTCGATAGACTTGTGTGAGCTGCGCAATGCGCAAAAAACGGCGAAATTTTTGCACTTGTTTCGGTTTTTGCTCAATATCTCCTAAAGTTCATAAGTCCTACAGAAAATGTTATTACTCGTTTCCTTAAGGTAGCTTAAATTTGCTGCAAGCCCAAATCGAGTTTCGTACACCCAGAAGTTTTCGAGTTACAGCTATTCAAAAATTGGCAATTGTCTCCAAATAGTGAAAAAATTTCGGGTTAGTCATGTATCTTGACAAATCTCTGGAAAAGTACTCATCCCACAAGAAAAGTCGTAGGTAATAAATTTGTACTAAATTTATTTAATTCTAATTTGAGCTCAGAAGGACGCCCGCAGGCCCAATAGTTCCTTCGAAAATGGCATATAACCAATATTTCGGATAAAATGGATTTTGAGAAAAATCGATGTACACAGTTCACATAGAAACGGATTTTTACTTTTTATTAAAAAAAGATGTAATTGCGATAATTAATATTCACATGTTAAAATAGTAATCTGCCACAGATTTTCTGTAGGATTTACTTTAGTAGATATTGAGCAAAAACCGTAACAAGTGCAAAAATTTTGTGGTATTTTTGAGCATTGCGCAACTCGCACAGGTCTTTCGAAGCTGCAAACTTGGTTTATTACTATTGGCATAGGTCCCAACAACATACTAAAAAAATAGAACTAGATGACCTTTTGCAAAATCGAATGTATAAATTGACTGGGCTATCATGTGACTGTGCTAGTATAACAAGACAAATGAGTAAATTCCCTCGACATAATTCCAGTTCTCTAGTAATACATATTATTATAACAATTTTCTACTTACCGTTTGATGAATCATAAATATTTATTCCTAATTTGAGCCTGAAGCATTTATAATTTTCCATTTAAGCGCACACCAATAAGTTTCTTACTTTTCATCATTGTAATTGATACACTACTTCACAGATTACACAAATAATATTAACTGAATCGATACACGCGTCACTGGCACGACACGTCTTTCAAACATTATAAAATTATTGTGAAAAATATACACATAAACACCTCAAGCTTAAAATAATCAGACAATGCCAAAATCCAAAAGAGCCACGGAAAAAATGCATCTCAAATCACAAATAACGCAAAAATTAAACAAAACACATCAACAAGAAATTACAGCTTGACAGTTATTACCTAATTTTTTTACTAGACTAGACCAGTTTTGCTCACCATCAAAAGTGATTCCCTTAACACTCCCCTGACACAGTATCCCAAATAACCGACACTAAAGAAAAAGATCGTCTCTCTCTTATCTGGAAATAATCAAATATTTGACAGTAAACCACATTTCAGATTTTTACTCATTAAGTGTTTTTAACTGTTTAAGATTAGTAACGTTTGAAGCATTATGAACTAATCTCCCATCATCCGCAAACAACACACATTTTTCCTGAATCAGCTAATATGAAAGATCACTTATATAGATAATAAAAAGTAGAGGCCCCAATATCGAGCCTTGAAGTTTAATATTCCTAAAGTTTGATTCATTATTTTTAAGAAGAACATTGCTTCTGTTTTCAAGACAGCACTGTATTATTTATTCCACTAACACAATAGAGATATGATTTGTCCAATAATAAGTTTTCAGTGATTGTAGATATAATGATGATGACTCATTGTCGCAGGTTTTCAGGTTTTCTAAAAATGATTAGAGTTCTTACATTTTTTAATATTTTTTAAAGGCAAAATTTGTTTATATTCCTCTGTGATGAGTTGACCTTGCCAAAAAAATCATATATTATGAGCAAATTGTTTTCCGCATCGGTTCATGTCTTCATTTCAGTCTAATGAAGTAATTGCAGTGTAATTTTCTGCAACCAGTTCATAACCTCAGCGCCAATATACGATTTACGAGAGGGACTACTTAAAAAATATAATGAAAGTGGTGGTGGTGTGCTGTTACAGATAAAATTATTAGGTGTGTATACGAAGACTAAACAATACATGCGCCGAAATAACCCCTTGCGGAGTAATTTCAAAATTAGATCACGTAATATTAAAGTCATTAACACAACAGTTCACGCCAACAGTCACGAAGATGGGCTGGTGATCAAAACAAATTGATGGGAGAGGATATAGACGTTATTATTAACAACTTTACTTATTATATACATGACTTGCCAAAGAAATTAATCATTTAATAAATGAAATTGCTCATGAATACCTCCTAAACTAATTATGGAATTGGCTATTAGAATTTCAAAACTAATTAACAGCGATTGAATTTGTATATTTATAGAGGTGATTATATTGGATGATTTGGCTTTCACCTGACTCGCTTTGTTCTACTTAATTTGTAAAATAACGCTAATGGACCGTTTACAAAAGATTTCTTTATTTAGATTTATAGTTGATAATTAATTTTATATATAAGATGTTCATTGTTAAGCAATGAGGATATTATCGAGTTACTGTATAATTAACGCAATAATTACATCGAGCAGAAGACAGAAATAAATCGTCTGCTAAAGGAGTAAATATTGTGCTGCTAATTTTGTATGCATGTATCCAAGGAATAAAGGTATACAAAATACCACAAAAAATTATTTCACCAGCAGGTAGAATAGAAAATAATAATTTGTTATACAGAGTGAGTCACCATTACTTGCGCATAGTGAATAAACCATTAAAATTATTTATTTAAGTCTTATGTTAATACATTGTGTAATAGGGTGATCTTTAGCTATTCTTGACGATATTTTTACTTCGAATGTTTTCGGCCGTTTACCCCAAAGGAGTATCAGGTATTTAAAAAATCAAAATTTCGGTGCGATCGGACAATGTTAACCCGTGCTTTGTGGCCATTAATATTCACCAGCAAATGAAATTTTCATGTATTTTCAATAGTATCTCATCAACGGTTGGTCAGAAAACGGCCGTTTCTGAGACGCAACAAAGTCAATCTTGGGAACAACATATTCTTAGAGAACTGATCTTGCTATTACATTCAGATTTCGTTGCACTGGTAAATGTCCTCTGCATTTTGGGTTATTGAATTTTCGCAGCAGTTCCTCAGAATTCGTTGATTTTAATTTGATCCTGCACATCTTGCTACTAGAAGTGTTTCTCAAAAGCCATTTGGAAGAATTAGACTGAATAAAAAGCAATTTTGATGCTTTTATTTAATTTCTGAGTATTTAGCGTCAATTTGGTTTCTTGTGTCATTCCTGATATTGACAACGCTCATAAAAAGTCGTTGACGTATCAAAACTCAAATGTTTTTTTATATCTAAAACACAGAGTAACGAACTACCAGAAGCGACACTCTCCTCACCACCATCGCCTTTGAGGTCTCGTTGATCAATTTGAGTGACCTCCGCCATCTTTTGTTGGAACTTCTGATGGCAAATTTAAACAGCATGTTTACAATTCCAATTTTATTTACAATGAGTATTATAGCATCCAAAGAGGATAAATTTATACCTGCAAACAATCATAGTCTATTAATATCTAATTTGATTATGGTATACGGGGTCTGTCATTAAATTGGATCACTACATTCCTCGAAGATCGGAGGCAATATGTAAGTTTAAAATATAAAAACGATAATACCGTATATAATGTTAATTCAGTATGTTCAAATTCAACTATAGATGTTCCACAGGGTTTTGTTTTAGGCCCTGTGCTTTTTATTTTATTTATTAATGATATTGATTTTTTGCCAACAACCGCACGTTTTACAATGTGTGCTGATGACATTTCTGTGATAATATCAATTCCATCTGATAATGTTTTGGAACAAAATTGCAATGCTATTTTATACACTTTAAACCATTGTGTGAGAGGTAGTTTTCAGCCACTCTTGGGGGTGATTTTCAATGGAAAGTATTGTTAACTCTACTTGAATGTTTATATTTAATTCTGTTTATTGAGATTTAAGACTATTCGTGGAGCGTTGTCATTTTTACCATGTTTAGGGAGTGTTTTTTAGCGCTAGGGGCTGATTTTGGGGGTGTACGATTTTTTTTGACCTTGGATTCGGATTCAGCGTCGAAAATTACATAGGGATACAGTTGTCTCGATAGCAGTTCCAATTTTTTTTTCTTGTGGGGCTGTGTTATTTTAAGTCACTTTTTCTATATACCTTGTTCATTTTATACACAATTTAGATCGCCTTGCTGCGAATGGAGCTTGTGTTCATTTTTTAAAATGTTTTTAATCTAATCTGGCCTCGTTTCATCCAGCCTTTCATTGCGCCTCGCACCGTGTATATCTAGCTGGCTCCGAGGAATGCTGTTCTTTGATAATTAATTTGAAATAACTTTTTTTTAGCTTAATTTCAATTAATGATTGATTAAAATAAGTAAATATTTAAAAAATCAAATATAACCAGCTATGCAATGTTTGCTAAAAACAATAAAGTTAAATGTATTACAAACAAACAAAAACTGCCTATTCTACTTAAAGGTCTTACAAATAGTTAGTTTTCGTTGACTAGACACAACTGCAATTTTATATCTTGAAAAATAAAATCAACTTTGTTTTGTACCAAGATTATGATGCGCTCGGTATCAAGCTAGCATCAATTTTCTATCAGTCAATGTACGTACTTACTTATTTACTAAGATAGTGAATTTTAATAAAGCTACTTATGTATATAATGTATTAAATTGAAGTAAACGGTGTTGTGCATTCGGAAAACGTGATTCGACGTCACTTCCGGCAAAACCGGAAGTTCAGGCACATCAATCTAAGACCAAATAATAGTAAATAGCCTAGTTTTCATTTCCATTAGTTGTCATTTCAGTACCTGTAGTCAGGGGCGGACTAAAGGGGGGGCTTTAGGGGCTTAAGCCCAGGGCCCTGGATACTGAAGGGGCCCCCGAACGCTGAAAACGGACTTTACAACCTAATACGATATGATTATGACCATGCTCTGTACTGGTAATCTCATTGACGGTATAAATAATAAATATAAAAGTATATACAGTGTGTCCCCGGATTGAGTTTGCGATAGGTGTAATATACCAAAAAAAATTAGTACGACTTTCATTTTCTGCAGTCTCGGTTTGCTTGACGTAAAATAGATTTTTACCAAATTTCAGTCAAAATGGGATCTAACTCGCGGAGTTAATCTAAGAAGAAAATAAAATAAAATAAATAATTGTAGGTAAACTGGCCTTTCCGTTAATTTTACGGAAAAATTCTATTTGAATAAAATATTTGGCATTGAAAGTTAGAGCCATATGCCAAATTTCATTGCAATTGAACAAAATAATAATAATAATAATGCCTCTTGAAGAAATTAGAAGAAGTTACAAAGAATTAGAAGAAGGGTGAAAGTATGTAGTAATTTAGGTGGGGTACTATTTGAATAGGTTTCTAGTTGAATTCGTTGAAATTGTTAATTATGTTGAAAAATAAAAATATATTTACTTTAAGTAGTATTATTTTGTTGTTGTTGTTGAAATGCAATGAAAGTTGGCATATGGCTCTAAATTTCAATGCCAAAAATTTTATCCAAATAGAATTTTTCCGCAAAATTAACGTAAAGGCGAGTTTACCTACAATTAGTTATTTTATTTTATTTTCTTCTTAGATTAACTCCGAGAGTTAGATCCCATTTCAACTGAAATTTGGTAAAAATCCAATTTGCGTCAAGCAGACCCAGACTGCAGAAAATGAAAGCCGTACTAATTTTTTTTTCGTGTATTACACCTATCACAAACTGTATAATATTTTTTGTTCTTGTCTGCTTCCGCATCGCAATCCACAGGCTCTGCGCCACTGTATGCATCTGGATTTGACCAGTCGCAACCAGTGTAATGCGGCTACTCGCTATTATTATTATAGTTTAGTTCAGTATTTGGCCAAAACAAAATGAAACGTATCTTGGTGGTGCGTGATCTAACCTGATCTCAAAAAATCTCTTATCTTATGAGATGGGAAGGGCCCCAAAGCATTAATAGCCCAGGACCCCGCACCCGGTTAGTCCGGCTCTGCCTGTAGTACGTTTTGAGAAATCGTTGATACAGTATCGAGGGGTAGGTCCAGTCTTTGGAGCCATCTATCGGAGAAATTGTCCATAAATTGAAGTTTTGTCAAAGGAACTTATTGTTCAGAATCAATTGAACTACAATATTTCAAAAATTCATCAAATTTGACAGGCCAGAGCCGGACTGGGACGCCGGGCGATCGGGCGCTAGCCCGATGGCCTGGGCTGTCACTGCACTGCCTGTAGTGCCTGTTTTAGTAAATTCGTCTCTGAGACGATAGGTTTAATTCTCGGAGTACTTGAAGCAAGTTTTCATTATACTTACAGTCTCTATTAACTTTCGTAATTATTTTTTGTTAATTATTCGGATTAATATTGAACACGTTGCCGAGAACATTAGGTAAAATCGGCAACCACGAAATGCGAAATGGAAAGTATCTTGCGAATAAGGGCCGGTGCTTAGCTTATGCATTGCGCAAAGCACATCCCCGCGTCGTGCAATACAATTGGAGATCGCTGGAGAGAGTGAGATCAGACAGCAGAAAGTAAAGCTGTTGGTGTTAGTCACTCTCATTCAACGCTGTAACGTGCGGCAATATTTTCGTTATATGTTTTAATGTTTTCAAATTCAAATCACTATTTCTAGTTCCGTATTTCCTGATCCGTTAAAAAAGATTTATATATCAAACCACTAAACCGGGTAAGTTAAGTGAGTTGTGTACGAAATATGAATATGATATTCTAATGTTTTTTTATATAGAATTAGCGAATTAGAAGATGAGTGATAGTAGCAAAGAAAGTAACGAAAAAGTCATAGCTTTAAAGTCAAAGAGGAAAGGTGGAGCAGAAAGGGAAAGAGAAAAACGAAGATAACTTTTGAAAAAAAGTGCGGAGAGTTGTCATAGAATATCGGAATTGTTTGCTGTAAACAAAAATGAATCAGAGTTGGGGGATTTGCAAAATATCAAATATAATAACCAAACTGAAACCAGGGATAACCACGAAAATAAAACCAAAAATAATGATGCTTCTTATCAAGCAGAAACTGGTTCTATTTCTAATCAGGTCGAAAGTGTTAAAAAAACGGAAACCGACAACATATTAGAATTAAATCCTGATGAAGATGTGGTGTAAGCGGAGTACAAGTGGGGTGGAGTAGAGCAAGCAAAAGCAATGAGGTGCAAGATAAAGAAAATGAAATTAATGAAAATATGGACCAGGACTTTTTCTTCATGAAACCATCAGGCCACGAGTTAGAATTATTTTTGAACGCTCACCCATTACAACCGATTCACAGCTTTGGAAATAATTACAATGCCAAATTAATATATTTCAGAAAGTCTGGCTCGAAAAGAACGTGGGTGAGTTTCAATACATCTAAAAAAATGTTTCATTGTTGGGTGTGCTTAGCATTCTGTAAAGATACCGTAAATAATACCTTTGCTACTGGTATCAATTCTTCTTTAAAACTGAAGCATATTTACACCAGGCTAGAAGAGCATGAATCAACCAAGGCACATATACTCAGCACTGAAGCTTCCCTGCTACATAAGAAGAATAAAGATATACATAGCTTGTTGTTTTCAAGTGCTGCTGCAGAAAGAAGGGCAAAAATTGAAAAGAACAGGCAATTAATTAAAAGGGTGATCGAAACCATAAAATTAATTGGAAAACGTGGTTTAAGCTACAGAGGTGGAAGCCGAAATGAAGCAGCATATTCTTTATTAAATGAAAATATTGACCACGGGAATTTTTTGGAAATTATCTTGCTTATTTCAAAGTTTGATCCTTTATTGCGAAAACATATTGAAGAAGTTGCAAAACAAAGTCAAGAACGTCTTGAGCGGGTAGGTCGTTCAAAAGGCAGGTACTTTAGTTACTTTTTTGTCAAAATCAACTACTAATATAATAATAATGGCAATATCAAACCTCATCAAAGAAAAAATTGCTGATGAAATAAAAAACGCCAAAATATATTCCATTCAAATTGACACTACCCAAGACATAAATGTTGTAGACCAATGTTCAGTAATAATCCGTTATGTGAAGGACAATAAGGTATATGATTAGCTTGATCGACTGTACCTCTGGCAAAGGGAAAGACATGCATGAAGTTGTGGCCAAATGCATATGTGAATTGGGGCTCGATGTAGCCAATTGTATTGGTAATTCAACCGATGGGGCAGCGAACATGCAAGGTCAATACAATGGCTTCACAGCATGGCTGTCAAAAGACTCTCCTGGCCAAATACATGTTTGGTGCTACGCACATGTGCTTAATTTGGTAATAGGAGATGTAACTAAATTAACAGTACAGGTTATTTCATTATTTGGTCTCATAAATAAAGCAGCCGTATTTGTCAGAGAGTCTCATTTGAGAATGAATGTCTGGAAATCTGCATCAGCTAGTAGTTTTGTAAATGTTATCGGAGAGACCAGATGGTGGGCCAAAGACAAGGCATTATTTAAAATTTTTGGCAGCAAAAAGGGTGTCTTCGTAGAATTATGTCAAACATTATATGAAATATCAGAATTCCAGAACTTTAATGCAGAGGTACGATACACAGCAGAAAGTCTTCTTGGAGGTTTTTTGAAGTATGAGACAATTATTACCGCAATGTTGTTCAGAAGAATTTTCATGCTCACTTCCTCTCTCTCAAAATATCTGCAAACATCAGGTATGGATTTGTTGCAAGGATACCGCATGGTGGAGGACACCTTAAAGTCCCTTAAGACATTTTCTCGAAAATTTCATACAATAGTAGAAGAGACTGAAGAATCTGTACATAAGACAAATGAGAAATTTATTGAAAAAGAAATCCCGCTCAAGTTGAGAAAGCGATGCGTCTCCAAAGACAACGAAAGAGGAAAAGATTTCACGACGAGAATGGCGAAGACGAAGCACTACAAAATCCAAATGACAAATTTAGAATCGATGTTTTTAATGTAACCATGCACACAGTTGTCAGTGTTTTAGAATCCAGATTCGCAAGTCACAAGGAGTTGTATCAGGCTTTTGAATGTTTTCACCCATCAAGTTTTCCTCACCTTCCAGACTTGTCGGAAAATATACTACATAAAGTATGTGAAACACTGACAAAATTTTATCCTGAAGTGACTGAGGAAAATCTGCAAATGGAACTTTTGGATTTTGGTTCCAAGTGGAATAATTTATCATCATCATTACCAGACGAGTACACCGAGGAAGTGTTTAAACAGGATGATGTTATTGATGTTGAAGCAGAAGATGTAGAAAACAGTGCTGTTACTGCCGACACTGCCGTTCCCGTTGATCACAAATTCAAATTCTGCAAAAAATGTATTGTCTGTTGCTACTACGTTCTGCAAAAATATAATTTATATGCTGAGGCATACCCTGATCTAGAGAAGGCATATAAATATTTATTAACCCTTTCTATTTCTCAGACGGCATGTGAAAGATCTTTTTCTAAATTAAAATTTATTTTAAATCGAGTAAGAAGCTGTCTGTCGCAAGAACATTTGGAGGCTTTCATGTTAATGTCTTCCGAAAAAGACATTCTAATGTCAGTTGAAAACGATGATATTTTACATCAGCTGACAGATAAATCAAAAAGCATGAGAGACCTACTAACTTACTTGTAACTTGATATTTATTTGGCCTAGTCTTTGTTTTTATTGTTCCTTTTGTAATTTTTGTTCCTTTTTTACTTGGTACCTAGTTATACCAATATGAATTTGCTATTATGTTTTCTGTTTTATATTTTTTTATACTTGTTTTATATTGTGTTGTTTTCTTAAATGAAAATATGAATTTGTTATTCGGTTTATGTTTTTTATATATTTTTCTGTATTCTGTTATTTTGTTGTCTTAAATGACATTTTATAAAAAAAGTACATTTATTTTGTTATTGTTTTACTTTAACAAAATCAAAATCCTGCTATTAATTTGAAAATTAAAAAAGATTTTGACGAAACAGTTTCCGATTTTCGCTTGTGATCTGTGATGCTTTTTGGCTGTGGAGAGGTACTGCTCGGTGGCCCGCTTAGGGTTATTTGCCCGGCCTGGTTGTAAGACCCAGTCCGGCTCTGTGACAGGCCACCAATTTACCTATAAAACGTGCGGTGTCCTTTGAATACTAATAAATAATAGGACACGAGATGATGATACTTCATCGCCAAGGCTAATTATTTAACTTAGTTAACGTGTATCTTTATTTATTATCCTTTCGGATCGTTTTATTCTCCATTCTGGGAAATTAAGCCAAATCTGTCTCTGCCCGGAGAAGAGCTTGTTAAAATAGAATAAAATGAAATATTTTAAAACATTCGACGAAAATCCGTCTAACAAGCATGGAAAAGACATCAATGGTTTTAATATTCATTATTTCGAAACGGCTTACATTTGCATGTGTGATCGGAGATTGGCCATTACACGCGACATTCGCCCTTACCGATGTATTTTTAAAACGAAATTTCGTTCGCAGCATATGATCCGACCTAACGAGAAGAGCACAATGGCTCTAAAGATTTATCCCATTAAAAATATCGGCGAATAACTGAGCCAATTTACCTAACAGATCGTTATCTTATGTTTACCAAACGATCTGGGGCCGTTTCGAAATGTTTTAAGGACACGTACCTCGGTTGCTCCTCTTTTCCTCGTGATGATTGTTAAAAACTAGTTGGCGTGGTGTTGAATTTATTTCCTTTCATGGCCTATGTGATCTGTATTTTAATTCCGGTGATTAATTTTAATTTGTGCAAAAACAAATGAATTAATTAAAATGATCAAACGAACCGAATTATTTTAGGAGACGTTTGTTAAGGGGCTTTTGATTTTATCTCTAGTGGGATAGCCCCACGGCCCATGAGCTTTGTATATTCGCTAATTTGGAGGATACTACTGTTCGGACCACTTTTTGATTTCAGCAGGATTAAATGGGTATTTTTTTAAATTAAAATACATTTCACGCTAATTGGTTATGATTTTAATGATAAGATTAATTTTTAATGAGCTTTCACAATACTTTTATTATCTTTGTTGCAGGCGCTGTTGGTGGTTGGTTGTTAATTTATTAAAAAGTTATCGTGCCCATCATAATTAAATTATTATAATTAAAATTTTTGTTTCTCCTTTCTCAATTTGAATTAATTTATTGAAGAAATGTGATCTTATCTAACATAGGTAGAGACAAGTTTTGTAAATAATAGGGCGTATCATAAGGAACATGTGACAACAGATCGTATTGTTTACACGATATACAGAGCCTGCTGAGGAAAAGACAAACGAAAATGTTAGGTGATCAAATTGATCCCGAAGTTTTTCATTTTAAAATATACTGCTATAGAGAATTAAAATTACCTATATTATTATCGAGAAGTCTGGCGACTGACGTTTAGTGATGATAATTTAGTTGAACTTAATCGCTGGACTTTTTTAGTAGTTTCAGGAATTTGTCGGAAGATTGAGATTTTTTTTTTCTAATACGGTCACGAAAACTATTATTTTGAAAATTCAATTTCTGTACGAGTTGAAAGAGTCTTCAAAAATATCAGAAAATGAATAAAGAATCAATATAAACCAATCCGATAAAACGTTCCCCAGGACATTTAAGAAAATGAAAATATTATTAATAAATAAATGGTAGTCCTAATAATTCCAAACTAACATATTATGAACACAATCTCATTATAACGCACATTTGACCAATCAGGAACTAGCAATTTTCAGAAACAATGGGCGAGTCAATTTTTTCCAAGTAAGAGTCCATATTTTCGCTTGACGTTTAAAAAATCAAAGAAAGTTCGTGCCGTAAACATCACCCTAGCGAGTAACAGCCATCATTATACGCTCGCTGAACAATATAATAACTATTACACAGGTCGACAAAAAAAATCTGCTCCAAGGACTAAACCTATCATGCCTTAAGTATTTTTGTGTGCTGAATCCGAATTTTCTATTAAAAATTTTTCTACCGCGTAGATTTCGAGTAAACGTCAAAAATTTTCAAAAAACCGTATTTTGACGATAAAAACCGGGATTTACTCGAAATATAAGCGGTAAAAAAATTTTAAATTGAAAATTCCGATTCGGCACACAAAAATTCATAAGGAATGATAGGTTTAGTCCTTGGAAGAGAAATTTTTTTTTGTAGATCTGTGCACAGGTCTACAAAAAAAATGTCTGTTCCAAAGACTAAACCTATCATTCCTTATGTATTTTTGTGTGCTGAATCCGAATTTTCAATTTAGAAATGTGGAAGTAAAAAACCGCTGCCCAAGGAATCACTACTTCCCCATCCAGATTCTCTATCCAAGTCACTCACAACGAAAAAACTTTGTATGTGAAAATCATTGTTTATGCAACTTTCATAATATTATAATATTTGAAATCCTCTACCCCAAAAACCCATAAAACGATACCCCACATCGGTAGTGGGGTGGGGGTGGTGATAGGGGGGTGGTAGTGGGGGGTGGATGAAGTAAAAAAATATTTTGACATTTCTGGTTCCTGTACATGCACTAAATCACATTTTTTTTCATCCCCTTTAATAAGGAGGTGGGAGTGGTAATGGGGGTGGCTAATGCCAAAAATTTTTTTGAGACCTCAGCTTCTCTTGCATATACTAAATACCAATTTCATTGACTCTCACCTGCTTGATTTACCCATTTACCCCAAATTTACACCAATTTACCCCAATTTACCCCCCAACCCTTCGACGGAACAAGATGAAAATATAATCTAGTTCTAGATGTCGTTAAAGTACATATGTGTACCAAATTTCAATATCTCAAACGGTTCCAGAGTAAACGTGCGCACAAAAAAAAAGTTACAGAGAGACAGACAGACAGACCGACAGACAGAAATTTTTTTTTTGCTCAAACTTAAAATCTCGACGTTTCATGACATTTTAAGCCTATTTGGGCAATAAAAATTTAAAAAAAATTTTTTGTCGTTACTATACTTCCACTGGACGTGGAAGTAATGAAGGTTTAAAGTATCTTAAAGTACATAATTACCTACGCCTTGGTATCATAAACTTCTATTCAAACAAAATCAGTCCTTATGAGATTTTAATGATAACCATTGTATCTGGTAGTCCTACCAGGTGCAGATATACAGAAGTACAATAGAGTTAAAATTTGGAAATTTGTTTCAGTTTAAAAAGCGAAAACATTTGTATTCATGTTGCCGACAATGACAGTGAAGTAAATTTATGGCCATCGGTCCCTCTAATATTCCCTTAAAATATACCAAAAATCCTTTGCGACAGAGGCATATGGCATAAGTTTCTTGCCCATGTTATATAAAAATGTACGGTCATCGGTTTGGTTGGAATAACTAAATTGATTCATTTCTTTTGGGAAGTAAATATAACTAAAATGACCCCATCGAAATTCGATGGAATGCGGTTGTTAAAAATGTATCCCAGAAATTATTCTTTAGAGGCACAACTTTGAACTTACTACCAGCACTACACTTACTATCAATTACATAGCGGATGACTTAACAGACAAAGTTGATTATTTAACTCTTTTCTAGAATATATACCATTGAAGATTGTCTTCATATGCAGGAAAATTTAAACAAAATAAGTAACTGGTGTACTAAATACAATCTTCCATTAAATTCGCACAAATGCAATGTTATGTCTTTTACAGGTAAGTCCATACCAGTTTCCTACGGTTATAATACAGACAGTAACACTTCATCGGCCCGAAACACTACGTCACTTAGGTGTTACCTTTGATAAAACTCCCTCTTTCAATACACATATTAGCACCATAGTATCAGAAGCCACCAAGACTTATTTGTCTTGTTATCTACCATAAGTTATTTTAATCTCTGAGATACATATTTTATTTATACACGTCTATTGCTTGTTAACATAATTTCTCTGTTCCTCCCTGTCCTATAGTTGGGTCAAGTACCTGTTAGACAGTGTAATCAAATAAATAAATAAATAAATACAAAGGAGCACCTAGTATACATTCTCCATCGATTGTTGACGGGTTTAGTCCAGTTAATTATTCTATTCTTTTAGTGGTCACCCTGTATATCTTTTTCAATAAAACTAAAATAGGCTTCTTCCCTAGCATTTGTGTTAACTACTTATGAAATATTATTGCTTTCCGTAACATTTGATTCATTAAGGGCCAAAGTTAGTGTCACTTACCTGGAACTTGTTGGAATTGTTGGAGGTTCGAATGTTCCTGGGCCTCGTGGTTCTGTGGAGTGTAGCTGGTTCAGATAGAATAACTTTGATTTAACAGGTTCATTTGCTTAATATTAGAGAGATTATTTAATTTATTACCAAGTTTATTATTCTTAAAATGCATGCGGAGTAGGTTTGTGCCAGATTAATGCGGGAGTGATTAAATTAAAATTACCGAAGTTATAATCTAACATCATTAAAACAAAATATTATTAAAAATACTAATATTAATGAGAAAAACGGCAAGCTTGACCAATATTTCTTCATTCATTCTTTTTTTGGAGTGTTCCGCCACTCTATTTTTCGAACATATTTTTCGTCATACCTCCCTCGTAAGTATACTCTAATTCCATTGTTTTGTCGATCGTAAGTGATGCTTTATATACCAAATACTTGTTGCCATTGGCAACGGGTCGTTATTTTTCATAACGTCCCTAGGGAAATAAAGTAAATTTGGGAAAATTTTCTCTTTTATACAAGTATTAATGTTTATTAAACTTTTCTGGAAGTAAATCCAGACAAACCTTACTTGCTATATCTTCTATATCCAACATTATGTTCAAAGCTATTATAATAATATGATTTAATTTATCTTGACAGTAGTTGTTATTTGAATAGAAGTCACGTCCTAAATTTATTTTATAGACGGTTGCCATGGATATTCCAAGCGTCGCTACCTTTACTATTTGCTTAGCCAATATGAAACCTGACTCAAATAATTATAGTTTTCCACTAGTTTTTTCAAGTTTTTTTCTAGTTTAATGATTCATTGGTATGACGAAAAATATAATATGCACCGCGGGTCGTACAGTGTGATTTCTTGGTCTTGCATACTTGCAAACCTCGGCCCTACGAGCCTCGGCTTGCAAACTGTATTCTCGACCAAAAAAAGAGCACTTACGACCCTTGGTACATAAATAACTATATATGTAGGTGAGTACGTTACATATACCCCCCCCCCCCTCTGCAAAAGAGAAACCAACTTACCAAAGTATCACTATTAAAAATGAGATTAAAAAAGAAGTCAGATTTGACTTATAAATGACAAGTTCAATGAAACAATTAATCCATAACAATAATGGTTATATTCAATTGTAGATAATTAATCCATTTAATAAATTCAATAAAGGAATATTTTGGGAATTAAAATTAAAGCTCACGATCCAGCGTAAAGGGCCTCAAGATTGAGGCTGACTGAGTTCATCGTCATTTAAAAATGTTAAAATAGCAAATAATTAATGAATTGATACGTTGATAAAATGGATTAATAATGCAGGGCGTAATATAAATAGAGCACCCACCCACACATGCACAAGATTAATATAACTGCACAATCTCCGGGATAAAACTTGAAAAATAATTCGGAACCTATAAGTGATTCCATGTTGTATCAGCTGCCAGTGGTGTGGATGATGTGGGGGGGGGGCGTCCGGGAATATTGGTAATTATATATAATTCCTTTTACCATTAAATATAAATCCCCCATATCTTCAAATTAATTTTCATTAGAAGATGATGTCCAAATATCAAATCAACAGACTTTTGTCAAATACTCTTTACAAATATCTTACAGCTTTTCTGATTAATTCATATTTTCGGCTTTGTAAGTAATAATTTCTTCTCCGCCCTGCTTCTTCCAGACATTCAAGTGTCAATTTTGTTCAATATCTTACAACAAAATGTCAAAAGTTAAAGTACGTCAGAACATTACCCGCTTTCTTCAACTATACTCAATCAGGGAAAGGAGGATGATGATTAATTGAACTTCTTAATATCCACATTCACCAGACTTAGTTAAACAGACAAAAGGTTGCTGTATGGCTTTTCTGATCCAATAATACAATATAAACTTTTTATTTTTTGCTTTTTACACGCGCATAACATCAGGAGGTAGGCAGCGCGTGTAGAGTCAGGGACACCAATTATAATAATATGCTATTAAATAAATATGATTTTCTAATTTCAAAAGATTTAATATTCAAATTCTAAATATAATTTCAATTAATATTTTTGTTATTTTGTTATATCCATTCGATGTAAAAGATAGGTTAGTAACAACAAAACCTTCATAATGTTTTCATTTATTGAAATTTTTTCTACGACCGAATGTTAGTCAGTATTAAATAAACTATGAGAAACAGCATCAAATAAACAATTGCCATCACCTGAAATGGTAATAACATATCGTTATATGATGAAAAGAGCCATTCTTCACAGAACAAACAACAAATATACTTTTTATTCGAATGTGTCAAAAAATGACGTTTCTCGGTTAGAAAACAAAAGCGAAAGGTAGAACTTTTCCATCTACTTCAAGTAAGTGGCCTGAAAAGACTTTTCCGGCCTAGGCCGGAAAAGTGACAGACAAAAAGATTAAGCGTTTTTAGTTACCTACTTTTTAAAATGCTGGCCCTTCTTTTCTACTGTAAAATGGTAATGCACATGCAAATATAATTTCAATTTAGGCAATTTTAATTGAATAAAGTAAGAGATTTCTAAATTTTAATTGAATAAGAAACCTAGGATTATTAAACGTTGTCAATTAATTATTATAATGACTAGTAAGTATAATACCTACATGTTGTAAAACGAATAGAAATAACTGCATATGTTCTCATCTTAGATATGTAACACTTTTTACGTTCGAGTTTGCATAGTGGCAAAGCATAAAATTGCACAGAAAAATACTAAATGAAGTCTTTAATTTAACCTAAAAAACAGTACAACGTACAAAAACAAAACCTTATTTTTAAACTTACTTTAATTTACAAAAATGTACTTATATATGACTACATTGTCTCTGAACCTTTTATGTTAATAGTAAAATTGGATCAATTTCGTATAATTATCGGTCGGTTCAAACTTTCTAAGTCTAGTGCAACATTTCCAGTTAAAGTGGATTGGGATGCGATAATTGTCTGAGTTTTGTGTGTGTTTAGTGTGTTATATTCTGTTTGAGTAATAGTAGTGGTCAAGTCTGTGTCTTAAATACTATTTTCTTGTGAATGTTGTGATGTTATTGTGTTTCGAACCGTAGAAGTGTGGAGTAAGTGATTCAATATTTTGTTAGCTATTTCAAGTTTGTTATTTATTGACTCATCCACATAGCCCTCAGCTACAGCAGAAGATTTCCATCCTCCGTGGCGTTTAAGTAAGAAAACTTGAAAATTGTATCATTTGCGGGCAAGTAAATCTTAAGAACATAATATTTTAATTTCCCCTATCATTTTAATAACCATAAGCACATTCGAATAAAAAATATTGTATGACACACAGACGAAACACTGTTTTTCGTCCTTGTGACATAAACTACTATTATCTCAGAAATGAATAAAACAAAATAAAAACCGTAAATTAATTAGATGTTTTCAACCGCAATGCGTCAATGCGCGATACACATGCTGGCCCGAGCTGGTTCCTTCAGTCAATTGAACATGGTGTTTGTGGACACCACTTTAGAGGCAGTTATTTAGTGACTATCTAAATATAAATCAAATTTTAAATATTACGACCATTACGGAAAGTGGAGCAGACTGTACCTATCCAAGATTATTTCTTTTAAGAAATTACTCAAACAAATATTTACATTGCAAGCCCTTAAATTCGAATTACGTTATATAACAAATACAAAAGTAACGTTCAACTTCAAAGAATTCAAAGGTAAGTCGAATACGTGTGCCATTCAACCAAAAACATATATAAGTCTAAAGTCCATTCTATAAGAATTTAATGACTGCCATTGTTCGAAACTGACCTCTTCACCAGGTGCTGTTACGCTACCACAAAGAAGATAATAAAATTAAAATTTCAAAATTTGTTTCAGTTTAAAGTCCGAAAAACATTCGAATCGAAATTTATTATGTTAATGCCAAAAAGACACTTCAGTTACAATTGCTTTTATTCACTACAATTCCCAATCCTTAAAATAGCCACCCATGACTCGAGTGCCATTCATAAATACAAAAAGGCGAGAATACCGTATCTAAATATAACAGAGATTGAGGACACTTTCCATTGTGAGTAAAAACTATTGTAGTTTTTAGAAACTGTGGTAGGTACAATTTGAAAATTTTCATTCAGGTCGATTGTGATCGATGTCTTGCGTTCTTTGTGCGAAGGCCTATTAAAGAATCGTTTTGTGAATCGTGTTGTGTACTTGAAAATTATTTTTGTGGTTTGTGTTGTTATGTTGTTTAGAATGATTATTTGTTACTTTTCATTGAAATGCCAGGAGGATTCTGTTGTATGAGAGCAGAGTGACTGTTTAATTTACTTGAGGCACATGTACTGGGTAGAGCTTTCAAATATGCTTTATATGAACTTCTTTTCTATTAGGGGTATTCAGTTAAAAAGTTGGCAGATAAAAGTTAATTTTATGAAATGGATATCTTTTGATACTTTTTTAGCCAATAATTATCGATGAAATTGTGAGGAAATTGATGTATTTGGTGACTTTTCAGCTCAACCCCTGTTAAAGCTCTGAAAAACTGTTGGTATGTGTATCTGAATGTATTAGTATGTGTATTAGTATGTCTACAGGTATATACCGTGTGTGTAGTCGCGGGCTAGGCATGGGGAGTAAGAATTACAACATCGCGTGTGCCAGCTGGCTGAAATGAAATAACAGAGCTGGGATGCTCCACCAGTCCACCGACGGACGAATTTACGGCTGCCGGTGTTGTCATATTTCTCGCGCTACGTGAATGTACATGCCTAATGGGAAATTACACGCACGGTATGAACTGTTTCTTATAAAATTGGAAAATGCCATTTACTACACTCGAATTACTCTACTACTAGTATTAGTATTTAAGAAACAATGAAACTAATTCATGATGAGATTTTGAATAATATCTAATGTTCTTTAGAAGTTTAGTAATTAGTAGATTTCGAAGGTTGGTGGCTGATTGGCTTTGCCACCGCAACCGCCTGTGGAACTGTTGGGGCCTCCTGTTCCAGTTTTCCTCAAAGCTCTCTATCTAACTTTGTCCTTCGTACAGATCTCGACAACCTTGATAAGGGCTCCTCAGTACGAATAAAAGCTCTTTTCCTCGCCAAGTAGTTGGAATTTCAAACTAGCTAGGCCTTCACATTGGCATAATACAGGGACTGAGGTTTCCTCTTCTTCTTGACAGAATCTGCATGTTGAGTCCTCTGACTCATATTAGTACAATACCTATATAGAGGTAAAAGACCGCTGCTCAAGGAATCACTACTTCCACATCCAGATTTTCTATCCAAATCACTCACAGCGAAAAAATTTTGTATGTGGAAATAATTGTTTATGGAACTTTAATAATATAATATTTGAAATCCTCTACCCCAAAAACCCACAAAACGATAGACCACATCGGTAGTGGGGTGGGGGAGGTAGAGAGGATATGTCATTAAAGTAAACAATTATTTTGAGGTTTCTGGTTTTTGTACACACACTAAATCACAATTTTTTTTCATCCCCTTTAATAATAGGGTGGGGGTAATGATGGTGGCTAATGCCAATTTTTTTTTGAGACCTTAGCTTTTCTTGTATATACTAAATACCAGTTTTATGGACTCTTACCTGCTTGATTTACCTATTTACCCCAAATTTACCCCAATTTACCCCCCAACCCTTCAACGGAACAAGATGAAAATACAATCTAGTTCTAGATATCGTTAAAGTACATATGTGTACCAAATTTCAAGTCAATGAAGTTAGTGTTAGTATTCCGAGACTTAATAATATTCCTTGACAAGAAGTACCTCGTCGCATTCCTACTATATTTCTGATAGCCTTTTTTGTAATCTAAAAATTTTTACATTCTTAGCATATGCCATTCTCGACACAAACTATGAATGGTAATAAGCTAAAACAACTTTTCGGCTCGCTAAATCCTAGAACTTATATTGAACCTAGCAGATCGGTGATAATTTGCTACACAGTGAGTCTATATGCACTTCCCAATTAAAGCTATCATCTAAATGCAGTCCTAAAAATTTTACTGAAGTTACCTGTTCCATAGATTTACTCTCCACTTTTACTAGGTTACTTTAATTAAGAATTCAGCTGTTGGGAGTAAAATGTATAATTCTTCTCCCTATTCAAATACAATTTCTTATTGTTAAACCAACGAACAAATATATTTAACATGTCTGTAAAATTACATCAAGTATAGCATATTTAAGTCTGAACAAAGATAACTGTTATCATCAGCAAATATTATAAGATTTCTTTCTTGCTCTATATTGGGAAGATCATTTACAAACAAAGTAAACAGCGCGGACCCAAAACTAACCCTTGTGGAATCCCATACTTAATTTCTGATTTGTAACCATTTATTATAATAATAATAATAATAGAAGGTCACAGAAAAAAATATACATCGTATTTTCCTAAAATAGGCGGAGTCAAACTTAAGCTATTCAACTCATGTCGACAAGTTGAGATCTACCAAATATGATGGATGATGATTTTGAAAATTGCTCAGAATTTTACATTTACATTAACCATTTCTTAACGATATTCTTCGTAATAATAAAAGTATTTTTAAGGTAAGCGCCAAGAGATAATTTTAGTAGTACATTTAAATACAAAATTGCAGATAGCCATGAAAATGACAGACATTCGCAACAACTGAATTATTCTTGACAATACTCACTGATCACCTGAAGTAAGTGCACTGAATTTGTTATAAACAACTAAATTAATATAAAATGGTTGAAAAATATTTAAGACATAAAGAAGTTGACATGTTGATTACTTATGGAGAGACTCAACGTAATGCAACTAGAGCACAAACTCTGTATGGACAGATATATCGAGAAAGAAGAGAACCTCCGAGAAAGTATTTCGCCTAGTTGGAGCATCAATTTAGAACTGAACCAGATATAGAAATTGAAGAAAGATTAGTGTGGATGAAGAAACGGAAATTAATGTATTAGCTTTAGTGCATGGTGCCCCAACTATTTCGATAAGACAAATTAAACATGAATTACGAGTTTCCAAAGTATCGGCCAGGAAATTTTTTTAAAAATACGGCTATCGTTCTTATAAATATCAATTGCATCAATTTTTGTATGAAAATGATTATCAACGAAGAATAACCTTTTGTAATTGGTTACAGTTCCACCAACTAAGAAAGTTTATCAAAAACATTTTGTTCTCTGATGAATCGACATTTACAAACCTTAGGTTATTTAATCGAAACAACGTTCGATATTGGGCACTGAAAATCCTCATATTATGAGGCAGGGGTGGTTTCAGGAACAGTTTGGCTTTAATGTTTGGTTAGGCGTACTGGGCAACCATATCATAGATCCAGTAATATTTATCAAATATTTAGAATTCCTCCAAAATATAATGGTTCTACAGTTTATTGAAATTCCCAATGCCAATATTGACGAGGTTCACTTCCAACAAGACAGAGCTGGACCACACAATGCTGTTATCGTTAGGGATTACCTAAATGAATTGTTTCCAGATCGTTGGTCTGGGACCAATGGTTCAGTCAGATGGACTGCAAGGTCTTCTGACTTAACAATCGATTTTTTTTTTATTTGAAAAATAGAGTCTACGCGACTGCTCCAATAACAAGGCAAAACCTGGAAAAGAGAGCTGGACACGAAATTGCACAAATAACACATCAACAACTACAGAACTACAAAGTCGCGCTACTCTGTGTATTAATCAAAACCAGAGGCGTAGCGAGCCAACTTTTTTGGATGGTTATTTTTCAAATTTGCCAACTTCACTAACTTAAGAAGCCAACTATGTAAATAAATAAATAATAATTTCTCCAAAAAATTGATGAATTGGGGGGAGAACATCCAACTTATATCTCAAATTTCCAACTTTTGACTGACTTTTGCCAAGAGTTGGGGGTAACGTACCCCCATACCCCCTTCGCTTCGCCCCTGATCAAAACGGTAAACAGTCTGAACAATTTTTATGATGGTTTATTATAATTTAGGTTTTAAATAATTTTGTTATTTTATATATTCATGGTTGTTACGTTTTATTAAAATTATTTCTTGTTTAATTTGTGTTTACCTTTTAAAAATACTTTTATTATTACGGATGATATCGTTAAGAAGTGATTAATGGTCAAAAAATTAGAATTTATTAACAATTATTTCTGATTAATAAAATAAAATGTCATGGTCCCAATAAAAAATTTTCCTACGATAATGAAAATGAAAATGAAATTCCATCTTTTGAAAAAAACCTAAAAATAGTCGTACCTATAAGCAGGCCCCATCAAATTGCGGCCCTGAAACTGCTAAGCTCAAAATCTATGAAGAGCCGTTGTATTTTATTCCTCGAAAATAAAAATTGATGAGCGGGGGAGAAACCTTTTTTACCGGAGTCTCATAATTGATGAGTGGCGGGGGGTCCGAAAAAATTTTGATGAGAGGGAGAGAGGAATTTTTTTTACCTCGGTCTCATAATCCAGGACAAATATTCACTTTAGGTCTGACGGGCCCCTCACAAGCCCAGGTCCCTAAACTCTGTACCCAATAGATCCCACATACGGGGGGGCCTGCCTATCAGTAATTCAAATAACTATTTTGTTCTTTACAGACAAGTCTACAACCTTACTAATAATTTCCATAGCCTACTTAGCAATTTTCTTATACGTTCATCTGACGGCGGTCATTTTGAAAAAAATTAAAAATTGTTCATATCTCACTTACCTGTTGGAATTTTTTAAATCGGAAAAAACTGTTGATGTCACTTCCAGTTCAACCGGAAGTGATATTTTCGACAGTCTAAAAGTGTCTCACTTTTGTCTAATTTACGTGTACTGAAAACGAAATTTTTAAATTCAAAAACAATCAGAAAATTAGGGGCGTACATTGACTCGTGGTCATCCGGTATATTTTCTACCTCGCCTGGGTCTATTATGATTAATTTTTCTGTCAATCTGTTCTTATGTGAGGCGATTGCCGCATGAAAATTTATTTTTTATGTGGATTAAACTTACCGACTTGAACATAATAATTTTAATTTGCATGAAAGAAAATAAATATTCATTTAACAAGCAACAAGCGACTAATATCGTTTATGACAGAACATCTAAATCGATTCGTTTTAATTATCCGCCGTTTTGTTTATTTTAAAAACAAAGCCAGTCGCACATCCGCTCTGTACGATTTTAAATAGGACAACAAATCAGACGCAAATTATAACGCGAGCGTAATAACAAGCGAAGCATTCCAGAAACCCATAAATCTGGCCCAAGCTGTAGATAATCACTTCTACCGATTGATCCTCTTGATCGTTTTTGACAGAAACTTTACAACTTCATTTGCAAGTTCGAATAGATTATGGTCAGTACGTGTTAATTAAGTTGATTACCTCCATTAAGCGCTCATCACTCAGCTCACGACAGCAGATGTTTTACACGCCACCTTTCTTAATCACGACCTTCAATTTTAAGGCCATAATTTAGATTGCGTTGAAAATTATATGTGTACAATGGCTCGTATTTTTTTAATAATTGCCCTATTATTATTATAAATGGCTCTCTTATACCGGTGCTATAATGAATCGGAATCGTACGCGTTAAAGTAGGTGGTAATTTTTCACAATAACTGATTGTGATTAAGTATCTAGGACTCTTTGGGATGAAATAACGGGATGGTACCTGCATGGTTCGTTCGTGATGGTAATTCAACTTTACCATAAACGACGCATTGTCGCATAAATATACGAGCATGAAGAATGTGGAATATATTTTATGTTTTTTTAATCCATCGTTTTCTTATCTTTGTTTAAGTAGACTACTGCACAAAATAGATATTTTGGCTACTATATCATAAACGATCCTAGATGTAAAAAATCAAATTTTGCACATAAATATTTTGGAAAGGACCCCGCATCAAATACATGGGAAAATGGGTCTCGATGGAAAGTTTTTTGACTTTGGGAAAGGGGAGTTCTCGTTGTCCCGATCAAACTTTCAAACGTAACCTGGATCTGAAAAGCGGTCGTTTCCGAGTTACTGACGGTCGAAAAATGTATAAAGTAAGGATTTTTGCTTCTCGCAGATTGATCGACAGTGGATAATAATGATTATATAGTATTCTCAATTGCCCCTCATTTGCCCCCTTATTGCGATATATTTATTCAGTGTGTCCACGGATGGACTTATACTACTAAACATTTTTATTTTCTGCTTTTCGAAGAAAAAGTAATTCTTCATAATTTCTTTTGCTTGTTTTATAAATACGATTCACGTTGAGAGACTTCGATTTTGTCGTACAGGGTGCGCAAAAAATATAAACATATATTTTCAAAATTAATAATTTTTAAATCAAACTTTTTGAAGCATCAAAACTAAAGAGCTTAAAAGGTGTAATCGAAAGCCAAATAATTAGTTTTCATGGGAGTTATTGTTACTAAGATATTCGATATAAAAATTTATGTCAATTTTTTTTTCCATATCTTGTTATCGATTATTACTTTTTTAATACTATATGCATTACTTGTAATGAAACGATATTTGTAACTATTATTAGTAGGTTTAGGCGTAAAAGATATTTTAAAGTTTTTCGATTGAGGTCCTATCTTAATTAAATTAACTTCATATTGTTTTTGGAAGTGGACCGCCATCTCATTACGTGAATATAAATCAAGATTGTTGCTGTGAAGTAATGCTTATTATTATCTGTTAACATTTGTCAACAAATATCTTCAGAAGGGTGCTGACCTTGCAGCGCATTTATCAAAATAAAAATCGGTAATAAGATAAAGAAAAAAATCGATTTAATTTTAAATGTCAGATATCTCAGTAACAATAACTAAGTAATATAACATGAAAAACAAAAATGGCATTTCGATTACTCCTTTTAAGCGCTTTAGTTTGATTTAAAAATTATTAATTTTGAAAATGTTTATTTTATTTATTTTTTGCGCACCCTGTACAACAAAATCGAAGTTTATCAACGTGAATCGTATTTATAAAACAAGTAAAAGAAATGATGAAGAATGACTTTTTTCGAAAAGTAAAAAATTAAATGTTTACGAGTATAGTCAAGTCCATCTAGTCCAGTCCAATTAGACATCATAAAAAATTTTGCGTACTGCGGACTTTTTTTTGTGGAAGTTGTTTTAGAGAGCATAATAAGCAAGCACAGAAAACTACACCCTGCTACACCACGTGCGTCCCCTATTTTTAGGGGTTGAAACTTTGAAATTTTACTTATGTGTCCATATCTGTTTCCCTATTGCCCGTAGGGCTCTTTACCAAGTTACACTTTTTGAAGATTCATCCCTCCTCTACATAATATACATATTACATATTTTCCGTAGGACAAACGGTTTTGGCCGTACGATGCCGGAAAGGTCACGCTGTCCGAATTTGGGGGTCTTCTGTACAGGACAAACGGCTATTATTTTCAATCTACAATACTACACATACTAATGCCCTTAAGAAGGGATGATGATTTGTAGAAAAACTTTCATCGAATACCGCACGGTTTTCATGATACGGGATGTTGAAATTTTGAAAACCCCTTTTTTTAAAAAAAAAGTGAACCTACTTTTTTTCGCTCATTTTTCTTTTATGCATGTACGACCCTAATATAAGAAAATTTACGTTGGTTTCATTTTAATACAATCGTTGGTTTAGGAGCTAGACAGCAAAATATGCCAGAAATGGCTATTTTGGTATTGTTGCATTAAAAAAACCAAAACCAGTATAATTCTGGTAAATGTTTTTGTTTATCCTAAAAGTCCAATTCATTGCACATAGAAAATGTGTTTTTGTATTTAAGTAGGATCAACACTTATTGTGTAATAACGATTTATGTTATGTGATCTCCAGTCTCCTTTTTCACAATTTTTTTTTGCGGCCTTATGGTTCATAGCAGGGCAGAAAGCATTATACACGTGGACAGGGCACATACTAGGGTGTTAAAATTGGTCTCTTGTTAAAATGCGATAGAACGTACTGTTTTCGAGTAAAACGCACTTGTTTGGTTATGTTTGCTTTGAGTTTTCATTGTGTTTTGAATTGTGATCTGATAAATAAATTCTACATTTTGGTGTTTTCTTTCTTAGGAGTTTGTTTTTTTAAATCACTTTCCGATGAAATGGACATATAATAGCTGCTTCTTGAGGAAGGTAAAATTACTGTGGATTTTGGTATAGACACAAAATAAGTTGCAATGATGATTCGAGACAAGCGTGAACCTTCAAATAGGGGAGTGAGAACCCCCTATTCCGTCCGAGTCCCTTCATTTTTTCATTAGCAATGTCCCTCATAAACAGAAAAAGCAAGAAGCGACACATAGTTTTATTTTTTCGTAGTCAGCAGTGAGTCAGTCGATGAAAAGTGTGATCTGAAATAATTTTTTGCAAAGAAGTGCGTTTTACTCGAAAACGATACGTCCTATCGCATTTTAACAAGAGATCCATTTTAACACCCTAATATGTGTCCTGTTAAGGTATACATTGCTTTCTGCCCTACCATAAACCATAAGGCCGCAAAAAAAAATGTGAAAAAGGAGAATGGAGAACACAAGACATAAATCGTCATTACACAATAAGTGTTGATCCTATTTAAATACAAAAACACATTTTCTATGCGCAATGAATTGGACTTTTAGGATAAACAAAAACACTTACCAGAATTATACTGGTTTTGGTTTTTTTAATGCAACAATACCAAAATAGCCATTTTTGGCATATTTTTCTGTCTAGCTCCCAAACCAACGAATGTATTAAAATGAAACCAACGTAAATTTTCTTATATTAGGGTCGTACATACATGAAAAAAAAATGCGCGAAAAAAAAGTAGGTTCACTTTTTTTTTAAAAAAGGGGTTTTCAAAATTTCAACATCCCGTATCATGAAAACCGTGCGGTATTCGATGAAAGTTTTTTCACAAATCATCATCCCTCCTTAAGGGCATTAGTATGTGTAGTATTGTAGATTGGAAATAATAGCCGTTTGTCCTGTGCAGATGACCCCTAAATTCGGACAGCGCGACCTTTCCGGCCTCGTACAGCCAAAACCGATTGTCCTACGGCAAATGTGTAATATATATATATTATGTAGAGGAGGGATGAATCTTCAAAAACTGTAACTTGGTAAAGAGCCCTACGGCCAATAGGGAAACAAATATGGACACATAAATAAAATTTCAAAGTTTCAACCCCTAAAAATAGGGGACGCACATGGTGTAGCAGGGTGTAGTTTTCTGTGCTTGCTTATTACGCCCTCTTAAACAACTTCCACAAAAAAAAGTCCGCAGTACGCAAAATTTTTTATGATGTCTAATTCGACTGGAGTAATCCGTGGACACACTATATAAACATATCGCAATAAGGGTGCAAATGAGAGGCAACTGAGAAGCATCTCTTACGAGAATACTGTATAAAGTAGGCCTTGTTCTTATAATTATTATTATCCACTATCGATCAACCCATGAGAAGCGAAAATCCCTGCTTATACATGTTTCAACTGCCAGTAACTCCGAAACGGCGGGTTTTCAGACCCAGGTTACATTTGAAAGTTTGATCGGGACAGCGAGAACTCCCTTTTCCCAAAGTTAGAAAACATTTCATCGAGACCCATTTTTCCATGTATTTGGTGCGGGGTCCTTTGGATTACGATTGCATTAAAATATAGTACTCTTACTTCGAAAATTGGAAACAGATTCTTGCATATTTCCTTTTTCATTTGTATAAATCATTCTACGCAATGACTCAATTCAAAAAATACATATATACGTAATACCTTGGTACTGGTGTTAGTTTTCCACAATTTATTAATTTGAAATCTCCGAGTTGTAAAGGGTCTCGCCGGTTAAGTATATGGAATTGGGCCCAGTAGCTTATTAGGCTATTCATTCACATAAATGTTGCTTTTGACTAGGAATACTCAATAAAATATATAATAAACCTCCATCCCCTATATTACCAGAGCTTTGGGGGTAACAATCTTCAACTTCAAAATTAATTTTCATCAAAACTATTGAAGATAATTAATTGAAATTAATATGAGACGTTGATATAAAATAGCTTTATATTTTTTACAATCCTATTACTTCATTTAATATATAAAAAAAATAATTTAATTTTTAAGGGTGCTGCTTTTATATCAACCTCTTGAGTGACTTCTGCCAAATAAATCTATAGTATTTAACACTAACTTAGTTATCGTGTGTAAAAATTACTTCAAAGTCAGATTGGTGGAAGAAACTTAAATATATAAATCTAGATAACGAACACAAGCACACGAAAAAAAATTAAATGCGAAGACCACTTAATTCCTACTCATTTGAAAGCTAATAATCGAAAAAATATACTACTACTTTTATCTTGGTTCTCAATTATTATTTTTTTTTTTTGCTTAGGAAATATTGATGTTATTAGACAATATGGCCAGGCCATTTTAGTTAATCCACAGTAATGTCTCCTCAGGAAAGGACATTAGCGAAAAATGTTTCAGACAAAAGTTGTTCGGTTCAGAGGGGACATATTTTGGGTAGAACAATTTTCGACCCCCCCACCTCTGATGAGCAGGAGGTGGGGCTAACTTTTGAATTTTTAGTAGCACTCTCTCTTTTTGACCGCGTACTCTGATTCTACAAAAACATTTCAATTAAATATGTTCAATAGTTTTGAAAAAATTTAATTTTAAAGTTGAGGGTGATATAGGGGATAGAGGTTTATTATATATTTTATTGAGTATTCCTAATAATAAGCAACAATTATGGGAATGAATAACCCAATAAGCCGCTGGACCATATTCCATATTCTTAACCGACGAGACCTTTTTGTTCTGTCACGGTAGCTTAGTCGGTTAAGGCGTATTGTGTGGCGAATATGCTAGTCGACTGCCTATCGCGTTCTGGGTTCGAGCCCCAGACCCGGTACTGACAATGCCGGTGGATATGGATGATGGATTTCAGCATTAAAACAATTGAAAATGGTAATGATAATCTTATTCTATTGGCCGATTTACACTTGTTCGATTGGAAGAAATTTCTAAAACCATACAAATAATATTACAGGATAACCTCAATGTAGGGCGCACGTGATTCGCAGTTCTGACGGATTGAAAATAATATTTCCATCAAAAACACTGCAAAATTAACATTCAGCTATAAACAATTGATTTGTTTTCATAAAAACAAGTAGATTAATTAAAACTGATTAATATTCAATAAAAACAACAAATACGTATCTCTAAGTGACAATTATATATAATTGCACAATAATTAACAGATTGTTTTATAATTAGTTAACTGACGCCATAAAAAATGATTATTAGTAGTTTTGTTCTCATTTTACACTTAATAAATAATCCGTTTAGACACTTCAGGAATTTGTTTTCTAAAAGAATCTTAAGATTCTTGACTCCGCTTTGGTGTTAATGATATTCACATATAAAATAAAAAATGCGAGCTAACATGAAATCGTAAAAAAGCGAAACCTTGTAAGCTGAATTTTATAGCAAACATTTTTAATTTAATCATACAAATTAAGAACTTAACGTTTTAATTCAAATTAAACTTTTTAGGTGTATCAAAATGCAAATATATGTTGCCAAAAAGTTGACAGTGGCTCTACAAAACAAACCTTAAACAAAAGATTCATAATGAGCCAAGCATAATTTAAAAGATAGATATTTTTGTAATAAGTACCTAAAATCATGTTTATTGGGATAAATCGTAGCTGAATCGTAGTCATGAGTTCCAAAAACCTGATTTTAGGTACGTGTTACAAACAACAAATTTTGACGCTTTCTTTTTATATGGTATAAAATGCATAATTCACAAATTATATCTGAAAAAGCAAAGGAAATTGTGTTAGATTTACTTCCAGTGAAATCTCGTCAAATTTATGAAAAGGAATAAGAAGCATTCATTCGATGGAAAGAAATGAACAGCATTGTATTTGTAGACGAAGATGCAATGTTATAGTATATTACGTAATGAGTGATGTAAGAAGCATAATTGCCTTACAACTCGAATTATGTACTATACTTTACCTACGATCATATTTATTTAGTTATTTAGTAAAATCTGGATTTAGTTTACTAGTCAACAATATTATTCAACAAATAATGTCAGTTTTGACAGCGTTTGAAAATTAAGTAGGCGCATTTGTTCTTTGAAACCCCGCGTCAGCGATATAAGCCACCTATAATTGCGTGTCCCGTGCGTTTTGTTTACCGTGCGATTTGTTTACAGTGCGTTTTGTTTACAATGCGTAAAATTCAACTTACATAGGTGGCAGGTAGTGTTTTTTACTATTTACAGTAGTGATCGTAGGTAAAAATATTTACATGAAAAGGTAAGTGTCGTTATTCTTTACATCCAATATTAATAACATATGTAAACTATTATTGTGACTATTTTCGTATTTTCCTATTACAATCGCAAGAAGTAAAGCCAACTACTCTCTGATCAAAATATTCGATGATAAAAGCTGTTTTGTCTGTCAAAGAAAATATAGAAATAAGCAAATTAGTCAGTCATAGTTTTTTGAAGCGAAATTAAGTAGGCTACGAGCCCACAAAGTCAAAAGTTTTGACTCGCCAAGAAATTAATATATTTTTGATAAATGCAGACGATGAGAAGTATTTATTAATCAAACTAAGTTTAAAATCATACTTTAATGACATGCATCAGTTTCATATTTAATTGCGCAGGTTGCTCTTCTCATTGGCGTGTGTGTTGTATGCAGGCGCGAAAAGCTACATTCACTAAAAATACAAGATATTGTCCAAAAAGACACCTGATGTCTTCTTATAACAATTCCCGATACGAATACCAACATTAAGAGAGTGTTTCCCGTGGTAGCTGAAGGTAAAGCTGTTAATCCCATGGAAGTGTACCAGAAATATCTTCAACACGATTATTTTTTATTTCCTATCGTAAGGGAAAATGTACGGTATAACGTCTAGGAATCCACTCTTTTGGGAAAATGCCCTCTATCTTTGCTGAATTTCTTAAACCACCAAACCCAACAGAGTATGCAGAGCATTGCGTCCGGCGAAGTTCTTCGTCTCTTGCGGCAGATGTTGACGTCGACTTAATCTCGTTGAACCGGCTAGGAGGATGGAAGCAAGTTTTTTCACAATATTATTGTCTTTTTATTCTAAATAATAACTAATTGCAGGTGTCATCTTCAGTGGCAAAATCATATATAGAAGAATTAATTGAGAATAAGAAAAAAGTGCGCAGAATGTTAATGGGATAATATCGGTTACTACCGAAGCTACTACCACAACATCAAAAGAAATTAACACGATACTCTCGGGTTCGGGTACTTCGTTAGGGGGTAATAGTTTTGAAGGTGCTTAAAACTGTTCATTTAATTTTCATTTTGGGCCATAATCACTTAATTATTATTAATTTAACTTACAAACCTAATAACTAAGTCATATTATTGTACTTATTGGATTAAATAAAGTTGTTTAATTGTTGTATGAACCATTTTGCATTATTTACCTAAATGATCCTCAAAAGTTTGCGAGAAGAGCAAAATGGCAAAAAATTTAATGTATCATTGACACCGAAATGGTTTTCACAAACATTAAAACTTTGAGTTAGCTAGGATTGTGTAATGACTCACAAAATCTATGTTTCTAAATTGTATTGTTAATATTTCATATAATTTAATTATAATTTCTTAAAGATGTTTTTTCATATGTCTGCTCAGTTGGCACACACTCATAGTTAGTAGTAGTGGATTTGTTCACCCGAAGAATTAAATTTAAAATCAACATACTGGAATTTCATTTAAATTTGAATGAATCTTTATCACATATATACATTGAGTCTGTGACATTACCTTTATCAGGGGGTAAAATTTTGCAATTATTATTCAAATTTCTTAAACATAAGATTGAATAGCTGTTGTCTTATATTATTTTGCTCAAAACTGCGAAAAGCCTTTGAAAAGTAATAGTTCTCAGATAGAAGATGACATGCAGCAGAACTATGAACGTAAACTTGTAATACTGCATCCAAATGTGGGGGCAGGTATCCAAAAATTAAAAATCTTACAAACTAGATGGGGTCGACAATACTGACGCAAAATCAGTTAAGTTTATTTATAAGAATGGAGTGAGAATCTTTCATGGATTGTGTCAAAAATATAAGAGACAAAAGTCTGATCTAGTGACTCGAGAACACCAGTCTTCTTCTTTTTATTTCTCACTCCTAGACATATGCCCCAACCGTGTTTATCCAGCGCTGTCTATCCAATTGTAATAAATACTAAAGAAATTCAATTTGCTAAGAGCACTAAATTATTGGGACTGTATCTAGACGGAAATCTAAAGTGCAATATGCACATTCAATCCTTATGCACAATTCCCAGCAAATCATGCTATGCCATAAGAGTTTTAGCTAAATCTCTTAACTATATCGCGCTTAAAACAGCTTATTATGGTTTAGTATACTCACGCATTAAATATGCTATCTTATTATGGGGCGGCAGTTCGAGTTTGTTAAAAATATTTATATGGCAAAAGAAAATTTTAAGGGTTATATTTAATTTAAAATCTACTGATAGCTGTAGAATTTTATTCAGAACAAATGAGTATCTTACAGTGGCTAGGCTGTATATTTTTGAATGTATTATTTATCTTAGAAAAAACCAAAATCAATTCGTGGACAATAAGTTTGGACATAACTTTAACACAAGGCAGAGACAATATTTTTAGATATACAAAACATAGACTAACATTTACGGAAAAAGTTTACACTAATCATCAATAAAGTTTTATAATCACTTACTATTAGACATAAAGGAGTAAAAATAAATTATTTAACTATATCTGTGTCATATGCAATAGGTGAATATTTGAATTACTCATTAAGCAACAATTCAGATTTCTTGTATCAATATTTTTAAAATGTTTAAATTTTAAATTTTTACGTTATAAATTTTACAGTTTGTGAAAGTATACAACTATTTTTATTACTAGCATGTATATCATGTATTTTTTTAAGCTTGTAATTTGACGATACCATGTATATTCTGTATGTGTATGTATACTTTGGTAAATAAAGAACTATTCTATTCTATTCTATTCTATTCTATTCTATTCTATTCTATCCTGAGTACTTAAGAGCTAATTCCTGCCGGCTTACCTCCATGTCGTATCTCCATCTTGTTTGGAGGCGCCTTACACTTCATTCAATTTTCCTGGGTTGTCATTGTAGGTATTATTGTTTTCATCCGTTTGATGTCATCTCTGGCGACATATCCTATCCAGCGCCATTTATTGGTGGTGATCTGCTCTATGACATCTTCGTCTTTTGTTCTTTCTCTGATAACCTCGTTTCTAACTCCCTCAAGCTGATTTCCAGTATTGCTTGTTTCATTATTAGTTGGCAAACCCGTACCCTGCGTGCCTTGATGGGTTGAATAAAAATGTCGAGGACTTTTGATGAGGATGTGAAAAAGATATTAAAAACCGCCCACTTAAGATCAACTGTTGATTTCTGCGATCTGGTTGTCCTTGGCAAGCTTGATATTGTTTTCGAGGTACACGTACTATCTAGCCACTTTAAGCATGTGGTTATCGAGTATGTCCTAGATGTTGTCGGGACTCATGACTTTGATTTTTAGGAGGTTCATTCTCAAGCCCACGACCTTAGAAGCTTCCTTCGACTCTCTAATCATTACTCGAAGCTCATTAGTGCTCATCAAGATGATATCGTCAGCGAACCGCGGGTGATTCAGGAACTTGTACCTATGCAAGCAGTAAAAACAGCCTATTTCAGTCATTTTTATTCGGTAATGAGCTATGCAATCATCACTTGGGGTCATTCGGCACATACTGATCAAGTAATTTGCATACAGCGTCATGCCATTTCGTCTATGTGTTTTATGGGTTTTAGAGGGGATGTTAAGGGGAAATTTAAAGATTTAAAAATTTCAACTTTGCCCTCTGTATATATCTATGAATGTCTTTTGTTTGTTAAAATGAACTTAAGTTAATATAGGCTTGTAAGTGATATACATTCCCATAATACCAGAAATAATGATCACATTAAAATAAATTATATAATACTAAACCACAGTCGAGGTGCCAAAAATTATTACGGATCGTTATTTATTAATAAACTGCCAAAGACGATAAATCTAGGTTTTAAGCAATTCAGACAAAGGATAAAAAGAATCCTCACAGAAAATGCATTTTATAATTTTGACGAGTTTTTAAATGATTTTTAATTATTGATTTTAATTCGTTGTGACATTGTATCTTAGTATATGTAACCATGTACGTATATTTTTTTGTTTTCTTTTAATATTTCATGTTTTATATATCTTAATGTATGCATGTATGAATTATTATACACTTTATTATCATTTTTCTAAACATTATAATAATATATTATATTACATTGACGTGTCTGATTATGTAATTACACTCAAAAGGCAAATACAGAATTTGAATATGAACTTCCCATCAATATTGACGCCTTTGTGCCCCCACGTTAGGTATTTAAAAACGTCTTGTTATACCATGGTAAACATCTTCGGCGAGATAGTATCGTCTTGTCTGAGTCTTTCCTTGATGGGGATCGTCGTCCCGGTGACTAGGATTTCCTCTACTTTGACGCGAATGATTTCATATTCGTAGATGTCTTTGATAGGATTCGAAAATCTCGAGTTAATCCTCGCAGCGGTTATTGCATGCAAAACTGACCAGATATTTACAGAGTCAAAAGCCTTCTGGTAATCGACAGACTCTAGGTGGAGTGGGATGTTGTACTCAGTGTATTTCTCAATAAGCGGAAGCACTATCTGGATGCAGACGGATCGTGCTGTACCGCTTCCTCAATCCAGCTTGCACTAGGTTGGTAAAAGTGAGGTGGTGGTTGGCGATTATTTTAGTAAGGAGCTTGTATAATACGGAGAAGGCTAATCGGTCGGTAATTTTCTATGTTCGTAGAGTCACTCTTCCTGAAGAGGATGGTAATCTGATGGTCTTCCTTACATCTGGAATCCTTCCTTCTTCTAAGCACTTCTTAAGGAAATTGAGCCACTACATAAAAGATGATTGCACGCCTCGTCGGTAAAATATTGCTGTGATATTTGGTCGCAGTTACTATGTACAGTTGTACTCATCCTCTTCAATATCAGCAATAGAGAACTCAGAGTGTTGCATTGCCTGAATTTATCAATTAATTTATAACCATTATTTTGTTATTTAGATTTAAATCCTAAATTTCCTCACACTGTTTGATATTAATAACACATACTATAATAAAAGTGTTGAACAAGCGCCGTTGGGTACGATTTGTTAACAACATGAGTATACATAAACACATTGTTATTAATAATTAACTTTCTAATGTGTCGGTAAGGACTCCTCTATAATTATTAACTTATTAACTAAATAAAACATGAATGGAGATAAAAAAAGTTGTAACGCGTTTACTTTAAAAAGTAATTAATTTTAAAATAAAACAAATCGAAATCCCATTAGATTTTTAAATAATAATTAACGGCTATTCTAGAAATGGTAATTGACCAAGGCAAGAGGTAAGGTAGATGATGTTCAACTAATTAATAAAACATTTTAATTATCATATTGATTAGGTTGCGGCAAAATTTTAGATTTACAACCTTCTTTATTGTTCAACGATATTATAATTTAATTAATTTATTAATTAAGAAAATCTAATTAGTGATAAAGCAACACCATTTGCTAATTTAAATATACACCTAAATTACCAGTTTGTTATGACAGCTTTGGAAACAGAAATATTTAATTCATAGATATGAAATATATACTATACTTACTCGTTGTTGATTAATTAAATTTATATATTAAAATAAATTAGAATTGCATTAAATCTAATACATATATACTAGTCTAAGCAGTGGCACTTGTCTGTATTTACATCTACTTACTGTCCCAACTTTGGTTATTTAAAAATATAGACAAAATCAAGTCTTACTTTTATTTGATATTTTTCACCACTCGCGGATCGTTTCGCGCTAGAGCCGTAACAAAAAAGGACAAAAAGGGCAAAAGGACTTGCCGGCCAGATCCTTTGGTTATAGTGATGCCGTATATATTTTTAGATATATAAGTACCCTAGTACAAGTACACCGCAGTAAACCTAGTGGGAATTGTTTATTTAGACATGTATGTTCCAATAATTATCAGGTTATTTTCTCATTAACCACTTTTTTAATACAGTCATTTAAAATTTTTTAATTTTCAAAAATTGGATTTCCCGACTTCAAAAATTGCTAAATATAGGTTAAAATGCATAAAAATATCTGAGTAGCCATTTATAGGTTCATTTTGTGCCCAAAAACAGAAAATATCTTGGTCAGAAATATTCGCTTCATTAAACCTCTCCGGGTAGCCTGAAAAGGGTTATAATTTTTTTTTTAATTCATGTGTATACAAAAATGTTTTTCATTTATTAGATTTAAACATTTCCTCAAATAGTTAACTATTTTGTTCATTTTAGGTGCCATATGAACCTATACATGGCTACTCAGAATTTTTTTTGCATTTCATCCTATTTTTAGCGATTCCTGAAGTTGGCAGTCCAATTCTTGAAAATTTAAAATTATTATATCAAAAAATTGGTTAACGGGAAATTTCTGACCTGCTGATTTTTGGAACATACATGGCTAAATAAATAATTCCCCCCGATTTGGTGCGGTGGCTCGTCAACTTTTTTTGCACTTGTCTTTGAACATTGCCTTGCATATCTAAAAATATATACTGCATCACTATAACCGAAGAATCTGGAAGCTGAATTGATTCTTGCCCGCACATAATAACTAAGCGAGGCTTAATCAAAGTTAGACCCTGGCTATGCAATTCTCATGAGACGTTAAAGCAGATTTGGTTTGGCGTAGACTGTTGGAATATCGTCACTGTAGGGTACAATCTATTAATAAATTATCAGAAGATTATCAAAAATAAAAACTGGCAAAGCGGTTGGGATTGACAATATCACGGCAGATATTCTTAAGGTGGTCAATGAGGATTAGAGGCAGATTCCTTCACAGAATATGCTAAAATATATGGAAGGCAGGAATATGACCTCATAATTGGAGAACTTCAATTTTCGTCCCATTGCATAAAAAGGGAATTGCAGATGTCTGTGACAACTACAGACTGCTGCCATTAATATCACACGCTAATAACAACATTTTGTAGTGTTCAATCCGGGCTTCAGCATCATCTGTCTTGACAAATATCTTCTTAGCAAGCAGATTTTATTATTGGACGCGGTACTAGAATATACGACAACTTATGGAAAAGGCAAGGAAATATTACGAGCTTTGTAGACAACCGGAAGACTTTCTACAATCATATTTAATTTGAAACACCCATTACCATACCAGGCGTTGCCTATTTTGAGGCGACTTCCCCCTTAGCTTAACTTCTTTACAACTACAACTTATCTCTCAACTCTATCTTTATCTATCTACTTTGTAACCTCAATCTCTCTCTATCCTGTGTATATTCATTGTTTTATCCTTTTTGTTCTTTTTGTCCCTTTTTGTCCTCAAATTCAACTCCCAGCCAATAATTTCTTTGAAAGACTTTCTGCAATGTGGAATGGTACAAACTGTGGAAAATGCTGGTGAAGATAGGAACACCTATAAATTGCATTATTCGTCGAATATACAAGAAAAGGTCTAACTGGTCATTGTCCCTTGAGATACCATCTCGAGAACATGGGCATGGCAGAAGATGATAAATGCAGATACGGCGATGCTGCAGCTGAGACTATGATACATGTATTCTGGGAATGCAAGGCACTAATCCGCATTAGGCTAAAGTACCTGGGACAGGCGGAATTGAAATCTGAAGAAATAGAGAAATTATCTCCCAGGGAAATCACAAACTTTGTAAAAAGACTTGGAAACCTGGGCAATAATTAGTTGTAGGGTAATTTACAAAAGATCTTTTAGGTCGAGGTGAAGAAAAGTCAGGGCGAGCGACCCCTTGAACAATTTACAATATAAGAAAAGAAGTCAACAAGACTGTTCTGTCACCAATCTTCCTTAACGATAGCGTCATGCGATGTGTGTTGGAAGACGGGCTGAGTGAAGTAGTGCTAGGCGGAAGCAAAAATTTCGAACTTTTGATTTGCAGATGATACTACCTTAACTACAGGTAAGCTAATACACTCAATAGTATTCAAAGAATAACCTGAGTACTGTTTAAATGTAAATTGCAACAAAACGAAAATTACTATCGTGGAACGGGCAAGTTAAAATATTTTAAGGATTGCTGAGTGTGAGGTTGCAAACACGATGGTTAACTTAGGAGTCCTGACAATACCTATAGCTACGAATATAAAATTCGAGAGAGAATACAGATAGAGAGATCGGCAACTTGACAGTTGAACAAAAATTGACGGAATATTTTTCATAAAAGCAAAAAGTAAGAATTGCAAAATCAGAATTAACGTATTACAAATATCTGGTCCCCTGCTAATGGATGATCTTTGTAGCGAAATTCCGAAAAATCGATAAAGTCGCACATTTTTTCCATTAAAAACAGGAAAGCGCCTTGGCATAGAAATTTATAGAATACAACGAAACATGAGTTAATCCCAGGGGATGGTCCTTGTCCGTCGACAAAAACTTTGTTCAAGTGTGCTATGAAAAACAACTTTTTTAAAAACTGCAATGGAATCTAGAAAGTCTTTAATAAAGAAAGACGTTTTCCATCCGCCGGCATAAAATTTTGGAGTACACCAAAATTTACACTTTTTACTAACAAAAATCGAATTCTGAGTTGGGACGTTCTTAATCATCCTAAAGAGTAGTTTTCATACGCCAACAAGAGCTTCAGGGAAAAGTATAGGATGATTACTTTTTTGTAATCATTCCAAAGGACGAATTTTTTTAATTAAAATTTTACAAAGTAAAACGAAGTTTCCTAAAAACGAGATAGCGTGCATCTGAATAGGGGTCGGTCGTGTCAAGACCACACAATCCTTGTCAGTTTATATGCCGCTTGCAAGAGTTGGAAAACTCATACATATGGTGATTAGTCCTGATGAAACATATAGTTGTCCATAGGGACTCATGAAGCTAACCCCAAGTGAATCAAAATTGTCATTATTATTTTTATTGCCAATCCTTTCAAGCCCAAACCAAACAAAAGTTAAGACTCCTACCTGCCTATGGCAGGTTTAAAATTAACAGTTGGTTTAAAACAATCTGCAAAGAGACTTAAAGGTAATTAAAATCAACATTAACACACTTGACGATGTACTAAAAAATTTTGGTTGGGGATAAAAAAGAACTCGACGAAAAAACCCGTTCGAAGCAGCTACCGCAATAGTGGTCTTCCTACCGCCAGGAAAATGTGGTAGAATGAAACATGTCGTATAAAATATTTGAATTTTTAAGGGAATTCTCGGTCTAAAAGGAATTTAGAAACAAAAAGAGGACAAAAAGGATAAACAACAAGAATAAATAAAACATACGAAGAGAATAAAAAGGTTAGATTATAAAGTGGAGAGAAAGATCAGAAGTGAAGAAATAAGAGGTTGTAGTGGAGGAAAGTGTGTCTAAGGAAGAGGTTGCCGGGAAATAGGCAACGCCAGGTATGGTAGGGGGTGTCTTATATCGAAAAGTATTGCATTATGCTGTCTGATTCGGGTTATGCTGCAAGTTAGCGGACTATCGTCCAGTTTGAATTCATAGAATTTTTGTTTAAGAATCAAATATGCTTGTCTCTCGACCAAGCAGTCATAAATTTTTCATAACCTCCGAGATACGACTGTAGCATTAGTTTCGCCTAAAGTCGTATATTTTTTTGTCTTTATATGCATCTAGAAATTATTCTGATGAATCTTGAGATGTATAATTTCTTGTTAAGGTAACTTATAAGGAATTATTAAAAATACAAACGACCTTTTAATAATGATACTATAAAAACTCATCCCAGAAAACAATTTTAAATCTCTGCACATTTAAGGGTGTGTGTTACTTTTGTTAACAATCATAGTGTTCTGGAAAGGTTATTTCAAAAAAGTGAAAGAACTTGTAGCGATAATTTGAAATTTTTTTTTAAAGGGGCGAAAAAGAACTATAATTTAAATGACACTGCATCTTTATCAAATTTTATCTAAAATATATGAAATTTTAAACAATATCTCGTCTTTTAGTAAAAACATTCTTTTACTTCCACATCCAGTGGTGGTATGGTAACGCAAATAAAAAATTAGAAAATTGCTATTGTTCAAATAGGCCTAGAATGTCATGAAACGTCGAGATTTTAAGTTTGAGCAAAAAATAAACTGTCTGTCGGTCTGCCTATCTGTAACTATTTTTATATACGACTAACAAATAATATGAACATTAAATGGATGATTTTTGGTATATAATGCCATCAATTAATCCCACAGGGAATTATGATGAGGGCATTCTGGTCATTATACCCCTGTACCAATCAGAAAATTATGCATGAATCACTCTATCTCTGCACATTAAAACTGCTATAGAGACCAGTAACTATGAAAAAAAATATAAACAGACGCCGTAAACAATCAAAGTAAAAACGGGTTTTATGTGATTGTATTAGTTTTGTGGTTGAAAGAATGAAAAGTGATTCAGGAGATACTGTCCCCTGTATTCCACCAGAAATAATTGAAAGAGCAGAAGCAACACCATCTAATAAAATAAAATAAAATGATAACAGCCGAAACTATTTCAAAGCAAGTGAACAATGCTGCGGCTTCTGCTTCTACAGCTGCTAAAGTCGTTAATGCTGATAGTATTACTACCATTGAAAATAGTGCTAATCATACTACATAGGTTATATTTTAATCTTATTCCGTTTAAGGGTGGGGGGGGGGGGTAATTAGGGTAAATGGGAGTAAATAGGCAAATCAAGCAAGAAAGAGTTCATAAAATTATAAGAAAAGCTAATGTCTCAAAAAATTTTAAGGCATTAGCCACCCACCTTACCACGCTCACCCCGCTATTAAAGAGGATGAAAAAAATAGAATTGTGATTTAGTGTGTGTACTAGAACGAAAGACCTCATTTTTTTTTTACTTCATCCACTTGGGCATCCTTGAGCGGCGGTTTTTTTGTATATTTACAAATACGCAATTCTCCTCCTTCCCAACACTCTAAAAATATTTTGCTGTCGATCCTGAGATAGATTCGTCAGTTTCCGAATGAGTTAGTAAAGATAAGCATATATGTAGGGTTTGATCACTTCATTTTTACATTGCAATTTCACTCTAATACATGTTAAATATTGCTGAATATTTTGTCTTACACTTGGGCATTGGTAAACTTTAAATTCATTAATATATTTTATTCCTTGAACATTTTTATTTCAAACAAACCAAATCTAAACAACGTAAAGCAGAAATTAAATGCATACTGATTAACTACCAGAAATAGGCCGACAACAGGTAAAAACAAAATCGCTAAAATCTTCTGTTCACACCCCCAAATACAATAATATCCTCATAAAAAAATAATTGGTAGTTGCACTTACTTATCTCTTTGAAAACAGATAACAAAAACACTGACAGGAAATAAATATCATTGAAAAAGGTACCGTCAGGTAGTACCCTCGCTTCGAGTATTTATGTTCTTATTTGAAGTGATGCTATTTTAGCAGTGTAGGCTTGTAAATAACACAAGTCAAAGGGACCTAATTAAATGTTGTTTTAACAGTGCCGGTCATTAGTAGATGGACCGCAAAGCGCCGCTCGCCTGTCGGTGGAACGCCCTCAGCTCTGCGACGACTGACCTGTTTCTTCTCGAAGACACTGCTGTTGAATAACTAGGCAAACTTTCGACATTAGAGACAGTAATTTAGAGTCTTCCCTCACAAAGAACTATTATTCTGAAATTATACGCTTCGGAATTATCACAAATCAGTGGAACAAAAGCTGACAAATGGCCAAGGAAATATTGTTTCTTTCGATATGTAAAACTAGTATATAAGTATTCTTAAGTTTAGGCAAAAGTCAAACTTTTATTTTGTCTTCAGCTTACCCTATTTGAACAGGGCCATGTTACACAACACGCTGGGTGTGTGCTCTATTTTCGCTCAGCGCACCGGCACTCAAGCTCGCTCATAAAATTCATTTTTAGTTGGTTAATTCTGCAAGGAATCGATTTTAATTATAGCTTTTTGAAATGAGAAGGTTCTACTCTAAAAAATGGTGCCATTTTCAGATTGTTTTGAACTTTCAAGTTCTAAAATTGCAATTGAAAATTGAAATACTTCTTCGACCGTTGATCTGTACGTACCTAGTACGAAAACACTCTACAACTCGCAATTCTTACGGATCTACTTGATTTTTTTTTAGTGGGTAGCTGAAAAAAACTTCACATCTGGCAACCAATGCGCCCCTTTGAATTCAGATAGTACATGGGTAGACGAGTCTAAAAATCTCGGGACACAAATTTTTCTGGCCCGCTAGCGGTGTTGATGCGTAATCAATATGGCCGCCAAAGTTTTGTGATACAGTTCTACATTTTCTTATATAACTCGGGTTTGTATGTTAATATCAACCTATATTATTAGTGATTATTAATCAGGAGAAAACGCGCTTTCCAACATTATATTTGACATTGTTTAAGTTCATAATACCAGAAATATTTGTAACTTTATTAAAATTTTTGTTTTTATTTTGATTTTTTCGAAACCTTTTACTAGATAACTTGGAATCCATTACATGTAGCTGAAAACGTGTTCCATATTTTTTGTTCGTCAAAAAATTACTGTTTCTGATAAAACAGAAGTCATATATTCGAAAGGTAATTTCTTGACGAACAAAAAAGTATAGGACACGTTTTCAGCTACATGTAATAGATTCCAAGTTATTTAGCAAAATGTTTCGAAAAAATCAAAATAAAAACCAAAGCACAGCACTGTTTTTAGTAGTAGCCTTAATAAAGGAGTCATAGCGCATCTCCTCGAGAAATGCTGATAAGTCTTCGACACGGCTCAATTTTTATAACTGTATCTCCTTAGCAGCTCCGTACAGTAATATTGCGCAGTAGCTACCGGCTTCTAAAATTTCTTATACATGTATAGATACAGGCATATGTGTTTATATGTATTTATAAATGCTCCAAAATTATCGAGAATAAAACAATTTACATGCTCCGAAAATTTCACCGAAAAAGGGAGATTCGTTTTTCAGCAATAACTTCCTTCATTTTTAAGCTATTCAATCACTCCAAAAATCATTTTGCAGAGAATTTTAAGGGCTACAAGGCATGTAAAGTTGAACTTTCTTAAACCCTACGTATTTGAGATTTTTAAGTTTAAAGGGCTCGGGGAAGGTGGTCCTCGTACTCAAATGCAAACTTATAACGGTGTTATATCAATTAATTTTTATTCTAGAGAGATTAAAAAAAATAATAAAATTTTCAGCAAAATAAAAAATTAATTTTTGTACTCTAGCATTTTTTACGTAGTTTTACGTCAGTTTTGGAGTTATTGTGAAAGAATGAAAATTATTTAAGAAATTTCAAAAATCAGTTCAAATTTTAATCAAACTTTTTTTCAAATCTAGGCATCCCAAACCGGTCGAACTCCTAGAACATATTGTTAGTACTTAAATAAAGTCAATTGTAAATGGATTACTTTCAATTTTAATTCTTGCGGTGAAGCCATTGGTTTTATTGCTGATTTCTTCTCCAGAAAATGGGACAACCATTTTATATTCACCATAACTCCGTTAGTTTTTATGCTAACGACTTTTACTGAAGCTCATTTTAAAGGTCTCCTCACGTACTTTTAAAAATGTCTTATATGTTTTCCTCCAAAAATTTTCCGTTTTACCGTTATTTAACGTTGAAAAGTTCGAATTCAGTTCTCGGCGAACAAAAAGTCACCTTCAACGAGCCATAACTCGGTTCGTATTACATCTACAGAAATAAGAAAAAAAGCCAATCGATTTATTATTTTATAAGCTTCATTTTTGATTATAATAATTTTTTTAAAACGTCGAGTTATTCGCGGAAAATCGTTCTAAAACATGAATTTTATAGATGAAAAATCAACATTTTCAATCACGAATAACTCAAAAAGTATTGACTCATCGAAAAAACCTTATGGGACATTTTTTGCTTATAATTTATTCCCCTATCGATTTCTGCGGTTATTTTGAATGTAATAATTTCCACCCCCGAGAAGGGGTGGCATCCCTCAGTGTAGAAGCACCCATCGGCACTATATCACTTTTGTTCCTTGCGCTATTCTCTAATTACTGTGCAAATTTTACGTCAATCGGTTTCGTACGAAAGAATTCTGAGCGAAAAACCGCCAAACACTGGACTACAATAATATTTCTGGTATTATGAACCTAAACAATGATGTCAAATATACCGTTGGAAAGCGTGTTTTCTCCTGATTAATAATCACTAATAATATCAAAATACAAACCCGAGTTATATAGGGAAATGTAGAAGCGTATCACAAAACTTTGGCGGCCATATTGATTACGTCATCAACACCGCTAGAGGGCCAGGAAAATTTGTGTCCCGGGCTTTTTAGACTTGTTTACCCATGTACTATCTGAATCCAAAGGAGCGCATTGGTTGCCAGATGTGTAAATTTTCTGAGGTTTCACATATGTACTCCCATATATTTTTGACCGCTGAACACGATCCCGATGTCAGATTTACAAAACTAGCTCAGAATTTTTTGTTAACTACGAAAAACAGGTTAAAAGAGACTAGAATAGGGTTTAAAATATAAATTAAAGATTTTAAATAAGTATACTATGTATTTGATGCATTTTTTACCCTGAACACGATCCCGATGTCAGTATTGCTACATCAGGTCAGAATTTTTTGTTAACCACGAAAAACTGGTTAAAATTGGTCAGAATAGGGCAACCGCAGATCTAGAAATTTCAATAATTTTTTTCTCGTCTGTGGCGCATGGGACCCATACGAAATATGGGAAATAACATCTAGAGAAGCACTTCTCTAACGACCCCTAAAAAATTTTGAAAAAGCAGTTTGCGAAAAATTTTTTCAAAATTCGGTTACCCCCCCCCCCCAGGTCTAGGGACTCCTGTTTAAATTTATTTTTTTGTCACATGCATTTTACTTTTCATAAAAATACAGCACTAGGTTTTGAAGTTTATGAAAATATTTTCATTACTAACTGAGATACAACGAATTGAAATTTTGTGATTTGTTAAATTGTAAATCACAAAATTTCAATTCGTTGTATCTCAGTTAGTAATGAAAATATTTTCATAAACTTCAAAACATATTGTTGTACTTTTATGAAAACTAAAATGCATATGACAAAAAAAATAATTTTAAACAGAAGTCCCTAGACCTGGGGGGTAACCGAATTTTGAAAAAAATTTTCGCAAACTGCTTTTTCAAAATTTTTTAGGGGTCGTTAGAGAAGTGTTTCTCGAGATATTATTTCCAATATTTCATATGGGTCTCATGCGCCTCAGACGAGAAAAACATTATTGAAATTTCTAGATCCGCGCTTGGAATAGGGTTTAAAATAAAAATTAAAGATTTTAAATAAGTACACCATGTATTCGATGTATTTTTTGCCGCTGAACGCGATACCGATGTCAGTTTTAACCAGTCAGGTCATGACTTCTTATTTATATAATGGTTTTCTTTTTCGTTTTATTCCTTTCGTATTATTCCTTTCGTTTTCACATTCCTTTTCAACGCCCAACAGTAGTCTGCCACCATATTAACATCCCATCGACCTTGATATCTACGCTCCATTTCCTTTATGTCTTGGTGAAAACGCTCACCATGCTCTTCACTATAATCACCTAAATTTTATAGAAACTGGTCTACATGAGAATGCGGGAAATGTAGTTTCAAATTCATTAGACAACCTAATTTTCCGAATTTCTCTACCATGTTGGATACTATTTCTTTGTAGCCTTCGCTCTTATAGTTTCCTAAAAATTTATCAAGAACTTCATCAAAGCTCTGCCAAGCTCCTTTTTCCGTATCTGACATTGTAGTGATGAATTTTTTATCTCTTAACATTTTCCTTATTCGTGGACCATTAATTTGGCTTCACTTATCTGTGGAAATACTCAACATATTTTCCTGATTGGCTGAAGCTGACATTGGGATCGTATTCAGCGGTCAAAAATACATCGAATGCATGGGCTACTTATTTAAAATCTTTAATTTATATTTTAAACCCCATTCTGGCCTATTTTAACCTGTTTTTCGTGGTTAACAAAAAATCCTGACCTGATGGAGCAAAACTGACATCGGGATCACGTTCAGCAGTCAAAAGTACATCGAATACATGGTCTACTTATTTAAAATCTTTAATTTATATTTTAAACCCTATTCTGGCCTGTTGTAACCCGTTTTCGTGGTTAACAAAAAATCCTGATCTGCTGGAGAAAAACTGACATCGGGATCGTATTCAGCGGTCAAAAATACATGGACGTATATATGTGAAACCTCAGAAAATTGCCTTTTTTGTGAGCCTGTGTTATAAATAATTATTCTCGGCGTCGATTAATAATTATTTTCTGATTTGCCATGTTAGCATTGCATATTTTTTTAAGAATATGTTTCAATATTAAGGCCGAATTTTAGTAAATCTGATTTTTTTTTTAAATCTATGCAGATAAAATCTGAGAATTTGTAGGTGAAAATACACCAAGCGAGCAACTTTTTTACCTTTCCAAATAGATACCAAGTACATCAAGATCAAATAACGATGGACTGTGGATGTAACTTTTTTATTTAATTTTAGGGTTAACAGTTTTCGAGAAAAAGACATTTGAAAATAGGGAACGGCCTCGTTCAGTAAAGTTACATAGACGTCCATTATCACAATTGAGCCCTATTGAAACTCATTGTTATTGTTGTAGAACCTTCCAGAATTGACCTAAGTCGAAGCCAAAATAAAAATTTGACTTAGGCAAAAAATTCATTTAAGGGCATTTTCAAGAGTCTGAGATACTTCAGAGCCACAATCTAGTCCAAAAGGGCCGTTGTGAGTTTGATAAGACATTAGGCACAACCGAGTAAAAATTTGAAGAAACCCCGAACTTTTATTTAGGAAAATATATTTTGATTCAGGATATGAGAGTGAAAGTATACGGTGGTTATGGAGAAATGAATCACATACTTTTTAAAAAGTACGCCAAAAAAGTACTTTGAAAATATTCAAAATATTTTCAACTTTAATTCCTCCGCCGAAGACATTGACCAATGACCATGGAGGTACGTTCATTATATACCCTGTTCTAAAGACTGACAATAAAATTTTAACAAGACAATATATCAAAAAGGCGAAACCGACGAATTTGGCAAAAGAGGCGTTAGCGCCTATAAGCAAAAATTGGCAAAAAATCTTTCCCTATATTGAACCTGCATGGGGACAAGTACGTCGTAAGACTGGCCGAAAGTTATTAAACTCATGTATTAGTCGAACTCCGTCCCGTGAATGATAAAATCACGATTTGGGAACTTTAAGCTATTCATAAGCAAACCAAAATTTTTTTAGTAAAATATTTTTGTATTATTTTTAGTCAGCCATTACAAAAATACAAATTTTTTTTTTTTTTTAAGACTTGCTTGCATTAAATCCTGAGGAGGTTAAATGAGTCTTTTTTGCCAAATCGCTTGTTAGTGCAAGCTCTCACTTATATGGTTAAAAAGTAATTTGTCTTAGTTGGAGAGCCGTGATTCTTTCACATTGTACTGCATTATTTCATACTTATTAAATAAATGGTATTTTTTTAACTAATTGCATTTTATTGATGTAAGGGCTTGTTGCTAATCTTAATCGGTGGAGTTTTCGTATGGAAGACCTAAACAACTGAGTTAATCGGGATGTCATGATTCCCTAAGTTTGATACTCAGGTGGCCTTACGGGAGCTTGATAGGGATTTTTTTATGCGATTTCTACAGACATTTTTAAGTGCTGAGACCATTATTGGTAGGTAAATACATACAAATCACGTTAAATTCCAATCCCGTCGGAGAGAAATCTTCGATAGGGATTTTCTTTACGTAAAAATAGCAGAAACCAAAAGACGTCAGACCACTTATCACTTTATAAACAGACCAAAATCACGTCAAGTTCCAATTCCGCCGGAGAGAAATCTTCGATATGGATTTTTTTTATGCAGAAATTGCAATAATCCAAAGACGTAAAAGCCCTTATTGTCAGTGAATAATTGAAATCACGTCCTGAGAAAGCGTCGTTAATGATCTGAGGTAGTGCAGCCTTGACCCATTGCTCGTCTATTGAAGTATATCTTATCTCGAGTACGCTTGGGAGTGAAAGAACAGGGCAGAACACGGCTGGCTGGCGCCCTTCCAAATATAAATTGGTGTCGCGTCACCTAGGCGCTTGGTAGTGAGTTCTTCTACAATTTATGTTGCCTAGTAAATCAACTTTGTTTGCTGATGATGCCACTCTCTTGTGCTCTGACCGCAACATTGCTAATCTGATTCAACTCAGTTCCGACATAGAATTCCAGGCAAAAAACTGGTTCACCTTGAATAAACTCAATCAAGGAAAAACTCAGAGACTTATAATATCAACCAATTGAAATGTATCCAATGGTGAGCACGTTAAACTCCTAGGTATATATCTAGATGATAACCTTAGCTGGGTAAACCATATTGATCAGTTAAATAGAAAGCTCTCAAGCACGATCTTCCTCCTCAGGAAATTAAAAGACATTCTCGAATTTGACATCTTAAAAAACACTTATTTTTCCCTTTTCCACTCTAGACTTTCCTACGCAGTGGTCTTATGGAGTAACTCCTCCCACGCATTAATAGTTTTCCGACAACAAAAGAAAGCTATAAGAATACTCGTTAGTGCTAAGTTTACGGAACACTGTCAACCTATTTTCATTAAATTGGTCATTATGCCCCTCCCTTCACTATCTATTTATTATAGTCTTGTAGAGATTCACAGGAGTGCGTCCAGTCTCTCTGTCCAGTCTGATTACCATCAGCACAACACACGTGCCGCTGGACTTCTTAGACTACCTCGCTACAGGTTAACTCTAAGCGCTAAAAATTCCCCCAACCTAAATTTGTATAATCATTTACTTAAATGCTCATATTTACAGAGTGCTCTGATACTCTACAAATTTTTGCATTTTATACTTATTCATATCTTCTGTGTATACCAATGTGAAATGTTATATACATATATATATATTTTTGTGTTTTATAAATTTATTGTTTTTATTGAAATGTTGTATTTACAAATATATGTTTTTGTGTTTTATGAACTTGTAAATATTATAATTTGCTGTTCACCAGCTCTTACCCTGACTTGCTGCAAATGTTCATGTATGTATATACAGTGGTGAAATAAAGATTATCTATCTATCTATCTATCTATCTATCGACCTGTTGTAAGTAACTATAGCAAGGATGCGTACTATATGAATGTGCAAATAATTAAAACAATAAAAATATCATATTATATCCCCTAACTAATTTAATCAACCAGTGCATCAAAGAAAACCTATTTCCATCTGTACTTAAATTGTCATTCCTATTTTTAAAAAGGGCTCTGTAGAAGATGTGTCAAACTACAGACCTATGTCCTTAATTCCAATATTGGCGAAAATTTTCGAAGCGGTTATGAAACTTCAAATTACGAAATACTTCGAAGAAAACCATTTATTTCATCCTTGCCAATTCGGCTTTGGAAACAAACTTTCTACCACACTAGCTATTAATAACCTGACATAAATCATTTTATATAATTTTGAATTAAGTAATATAACCAGCGGAACCTTTTGTGACTTATCAAGATTTTCGATTGTGTATCCCATAACATTCTCTTAGATGAGCCGGTATTATTTTGATCCATAAAGTACATCTCAGGTACAATCTTATCTTTCAAGTAGGGTTCAATACGTGTCCCGTTCAATAATAATCTCACAACATACTATGATAAAACATGGTGTACCACAGGGCTCAGTACTTGGTCCAATCCTATTTATCATTTATATAAATGACCTTGCCAACTATTATGAAAATACGTCTTTCATATTATTTGCTGATGGCACCACCGCTCTCAATTTCGACAGAGGCCGAAATTAACTAACAGAGAAAGTTATGAGCACACAGTCGAACATAAAACAATGATTCCTTGCCAACAAATTGAACTTAAATCAAGATAAGACGCAAACATAAATGTCAATCAGACCATATCTAAAAATGTAGTCAAGTTTCTTGGAGTATATATTGACCCCGCACTTAGTTGGGACAAGCATGTATTGAATCTATCAGTAGCTCTTTCAAAAAAGGTATTTCTCTTAAGAGACTTAGCAAATACTATTTCCAAAAGTGTTCTTATATCAGCTTACTACGGCATTTTTCATTCATATGCTATTTTGAATTGGGAAACTCATCTCAAAGTGCAAAAATGTTTAGTCTGCAAAGAAAATGTGCTAGAGTAATAGCAGAGTTAAACTATAGAGACGATTGTAGGTAATATTTTAAACATCTAAACATCCTTATCCTTATTCTGCCATTTATTTATATACTGGAATGTCTACTTTACATCAAACGTTTTAAAAATAATATAAAACATAAGTTTCTTTTACTTACAAAATCTGGAGACGGTAGAGGTTATCATTGTATATTTTTTTTTAATAAATTATCACACCGAATAAAAATGTTAGAACTAAATAATTTTAAACAAAGAATCAAACAATATCTTAAAAGGAAAGTCTTTTATAACGTTGAAGAATATTTTCTTATTTTTTTAATTGGTCCATAGTGGCACCCATTGTAGTTATCCATTTGAATGAATATGGGAGTTCTGTGATTGCCAGAGCATACCCCAAACAAATTCTAATTCTAGTTAAATACATTTATTGATGTGAATTGGCAGCGCATTCTTTGTTGGGGGTAAGTTTTCAACAGTCCCGTATTTTTGTGCAAATAACTGCATTCGGCACATATGTCTATATCTGAATATTTATCCTAGATTATTATGACAAATTTTAAGAGCATTCTTAATTGTTCATTATTTGGCTGCTCTGAATCTTTAACCAAATCTATGAAAGTGGCAGTGGCTTCCGGAAAGGAATTTCAAGCTTCCCAGCACTTCTCTTTTCCTTTCCCAAAAAAGGAAAATCCGTAAGTGAATGGAAAAAGAGGAGAACAAAAGATTTTTCTTGAAGTTGATTGGCGAGATCCTTACAAGATATCTGTTTCAGATTCTTTCCAGTACCAAAATCCATCCACATATCCTGACTTTCGTTCATCAAAGTTAGAAAGGAAAGTCAACCAGACTTTCCTTTCTAAATTTGCACAGGTTTTATGCCAGCTCACACTATGGATTTCAAAATAGTTCTAAATATTTCATAAAACTTTAAAATTAATTCTTCAGCAGTTTTCGTTTTCCATAATATAGACTAGTAGATGGTGACAGAAAATCAAAACTGATAGCCTACCGTCTGCAAGTAATTTAGTCAGTATTATGTATACAATAAAGCTCAATTTTTGGTACTTTCAAGGTTTGCCCGCATGCACGGGATGTAGGAAACGATTTCCGGTTTGCATAAAAAACAATTTTTTCAACTGATACACTACCTACACACAAAGTTCATAATTCGAAATTAAAGGAATAAAAATATGTCGGAAGCACTTTTGCAGACAGTTCTTTCATGCACCAAGCCTTATACGGGGTACTCCAAAATGTATCAAATTTTAGTAAAAAAAAAAAATAATAATAATAATTTACCGTCTGCAAATAATACAAAATGATGATTCTGGTTCATGAAGACGAGTAGGGGAAAGGTGCAGACGTTTACGATATGCATATTACCATATTGTGCGCATGTCAACTTGTTATTTTTTTTTATAACTTTGAACAATTGTTTACCGTTTAATTATAGTTTTATTAGAAAATTTAGGTTGCAAAACTATTGTAAACAATGTTTTCAGACGAATCCAATATGCACGGTTGTCCATTAAATTCTATAAACTTGTAAGAAAATGTGGGTAACTTTTACCGGTTATTAACTGTCCGCAACTTGGTACAAAGAAATGTTATTGATTCGATTACGCAATTATTTAATTTGCAGACAATGCGCACATGCACTAAAACCACAGATATGTACCAAAAACAACTATCTATACCGTTTGCAACTTGGTACAAAGAAAGGTTATTGGGTTAAATACGCAATTATTCAATTTGCAGATAATGCCCACATGCACGAGAGCCACAATAGAGTCAAAACTCGGCGAATTCCGTTTGATATCTCTTCGTGTGCAATATGCACCAAAACCAACTCTTTACCTTCTGCAACACAAAATTGTGTAAGCTAACTTATTCAAGTATATTTTTTTCGGATGGGCAGACAACATGCAGATGCACACGGACCAGAATTAGTGCTGGTATTCGATAAAGTTGATCGATAATTCGCGTCGTAGTTAAATTCAATTGAAAAAATATTATTTTATTAAAGTTGTAACAAAAATCTTGTACATATTATCATAATAATAATTATTATTTATAATAAATTTTGTTCGCCGTCTGTTTCTTCTTCAACATTATCATTCTCAACCACTGACTCCTGGAACGTTTTTCGATAATTCCTCAGTGAAATGATACATATCTTCCTCGCTGTCACTGATATGTTCTGAAAACAAGTTTTCTTCATCTAAATCATTATCAGCATTGTTGTCGGTGAGCATTATTTGTTCGTTATCCTCCTCAACCACACTGTTACTGGTAATTGCGACTGTAATTTTAAAAATTAATCAGCATTTGAAATTCATTGGAATTAACAAAAAAACTACGGTATTTTCGTACCGTTGTCGTTATCAGCTACAAAAATTTCTTTGTGGCATTTCATCTCTATCAGACAGTCCTCCGATTTGCACCAGCCATACTCCTCAACTTTTAAGCTTGATGCTTAGGCAAAGATGCGTTGCTTAATATTTTTGACACCTTATTGTGACTCTCGTGCATGTGCGCATTGTCTGCAAACTAAATAATTGCATATTTGAATCACTAATCTTTCTTTTTACCAAGTTGCAGACAGTAAATAATTGGTAAAGTTACCCCCATTTTTTTACACAAATGCGTTAAGCGGCAAGTGCTTTGTACACATTTAATCTATCTGCAAATAATTCTTTATCGAAGCTCTATTTTTAAATCGTGTTTTCTTTTTAGCTGCAGACGGTAAACAATTGTTCAAAGTTGAAAAAAAAAATAACAAGTTGACATGCGCACGATATGGTGCCGTGCATATCGTAAACGTCTGAGCCTTTCCCCTACTCGTCTTCATGAACCAGAATCATCATTTTGTACTGTTTGCAGAGGGTAAATTATCATTTTTTTTTTTTTTTACTAAAATTTGATACATTTTGGAGTACCCTGTATATGGTTTGGTGCATGACAGAACTGTCTGCAAAAGCGCTTCCGACATATTTTTATTCCTTTAATTTCGAATTATGAACTTTGCAGACGGTAGTGTATCAGTTGAAAACATTGTTTATTTATGCAAACCGGAAATCGTTTCCTACATCCCGTGCATGCGGGCAAACCTTGAAAGTACCAAAAATTGAGCTTTATTGTATAGATAATACTGACTAAATTACTTGCAGATGGTAGGCTATCAGTTCTGATTTTCTGTCACCATCTACTAGCCTAATACGCAAATACTGTTTACTTTAATCTGAAAATATTTTGAAAATAATTCGAAGCCTAGTTTAACTTTTTAACGATTTTATTTTTTATTGAATGTTTTTTTGTTAATTTAACCATTATTTATGTATTTTTTGTAGTGAAAATATTGGGTTTTCCATATGCTATTATATTCTATTTTCTTTGCTGTGGGGCCTTATATAAGAGAAAAATAATAGAAAACAAAATAAGAGTCTTATGAAAAGTGTATGCTCTATCGAATGGCGACAAGATCATTTCTGTATCTCCTACTCTTTTTGATAAAAAAGTATGTATATAGGTAGATGCAAGTGGTCCCTGCAGGGGAAGCAGGCATGATTTCTAGAGGTGGGTCTGTTCGAAAATCTAATTATTTTAACTTGTTTTATGCATGGTTAAAACGATTTGCTTTTACTCAAAAGTGGAAGTATCGTGGCATTCAAAAGCTATACAACTTCAACATCAATTAATGTAACATATACAATACTATCAAACTTTTCTCCTCAGTATGCTTTAAAATCTCCACATGAAATAACCCTATCCATAACATATAGAATATATGATTTATTACTAAAACACCTTGGAACTTTGCTGCGATACCTTTTATGATAATTCGGCTTCTATTTTTTAAATTTCCGTGCATTGGTGTGACAGTCGTTTTATTTAGTAGAACTAATCAAGAATTCAGCAGTAGAGCGTAAGCTGGGTCAGTGAGCATAAGCGGCTCCTTCAAAGGTACACGCAGCGGGTGTTTCGGCCGCTGCCGTCTCATATTGCAGGGTGGAGCACCAGGGCGCCAGGAGTCAAGAGGACTTCTTCACGGTCTAGTACGAATGGGAGCGATAGGGGCCAATTTCACTACGGATTAATAGTGTTCTTTTCAATGTCAGATGTGACAAATCAAAATTAAATTCAGTCAGTTACTTTTTTGTTATTTAGTTCATTATTTTTCAAAATACTACGGTATCCTCTAAAGAGACAGAAAAAGTGGAGAGTTTTCAGGAATGAGACATTTGGAAGCAAAAAAGCAAAAAAAAATTGATTGGTAAATTCAATTTGACGTCTGTCAAAACGTTGTCAAGAAGAATAAGTAACTGAACATCAGATGCTATAGTTATTTATGTACCAATGTCCGTAAGTGCACTTTTTTTGGTCGAGAATGCAGCTTTTAATCCAAGGCCCGTAGGGCCGAGGTTTGCAAGTGTTCGAGATCAAAAAATCGCACTGCAGGACCCACGGAGCATATTATATTTACTAGATATAGCAAGTAAGGCTTATCTGCATTTATTTTCAAAAAAGTTAAAACATATTATTTAATACTTGTTATTTAAAAGAGAAATTTTTTTCCAAATTTACTTTATTTCCCTAGGGACGTTATGAAAAATAACGACCCGTTGTCAACGGCAACAAGTATTTCGTACATACAGCGTCACTTGCGATTGACAAAACAGTGGAATTAGAGTATACTTACGAGAGAGGTGTGAAGAAAAGCAACTTTACAGTGAAGGAAAATCTTAAATCTTAAACAGACTAAGATAGATAGGAAGACGCATCTAAGGCTTTTGTAGGACTCGCACCCTTATGCAGTGTAGCTGTCATACAAACACACTTAAATTAATGAATGTGTACAAAAAGAATGATGGAGGAGCCTCTCAAGGTAGAGAACTCAATGAGTAGATGAGAAAAGCCGGTCATCTAAATAATGGTGGGTCTGCTAAATGGACATTGTCGGCTTAACATATTTATAAAATTGGCTTGACAGAGAGTGCAACATGCAGATTCTGTTAAGAGGAAGGGGAAGCCTCAGTCCATGTCATATGCCAATGTAGAGGCCTAGTGAGGCTGAGATTCCAATTACTAGGTGATGAGGAAAGGCCAAGGCCTGACGGCTACAGTAAGGGGTCCTTATGAAAACCGTTTATGACAAAACTGGATGAGGAGCTCTAAGAAAACTGTGCAGGAGCGCCACAATAGGTCCAGAGGAGATCCTAGTGGTCAAGATTAATCAGTCATCAGTCCTTTTTTTCAAATAGAATCTACATAAGTATGAAAAACATTGCTGATGCTTGACATTCTTAAATAAAACGTCAGATATGAAATCATTTGTCCCTTCATGAGGTAGAGACACTATATAAAAATATATTAATATAATGTGTCGATAAAGACATTACTTGTCCAATGCAAATCGAATGGACTGATATAATTATACTTTTCGCAAATATGAAAACGGTAAATATTTTGGATTTGATCGACGCATTTCTGAAACCGTAAATATCTCTCATAGAGAAATATATTTTATATCAATGTGTTCGTATTGAATTTTGAACAACTTTCAAAATGTCCGTCTGTCTGTCTCTCCGTTATATTTCTTGTAAGTGATGTTCCTAAAGGACAAAAAAATCTGACCGATTAGATTAAGTTGGTATCATGACATAAGTAATTAAATATTAGGATATTAATAAAAATTATTAAGTTTGTGATAATTTTAATAGAAATTTAATCTATAATTAAAATTAATTTCTATGGAAGTTCCATTATTTAATTACATATTATATTGCGAAACTATAATTAAATAAATAATTGATTTTACGGCGTTTATTACTTTATAATAATTAAATATATTTATATTGCGAGTTATCTATCTACCACTTAATGCTGTTTATTAGTGTTTATGTTCGACGGCACCATAAAAACTTGGTTTATAATTTTGTTCAAATGTGGTTCTTCATTGGACTAGTCCATACAATAATGATACATTAGAATCCTCTGTCAGTAACAAATATTTGTTCTAAAATTAAAAACAATATCAAAATTGCACTTCAATGAATAAAATTAAAATGTTCTCGTGAACACTATATATGAAAAAGGAAATACTAAGTTTTAACACTTCGTGTTCAGAAAGAAACATAAATTCAATGAAGAAAAGATAGGCCACTAGTGCAAAACCAAAAAATTAGACGAATCGAAAATAATTGCTACAAAAGGTTTTATTGTTTTAATGGCTTCATTTGTTGCCTAACATGTCTATCCTAGATCCCCCCGGCGGAATTGTGTTTAAATGGTGGGGTGAAAAAATGTACCCCCAAAATGGGTATTTTTGCGGTTTTATGGTTATATCTCGTAAAGGACTCACAATATCGAAAACATAGTCCTATTAAAACTTGTAGGGCATTAAATTCTGCATTGAATGAGACTAGATGCATATTTTTTGGACCACTCGTTTCCATACTAGTGCTCATCAAAGTTGGACAAATTTTACATATTTATGAAAAATTTTCGTTTTAACTGGTTTTTGGTTATATCATCTAAACTAACCCATCTATAAATAAAGTAGTCCATAAATAGTTATAGAGGAATAAGTTCTGCGTTCGATGAGATCAAAAGTGAATTTTTTGGACCTCCTCATCATGCTCAATGCCCTAGTTACACCATCAGCAAACATATATTTCTCAAAACCTGGAAGAGGAACGACCCCATCAAAAGTATTTGGTCCCAACAGCTTCAAACTGGCAGACAACATCAGAAGGCCACTCATATTTCTCCACGCCATAAGTGGATGTGAGGCAACTTCAGCATTCTTCAGGCAGGGTAAGAAAAAGGTGGTCAAGCTGTTGGTCGAAAATAAATGTCTTCTCGAAGAAATCAAACCTTTCTTCGAGCATGACACTTAAGCTGAAGTTATTGCCGAAGCTGGCCTACGATTTTTAACAACCCTCTATGGAGGTAGGGCAGGAGATACTTTAGATAAATTGCTATTCGACCTGTTTTCTAAAGCTCTAGTGAAATCCAAATCCAACCTGGCATCCCTACTACCAACATTCGAAGCAGCCCACCAGCATTGCTTGAGAACTTACCTACAAGTGCAAATGTGGTTAGGACACCAGATGGATCCACTCCTCTGGGGATGACAGACTTCAAAGTTTGGTCTTGACCCCGTCCCTACCTCCACAGTCTCTTCTCTCAGCTCCACAGTCTCTTCTGTCCATAATTTTCTGCAAATGCAACAAGGTGTCGGGAGGCTGGGATTAATTGCTCATTGATTTATGCCAACTGCACTAATTCTCTCCAACCAGATGCAATTGACGAACCAGATGTTGACGAAGACTTCAACTGCATATATGGGGCGACGAAAATTACAGACTTTCAGGAACCGAGTGATGGGGCGACGGACTCTGTATCGGAAATTACAGACTTTGAGGAACCGAGTGGCCCAACGAGAATCAAAGGTCGACGTCTGTGAAATTTGTGTACCTACCTATTTTTCCCCTTTTCATCTTCATACCTTTAACTACAATTTTTGTTATGAAATATAATCATCACTAATTGATTTCAAGAATTATGTTTCTTATCCTGCCTCCATCTTTATATCGGTTGAATGGATCTCTCATATTCTATATGAAACCATTTTTTAATATTATTTTTTTATATATTCTGCAATTTTAATATTTTATATATTTACTAAGTACAAGACTAGTACAATGGAGTGCTATAGTACTATGTTTAATATAGTGTAAAGAAAATAAAATTTGTCCATCTTTGATGAGCACTAAGTATGGGAACGGGTGGTCTAAAAAATATGCGTTTGGTCTCATTCAATGCAGAATTTAATGCCCTACGACTTTTAATAAGACTATGTTTTCGATATTGTGAGTCCTTCACGAGATATAACCGTAAAACCGCAAAAATTCCCCTTTTGGGAGTACATTTTTACCCCCCACCACTTAAACACAACTCCGCCGAGGGGGGAAACCTAGGATAGTCATATTAGGCAACAAATGAAGCCATTAGAACAATAAAACCTTTTGTAGCAATTATTTCCGATTTGGATTTTAAGCCTACTGGCCTAAGAACAATTTTTAATATTATTTAATTATATTTACTACAGATAATAACAACATCAAATGCGCACATTTAGAATGTCTAAAATTTTTCCTTGCCACAGAGTGGACGTCAAATTTTAAACTTGATCTTTTTCGATAACTAGATAATTTTAGGAGTAGAACATGTAAAGCTTTATGAATAACTCATATATGATCAGACTTTATCAACTTCCTTATCGTTTAATAAAATCCTGTATTATGTACTAATATAGGAAAGATCTGAAGAATTGACAAAAATGGTCTGTTCATTATGTTTGTATTATGTGTCTATTGTAAAGCTGTGTCAGCTGGCAATGTCACCCAGAACAGTTGTGTGTCCTACTTAAGTAGTGCAATAGCTGTGTCCAAATTTCACTAGGGCATTAATGTGTTAAAATAAATAAATAAATACAAATATTACCTGTTTAGTAACTATTTTTAATTTAATGCAGGTAACAAATAATTTCTTAAAATATCACGGTATCACTGAAAAATATGCCTAATCTATGATTGGGGATTTTAAGATTTTAGGAATTTTAAAAGCCTCTTCTTAATTTACATAATTTTCAAAAAGACCGGTCAAAAATTTTATAGGCATTTGTTATACAGAGCATAATTTTCTATTTTTTTTTTTTTAACAGAGTATAAGCGGGTAGCAATGTATCAAGTGCCCCCGCACCTACCGAACTAAAATGGCTTCCATAAGATGTCTCGTATGTTGACTGTCTTGTGTACAAAGTTTTAAGCTCGTGGACTCTGCATGGGGTGGAAAAAAAAATAGTTTACCCCCAAATGTTTTATTTTTTTTCTCACCTCCTATTTGATGAATCGCTTTGTAATTTGGCACAAATAATATTAGTGTTAGGAAAGTTTATTTTAAAAAATATTACTCTTCTACGATGATTTTATGCATTAAAAAAAATTAATACACTATTACCATATTTTGATATAATATGTATTTAAACTATAACTATAACATATAACAGTTATAGTTTTATTAATGCGGTGGAACAGGATAAAAATAAATAAAAATTATCTGAACTTGGAATATTACGAGATAGTTCTCTGGACAATCGGGCGATGCCAGAAGAAAGGAAAAATCAGGAAGCACCAGAAAAGCGCATTCAACCAATGTTTAATATTCTCTCAAATACTTCTCTGGACAATTTGCCGATGCCAGAAGAAAGGAAAACGTCGAGTGGAGGTTCATCAGATAAAGAATAATTCTATGTGTGCTGTTAAAGAATAATATTTAGATAGGTAATCGTATAATTCATTCAGACAAGAGTAACTGAGTGATGCAGAAATTGGACCCATATTGCGAGCAAAGGAAAAAGGAACCCGACCAGAATGGAATGATGTCTCAAACAAAGGAGTAGGATTGAAGGCTTTGTGATCGCAATCGGATTCATTTAGAGCATTTAGACGGGATGTTATTATTATTACATACGACCATCTATAAGACTTATTTTATTAACCATTAGTAACATGATAACTCATAAAAAACAAAATTATTTATCCATCTAACTGTGGCAGTAAAGAAAGTTTTATTGGTTGATTCGATTATGCTACCTCCAATTTTTTTACATATTATACATTGTTAGTGTTTTTGCGTTTTAAATTAAGTGAGCTGATTTTGCTCTCAGAACTATTGCTATCAGTTGTAGAACTTTCCATTTCGTGCATAACACTAACTACTATCTAAGTTTTTTAAAAAGGGAAAAACTAAGTATTAGGTGCAATACAAATAACAAGAGAACCACGAGTACGATACACACACTCAAAATTCCGGAGATAAGATACTATATATATATGTGAACGTAACAGTATGAGATGGGGCTACGGAGATTTGTAAGACAGGTGCGGCTGCGGCAGAGCGGGGGCATGAGTAGCCAGCGGTCCGGCAGCCAATTAAAAAATGACTTACTTTGTATTTTTAGTGCCTCTTCAACTGTCACAGCACGCACTTCTTACCACGGGGTGTCTTTAAAGGAAGCTTCTACTTCGAAGGCACGCACTAAAGCCTCGCTAATACTTTGTTGCCGCGATATTCTAAGAATTCGTCTGACCTCTTCGGCCCTGATTCCATCTAAAAAGGCTCCCACGGCTAGTTGTTCCTGAAATTCTCTTGGTGCACTCGGATATGAGAGGTGTGAAAGTTTCTCTATCGCAGCTTCGAATTCAGCAGCTTTCCCCAACCTTTTGCGTCCTTGATTTTAGCTGAGCCTGGTATACTTGGGCAAGGTGTTGGTCGCCATATCTCAAGTCTAATGCAGCTTCCAAAACTTTGAAGTCCCTTTGTTTCTCCACCGGGATTGTCTGAAGTAACTCTGAGGCTTGGCCCCTTAGCGCCAGAACTAATGCCATAGCCTTTTCCTGGTTCCAGTTATTTGCACTTGCAGCCGCCTCAAATTGTCTCTTGTACGTTGTCCATGAGCTTTGGCCGTCAAATGAGGGAGGTTTTAAACGAGGACTTGATGATGCTACCAGCTGGCCTCCTTTCTCTCTCAATTGTCGTTTAAGGCGCTCCACTTCTCCTTCGACCTCACTCATCTTTTCTTTGATGTCGCTTACTTCCCCTTTGACTTGATTGACTTCTGTCTTGACCACACCTACTCTGTCTTCGACCTTGTTTATCTCTTCTTTGATTTCGTTAGTGATTGAATTCATAGCGTCTTGTTGGATTTTCATTTGATCGCTCAGGATTTTCCTCAGTTCTTCCTGGCATCTTTCTTGTTCCCCTTTTTCTTCTTGGCGTTGTCTTTCTTGTTCTTCTTTCTCCTCTTGACGCCTTATTTCCAGGTCTTCCATTATTTCCTTCAATTCGTGTCTTTCTTCTTGACGCCGCCTTTCTTCCTCTTGACGTCTTCTTTCTTGCTTTTCTTTTTCTTCTTGGCGTCGCTTTTCTTGTTCTTCTATTTCTTTGCGATGACTTATCTGAAATGAAATAACTAAACATGAATGATTTATATGATTACATATCTAAATATTAAATAACATACTCGTAATATTGCAAATTCAGATTATTTTATATTTATTTTTATCCTGCTCCACCGATTTAATAATACTGTAACTGTTATATGTTATAGTTATAGTTTAAACACATATTATATCAAAATATGGTAATAGTGTCAAACAGGATAGTGACCCTTCAGGCCATTGAAAAAATATATTATTTTTTTTTTAATGCATAAAATCATCGTAGAAGAGTAATATTTTTTAAAATAAACTATCATAACACTAATATTATTTGTGCCAAATTACAAAGCGATCCGTCAAATAGGAGGTGAAAAAAAAATAAAACATTTAGGGGTAAATTTTTTTTCAGCCCCATGCAGAGTCCACGAGCTTAAAACTTTGTACATAAAGCAGTCAGCATACGAGACATCTTATGGATGCCATTTTAGTTCGATAGGTGCGGGGGCACTTTTTACATTGCTACCCGCTCATACTTTTTAGTGAAAAAAATAATTTTACAAATTTAATATTAAAAAATGTGTATTTTTTTACGTTTAAATTTTTAATTACAAAAAATATTATTCTAGGTTTTTATGTATACCGATTTGATGCAGTCGCCCCTACTGCCAACCGATAATCATCGGGCAATCTTATCGTTATAGATACGCCCTAATCCGGGTCAAAAGTATCAAGTCATAATTACCAATAGCAATATGTCTATTTTTAATTATTTTGTGAAATCTGTAACGAGGGAAGTTAGGGCAGGGCGAAATAATCAATTATTTACTTGGTTCCACCAACGGTTTCTTGGAAGGAAATTATTTCATACGAAAATATATTACGTAAACATAATTTGCCATGATTTTGCCTACTGGTCTTTAAGGCAGTGTTCTGATTTAATAAGTATTGGTTTCATGGACAAAAATAAATAAGTCTTTAGTTTCGAAAATAAAATAAATGAGTAACTAGAAGATATATTCAATAAATCGAGAATGAATTGGGGGTTTCCGTGGCTGAAACAAAAAACTCTTTATCTAAATTGTATGATACTTTAACGATATAAAGTACGTTTAACTCTCAGTTTGAGGTTCTAAAATCAATTGTCCACTGGAGTTTTTTGAAAGAAGCATTTAACTCCAGTATATTATGATATTATTGCATGTTAGTAGTAGTCCATACGAAAGTTGGAAAAAGAGGGTTAAACCTCAAAAATGCAAGGGTAGCGATCAAACATGGCTATCTCCCCCCTCCTCTTTTTCGAGGTCGTCCAGCACGATGTCGCGCTGTCCCTACCACCCTCGAACTAATCGCAAAAAATCACTTCTTTTTTACATTTTTCGTTGTCAGGCATGCGAGGACATGTTGGATCGGGTTTTTTTTGAGAAAACTGAATATGTCTTGTAATATTTCGCAACCAGACATCCTAACGGCACCCGAGGGTTGAAACCACCCCTCCCTCAATACCGAAACATGCAAAACACATCCAAACGTGCTGAAAATTGTTTTCCACGCGTTTTCAAGGGCGAGGAACACGATGCTGATATTATTTAGCCTTCCACCCCTAACCAGCTACTCCTAAATGCATAAAACTACCCCTTTTTCCCATTTTTCGTTATTAGGCGTGCGTGGATTTGTTGGCTCGGGTTTATTGTGGAAAATTTATATAAGTATATATAAAACTATAATATACTTAAAATCTGCCTTGCACAATTTATCAATAGGGAACTTGCCCAAAAAATAAAATTGAATTAATATACTAAACTAACATCATTAAAAACCCCATAGACAACAAAAAATTTTAAAAAAAAATCCTCCAGAAAAATAAACGATTAAAATCTGCCGGATATTACCCACTCCTGAAACGTGACGTCAGAAGATGAAAGTCGGATGACGGCGTCAAGCTACACCGATTCTGATTTCGCATGCTCATTTGTCAGAAACAATTAGCAGTGGACACAACCTAACCTAAAATTCGTTGGAAAAACATCTTCAATATTCTGGAATGTCACAAAATGCTACTTTTGATTCGTTCGTGCCGAGTCGAATTTCGCCGTGCAATTTACGATCAGGTTTATCTGGAAGACTTCCTCTTTACGTCGCGACATCGTACGGCCGTCCCAACGGTGTTTTTCGAAAAATATGAACGTCTCAAGATTGCATGGTTTTGCATTTTTTTCGGCTCCGAAATGTAAGCTGTTTTTTGCTATATTTCGCAGATATCTCCAAAACGGTGGGAGTTAGCTCGAAATTAAAAATAAGGTCAAAGAGTATTTTCCACTACGAATCTTTTGCTGTCACCAGACTTTCGATTTTTTTTTTTTTTTTTCGTTTCGGAGATAACTACAGAAATGTCGGCCACGTACGGCAAAGAATCGCAAATTTTGAGCTTCTACAGTTGGCATCTTTTTAATCTTCGCTCCTACGCCAAAACACTACTCTAGCTAATTTAAATATAAATAAATTTGCTAAAACTCCTTTTTGTATTTTTTGAATTCCGACAAATATTAAAGGAAGCAGGATTCGGGACTTTTTTTTCGGTAAAATTTCTCCATTTTGTCACAGTAATTAATCGGTAATTAACTGAAATCAACCTTATTTACGATGTTCACTTAATCTCATGTAGGTACTATTTTGACGTTCCGTTAATCTCGGTCCTTCGAAACAAAGGTTTCTGAGAAAAATTATTTTTTTAAGATTTACATACACTCTAAGGAAAACGTGTAATTTCCTAGATTTCCTCGAATATCTCGATAATTATCGTTTTTTTCGAAAAATTTGTAGACAGCTTATGTAAAGAGAATTAATTGAACTTTCCGACACTTTTTCTCTAACATAAAAAACAAAAGACTTATGACCGAATATGTTGACGTCTCAAAGCCAACCGTCGCCCGGTCTATTAATTAGGGTGAATGGCTAAAGTACGCCATCTGTTGGACACCACGCGAGACCAGTTTTCACCCGGTGACGTCACAGTGCTTTTCGTGAGGATTTCAACTTTAATTTTTTATTGCAAAGTAAGTACTGCGATTTAAGAGCTGATATTAGATGTGGCGTATTTTTATACATAAGTACACACTTTAATGAAATAAAAAAAAATGGGCAAGTTCCCCATTCCTTCTAAAAACACAAAATTCACTTATTCTATTATAGTAATTACACATACAGTATACAGGTGATTTTAACATCACATTTGCATTGGCACTTTCACAATAAAACATAATATGTCGACGAGAATGTAACCTATATGTAACTGGAATAGAATTTCTGGAAAATCAATTTTATTACTAATGGTTTTATATAAGAATACGAAAAAGTAACAAACTCTTCTAAATTCAAGTCTCCCAAATTAAATGTATTCAATAAACCAGTGGAAGCATTATACTCTTCGCTTACTGAGCTTTTTATATAATTGTTATACATTCTATAGGATACACTCTTCGCAGTTTTCTTGTAAATAATATTAGTTTTTGGACACTCTAAATTTTGTGATACCAACTTTGTTGTGAAAAAAATATATGAAAAAAAATGAAAGAAAAAAACCACCACCCTCCCTCTCTGAGGGATTCAAACACACGACCTTTGGATTGCAAGGCAAAACTTTAGCCATTGGACCATCACACATTACTACAAAAATTGTCTGTAATGTTTTTCATTTATGCAGCCTATAACAACTGCCTGCAGGAAAACCTTGATATTTTCAACTGTTCCATTACATCCATTAAAAAACTGAAGCTGCAATAAGCTTTTTCTCTGACATTCGGTAGATGTATATGTGCATGTATGCATATGTGTGTACGTGTGTTTTGTGTACACACAATAATTTATGTTTTATGTATCGTTTATGTATTGTTTTCTTTGTCACACTTAGTATTGTCAATGATTTAATAATTGTATGTACTTCTCATCTAGTAATTGGTCTCTGACTGTTGCATGTTGTATCTAAATAAATAAATAAATAAAATAAAAAATAATTCGAGAATTATATTTCAATGGATTAGATATATTATTATGAAATATAATAAAATGTATAAATAAAAAAAAATCATAAGATCATAACATTTCGCAAGATTCCGATTTAAGCACAAGTGGAAAAAATTAAGAAGACATTTTTTTTTTATTTAAATGATTAATAACTTTTTTATTTACTGATTGATTTTTTTCAAAAACAATAGGGTCCCTCCTCTAGCTAATGCCAACTTATTTTCCAAATTTCAGTACAATCGGACTTTTCCTTTTTAAGTTATCGTGCTTACAAGAAACGTGGCGGACGGACAGACGGACATTTTGAAAGTGGTTCAGAATTCGTTCACTAACATAATGATATGAAAAGTTTTTTCTCTACGAGCGATATTTACTGTTTTAGAAATGTGCCGATCAAATACAATATATTCCTGGTTTTTACGAAGAGTATAATAACTGTTGTTTACATCTCTTTCCAGATACTGTCCCGTTGATTTGAATGTAATAAATTTTAAAAGCTTTCTCTGAATTTACTCTAAACTGCTTTTGTGAATTTGATAATATGGATTCCAAATGATTGTTCCATATTCGAATTTTGATCTTACATATGAGCAGTACAATGATTTTAAAGCCTCCAGATTGGTAAATGATTTGCAATTTCTCAAAATGAAACCAAGCATTCCAATTACTTCATTACACTTAATTCTTATATGTTCTCCAAAACTCGGTTCCGAGTCGAAGTAAATATGCAAATCTTTAATCAATGTATTTCGCTCTAGTATAGTTTCATGTATAGAATAATTGTAATGAAACCAGTTCTTTCTTTTCTTATATGATACGACTTTACATTTTCCGATAGTCAGACTAGTTTATTAAGAGGACACCACTGACTGATTTTGTCAAGTTACTTTTGAAGTACTCTGCAGTCATCTTCAAATTTTATATTTTTAAAAATCTTTAAATCATCTGCATATCTTATTTTGTCAGATTCTAAAGTTTTGCATAAATCGCTGATAAATAACAGAAACAGCAAGGGTCCAAGATTGCTACCCTGCGGTACTTCAGATGTAAATGCATAAATAAATGATTTAAAATCGTTGTCGAACACAAACCAATATCTATTCTCCGGATCTAATCCAAAGAACAATAACATTTAAAATTCTTGTGTAGTAATATTTTGTGGTCAATTCTATCGAAAGCTTAGATAGATCTATGTACAACACATCTACTTGTCCTTGCGCATCTTGCCCATCTTGCTCGATCCCATTGTAAAGTTGATATTTTGGTGTTGGTTATTTAGATGGTCGATGGTTCTTTAACATTAAATAATAAACTGTCAATTTACACTTTTTACATTATCAGCCAACAACGCTTTTGAATAAATTTCGGCGATAAAATTCTAAGCACTAGTGATACGACAAATATTTCAGCAGATATTTTGAAATTCTGTACGATTCTGTATGTTTTTGCTTCTAGCGATTTTCTTCTTCTGAATCTTCTCTTTCCTGCATTTCTGGTATCGCATATATCTTTTTTGGTTCTTTCCTATTGAATTAGATTAATTGTTGCTAACATTTGCCTGAAAATTGTACTTGCAAAGGAGTATAATATGTATACTGAGCGATGCGGAATTCATACGAGATTCCCTAGATTGGCATAGGTTATTTTGTTATTTTCGGGAAACTTTATATGGAATTTCTTGGCTTACTTTGTTAGATAGTGCTACCTTCCGAATTACGCCGCACCTTGTCATATGCTACACCCTGTATATAGAAAAATAGCATGATGCCGATGACTTCTTAGTCCCCTCCAAGCCCTTCACTTATAATCTATTTTTGAAATCATATCAACATAATTACTATTTATAATGGCACGAAATAAATCTAGAAAACTAATAAATAACAATATGTCAAACAAATCAAATGTCCTTTTCTATAAATGAGCTGTTTTATCAGCAATTAGACCACCCATTGCATATGTTTACACGCATTTAAAGACTATTATTTGATGTAAAATAATTTCAAATCTTTTTGAATTAGTGTCAGAAGGCCAATTTAATTTTAGATAAATATGATTTATAATTATTGGCCTGCATCTTTATTGTGATAAAGACTCAATTAATTGTGTCAACTTTATAATCAACAATGTACTTTATATTCGTTTAAATTATATTAAATCTAATAAATTGAAAATTATGACGAAATTAATAGACAATTTATAACCGATTTATGTCGCCTTCGAGTCAATTCCTCGAACTTAATTTGATAAAATTAATTAAATTTTAATTAAAATGCGATAAAAAACGTCACTGTACTACATTCTTATCACCGTAGATGCATTTACTTTTGTTAACACCGCGAAAGTCTTCCATTAATTCATATTGAGGACATTTTCACATACCGGGTGCCCATTATATTTTAACCTATTTTAAACCTATATAACTTTTCAACTATTTGAGATAATGAAATGCTGTTTTCGCCAGTCTTCTTCTAATTTTGATAAGTTGTTTCCTGAGTATTCGTCTTTTTCCTGTTAAACCGGAAAACATTAGCATATTTTCGAGAATAGGACAACTTTATTATTTCAAACGAAACACCTTGTATATTTTTCCACAGTTGGAAAGCCCATTGTTTCCTCTTTCCAAGAAGTCCATATTTGTCATGGAAATAAAAGACAACATCACTTGTAAACGTCAAATTAATTTATTAACAGTTGCATGTTACTTCAATTGCTAATATTGAAAATGTACATATGGAACTCGATATAACAAAGTGTAACAGGACATTTATTAAACAAATAAGAAATAAAGTAAACATTTTTCTTAAAGTAACTCAAGTGCTCGAGTCGTCAATAAACTAATTTTACGTTTACAAGTAATGTTGCCTTTTATTTCCATAGTCTATTTTGTGAATCATTTTTTTTTCGTAGCATTTCAATAAAACGCAGTCTTCGTTTTAAATGCCTATAAAACCATCACCCTGTATATTTTCATGACAAACATGGACTTTTTGGAAGGGGGAAACAATGGGCTTTCCAACTGTGAAAAAATATACAAGGTTTTCCATTTGACATAACAAAGTTGCTCTATCCCCGAAAATACGCTATGTCATTTCCGGTTAAACCGGAAGTGAGCCAAAAAGGCGGATACTCAGGAAATACCTTATCAAAATTAGAAGAAAACTGACAAAACCACTTTTATTATCTCAACCAGTTCAAGAGTTATAGGTTTAAAAAGGGTCAAAATATAATGGGCACCTTGTATTATAAAACAACTAACTGAGCCCGTTGAAATTCAACGAAATGGGGATGTTTAAAAATGTATCCCTAAAACCATCAAATATGTAAACAGATTCGACCTTGGTAACGGAAAAAAAAGCCGCGGAAATAAAATCCGAGGAAAAAAAATCCGTGGAAAAAAAGCCGTGGAAAAAAGCCGCGGAAAAAAAACTCTCTTAGAAAACTGCTGATAGCAAAGCTACGTTAAAAACTTATCAAGGATGAGACAAGATATGCAAAAATAGAATTAAGGCAACGGTAAAGACTCGTACAAGGAGCTTCTTAAGAGAGTGATTTTTAACTCCCATTCCACATGCTTAATTCGATCGTGCGGTGTTGTGGGAGCTCAGATTCGATTCCGCTCTAGTTTTTAGTTAATAACACCCAAATGCCTCTATCTATACTATTCCCAATATTTGAAACACATATTAACGCGTATTTTTCAAATTTTGCGAAAAATCGAAAGAAAATTTTGAGAAACTTGTAAAAAACCGCTGCCTAAGGAATCACTAATTCCACATCTAGACTTCCTATCCAAGTCTCTTACAACGAAAATACTATATTTGCACTCCACTATGTGGAAATAATTGCTCAGTAAGGGTGGATGAAATAAAAAAAAAATTGAAGCCTTAGGTTCTTCTATACACGCTAAATTACAACTTTATTTTTTTCACCCCCTTTATTAATTGGGTGGAGGTAGTAATGGGGGTGGCTAAGCCAAAAATATTTTTTGAGCCATTTACTCTTACTTGCTTGAATTACCTGTTTACCTCCATTTATCTCAATTTAATAATCTAGTTCCAGATCTCGTTAAAATACATACGTGTACCAAATTTCAAGTCAATATCTTAAACGGTTCCAGAGTAATCGTGCGCACAAGAGTTACAGACAGACCGACAGACAGACAGAATTTTTTTTTTCTGAAACTTAAAATCTCGACGTTTCATGACATTCTAAGCCTATTTGAACAATAAAAAGTTTTAAAAATTTTTTGTCGTTACTATACTTCCACTGGATGTGGAAGTAATTTAGTACTTTGTAGTTATCGATTTATATCACCTAGGTTTGCTTTCTGCAATCATAGGTATGCCAATTTACGTGACTACTTAATACAATATCAATGGTCGATCTATTAAAGGAAATTGAGCGTGACTGGAGAGTCAAATATATAATTTATCTGAAACTGAGAATTCAAAATAGCTGAAAAAATAAATGCAGTTATGGAACAGTTACCATTATTAGTTTAAATATTTGTTTCAAATGACTTTGTGCTATTAAACAAACGTGTTAGTTGCTTTCTATATATAACTACTTTTAATTTGATGCCCAACATGAGTGTCCAATTTGTAATATATAAAACAGTTTTTGCCATTTTATGCGGTTATTTCACCTGATCTATTGAATGAAAAGTATAAAACATTATCATTTATAGTAAAAGTGGAAGATAGCACAAAAAAACATTTTAAAACAATTTTGTTTTACATAATTAAAAATTTGAAATATTAACCCACTCTCTACCAGTCGCTGATCTCATCGGTGTAGTTTATAGAAAAGAAGAGATGGATTACATTAAATTTATTTAAGGATTAAATATTCATCACTTTTCACATTCTGTACAGCATACCGAACAAAGTGACGCCAATCACAATACTCTATCACAAACATGCAGACCAGTTGTAGTTAGAAAACCCGCTATATGTAACTCTGTTTTGTCGCAGAGTTTCCGCTTTTTTTCCTCGGCTTTTTTTCCGCGGCTTTTATTTCCATCGGCTTTTTTTCCAGGATTTTATTTCCGCGAGTATTTTTCCCACGGCTTTTTTTTTCGTTCACTGCTCGAATATTGACTTTTAGATATCAAAACAATGTTTCTTAGCTATAAATATCAAATACTTAAAGATCTCTGCAAGATCAAACATGTATGTATCTTCTTAAAGAGTAGATTTTAAAAAAACCACTACAAGCTGCAGCCTTAATTCCATATTTAATTTTTTTTTATAACTATAAACAAACAAGAATGATTCATCTAAAAACTTTAATAGTTTTGTCAAGCCGCAACTTATTCACAAATATATTTATTTAAAATGTTAGGTATACAAATTTTAAAAATATTGCACTCGCTGCCGCTGCAAAAGTTTCAACCAAACAGATATTTTTTGCAGCCACCACTACTCTTTAAAATTGTACGTAAACGTAACTGAACTGCACGCGCTACTTTTAAAGTTGCACAGATGTTCACATGAAGATTCACTTGAACTGCGCAGTTTTTTAGACTGCACCGCAGCAAAAGTAGCTGTGTACCTTGAAGGTACGGTCAGATTATTTATTTCAGCTTCTGTTTCGTTTTTATGTTTGAAAATAACAATTTAAGAAAATAAAAATTAGTGATGACACAGACACAATATCCCTCAGCCACCCCCAAGATATAAAAAGGGGAGATAGAGGGAAACTGACACTACAGAAATATTTTTCTTGTTCAAAATTGGCTTAGTTATACCACATCATTAGGACAATACCTCTTCTTGTCCTTTTTAGGGGATAAAAGGTGGTAAACAAAAGCAGACACGATAGAAATATTTTTTTGTTCAAAATTGAGTTCAGCACGTCAAAATACATTAGAAAAGTTAGATGAGAACCTTAGGACAAACCTTTTTTTTGTAGACTTATGCAATTGACTACTTTAACATATTTCTATTACCAAATATTACATGGTGAGATTTATTTGTCCATGCATCAAACATATATATAATTAGATCACTGTGATAAAATTTTATTTCTTGTACACATCAATTATAATAAATGGAAAATCGTTTACCGTAAGATAATAATATACATAAAACTATTTCTAAAAGCATCAAATTTGAAAACACACATACAAATATTGAAGGCAACTAATCGTCTATCCTTCGTAATATTTCAGATATTTGTCCTAATGGGTCATCTTGAAAATTGCAAAACTAATGAAGCGCCGGCTATTAGCTATTAGTCTTTAACACTTGGCAATAATGAGACATTTTTTGGTTATTAAAAACATCTGTTTAACATAACTAGCAGTTTTGACTAATAGTTTTCCTTTAAAAATTAGCATCTTAAGCAGAATCCACTATTCATATGCATTTATGGTGATAGAAAAATACGAATTATGCATGCGTCATAAATTATGAGTACATTTAATTTTGAAATGCATTTCAAAGTAGAGAAATTAACAAAGTAAAAAATTATTTTTATTTATTTCTAAGTTTTGCATATATTACTTCCACTTTGTTTTTTGCTAGGCACCTTCTCTATCCTGATTAATAATAGGAATATTAGTGAAACTTTTCTTAAGTCTATGAATGCACAATACCTATATATGTCTTTTTTTAAGAAAATTTAGTGACTTCAAATTATATTCTGATGGTAAACTACAGACCAATAGGCCAAAATAAAACAACTTTTGTAATTAGTCGACGTTTCATCAGAACTTATTGGCATCCTCAGGATCATTTATGTGTTTTCGCTTGTCCAGAAAACCCACATAAATGGTCCTTAAGATGCCAATAAATTCTGACGAAACGTACATTTACTGTCAGAATTAACACACAGACTATCAAGCATTAGAAGTCACATCATATATCCAACTACCTAAACTACCTTTTCACGAAGTTTTAGAAAAATTCGCCGAAACCCAATGGGGTATTTTCCATTTTTTTAAAATTCAGTTTTGGTGATATATATCAAGTAATGTTATTATTTTAACAATTACTGCATAATCAATTTAAACCAGAACAATCATTTCTTAAATAAAAATAAGAAATAAGAATACGCCCGTCTAGACAGATTTCAAATGATTTTATTTGACGGAAAATAATTTAACCAATCATAGATAACTTTCGCTTAGACTGTAACTATCTTATATGAATGCCAAATTGTGTATTTACTTTACATTATTATTTTACCTATAACACTTCTATTTTTCTCAATATTTATATTTGTTATCATGTAGAAGTTATCTTAAAAATGTAAACAAAACTTACGGCGAGGATTATGTGGCAACATTTCTTGCATGCCGCCAGCTGACACTTTTTGTCACAATACAAGTGAAAGAGATATATTGGTTAGATTTATTTTTTGTTTGTTTATGTGTCGTTTGATTTTTACTTTATCTATAAACTATTAAGATAGAGTTGAATTTTGTGAAACGAGATTCGTCTAATTTGCCAAAAGTTGATTATCACTTGATAGATTCTTTCTATAACAAAATTTGGATTTTTGAAGGGATGGGATCAAAAATATTGGAAGTTTGCTACCAAGTTCTTCGAATATCAATTTTTTCGGAACAGTTACAAAATTTTTTTCCGAAGCACTTATATTTGTGTTTCCACAACTTTTATAAAATACCTTTTAAATGACATTATCTACTATTTGTAAATTACAGCAAATATCTCGATGAAATAAACTGAAATGCTTCAAATCAACACGACGGCGACGTTAGAACACATCTGTCATTTGACTAGCCGTTGACATTGCTGTCATGTTTTGCTAAATATGTTTTTAAAAATCTAATCGGCATTAAAAATTATTTAAAATATTTAATAATTCCCGCCTATTATTATTATTACATGAGAAAATTAAATTTCATGGATAAATATATTAAAATTGATTTAATAAATAAGCTTTGTACTCCTGTTTTCTTCAATTATCTTTGCTAGAACTAGAGAAGGAATTTCAACTTGGCAACACCACACTGTTTTGTATAAAACCATTCTATCAACAAATCCATACAGTCTACCTACGTCATCGGCCAAACTAGCTACGTCACCAATTTGAAACACTTGTTGCTTCACTTATTTTAACTTAATTGATAATTATTTTCGCAGAAATCTGTATTGGAAGGCTTGTTTTTACATATTCTATGATATTATTCAATAAAAAAAAATTAGGAAAATACCCCATTGCCAGAAGGAGTCCTGTATTCAAAAAATTAGTGAAACTACGAACTGGAATAAAATCAGTAAAGTAACGTAACGTAACGTAACGTAAAACATAATAAAGAAGTATAATGTTATGGTGATGGTTAATGTAGCGTATTTGCCTACATACTTAAGATTGTTACTATAGAAATAATAATAACAAAATACAATTCAATAAAAATTTATTTTTTAGTGTCAAACATTTTAAATTGAAATATAAACATATTTTATATTGATTCATTTATTTTATTTATGGTTATACCCCACAAATTGGTGACCCCGATAAAACACACAACCTGATTTCCAAAAACCAAGAATTCAAGAATCTTCCAAAGGTGCTGGTTACTGAGATCCTTTTCCTCCACCATAACTCGACGTTCACCCGACGCGCGACGTTCACGTGCATAAGAAAAAGCACATCATAGCACCAAAATACATCCATAATAATTGATACATACCAAACCTGTCAAGAAGTAGTCCCTTGAGGTAAAGCTTTTATCCCCCCGTTTTCGTGGGCGGGGAACACGATGGTGACAATATTTTCCTACCTACCCTCCAACCACTACCCCTAAACCGAAGAAAACACCTCTTTTTCCGATTTTCCGGTGCTAGGCATTTTTTATATTAATGTAAGCCTAATATTTTATCAAAATTAAAAAATTGAAAAATTTTAAAAGTTGATAAATTTAAGAAATATAAAAAAAGACTACTAATTACTTGACAGCTGCCTGACAGCTTAGGTTTAATTTCAAACAAAATTGTCATGAACTTTTTAAATAAAAAAATCCATTTAAAAGATATTTTCGGACTTGGACATTATTATAAATAAAATTTCAATGTTTTTTAATTTTGATTAAATTTTGGATTTAGGGATTTTGGATAATTCCGAACAACTTTCGTTAATAAATTTTTCCGATAAAAATGCCTAGCACCGGAAAATCGGGCAAATGGGTGTCTTTTTTCGGTTTAAGGGTAGTGGTTGGAGGGTAGGTCGAAAAATATTGTCACCGTCGTGTTCCCCGCCCCCGAAAACGGGGGGAATACCTTGCGATGCGGTTGCAGAACTTTTGGGCTTTTTGCCTTTTTCTGGTTTACCCCAAGGGACTAAAGGAACAATTTCGCATCCATAAGTTGGTACACGAGAAACCTTTTTTAAAAGAAAAATATGCTGACTTAAGTTGAACACAGGCCAAGCATTGATATTCGATAGATTCCATAGATTCCCAACCGCAACTCTAATATAAGATCCCCATCGTCAAATCAACAGGCATCAATCACTTTAATTCCACGAAGATATACCATTTGATTTGAATTGTAAATGTGTAGGTAAGTACCCCGCTTATGCATTTCCCCGCTTTTTTTTTAAATCGTCAAATCAAAGTATCAATATACTCCAATACCTTATTAATTTTATTTCTAAATTAATATTCTAAATTGCAATTATTTAAAATTTTGACCATTTCATTTATTCACTCTTTCACACTTTAAATTTTGGCATAATATCATTTAATAGGTATGTATAATCAAGATACATTACCTGTCCAAGAACAAAATACCTATGCTACCTCCACCATACATCTTCCACCTTTCTGTATTACCAAACCCGACATTTGGTTCACCCAAGTTGAGATACAGTTTAGTTTAGCAAGGATAACAAATGATCGACGAAAATACGATCATATTTTGGCCTCCTTGCCAATCAAAGTCATTAATAATATATATGACATAATTCAAAATCCTCCGGAACAAAATGTATACAATCATTTATGAGAAATTATTATTGCACGTCTTTCTTCGAGCGAAAAAAAAAAGATTAGACGATCTCTTAACGGGTTCTCAGATGGGCGACAGTAAACCATCTGATTTTTATAGGTATTTACTAGGCATTGTAAGCGGATCCCATAAACCACTCCTACTCCTACAACAGCTATAACAGATTTACTTACACAATTCAATACTTTCACTACAAATTTTCAAACTACATTAAAACAAATTATTCAAAACAACAATCCCTCGAATCAAATCTTTTTCGTGAATTTTCAAAGTTTTTAGGTTTTCATCGAATTCACACAACTTCATATCACCCACATAGTAATGACATAATTGAAAGATTTCACAGAACCTTTAAAACTGCATTAATCACCTGAGTTAACTCAATTCATTGGTTTGATGAACTACCAATTATTTTATTAGGTTTACGAGCAATGCCTAAAGATGATTTACTTTGTTTATCTGCAGAACTTGTTTATGGCCAAACTTTACGTCTGCTTGGTGAATATTTTATTAAATCACATCCTGATACTAAAGCATCTTTATTTATTAACAAATTAGAAGAGAAAACATATAGAAAATTCCAGAAAGAGAAATAGGAGAATCTAAATTCAATTACCAAATATCAAGTTTTCATTCCTAAACACAACCGTGGAATTGGAAAGGAACTAATCTGGTTATCTCCTAATGTATATTTTTTTATTATTTTTATTTTAATTGGAAAGTTTAGCTAATGCTATTACACCATCTTTGCTTTAAAAATCACCTAGTCTTACTGAAATAATAATATTCTAGACCAAAATAAAATTTCTTTTTATAAAATTCAGTATTTTTTAATCGCCCATCTACACACTTCGCATTTTATAAAAATACGAAGCCAAATAATTGTATACTACTTCATTCATCGTGAATTAGTATTTTTTGTTGAATTTCAATTCAATACACCAGCCACAATATTGCTAGAATAGCGTTTTTGATAAAAAAAAAAACACCAATAAAATAATCCAACAAAGAACTCTAGAATTTGTACTAGACAATGAAGTCCTCCACAAAAAGACCGTATAATGCTAAACTAATAAAAATTTTATATAGTCGTCAAAACGTCCAAAATGAAATGTTGCATTCACTCAGTAATATAGAGGGTGTGTTGAATAACAAGCGAACTTTTATAGATAGATGACATATTTCTAAAGTGTGACAACTGCTCTATTACGCCATCTGACTTAATATAATAAAATACAATCCTTAATCTCTCTACGTGGAAATAATTTTTGAGGATAAAATATAAAATATTAACAGTGCGTTACTAATTTAAATAAAGCCATTCATTCCAAGTAAATTGGACACACAGTTAATTAGATTTACTGATTTACTAGTAAATTATTTAAAACCAGGAGGAAAAAGCTTTATTACTGAGAAATGTTTATGGATATGTGTCTGTTTAATTATGAGAAGACAAAATTTATTTCCGCACCTTTCTATTGTATAAGAAGAACTATTGTTAATTTTTGGTTGAATGGTTTTTGAATTAATGTGAACAACAATATGATTTACTAGATTTATACACTTTATTAATAAAGGGTCGACGTATTGAATAACACCGGCTGAATATGAAATTAATTCTATAAAAGGCTTTTTTGAATGAGTTCTAATAGAATTAGAAATTTCTACAGATCACGACAACGATATTCTAGTAAATCATAATAAATGATCATGAAAAGTAAGCGGCACTGCTTATTGAAAACTTGAGAGATGTAGAAATATCAAAAGATATATTCGTCAGGTGGCGATTTTCAGGATGATAAATTGTAGTCAAGATATTTTATTAATTACACACAGGTCTCCAAAAAAGAGGTCTTGTCGTAAAATTCTCATCAAACTTTTCTGGTAGTATTTTGACGCGTTGAAGCCAATTTTGAACAAAAAAAAATTTCTATTGTATTAGTTTTCATCTACCATCCCCTAGACATGGTTCAATATTGGGCCCTGTATTATTCATACTCTATATTAATGAGCTTGATTTTATTCTATGTAATGAATTCTTTTCAATGTATCCTGATGATCTTTCTATGATTATTTCAGATTCTACGCATAATGTGTGAAAGTAAGTGTAGCAATGTTGTAGAAAAAGTATCTACATTTTTCAATCAACATCAGTTGTATTTCAATGCACAAAAAACTCAAATAACTCAGTTCCACAATGAACAGAAAAACTGCGAGTCTATTTCATTTAAGGTCAATGAATCATTTATAACAGGTAGTATAAAATTTTTGGGTTTACATATTGATGAATGTTTCAGCTGGAAATCGCATTGTGAACATTTAATTTCCAAATTAGCATCAATTTCATTTTTGTTTAATAATATTAAAACAGTGCTTACTAAGCAACAATTAGTTTATTCCATGTCCCTCAACACAAGTAACATAGAAACGATAGAGGATATTGATAGTAACGTGGTCAAGTTACAGGAAGCCCTCGTTTCAAGTTATGAGGGCTCTTGTCCCTTAAGAGAAGTCGGAACGGGGCATGCAACACCCTGGTGGAGCAAAGAACTCGACCGGCTGAGCAAGAAGACAAGAAAACTTGTCAATAAAGCGATGGAGTCTAAAAATGCCGAAGACTGGGAGGCATACAAGAACAGTCAAAGACTGTACAAAAAGACCATTCGCGAAAGTCGAAGAGCGTCATAGAGATCTTTCTGTAGCGGGGTTGCATCTACTGCCTCAGCAGCTCGGCTCAATAAGATACTCTCCAAAGATCCCCAACAATAGCCAGAACTCATGAAACGCGAGGATGGCTCCTTTACAACCAACCTATCTGAAACTACTGAACTCCTGCTAAAAACAATGTTTCCAGGCAGCACTGTGTCGTCCTGTATGGACTTGGACTGGCCCAACGTACCTCACCCAGTCGCTACTGAAGTTGACTGGGAGGTTGCGAATGGGACAGTGGACGATGCAAAAGTAGCCTGGGAGATCAACACCTTCCTCTCCTTTAAATCACCAGGTATAGACAGTGTCTTCCCAGCTCTACTCCAGTGGGGGCTGGAAAACATATACCACCACCTGGTGCATATTTACCGGGCGTGCATTGCTTTTAAACACACCCCGGTGAAGTGGAGGGAAATAAAGGTAATATTCATACCCAAACCAGGACGTACGGACTGCTCCCTACCAAAGTCATATCGGCCCATCAGCATCTCCTCCTTCCTATTGAAAGGTCTGGAGAGACTGTGTGATTGAGAAATTAGAGATACAGTGTTAGTTTTACATCCACTGCATCCAAGTCAACACGCTTACATCCCAGGGAAATCAACAGAATCGGCCCTTCACTCCGTGGTATCTCGTATCGAGAGATCGGCGGGTATGAAAATGTCTACCCTGGGAGCGTTTATTGATATCGAAGGTGCTTTTGATAAAACAACCTTCGAGAGTATAACAATTGTAGGACAGAAGCGGAAGCTTTAGCCCGCAAGGGATCTGAGAGCGCCCTGCATGGTCCAGAACCTGCAATAGCGCTCTCAGATTCAGTCCACAGTTCCCTGATAAAGAACTATATACTCAAACGCCATGCGGACTGTTGTGGTGGTCTGAGCAGCTGCAGACATAGCAGAATGGCTTTGGCCACACCCAGTCGTAAGCTAGGCAGACACTGTCTCCAGATGTCCAGGAGTAATCTGCGCATTTATGTAGGATTACTAACAGGACACTGCAGACTAAACAAACACCTCCATACACTGGGAGTTATAGACAACTCCAAGTGTAGAGGGTGTAATCTGGATGACGAGACTGCCGAGCATGTGCTCTGTCACTGCCCTGCTCTCTCAACGAAAAGAGGATCCATACTGGGGGACTTATGGCCAGCATAGGTGGCGTCTCACCTGGTCTTCTCCTCAAATACATCACAAGTGTTGGTTGGCTGGAGGAATCAGAGGCTCGGTGGACATGCCACCACTTACGGGGGCAGCACAATGGGCCCGCTTATGAGGCCTGAGTGCACGTGAGCGTAAGCTCACCCCCCGCCAAACAATCCAGATCCATCCAGATCTATGCCCAAGTAGATTCTAGATTGAGGTATGGTGTCTGTTTCTAGAGGAACTCAATTCTATTACAGAACGTATTTATTGCTCAAAAACGTATATTGCGTTGTATAGCTAATATTTCTAGTACCCATTTTTGTAAAGGGGTATTTTAGAGAGTGTAATATTTTAAGCTTGCCATGTTTACACCTTTTTGAAATGTGTGTTTATGTTTATCAAAATAAGAATGTATTCATTGTAAATAAAAATATGCCTAACATAAATAGGCGAATACCATATGTAAGACTAAACATAACTTGCAATTCCCCAAATTACATGAGTCCAAAGATGTTTAAGGTGGTTTCATGAACGTAATTCGAGAATTTCTCCTGCGTCCCTGAACCGATTGAAAAAATTTTTGATATTCTTTTGGAGACAGCTTTATAAAATGGTACTAGGCTACTTAGAACTAAAAAAAGAAAAAAATTTTTTACTTGTGCGAAAACCAAAAAATTTTTTTTTTACTTTTCAATAGTCTGGTACCATTCTATAATGTTGTCTTTAAAGGCCTATCAAAAAATTTTTTGAATCGGTTCAGGGATGTAAGAGAAATTCTCGAATTACGAAATCATTTTCTTAAACACCGCACCGGCACCTTTAATCACTTACCCACAGAATGCAAATTAGCTAGAAGTTTACAAGATTTTAAAAATACGTTAATCGTTTTTACTCTCAAAATGTTTTTATTCCGTATCTGATTTTTGTACCTAGTTTTTAAGGTATATGCTTGTAATCTTGACTATTCGTATACAATGGGCTTGTTACCGATATATTTTTTTTCGTTATATTTTTTATAGTATTCAATAGAATTCGATCATCTACATAAGCTGTCAAAATTTCAGCTTCATAAGCATATCCAATCCTTAGATACTGAATGGTAAAAAGCACTTCGCCGATTCGTGACGTCATTTTGCATAAACAAAAATTGAGAAAGTACATTGTTTCTGTCAGAACTTCTTTGTTTCTTATATATAATTGTCTTTCATTTTTGTTCTTACCGCTTTTGACGTAAGTGCCATAATTTCTGAGATATTTAACATTTAAACTAAATACTTCGTCTTATAGACGTTCAGACGCCACCTTTATACTTCCAGATCTCCGAAACCATTAATTCTACAGAAATTATAAAAAAACAAAAATCATCCTCAATTTGGTAGCTTTCTTATTTGTCTCTAGCATGTCTTCGCTCAATGCAATACTTTTCGAGTTATTTGACGAATATTGTTTTGAAATACCTTTTTTTAAGCTAAAGTCCCAATTTTTAAGTCGTTATAAAGACTATCAATTTTTATGAAAAGTTGCATAGAACCTTTTCTTCTTAAAATCATATTTTATTTCATCTCCAATGTTTTTAATTATTAAATCTCGACTGTCGCCTGATCAGCGTCTACAATGTGAAGTCACGCGAAGCTCCGCCCTGTTTTCGCGCGGTCCAACTTTGGTAATTTATTTAAGGGCAAAAACGTTCGAATAAAGACCTAAAAATTTGGAAATTGCTTTAGAAAGTGTTCTACTTTCGATTTCTAAAATTTAAAAAAATGCTGAACAGGCCTATTGTAATGTTGTCATTATGGAAAATAAATTATTAATATTATTGTATTATAAATAAGGCTCAGGTTACTGTTGCTAGATTATGTGATTTATCAAAAATATTCTTATGCGTGAATCGTGTAATATTGTTGCAGATGCTTCAGTGTTATTCAGTGTTATTTTTTCCCGTACGTATTCAATTCCACCTTAAATGCACTCAATGGTAAAATGATTGTTTAAATATTCTAATAAAGCTAAAATAAGTTGCGGAGTTCCACAAGGGCCTGTTCTTGACCTAGCTGTCTTCTTCCTATATATAAATGACTTGAAAACTATAAATTCGTTGGTAAATTGTACGTTATTGCCACTATTTTGGGGCATAATAAAAATTTGATATTATATGAGGAAATATGATCTGATATCTCTTTAGAAAAAAAAATAGCGCGATTCAAATCATCTTACATTCAATATCACTAAAACTAGCCAATATCCTTCGGTTGCAACTTGAAAAGGCTTTCTTTTTGAAGTAACTTTCTGGTAGTGGGGGTGGATCAAGTAAAAGAAATGTTTGAACCCTTGTACACACACTAAATCACAATTTGTTTCTTTTTCATCCCCTTTGATAATGTGGCTAATGCCAAAAATTATTTTGAGACCTTAGCGTCTCTTATGTATACTGAATACCAATTTTATGGACTCTTACTTGCTTGAATTACATATTTACCCCAACTCTTCAACGGAACAATATCATAATATAATCTAATCCCAGATCTCATTAAAATATATAGGTACGTGTACTAAATTTCAAGTCAATATCTTAAACGGTTCCAGAACACCTAAACGTGAGCACAAAAGAAAGTTAGTCTCACAGACAGACCGACAGACAAACAATTTTTTTGCTCAAACTTAAAATCTCGACATTTCATGACATTCTAAGCCTATTTGAACAATAAAAATTTTCAAAATTTTTTATTGTGTTACTGCACTTCCACTGGATATGGAAATATAGCCGGCAAAACAATTTAGGAAAACTATAAAAAAATCTTAATTAAAAACTTGCAGGCGTACTATGACGATACATTTTAATGCGTGTATCGTTTATTGCCATATTATCTTAAATATATACAGGGTGTCCCAAACTGACTTAGCCAAGCTGTAGTTTCTAAACCGTTTAAGATATTTCAGTGGGACAAAAAATGTACTTTTTAGTATGAGGGTGCTTTAAGATTATAGCGACAAAAATGTTTATTAAAAAATAACCCTTCAAAATTCAACCTTTAACTCTAAAATTTTAAATGACACCCTGCATGTTCTTTTTTACATTTTATTGTTTATTTTTCAATTCTATATCCAAGACTTTTTCCGATTGAAAATCGGTTAATAAATAGCTGAGAAAATGAACATTTAAAAATCAAGTTAGCCATGACCAGATGGTAAAGTAAAAGTAGTATAAATTGTGCTTCAATTACTTTTTATTACTTGAAGTATTTTACTTCAAATACCCGAAGAAATGAGTACTTGGTACTTGATACTTGCAGATATTTTAGAATAGTATTTAGTACATAGTACTTGTTAAACGAAATTACAGTACTTACAGTACTTTACAATTTACTTCAAGTATTTAAAGTACTTGATCACTACTTCAAGTACCTTAGGTACTGCAAGTAAGTTTACAATCTCTCTCTCTCTCTCTCTCTCTCTCTCTCTCTCTCTCTCTCTCTCTCTCTCTCTCTCTCTCTCTCTCTCTCTCTCTCTTCTCATTTCACAGCGGATTATGTCTGGATGCTTTGCTTTCTTATGTCGCGCTGCAATTTGAAAGCATAAAGAATATTTTTCTTTTGGTATAATCAGGTCCTACTCCATCTTTTTTATTATCATTTAGCCAGGTAGCTTTCACCACTAAAAAATTTCTCACGATATTGCTTTCACCATTGTAGCTTTTCTCCTATTTATATTAAATAAATCCTTTACCCATTATTTCAAAAATATTAGAAAAAAATGCACTACTCAAATCGTGTTGTTATTTTCCAATTAGTCCTGAAAATAGTGTGTAATAAATCACTAAGAAATGCCAAGCAATCATAAATAATTATTAAAATCCCATTAATATTTTTGGCCAATCGCTAGAGCTATATAATTAAACAAAAATATATTGGCGGAGGAAGGTGAGGCAGCAAACTTCTGTCTCAGAAATGTCATTTAATAGAGCAACATAGCTGTTAACGACTTTACAAATGGTCGTTCGCCTACAAAGAGGTAGCATTTTTTAGATTTTAACTTCAGATAATTGGTGTAGAAGGAGCCGCGCTAAAATATCCAAAAATGCCAACCTATAAATCTCTTTTAATTATTGCTTCAAAATAATGATAAATCATTTGTAAAAAAAATTCCACAAAAATTCCGTACGCTATGTAATATATACAGAATAATGTAGTTCATTTATCATTATGACAATATTTTTGGATTAAGAGCCAAAAATAAAAAATAAATAGATTTGTTCAACGGTGATTAATTTAACTTACATTGTTGTCATTTCGTCTGATGTTTTTATGTCAACGGTATTTTGCTTATTCTAATTACAACAAAATGTAACTAAACAATATTATTGTCATATTTGCATATAGAAAAACTCGAGTAAATATTAATTTATCGCTCTAATGGCCTATAAGGATTTACGTTTGAAAAATGCTGACCGTAGAAATATATTATTTTGCTACATTTAAAAAAATTGCAATATAAAGAAAAAAAATTAAGTGATCAATGGGAATTTGCATAGCTAGTCATTTTTAGATACTCTTTCAAGGGCCAATGGTTGTACCTCATCGAAAGTAAATTTTCATTAAAGGTTGTTGTAGAAATGTCAAATATTTGAAAAATTTGTATATAAAAAAAAATAAGAAAGTGGTGATAGATGATTCTATTCTTGTAGCCTCAAACTTCGATATATTTTTTACAAAGGCATCTAACGATGTTATTAAGCAAACTCCTTTAGCCTTCAGGTTTTTCGAAAGTGTTTGAGTATTGTTATTTGTCCTATGTTAAATTTTCCTGAAAAATGTAAAATTTTCACTGAGAAACAACATGGATTTCGCGCCTCTAAGTCAAAGGGCGCTGTACTGTATTCTTTTTATAAATAAGTTACAGACTATGTTGAGGCAAATTAATATCCAGCTCTCTAATGATAGAAGTCAATATGTTAGTGTGAAATTTCGTAAATAAGACACAATAAGTAGATTTAATTCAGAGTGTGGTGAAGTTAAAACCGGGGTTCTTCAGGGTTCAATTTTAGACCCTGTTTTATTTTAATCTTACAGGTATGTTTTATCATGTATGCAGATGATAAATCGCTTGCCTTTGTCAAATAAATCAGATGTAACGTTGGAATCTATTAGCAATAATGTGTTGACATCATTAAGCAATTGGTTTTTGTTCTAATGCATTACATTTAAATATCGAAAAAGCACGTTTTATGGGATTATGTAAATATAAAAATTATTAAGTTATATTTTGGAGCTGTTTATTTGTTTTACATACATTATAAATATCAGATATTATAAATATTGGTAACTTCACATGTCGACATGGGTCTCAAGCTAATACTACTTTCCAAGATATTGAAAATTTTAGTAGATTTAAAGAATATGTTATCTCTTCATTAAAGATAAAGCCTGAAAGCATAATTCAATAAGTTTATAAGAGAAAAACAGTTTTTAAATAAATCAGTGCAGTAAAAATGAATTTCTTAAAAAAATGTGTGAGGAAGGAGATTTTTTTGAACCTGAAATATACTGTTAGGTTTTGTAAACATCCTGTATCGTGGATCCGGAAATTATAACACCAGGGTAACACTAATTTGTTAACTCACGTACTAATTACAAATAATTATTTCACTAATATGTAATATACCACTAGATACTATAATTAACTTTATTACTTTGCTTACTTCTTTTTAATGTTTCTCAACTCACTATCTGTACTAAACTGTCCTAACTTGGCTTCTCCATTCCTTTATGTACCTAAAGATGAGAGCCCTAGAATGTTCTTTCCTCATTCTGTAATTTTCTAGTAGTCTCTCTGTAATTTTCAGATTCTGACACCGCGCGCCACCTGTGGGCCGATTATCAAAGTAACTAACTTAATTGTTTTCTGTTACTTATACATGAAACTTAGAGGGAATTCCTACAGATGCCTCTTGGGGTAAAAATATGTAACAATACATATAGAGAGGTATGATGGTTTTGGACTTCGGATGAGGTCGGTAACATATTTTAACAATTAAATTCGCACATCGTTTTTTCTCTCTTTTTTTCAAATATCTTCGATAGTATTGTCATGATGCAAAAATAAAATGGAGATTGTCCGCAACGATTTCGAACAGATCTGAGATCTAAATAAATAAAACCGTTATTAAATATATACTTAACCTAAAAAAAGAAAAAAAGTAAAAAGCAGTATATACATTATAAAAATAATTTGATATAGCTTTAATAACAACGCGACTTGAAATTTTCTGCGGTTGTTAGCATCCATAAATAACATAATTACTTCCACATTCAATGGAAGTATAGTAACGACAAAACATTTTTTAAAAATATTTATTGCTCAGACAGGCTTAGAATGTCATGAAACGTCGAGATTTTAAGTTTGAGCAAAAAAAAATTCTGACTGTCTGTCGGTCTGTCTGTAACTTTTTTTTGTGCGCACGATTACTCTGGAACCGTTTAATATATTGACTTGGAATTTGGTGCATGTATGTATTTTAACAAGATCTGAAACTAGATTATAATTTCATCTTCTTCCGTTGAAGGATTGGGGGGTAAATAGGGGTAAATGGGGGAAAATAGGTAAGTCAAGGAGGTAAGAGTCCATAAAATTAATATTTAGTATATATAAAAGAAGTTAATGTCTCAAAAATTTTTTTGGCATCAGCCACCTCCACTCCATTATTAAAGGGGGTGAAAAAAATAAATTTGTAATTTAGAGTGTATAAGAACCCAACATTTTTTTTACTTCATTCACCCCACTACCAACCCTCTACCACCACCACCACCCCCACTACCGATGTGGCATATCGTTTTATATTTTTTTGGGGTAGACGATTTCAAATATTATGTTGCTAAAGTTACTTCGAATAGTATGGATGCGCAGTGGCTTTGCTCGACTGCTATGAATGCGCAGTAGGTTTCCCCAAGTATTATGGATGCGCAGTGGCTTTCCTCGAGTACAATGGATGCGCAGTAGGTTACCACGAGTAGTATGGATACGCAGTGGCTTTTCTCGAGTACTATAGATGCACAGTAGGTTACCTCAAGTGGTATGGATGCGCAGTGGGTTTCCTCGAATAAAATTGATGCGCAGTGGATTACTTCAAGAACTATGAATGCGCAGTGGCTTTCCTCGAGTAAATTGGATGTACAATGGGTTACCTTAAGTAGCATGGAACGATTTTTTATATCTTTGTCATGCCATTTACTGCGTAAATCTTTACTTTGTTATTAATTCAGATTAAGGTTAATTCTCGACCTCGACCGAAATCGAGAATTTACAGTTATACATCTTTATGTGTGTACTTCAAATTTCAGCAAAAAATTAACCTCCCCTGTCACTTATTTCAAATTTTAGCCTTATTTTTCAGAGGTTTTATCTTATTCAGAAATCTTTATGTCGTCTTCTTTACTGAGACAAATCTATATCTAAACTTAAGAGGGTCATTGAGGTGACATGGAAGGCGGTTAAAACACATTTTAAACACATTTTTTATGATCGCATGTATGTCTTTGCAGGTCACATTTAGTGATTGAAATTTCACCCAGTTCCCGTTATCCGATCGAGCTGAAATTTCGCACACAGCTTTAGTTCTCATGACAATACAGTGTAGTATATCTAATATCGTTTTAAATCCAATATGGCGGACGCCCCAAGATAGCGGCTAACCTTTTTCTTCACAATCCTTTTGACAATGAAAGGGTTTGACGAGTAGAATACGATAACATGATGTCATTCAAAACCCAAGATGGCGGCTTAATTTTTTTTTTTTCGTCATAACCCCCCTTGGGTATTAAATGATAGATTAGACGAGTAAAATACGATAAGCTACGTGACGAAGACTAAAAAGATAAAAATAAATGAATTAAAAAAAACTTTTCAAAAACAATGGTTTTATTTTAAAACCAAATTGCACTAAAAAGTAGAAAATAATTTTTAACTTTGTAAATAGAAAACCATTGGACGATCATAAAATGTAAACGTAAAATGATTATACCAAGTAATATTTATTAGCGCCCAATGATTTTCAAGTTACATCTAGTTAAAAATTATTTTCTACATTTTAGTGCAATTTGGTTTTAAAATAAAACCATCGTTTTTTTTAAGTTTTTTTTTATTCTTTATTACTCCACTAAGTAGTACTCTTGTTAATTCTGTAAGCTGAAACCTTAAACAACTTCATAGTTTCATCTGACTGATCTAAAAAAAACCGCTGTCCAAGGAATCACTACTTCCACATCCAGATTTTCTATCCAAGTCACTCACAACGAAAATATTTTGTACGTGGAAATAATTGTTTATGGAACTTTAATAATATAATATTTGAAATCCTCTACCCCAAAAACCCATAAAACGATACCACATCGGTAGTGGGGTGGGGGTGGTGATAGGGGGTGATAGTGGGGGTGGATGAAGTAAAAAAATATTTTGAGGTTTCTGGTTCTTGTACACACACTAAATCACATTTTTTTTCAACACCTTTAATAATGGGGTGGGGGTGGTAATGGGGGTAGCTAGTGCCAAAATTTTTTTGAGACCTTAGCTTCTCTTGTATATACTAAATACTAATTTTATGGACTCTTACCTGCTTGATTTACCTATTTACCCCAAATTTACCCCCTAACCCTTCGAGGGAACAAGATGAAAATATAATCTAGTTCTAGATCTCGTTAAAGTACATATGTGTACCAAATTTGAAGTCAATATCTCAAACGGTTCCAGAGTAAACGTGTGCACAAAAAAAAAAGTTACCGACAGACCGACAGACAGACAGAAATTTTTTTTCGCTCAAACTTAAAATCTCGACGTTTCATGACATTCTAAGGCTATTTGAACAATAAAAATTTTTTTAAATTTTTTTGTCGTTACTATACTTCCACTGGATCTGGAAGTAAAATTAGAGAGATATAAATTACAAAAGTAGATGACAGTGCATCCACAGTAAATCTATTGAAAACCACAGAATATTGAAATTCAATCCCTCTGTATAGAATATGGAAAATTGAAGCTCTTCTACACGTGCCTATCATCTGTCACATCATTGTCGGTTGTGAGTATCTACACAATACGTCACCAGCTAATCCTAACTTAAGCTCTTAAACGTCGTTTAAACTGAACAATGTGAATCAGTGGGGTGTCCTGGTTGCGGGGTGGTCGTTATCTTGTCAACATAAAACTGTTTGCTAATCGAATTTCGCTTTCAAAGAGGTGTAAGTGTATTGTTTTCAGGTTTACAGCTGATTTGGGTTTTGAATTCATATCATTTTTAAAATTAATTTTTTTCTGGAAAGATTAATCTTCAAAATACTTATAATAATTTCTAAATCTCATGCAATGAAGGATTATATTGCATTTCTAACTTTCACGAAATTGAATTTTTTTTTCTATTTTTATTTGCAAATTAATTTCTGTTAAACTCTTCAGCATTAGATATATGCTGTATCAAATTCTACATGATACAAAGATTTTACTCAAAAACCAGCATAAATAGACAAAACAACTAAATCCTGAAGCGGGCAGCATCTTCTTTGTGACGCTGTCTCTGAAGAAGTTTTCACAAACACCAAAAATCATTACAATCGAATACTATCACTATACGCGTTCCGTCAACCATATTGGCATCATCAGGGGATAATTACAACTCCGGTTATTGGCAAAGAATCATGCAGGAAACAAATATCTTCCAATTCATTAATAACACAATAAAATTAAAATCCACAAAAGAAAGAAAAGCGATCAAACGGTTACGTGAGAAAGATTGCCGATAAAGGTAGCAAGATCGTTATTTTAGATACAGATGATTCTTATGAAAGAATAGATAAGCTGATTAAAAACTTTTTAGAAATCCTAATGGATTTCTAGAAAATAATCGCTGAAATGAGAAATACATTTCAAAATTTTACGAACCTTAATATGTTACAGGCCCTCGAAGAACCTAAGTCGAAAAATAAATTTCGTCGAGAAAGGCGTTATAGAGCACAACTAATAAAATTTCTGGCATCAGCGCTGAAATCTAGCATAAAGACACTTTTACACGCCTCCAAAAATAATCACTAAAGTGAGAAATATATTTAAAAATTTTATAAACCTTACTATGTTGTAGAAAACTAAATTTGAGAGCTCATACTGAAATTTTCCAGTGAAGTCAAGTATCTAGGAGTAAACTGCAATGTCTTGCCTGTCTAGGGACTAAAGGAGCAATGTGCTTCTTTCCCACAGCAGCTATGGAGGCAATGCAGAACTTACTTCCTCTGCCTTTGTATGTGAGGATGGATACAGCATTTTGTACCCTAAGGCCCCATCAGGCACTTAAATTTAGATCAGGCAACCTGGTTAGTCGTTTACGAATTTTGAAATTAATCCAATTTAAATCCATGACCAAACTCACTGACTCAATGCCAAGCAAGCATGACTTTGACTACTCGTTTGATGTGCTGATTGAGAGTAGTCAGGTGAGCAGGGTCGAAGTACTGCAGTTGGAGAAAGAACTCATCTGGTACACAGACAAATTTAAGATGGATGAAGGGGTTGCTGTGGGCGTAGCGGGGTTTAAATACAGACTATCTAAAGCGTTTGGTAACAGCCCGACCATTTTCTAGGCAGAAGTCTATGCTATAAATCTGTGTGCCCAGGAATGCCTTTACAGAAGCACCCGAAGGCCGAAGATCTATATACTTTCAGATAGCCAGGCAGCACTAAAGGATCTCAGGTCCTATACCTTCGAGTCTAAAATTGCCTGGGAAAGCGGACCATCCCTGAAACAACTGGCAAAACTGACAAGGTTACCTTGATGTGGGTGCCAGGGCATGAGGGAATAGAAGGCAATGATTTAGCTGACAGCCTTGCAAGAAAAGTGGCTGAAGTCCCATTTTTCCGACCCGAACCGTTCTGTGGCTTATCTAAGGGACACATAACGGAGGAGGTTCAAAAATAAGAAAAGGAACAAAAGAAGTCCTACTGGAGGAATACTCCAGGCCAAAGACAAGCGACAAGGTTTATAACCTATTCGACAAAAAATGCTCGAAATTGAATAGTCCGACCTAAGGCTGATTACAGGCCATTGCCCCTTGATATGTCGTCTCAAGAGCATGGGCATGGCAGAAGATGACAAACGCAGACACTGCGAAGCTGCAACTGAGACTGCGGAACATATATTGTGTAAGGTACTAATCCGCATTAGGCCAAAGTCCCTAGAACAGGTGAAATTAACGTCTGAAGGCATAGGGAAATTTGCTCCCAGAACAATCACAAGCTTTGCGAGAAGTGTTGAAATCCTGGGCAACAACTAGTTGTAGGCTAAATCACAAAAGATCTTTTAGGTCGAGGTGAAGAAAGACCGACTCAGGGCCTTGAACAATTTACAATCTACATGTTGTAGAACCTCGTCCTCAGTCACTATTTAGCCTTTTTTATTATTTAATTTTTAACTTTTAATTATTTTTCTATAACTATAACTCTAACTATTTACCGCTAACTTTAAGTAAAAATAAAATACACTCCGCTGTCGTTCATTTTGGCTCACCCTGTAGCTTTCCGCGCTAACAAAAAGAGATTTTTTGTGATACCTTAACATTAATTCGCTGTTCAACCTCGTGTACCGCAGACAAGTGTCTTGTATCGCAAAAATAATAATTATTAACTACCCGCTTTGTGTTCCATTTTCTTGGAAGTGAACATTTGATCCTAGAATACTACATTGATTGCTGGATTCCCTATCTGGAGGCCTCCGGAAGCTGGTAACTGGATTCGGAGAGGATTTAAGGTAGGATCCATACAAATCTCTTTTTCTACACCGCGACAGTCCACTATCTCTCTCGCTCTCATTATTATTATAATTTTATTTTAATAAACATAAACTTTTTTACCACCGCCCAAGTTAGCGGATTGATCTCAGTTCGTTAACACTCGGAGAATATAAAAAAATATAAAAAAAAACTATTGTTCCCCAAAAGAGACGTTATAGAGTACAACTGTACAAATTCTTGGGGTCAGCGCCGAAACTTAGCATAGAAAGACTTTTGCACGTCCTTGAAGACGTACTATCAAGGTGGACAATTAAAATTTCGACAGTTTGCAAACGAGAAGTGACAAAGGCGCGTACTCTCTAAATGGAATTTTCAAGCAAAAGAAATGAAAATTGCCAAAGCCGGTTTTTAGCATAAAAAGAATTTAAATTCATCCAGCGACTTGACCATGGGGCAGGAGCGTCGGGCATCAGAAAACGATAGTTTCATGCCAGAAGGCAGATCGTAAATCACACCAAAATTTAGTTTATTTTTACCTTCAGTAGAAGTGAAATTGCTCTCGTACACTTTTTAAAAGTTGTGAATCTTTTCTGTTAAATTGATTGCTACTACAAAATCTCTAGTGTATGGTGGTTGAAACACACGTCCTGTAAAGGAGGCGTCCGTCGTTGCCACGTTTGATAGGCAGATTCTTACATATTAATAGATAGGTCTTGCACACATTTCAAAATGGTTAAGCGGAGTTCGGAAATTTACCCAAGGCACAACCTAGTTTTTATAGCTATTAATGTAACGATATTATTATGTGATTTATAATAATCAAGGACGTTACCAGGCGATGAGGCAATAACCGAGTCGCCTGGCAACGTCCGAGATGGTTTAAATCACGTAATAATCGAGTTACATTTAAAGCTTTAACGCATCATTGACAAAGATGACTTGAAAAAATCAACAACTTTGGTTGTCATTTTAGCGTCCCATAAAAATTAAGATAGTCTTAATTACGACAAAAACTGTAAGATTAGATTTGCTTCCGGATAAATAAAAAATTCATTACGAAAAAGAATATCTTCAGTTTTGTGAATGGCGAGATACAGAACAAGTTCAAGGTGCTGGAGAAACGATAATACTTGCTTATTTTATGAAACTCTCAAATCAATACTCCCCGTCATCTTTGTGGCCTAAATATTCTATGTTACAAGCTTGTTTGGAGTTGAAGAAAAGAGTGGAAATCGATAAGTCTGGCGCTTTGATACGATTCATTAAGAAAAAAAATGTGGGATATCAAGCTAAAAAATCGAAAGTATTCACGAAAGAGCAGGTTAGTAAATTTGTTTGTACTGTCTCAGACGAGACATTTTTAATGATGAAAGTAGCTTTTTTAATTGGAAATTGGCGGAGCTTGTGGAACCAATGAATTAACGAAAATGTCCATGGAAAATATTGAAATTCTAGAGAGCAAGCTAGGAATCACAATTCCTGACTCAAAAACCCACAAGAAAAGGTTTTTTGCGGTGATATCTGACGGAGACGTTAATCATGTGGCTTTATTTAAAAAATATATAGCATTACGTCCAACTCATACTCCGCATAGAAGATTATTCGTATCATACACAAACGGAAAATGCTCCGTTCAGCCTTGTGGTATCCATTTCTTTTCTAAAATACCTGAGAAAATTGCTACGCATCTCAAACTTGAAAATCCAACTATGTATACTGGTCATTGGTCATTGTATTAGAAGATCTTCAGCAACTTTTATTGTTATTGCTGGTGGAGACATATTAGATTTACAAGAACTTGGTGGTTGGGAATCGAGCAATGTTGCAAGAGGGTATTTAGAAGATAACTTGAGTAAGAAAGTTTCCATTGAGCGAAAAATTCATGTTGGAGACGTTTCTGTAAACACTGTATCATGTACTAAAGAGTGGACATGCCCACCATTATGGACAATAATGGTGGGTCAGGTGTATCTATCAAATTTGAAAACTGTCAAAATATTCACGTCAATGTTCATAAATAATACCTATAAAATAAAATTCGTATCTAGGGTATTATGATATGGTAACTAACGTATTATATATTGTAACTAACGTATTATGTGCTACTAAGTTATTATGAAGTTTTTCTAATGTTATGATATTAATAATTATCAATAAAGATTTAACTTAAAGGAACCTTAATTTTCAATGATACGATAAAGTAATTAATTCCATTGATTTATAAAATACAATTGCAAGAAGGCTTTGGTGTTTGCTCATTGTTTCCCTATGTACCTTCCAATGAGACAAGCCTTAGAATATCTTGGGGATTTAGTCAAATTAGGTAATATTAGTCAAGAAGTAATTAAGGGATATATTGATTTTACTAAACTGTGCAAGAATCAAAATTGCCTTCAATTCAATATAATGTTCTTACAGCAACATGAGGTGACTGCAATAGGAAACTTTTTGCCATATTTCATTGCCAGTCTTTTCATGAGCAGGTTTGAAACAAATGATAAAGGAAGAATTCGAGTATTTTCCTAGGATATGTAGATGATATATTCGCAGTATTCGATACAAATGTTGAAGATGTAGAAAACTTTGTTTCGAAATTAAATTGCAGTTTCATTTAAATAAAATTTATATCTAAAATAGAGACCAACGTAGAACTACCATGTTTAGATGCATTAGTAATTAAAAATTGTAAAAATAAGTTGGAATTTAAGAGATATAGAAAAAACACCGGCAACCTGAGATATATTCCTAATGACCACATAGTTGTCCCTAGAACAACATAGCTGATCACAATTTTTTTATTCGTCGATTATTAAGCTTCCCTCTGAATGAACGGATATACGTAAAAAAGATAGTTTTAATTAAGGATATAACTAAGAGCAATTGATACTTTCTACATTTAGTTGATAAATAATTAGAAAACACAGATTTAAAGAAACCCACCGGAGTTCCTAGACCTTATTTAAAAGACTTAGATATGGCAGTTACTCATCCTTCGATAAAGAAATTGGGGTCCAAAGGATAAAATTGAATCAAACGTTGTACAAACACAACGTTCATTCATGAAAAATGTTCTTGTGTGTTCTTCAAATTTTGTTGAACAGTTGCATCGATAAATGTATGTTGAATCTGTGAAATAGCAACTGCGTCTTCTGAATTTAACTAGTTTGACGTTATCACAGTTTAGTAATAGTATGATACTGCTTTTGACCAAGTTCCTAGGCATGTTAAAATATGCTCCGAAGGTAATAGTGTATTTGGAAGAAAATGCTTTGCTAAGGTATAAAAGCTTATTGGCTTACATATATTTATGAATACAGTACGTGTAATTGCCCATTAGGTATGTACATTCACGTAGCGCGAGAGATATGACAACTCAGATCTCAGTTATTTCATTTCAGCCAGCTGGCATACGCGATGTTGTAATTCTTACTCCCTATACCTAGCCCGCCACTACACACAGTGTATAAACACACCACACATATTAAAAAAAACAGGATTAATGTGTTTCGTTGTTTATTAGACGTCTACGTTTTTGTAATATCTGCTATTATTTTTGAATTAAATTTATTAGCAAAAATACATTTTAGCTGACAACATTTTCATCATTTTGTTGTTTTTCAATTGCCTGTGAATGGTTGATAAGGTGTTTACATGATCAACCGGGCACTGCTTACAGGAAATACATTTTTCTTTCTCATATGACTTGTATTTAAATTCTTGATTTATTTATGATCCTCTTTGATCAACATTTATTTAAAAACAGAAAAGTAAATCGAAGAAATGTCAGTTGCTTGCCTTCCGAGAACACCTGAAAAAGCATTATTGCATTATTTTGTTAAAGAAATTGGTTTTACCCTGTTAAGACTATAATCCTTTTTGGCTGTGTAAAATTTGTATTGTATGTTTACATTTTGAATTGTAATCTACTAAGGCGATTATGTGTATACATAGCATACTTACCAAGGATATTTAAAAGTGCAGAATGACATTTATAATTTTCATCTATCAACTAAATTAGAATTAAGAAGCTACAGAAGAAAATACTACTTTGAAATTTCTCAAAATTTTATGTTACAGCTAGTAACTCACTATACCCATTTGCTTAATCAACTAGGTATACTAGAACCAAACCAATTTTTTTTAATAATCATTGATAAATTTCTCAAATTTAAAATTTCGCGTGGCCGAGGCAAACTTTAGATCCTTGACACCGTCATAAGCTACTCGACTTGCCCTTATGGATGGCGTGGCCTTGATTTTGATATATTAACTAAGCGAGCATCTAAGAGAGCACCAAGAAATTATTTCGTATAGATTTCTTCTAATTATCTAACAACCCAGCTTTAATTTTTATTAATTGCGGTCCATTAATACTTGCCTAAATAAGAATTGTTAGAGCAGTTGTTTGCTTATAGTAATTAGAGTTTTAATAGTCGGACCATTTCAACAGAAGTTCATTTCAAAATTTAAAAACACCTCGCGGGCATGTTTCTACACCCATTATGACTGTATATAAAAATTAATAATAATCCATTTTATTTTGGTCTTCAAAATCCTTTAATTAACTGTGATGGATATTTATTTCATGTTTACCACTTATACTTATAATAGAAGAAAATTAGTAATGATAATACAATACATAATAATACAATTCGTATAAATTGACATTACTTTATATTTGACGCCACTTTATATCATTAGGCAGCTACATATCACTAGGCAGCTACAATCTCGAAAAAAGCAATAACATTTTAAGCACTAGATTACATACGATTATTTATTTTCTGATAGGATAGAACAGAATAGAATAGAATAGAATAATCTTTATTTTCCAACTAGACTGTTACAACAGTATGGGCATCGTCAGTTACATTACAAATAATTGCATGTTACAAGGATAAAGTCTAAAATTGCAATTAAAAGAAAATAACAATTCGGTTATAGGTACCAAGTATAGCTGTAAAAGTATTATTACATGTGCATGTTTAATGTAAAAAAGATTTATTTATATTAGTTACTTATACTAATTAAATTACTACGTGTACCATCAAATGAATAAGATTAGGTTATTTGATAAAAAATACTTATTATTATTTATATACAAACAGTAAATTCGCTAATTACAAATTCCTAAAAAATATGTTAAAAGAGTACACGTAAATGGTGTGTGTAAAAAAAGAATGTATTTTAAAAGACTTTGAAAATTATTTCAGATGCATAAAAAGTCAACTATGGGAAATTATTTGAGTTTTATATAAGTATGTAGTCCTGTACAGAATAAACATGAGTTTGTAGATATTTTTTAACGCCCGACGCGAAAAGAGGGGTGTTATAAGTTTGACGCGTATGTTTGTATGTCTGTCAGTCTGTCTGCCCGCCCGCCCGCCCGCCCGCCCGCACTTTTTTTTATTTGAAAGAGTGTTTCGTCGAGAAGGTTTTTGCCATATTAGATTTTGATGTTTGGTTGCCATCTTGATTACAAGCTTTTATTTAACTTGCCTTGTTCTTGTGAGTTAAATCTTGCAACTGAATTTTAAAATAGTTATCCCCAACCGATCGAGCTGAAATTTTGCAAACACGTTTAGTTTGGATGACAATGCATGGTTAGCTAAGTGACGTCATTCCAAATCCAATATGGCGGACTCCCAAAGATGGCGGACGACTTATTTTTTACCCATGATATGGGTATCAAATGAAAGGGTTTGCGGAGAAGAATACGAAAATAAAATGATGTCATACTAAATTCAATATGGCGGACCCAACTGAATTTTAAAACAGTTATCCCCAACCGATTGAGTTGAAATTTTGCATACACGTTTAGTTTGGATGACAACGCATAGTTTGCTAAGTGACGTCATTCCAAATCCAATATGGTGGACCAGTTATTTTTATGCACCCCCATGATATGGGTATCAAATGAAAGGGTTTGCTGAGAAGAATACGAAAATAAAATGACGTCACACTAAATTCAATATGGCGGACGTCCCAAGATGGCGGACAAAATTTTTTAGTTTTAACACTATAATTTGATCGCATAGTGTATTCGCTCATACGTTGCATTCTAAGAAATGGTGAAGAATTCGGTTTAAACTATAAGTTTTATATCGCATGGGAACGACGCAATGAATATACACTTCTCCAAGAAATTAACGCTCCACCAAAAAATAACCAAAAGTTTGAAGTTAGTTAATTTGTAACCCCCGACCCAAAAAGAGGGGTGTTATAAGTTTGACGCGTATGTTTGTCTATCTGGCTTCATATCTCTTCAACGGGTGATCCGATTTTGATGCACTTTTTTTATTTGAAAGAGTATTTTGTCGAGAAGGTTTTAGGCCATATTAGATTTTGATGTTTGGTCACCATCTTGAATTCGCCATGTTGAACTTCTGTAGAAATTGTGCGATTGAAGTAAAATTGAAAATGTACAGACAATTATGGTAGCCGAATATGATTTCGGCCTCAATTTTGATTCGGTCATATGAAACTGGTACGATTAGATACATTGATCGGGAGTTTTCAAAAATTTTTAATTTTTTAATGCCCGACCCAAAAAGAGAGGTGTTATAAGTTTGACTCATATGTTTGTACGTTTGTTTGTCTATCTGTATGTCTGTCTGTCTGTCTGTCTGTCTGTCTGTCTGTCTGTCTGTCTGTCTGTCTGTCTGTCTGTCTGTCTGTCTGTCTGTCTGTCTGTCTGTCTGTGGCTTTATATCTCTTCAACGGGAGATCTGAATACAAAATTGGACCGCGTCAGCTTAAAGGTTAAAAAGTTTTGTGTGGGACTCGTGATATAAAAATACGCTATTTGTATGTATATGTTTAGTTTAAAAAGTATAAAATAAAATTAAATTACAAATTTTAAAAAACCCCGACACAAAAATATCGACTAAATAACTAATATAAAAAAAAAATAAATTAACACAGCTTTCAAAATTATGAAATAATTTTGATTCCATATACGAACTCTTATGATTTATTTAAATCCAGCTTACATTTTCTTTATGTCCTCGAGATTTGCTTTCCTATACGCATGAATATGTCGGGGGCTGCTGTAAAGACGAACTACTAAATAGTTATATTCAAAACAGTAGCTCCCGATATATTCATGCGTATAAGAAAGCAAATCTCGAGGACATAAAGAAAATGTAAGCTGAATTTAAATAAATCATAAGAGTTCGTGTATGGAATCAAAATTATTTCATAATTTTTAAAGTTGTGTTAATTTATTTTTTTTATATTAGTTATTTAGTTGATATTTTTGTTTTTTTTTTAAATTTATAATTTAATTTTATTTAGCGAATGTTTAAATTCGTACAATGTATTTGAATTTTTTATGTGATCCGGAAGTTTATTATAAATTTTAATTCCAGAATATTAAAGACCTTTTTCAAATCTTGTTGTTTTATGTTTAGTTGGCTGTAATTGTGTGTGCCTTATTTCATAGGTATGGTTTCGTGAATTATGTTGATATAAATTTATATTTTTACGAATAAAAATTGGAACTTTATAGATATACAGGCAGGGCATGGTCATTATTCTTGGGAATGTAAATAGATCTCTACATGTTTGTCTGTTAGCAGATTTGGTGATAATCCTGACTGATACCTTTTTTGAATCCTAAACACTTCTATTGCTCTAGTACTATTTCCCCAGAATTCAATACCATAAAACAGTGGAATTAAATGATCCATAGTATATGTTAATCATCTGCTCTGAACTACAATATTTTATCATTGTTCGCAAGGAAAACTAACTTTTGATAATTTTGTACACATATGTGTTCTATTTGTTTATACTAATTAAGATTATTATCTATATGAATACCTAAGAACTTTGTATTGTTTTCTTATTATTTCAGGGTTTATTACATTTATTTTAAAGACGTCGTTTTGAGCACACTAGTGTAAAATTTCGGTTTTTTGAAAATTTAACTTTAGGCCATTTTCATTTAACCATCTTACTATATTGTTCACTGTTTGTTCCGTTTTTGATTATAAAATGACTTTATTCTTATTTCCAAGAATTGCTGTGGTGTCGTCAGCATACAATATAATTTTTGAGTGTTCTATATGTAAGGGCAAATTGTTAACATATGTCAAGAACAGTAAGGGACCCAATATTGATCCTTGGGGTAGAGATATCAAGAGTAGCTTCTCCCAAGTAGATCTTTGTTGTTGGTTTTGATGTTTTATTTCAACTAACTGCTTCCCCTTTAACACATAGGATTTAATAAGATCCAATGGAGTACCCTTACCCCGTACCCCATATCTATCTAATTTTGCAAAGAGTATAGACCATGTCAAAAGCTTTCGACAGGTCAAACATGATGACAGTTGGCGAAGACAAGTAGACGTTTTTTTGTGTCTGTGGAAGCAATTCAATGGCAGTTCCATGTCAGAAAATCCTCCCGAAGTCATTGTATACTTATATTTCCATTTTTTTAATTTCATCATTATTTATATGTATTCAATCTGAGTATTTGAATTTTACCAAAACTGTTCAAGCTTTTGTATTACTATTCAGTACTACGCGGTATCACCCACCTAGGTAACCGAAAACTATGAGATAAATCATAGACGAAATCGTAACCGGAAATTACGATGGCGCTGAAAGGCCACGCTTGAAAAAAATTATGTAGCTAAAGTAACAATTGTAAGATTTAAAGTGACAATTGTAAGATTTAAAGTAGCAATTGTAAGATTTAAAGTGACAATTGTAAGATCGAAAGTGACAATTGTAAGATTTAAAGTGACAATTGTAAGATTTAAAGTAACAATTGTAAGATTTAAAGTGACAATTGTCAAATTTAAAGTAGCAATTTTAAAATTTAAAGTGACGATTTGTCAACATCGCAGCACTACTAGTATGCATAATGTACGCTGATGTAACTGGATGTGCCGTTTTATTTCACATAAAAAGTTAATTTACAAAAATGGAATACGATACAGATGAGGAACTGAAGCAATTTCTTCGAGATAGAGGCATCGACGAGAGTGTTGTGCAAGAATTAATTAATCAAAAAGTAAGTGCCTACCTAATAAAATGAAAAATTCATATCTCATGTTTCATAACCTAGTTGTTGTATAATACTTAATAGGTATGAAAAGTGCTCTGACTGATTTGATACCCAATATCTATTGCAATGTTTACAAGTTGACAATAGTTTATTATAGTTATTCGTAATAATTAGTAAATGTTTGACTTATTAAGGCAAATTAAAGCTAGCTTCTAGCGCGTATTCATTTTTTAAGTTGTTATTCTAGTTAAATACCTGCACTACTGATTCACGGGGTTTACATGTTAGGTACTTCGTATATTTTAAAATAATACAATCGAATCAACAAATCATCAGAATATCTAAGAATCGGGCAGAGATACTCTAATATTGGTTCATAAGTATATACTCGATTAACAGTCAGATTAAACCTATTCATACCGGCGTAGGGATGAACGATGGAACTTCATAACATAACCTAACATATATCATGGATGTTGTCAAATATAGGTAATTGGGTATACACATACGTGGGCCATTTTTCTAGTATTGACACAGAAAACGAAGTTGTGATTAAAATTACCGTGTGTTTAGTTATATACATGGCGTCTCGTAATAAAGTGCAAAAATTGACCTGTCGATTCCTTTTTGAAAAGTCAAGTGAGTTCTTCATATAGGTGAAATGTTTCCAAATTAACCTCCCCATTCCAGCTGCGCTAGCTTTGAAAGGGAGTGTCAAAAACAGTTTTCATCTCAAAATAGGTATAGTAAATAGAAAGAAACCTTTATTCACACATCTCATTTTATAATTAAAATGAAATTTTTTAATCCACCTAGCTCATTTACAAAGTGAAATCAACACACACTTTTTTGAATTATATACCACTGAACTTTATATACCTTGTATTAAAAAAATTCTCAAAATTTTCTGATTAACTTGACTTTTTACTTTCTTTTAAAAAAATTTAACATGGTAGTTCTTGAGAAATAAACTGAATTACAGGTACGCTGAGAAAAACCTTTAGTAGTGGTAAGTGAAAATTTAATTACGGTAGCTAAAAAGGTATATACTATACCGCGTGTTATAAGATCATGGTACACCCCCCTTTTTTCTTTAGTTTTAAAGATAAACCATTGAAATTTAGAATATCCTATATACTTATTAAACGTCATGTGACATGTAAATGTTTTTTTTTCCACTTCCGGTGTCACTTCCCGGTGTCACTGGAAGTGACACTAACTTTCGATTTCCAAGCGAAACATCTTTTATATTATTGCATTCTGTATAATTTTCCGAATTCAATAGTACCACATAAGTGACATTTCAAACGTCAATATTTATTTTAATTTAATTTTACTTCCACATCCAGTGAAGTATAGTAACGACAAAAAAAAATTTGATTGTTCAAATATGCTTAGAATGTCATGAAACGTCGACATTTAAAATTTGAGAAAAAAGTTCTGTCTGTCGGTCCCCATCTGTATTTTTTTTTTGTGCACACGATTACTCTGGAACCGTTTAAGATATTGACTTGAAATTTGGTACACTTATGTACTTTAACGAGGTCTGGAATTAAATTATATTTTCATCTATTTCCGTCGAAGGGTTGGGGATAAATAGGGGGTAAGTAGGTCAATCAAGCAGGTAAGAGTCCATAAAATTAGTATTTAGTATATACAAGAGAAGCTAAGGTCTCAAAAAATGTTTTGGCATTAGCCACCCCCATTACCACCTCTACCCTATTATTAAAATGGATGAAAAATAAATGTGATTTATGGTGTCTAAAAGAACCAAAAATCTCAAAATATTTTTTTACTTCATCCATCCCCACTAACACCCCCCCTCACAACTCCCAACCCACTACGGATGTGGGATATCGTTTTATGGGTTTTTGGGGTAGACGATTTCAAATATTATATTATTGAAGTTCCATAAACATTAATTTCCACATACAAAATTTTTTCGTTGTGAGAGACTTGGATAGAAAATCTGAATGTGGAAGTAGTGATTCCTTGGGCAGCAGTTTTTTACTATTCCATTTAGGTATGCCATGACTGTTTCGATTTATTCTAAATGACCCATGTAATGCTAGAAGAATTGATAATTTAATTGATATGCCTTATTCAAATTTCCCATGAATACAAACAAAATTAGAGCTAACAGAAAATACGAATGGTTCGGACAAAACTTCATTTCGGCGTTTATATAATTATGTAGGATGTTCCGTATTTCAATCGTTTATCTTTTAAACTGAAGGAGAAAAGGGAGGGGGTGGGGGGGGTACCATGATTCTGTTACACGCGGTATATGAGAGAGCTAAACAAGTTAATTACATTGGGGTAGGTAAATGAATATTTCTGAAAATCTGCGAATATGTACATAACTTGCCACAGTAAAGGACATTAACTGGAAGTAGATATTTCGGATATTTTGTAATAGAGGTAAGTGAAGTTTGTTGCTGGAGTCATTAAACTGTGTCTTTGTTTAATAACCATGGCTATTTATTTTGCTACAGTAGAGGTATTATTGACAGTTACTGTAAGAGACTTCAATATCTAGCGAAGTACTTTAACAATGATAGAAATAGTTCACTTTTATGGCAGGACGTTGATCATATCCAGATACTCACTACTCACTACTTCACTTGTCTTTATTGTTAGAAACATCTGTGATAAGTGAAAAAGTACTTGTACTAACTAAATTTTTTTAATCCCAGTACATGGAAATGTTTGGAACAGAATTTTTGACTTCAGTGCTGTATTTGGAGTAGTTAGGAGGTAAACATACTAAAAGTCTCCAGACCTACCCTAGGTGAGCGGGGTGCAGGGAGTGGCAAAGAAGGCAATCTCTTTTGGCCTTCGCTTATATCTCGAAAACGGTAAGCCGTAGCAAATAGTAATTATATTCAAAAGTAAAGCTGACAAAATGTCATACAAGAATGTTTCTGCTCATTTTTTTCATATATAATAGCTTTCGAGATATCCGCCAGTCAAAATTGCAAATTTTTAAAAAACGTAATTTTACTTCACGTTTTTTGATAAACTTTGCCTCCTAAATGCTTTAATTTGAGAAGAAAGTGCTCATAAAAGAAGTTGTAGAGCATTAAATTTCCTGTAGACTTGTGCATTAACAATATTGGTGTATACATGTATGTGTAAATATGTAACAGGTACGTATTATCAAGTAGTATAATAAGTATTTTTGATTTGGACGGAAAAGAGGCATGTTACACTGAATCAAAAATGTCTATAAATATAATTAAATGGTAGATCAATATGATAAATTTGTTCATCAAAATTCTTGTAGGAAATTTTGTCAGCTTTAATTTTAGATATAATTACTTTTTTGGTACGGCCCACCGTTTTTGAGAAATACGAGAAAAATAAAAAAAGTTGACCTTTGTGCCCCCTGCATCCCACTCACCTCTTAAGCCCGAGAACTTTTAGTATGTTTACTTCCCAGATACTCCAAATACAGCCCTGAAGTCAAAAATTCTGTTAAAAAAATTTTCATCCCTTTGTGACCATTCATTGTCTGTGTTTTTCCAATTGTGTAACCCCCTTCCGCACAGCCTTGGCTTTGGATATGGGGGTTGTCTACTATCTGTGGTGTGTTTATGTTTATGTTTATTGGCTAGGCTAATAGTTTAGTTGAGCGGATTTTGTCAGTGTACCTTGAGCCAATCCAAGCATAATTAAATTTAAAACATGTACCTAATAGGCTGGTGTCAAATTTCAATTAAGATTATATAGTTTCTGCAATATTATTTTTTTCGAAATATTTTGGGACAAAAATTTAAAATCGTGTTTCACACTTTTAATGGACAGGGAGGGAATGATTATTTTCAAAAATTCAATATGAAGAACTCGCAATAATTTTCGACAATTAATCCACAATTACAAGATGTAATAAGTGATATAGTAAAATAATGATAGGCAAATTCTAATATTCCTAATTTACTAAAAATACAACATGAACATTTTTCTCTACTTATTACAAAATATGAAAATTATATTAGTAAAAGTACCTCAGATATCTGATGTACAGGGTGGACCAAATTCCAAATATATAACACTTTTAATAGTATTTTGGGGATATCACTTCTACATACCCTTTCTCCCAACATCAAAATTTTACATTTTCAATGTATTTTCGGGAAATTTAGCCTAACAATTTAACTCGAATTGTAAAAAAGTCTCGTGTTCATTAACTGTTTCATAATTTGCCTAATACTGCTTTAAAAAAAGCCTAAAGGCGTATTATAAAATGGCTACATTTATAATCGGTCTACAACAATAACATGTATACATGCACACATCTACTCACACACATGTCCTTTGATTTAATTTAATACAAATAATGAGATATTTTCATTTTTTCCCACAGTTAGACTACACCGTTATATCTGAAATGGATCAAAATTTGTTACTACCATATCTTGATAAACTGGGAGACAGAATAGCAGTAATTGAATATTGCAAGAAGATGCTGAATAAGAAATCGAACCGAAAACAAAGCCTTTTGGACAAATTGCGTCAAAAAATTGCCAAAAACAAGAAAAAGCGAAATGGAAATGATTCGTCATCAAGTGATGAAGAACCAGTAAGGAAAGTGGCTCCTAATATGAAATCCGTAAGAAATATCGAAATAGGTTGGTTATGCTGTGAAGATGGAAATAAATATACCCAGGTACGAACAAAACAGGGTGGCGGGACAAGAAAACTTTGTGTTCCGAAAACTGCAGATAAGCATTTTATTTTAGAAAAAGGAAAATCGTTTTTCTTTGTTGAGGGACTGTCTGCGAAGGGGCACATAGAAGACTTCAGCTTTGATTTATGGGATTTTCAGCAAAATCCTATAATGGATAATATAACGGTAGAAGAAATATTTTCTAAAACTGGGCTAACACGATTAAAATTTTATGTTTCCAGTACAAAAAACATAACAGCGTCTAATAATGGGCAAAGCAAAAAAAACATTAATAATTTTTCGAGTGAAGTGGAGTCGGTGACTGAATCCGCAATCGTCTCTCCATCTAATTCAACAATCACTAATACCGATTTGAATGAAGAAACTGCCCTATCATATGAGGACATTGTTTATGAAGCTACAGATACCATTTTCGAAACAATTGGTGTATATGAAGAATTTCCAGAAAGTCCGATTTCCTTCAACTTACCACTCTCTAATACTGACGACTTCAATGAAGTAACCCCAAAAATTATAAATTTAACAATGCATAGAGGACAAGTTTTTGAAGAAATGATAACAATATTTTCAAATCTTGCAAATGATTGTGGACCACTTCATATCAAAATGATATTGCCCAATGGGCAAACAGAAGCCGGTGAAGATATCGGAGGGGTTTTTCGAGATTGCCTGTCAGAATTTTGGGCTTCATTCTATGACAGATGTACTGTTGGTACTCAGTTTAAAGTACCAATAATTCGTCATGATTATGATTTCGACAAGTGGAAAAGTATTGCAAAGATTTTACGTAAAGGGTGGATTGAGGAAAAATATCTACCTGTTAAATTAGCACCACCATTTTTGGAATATTGTTTATACGGGAAGGTGGTTTCAGATTTAGAAAAAGCTATACTACTATTTATAAGTGAAAATGAGAGACAAACCTTGCAAACTGCAATTGTAAGTTTTTCTGATGTTGATCAAAATGACTTAATAGATGTTATGGAGAACTTGGGATGTAAAACCACAGTTACATTTTCTAACCTGAGAAAAATTTTATCCGATATAGGTCACAAAGAATTAATTCAAGAACCCATGTTTGTCATAGATGCATGGAGTCATGTTCTAAAGGACTTAATTCCTATTGCCAAATTGGAAGCAGTGTATAAAAAGTGTGAACCAACTGCAAAAAATGTTCTTTCGAAGTTAATCACCTTGGACAATACAGAAAATGTAGACTCAGTTAGAGTTATGGGATATTTTAAAAAATATATACGCGAATGTAAAGAAGAACGTTTAACTTCATTGCTTAGGTTCTGTACGGGAGCAGATGTTGTAACAGAAAACAACATTACAGTAACATTTAATCACCTTGACGGTATAAGCCGTGTGCCCATAGCTCACACATGTGGCTGTATGCTCGAACTTTCATTAACTTATCAAAATTTTCCAGAGTTCCGAAGTGAACTGAATAGTGTTTTAGATTCTAAAATCTGGATTATGGATATAATTTAACTGACTTTATCAGTTTTTGGTTTTATTTAAAATTTTTATAGAAATTACGGTCATGAATATTGAGTATGTGCCAGTTCTTTGTATTTGTATTTACCAATGTCGAATTCATATAGATTAGATGTTAACTTTTAAGACTTTTGTAAGTTTTTCAATATTAGAGTTTTTAAAATACGTGCATATATACAGCGTGTCGCACTTTTCATGGAGCCACCCCTCATATCTAGCTATCTGATATCCGAATTTTTTGAAATTTTGGTGACGAGTATAAAGTCAGAGGCGTCCGATTCTAGGATGTGAAAAGGGGTCGATTTTCAAAAAAAAAGTATTAGCGATTTTTTTAGAAAAAAAAAAAAATAGTGAGATACCTATTCTTAATCAGCACCTTTAGAACCCGATTTGTACAAGATTACATCGTAGTGGGTTCAAAGATGTTTGAGATAGGAGCCGCCAAAAAAGCAATTTATTGAACTAAAAATAATTTTTATCTGCAAAACGGATTCTCAAATGAAAAAAAAATTCTTCATTTTTTGTTCAGAATAATGTATTGTACTAGTTTGAATTGATTTTACGACAAAATAATTATTTATTTAAATAAGGCAAGAATTAAAAAATAAAATAAATGAAACTAAAATAAATAAATAAATAAAACCAATTGACACTCGCAATAACTTTTGATTTAATGGCTTACTTAGGTCTTTATTGAAGATTATTCGTTAGAAAAATGGTAAGCATGTACGAATTAGAATTCTTGTCTTATTAAATAAATATGTAATTATTTTATTGTGAAATAAATTCAGACTAGTACAATACATTATTCTGAACAAAAAATTGAGAATGCATTTTTTCATTTCCGTTTTACAGTTAACCATTATTTTTAGTAGAAAAAATTGTTTTTTTGACGGCCCCTATCTCAAACACTTTTGAACCCACTATGATCTAATCTTGTACACAGCGGTTTCTAAAGGTGCTGATTAAGAATATCTCACTAGTTTTTTACTGAAAAAATCGCTAATATATTTTTTCGAAAATCGATCCCTGTTTCCATTCTAGAATCGAACGCCTCTGACTAAAATCAAATGTGGTTACGTCTAAAGACTCGGTATATATATATTCACCACCAAAATCTCAAAATATTCGGATTATCAGATGAGCGAGATATGAGGGTGACTCCATGAAAAATGCGACACGCTGTATATAAGATTTGTGAAATTCTTATCAAAATATGAAACAAATACCCACAATTAAAGTCCAAATAATCAAAGAAATTAAAAACAATTTTGGACTTTATCTTTTTCCACCAATCTCTGCACTAAAACTGCAGACCGTCTATTTAGTAACTTGCCGGGGTCGCAATGACACTTGTCACTTACGGTGTAAGTAAAAATTATATTTCTTAATTGTTTTTAGAACTAAAAAATAAATATTTTTGCCAATATCGGGATAATGTAAATATTTATACTTACATTTGAATATATTCACATATTTCAAACACACCCTGTATAACAAACTGATAAGTATTAAAAATGAACATTAATATAAAAAACAAAGAATCTTAAAAACCGACATCCAATCTATAAACATTCAATGTTGATAAACAAATACAAAAAATTAGCATTCTCATAATAAAACTATGAACAAACTATGGTTATATTTCTACTATACGTATATAGTATATAGGTTGTGGCATGACCGTGCAAATACATTTTTTTACGGATTTTTAAGTTTATTTTAAATTTTTATAGAAATGTTCTGAAATATTTGTAGTTTTTTTATATTTACGTTTCCCTGTGTCGAGTGATTATAAATTGGATGTTAATTTTTAAGTTTTTTTTTCAAGTTGCAGCATAACCGTCACAGCATGACCCTGGAGATTAGTTTTTTTTATGAATTTTAATGGAAGTAAGATTTTTAGTTTTTTATTTACGTGATGTTAAGTTTGTCGTATAATTTATGTTAATTAAATTTGTTATAGAAATGATGTTAATTTTTAAAATTTCTAGTACTTGTTTATATATTATTACTATGGAAATGTTCATGTTTCCAAAATATAGAGTGAGGCATGATCCTGTACATGGTCTCTAATGTCTCTCAGAAATGAGAGAAAGGGAGGGAGAAAATTTAGAGACGGAGACAAATTGAAATTATTTGCTTTGTGATTTAATATTATTGTCAAGTATTCAAGGTGGCCCGTATTATCCGTACAACATAACATTTGGTATTTAAATGTAACACCCTGTACATTATTGCATTTTTAAATTTTCCATAATATATTGAATTGAAAATGTATAAAAGATTGTCATTTTTTCGAAAATATGACAAGTTTTCTAAAAATATTATTACTATTTCTGTGAAGGATGTGTTCACCTAGATTTCTTTAAATAAAACACACTGTTTACTGCTGTTCTCCACTCTGCTATCATTAGTATCATATAAAGACTGACTGACTTAATCTATGTGACTGACATCCTAATCCTTGTCCTGAGTCAGCAGTTATATCATAACAGTTTGGATGTTTGGATTACATACATCAATGAGTAGTAGTGAAATATTTAAGATGTATAATAAATATTGTGAACATTGCTCAGAGTGCGTAAAGTCAAAGTTGCAGTATTTTAACTTTAGACACCTATTCCCAAAATTCCCATGCACATTCATGTATTTTCGAATATACCAACCATATAACTTTAGTTCAAAATAGAAATAATATCCTATCAAAAAATATGAAAACAACAGGATATATTTGAGTATTTTAAAGTAGATGTCTACACGTTACTTCAACTTTACATACTCAGTAAAATTCTCGCATAGCCATTGCAGATTTCAGTCCTTGGAAAAGTTATACCTATTACCAAAATTCATTTCCAAATTTCTTTCAGTAAAATAATATTAATATTTTTAGAAAACTTTATAGCAGTTAATATTTAAAAGGGTGAGTTTTAGGTATAGAACACCTTTTTGTGAAATATTATGGAAAATTAAAAAAACGCAGTAATATATATATATATATAGGGTACTTCATTTAAAATCAATATGTTGTGTAGTGCGGATATCTCTTGTATACTTTAAAATAATGTCAAACTCATAGTCTATAATTCTATTTCTCTCCGTGTCTATCTCGTTTCTGAAAGACTCTAGAGACCATCTATAGGACCATGCCACACTGCCTGCATCGGTGTTAATATTTTTCAAAGGAAATAAAATTTTACAATTTTTATTTAGTGTTTTATTTACAATAATAAAGTCACAGATATTATTCACTTCTATAATTTTATTAATATAATGATGATTAAACACTAACAGAATATTCTAATATATTTAATATGTAATAATAATACCTAATATTTTTTTTATCCAGCAGAAAAAAAAATACATATATTTTTTTTGTACAAAACAAATATGAAATGATTTCAACTAACAACTAGGTACACGGTGATCGCGGGAACATTATAACCCCATTTAACTCCATTATTTTTGAAGTTACATAAAAAGTGCAAAAATAAAAGTTATTGGCAATTACGTATTTTCCAAAGGACAAGCCAGAATATAATTGAAAGTTGAATTTTGGAAACTTTACTAATATGGTTCTTAAGATGAATGTCATGTTTTATATATCGCTAAAAAGCATTTTTTATGCTGTAAAAATATATGGGATATTCAATTACAAAAATCCAACTAAAGTTCCTATTTCCGGAATACAACTTTCAGTTATTTTTCTCACATGATTTTTTGAAGAAAGTACGTACAATTTTCTATAACTTTTATTCTTAAACTTTTTTTACATAACTCCAAAAGCAATAAAGTTAAATGGGGTTATATTATTCGCGCGACCAACTTGTACCTGTAAGTTTAAACTGAAAATGTGAAAATAAAGTTAAACAAAATCTTAAAATTATTAATCTCTTAGCTATGAGTATAAATTTACAATAATGTCAAAAACTCATTACGTAGAGATACATAGAGATTTACTCTATCGTAGGGATCTTTTCCAAAATATAGATTTTTTTCATTCATAATAATACATGCCAACTCAAATACAGCATTATCACAAGGTGCTAAATCCTCAGCAAATATACATTCTTCTTTACATATTGCAATATCTCGATTGTCACTGGAACATAAATAATCGGAGCATCCATAAGCCTCAGGTATATGATACATAATGAAAGGGCGACCTCTAGCTGCAATTTGGTTTTTAGAACTGGATATTCTATGCATGTTCCACTCCATAGTAACTGTATCAAGCTCTTCCTGAAAATAAAGTTTAAGTACTACCTAATTAGTCAGTTAAAAGTATAGAAAAATAAACTACCATATGTTAACTATAGTTCTTACCTGTATCATTTGAAGAAAACAGAACTGAATAAGAGCTTTATCAAGAAAAGATCCGTCAAATACATTCTCATCTTTTAAAAACTGGAATAAATTCATCCAAAATTGTGATTGATGTTTGCGTAGAATGGACCACCATGCTTCAATTCTTTGATTTGCTGGGCTAGTACCATATAAAAATGCTGGTAGGTTTGCGCCACGTGTTTGTGAGTCTGTCAAAAATATTTGCATTTGCTCCACATACCGATTTTCTGTACCCATATCTGCCCGAACTCTACAGGGACAACCTTTAATTGATTCAAGAGTACGAATGTAATATCCTGCAATGATTTTAGGGTTATTACTGTTCCGCCAAGCTTTAAGCCACATTATGTGTCTAGAGAATCCATCAATGCAACCACTAATACATATACCATACGGTTTTAGTTTGTCATAGCAATCCATGTGCCATAAATAATTTGGCCCTTTATTACTGTAGCGTCTACGTCGTAATCTATGCCTCTTTCTAATACTTACACCTTCTGGGTCTAAGAATTTCAGCAAAATTCTAACAGTTTTTTGTGTTACGACAATATTATTTTGTAAACATTTTAAGTGCATCCATTTATAACCATGCAGCTGTCCCGATGTTTCAATTTGCGCCTTCAAAAAATCAGTTACTTTTTGAATGTCGCAATAATATTTTCTTCGAAATAGTCCCAACTTTTTCAAAACTCGCCGTAATTGTCTCTCACTCATATAAATATTATGGTTAATTCCTAAACTAGCTACAATTTCATATTGGTGAAGACCAAGAGTAAAGTACAGTCTAATCAAATCTTCTACAGACATCATTTCTCTAAGTGTAGCTAAGACGAGAAAAGGAATTGCGCCGTAGTCTGTTGGTTCTTATTATATATTTTATTTAGTCTTATTAACACAACAGGAAATTTATGTAGATACATTAATTATTTCACTAATTGACTTTACTTCCACTTTCTACACAATGTTCTAAATAAGAAATATATCTTAATATCGCATATATAATAAATAAAGTTGCCACTTTAAAACTGACAATTGTCACTTTAAATCTTACAATTGTCACTTTAAATTTTACAATTGTCACTTTAAATCTTACAATTGTCACTTTAAATCTTACAATTGTCACTTCAAATCTTGCAATTGTCACTTTAAATCTTACAATTGTCACTTCAAATCTTACAATTGTCACTTCAAATCTTACAATTGTCACTTTAAATCTTACAATTGTCACTTCAAATCTTACAATTGTCACTTCAAATCCTACAATTGTCACTTTAAATCTGACAATTGCTACATAATTTTATTTTCAAGTGTGGCCTTTCAGCGCCTTCGTAGGAAATAAATATTTAACCCTCACTTAGATTTAAAATTAAAATATTCCACAGTCTCCTATTTGTTGCATTCGAATCGAAGTAATACGCAGTAATTGTCCTATTGAAAAGATAAGTGGATAATACCATTGAAAGTTATAAGGGGTACCTGCGGGCCACTAAATATCGTATAAATAATTACAGAAAGGCATTTATAATAATTCAAATTGGACAAACTTGACAATTAAGTATATTAAAAATTACAACCGGCACCCTAAAAGGTCCTCTTTGCTGGTAGCTTTTTGAGTTAATCATCTTTTAACAATGGCAGAAGCAGTTGTCCCTGACGTATATAAATTATTATTTCACGCTTTGAAATAATATACTGAAACTTGAGTATATTTAGCAAACGTTTACCAGTCATTATGAAGGGGAGATATACTCAATAAAACTGGCAGATGGCCGTGATTTCAATTGTTAACCGGTCGTCATGGTTACTGCCCAAATATAACATGTTCCTCCGTGTCAGGATTAGAATGCAACACTTTCCGCCTATCCAAGAGTACCGGTTCTTTCGCAACTGGAGTTTTCTTTTGTTGTCACAATTTCAGAGCGTTTAATATCAAATTAGCCTATGCGCCATTGATTAAAAGTCTCGTCCAATCAAACGGCGGAGCTTTTATCGTTCGGAGTGGAGAAGAGCTTTCAGTGTTTGGTGCGAAAGTCGAAGACATAATAGTGTTGCGATAAATAATTGTAGACACATTCTAGAGGTCGTTAGTGGCGATATTAGTTCAGGTCGATTTGATTTTAAAATGACTGCGTATGAGATTATCCACATTTTCGGTTCTTTTCAGGGCAGTTAACAAATTAAATGGCATCGTAAAGTAAATCTTCCGGATACAGGAGCAGAAAAATTTGTTGATAAACATGTTTCTAACATTACATAATTTCTTATTTGGATACTTTGGAGCAGAAACAATATCCGAACATTACTTAAGTATACAAATTTTAACAAAGAGTGAACCGCCGCACAGTGGGAAATTTATGACTTTTTTGGATAAAAATTGAGACGCGTCTCATTTCAAAATCGATTGCAGTAATTTTTTTTTAAGTAATCGTCAATAGCTGTAGTTTACTCTACCACTGCTAAAATTTGGAAAAAGTCGATTCCTATTTTTACTTTTGACCATTAATGCGATTATCTCTGCAAGGACGGAAAGTCTATTTTTCTTATCGTATTTTATCACATTTTTAAAAAGAGTATTTTGAAAATTTAAATGTCTAACTTTATGTTTTTGAGATCGCGAATTAATATCTGACGCCAAATTGCCAATATTGACAGTTGGCAGCTGTCAACTAGCTGTCAAATAGCCATAAAGAATTAAAAAACTTAACATCATTATATTACTTTATGTTTTTGAGGTCGCTGAGTTCATATTTGATGTCAAATTGACAATATTGGTAGTTGGCAGCTGTCAAATGGAGATATATTATTGAAAAACTCAACATCATTGTATAGCTTTATGTTTTTGAGGACGCTGAGTTCTGATTTGATGTTAAATTGACGATATTGATAGTTGGTAGCTGTCAAATAGCCATAAAATATTGAAAAACTTAACATCATTTATTAACTTTATGTTTTTGAAGTCGCTGAGATCAAATCTTTTATTTTTTTTAATACATTTTTTTCTGGCGTTACCTACATTACGAGATAACAACTCGAGAGCCCCTGGTGTTAATTCCTGTTGACGTTGCAATGTAAAAGTTAAAAATAGCGATTTCAATATGGCGGAAAATTTTTACTTCGGGATTCATTGAAACCATTTTAGTAAACACAGTGTTACTGAAAACTATAAAAGTGTGTGAAGCACGAACTTCATAAATTAAACTGGACCTCACATAAGGTCTAAACGCTGACACCACCCATGCTGGCCGCCATGATAGGTTTTCAGAAGCGCCTTTCAGAATTTTTGTCCAAAGTCAGGGACTGTTCTCGACGTAAACAAAGTGCAAAATCAAAAGTACAAAGGCGATGTTGTCAGATTTAATCTAGTATTATCCCGTTGGTTGTTGATAGGCAAATGATTGCAAGATTTTATAAATAATTTTATTAAAATGAGAGTATTAATGAGTACTTCTTATGATGACTTACTCTAAGTATTGTAGTAGTCTCACATTATGAATAAATTTTTTGTTATTAGAGAAGATGAAATAGCATTTTGGGAGAAAAGTATTCAAGTTTATTGAAAATATAAAACATTTGGCAATGCGCTACAAAATAACGAGCAGTAATTGAGATTCCTACAGAGTATTGCCAACCTCAAACTAGTGGAAGCATTATACTCTTCGCCGATTTACTGAGCTTTTTATATAATTGTTACACATTCTATAGGATACTCTTCGCATTTTTCTTGTAAATAATGTTAATTTTTGGACATTCTAAATTTTGTGATACCAACTTTGTTGTGAAAAAAAAATATATGATAAAAAATTACGATGTGAGGGATCGAACCCGGGACCCTTGGATTGCGAGAAGAAGAAGAAAACAGATTTTATTCTTAAGTTTAGTACAACTATATGTGCCTTGCCGAATCCTGGCCCGGGGCCAACCAAACAACCACGGCACGTGGTGCCGTGGTGAATGTAAGGTGGGACGGGGCAGGTCCGGTTCGGCTTAACGGTTAACGGGGGGGAGGGGGATTAGCTCTCCTGTTTATTATAAACAAAGTTAAAAACTAATAATAATATTAAAAATTGCTGTCTACGCAGAGACCTAAAACTAATTAAAAATAACACAACACTTGGGAAAGCACTTACAAAATTTGGGTTGCTGGGATTGCGAGACGAAACTCTTGCCGCTACACCACCATTTCTTATTACTAAAATTGTTAATTAGAAAATGTATTGTGATTGTTAGGAAACACACATTAGTAAAATGTATTAAAAAAAAAATAGTGATAGGAAATAACATTTCGCATTTTTCTTGTAAATAATGTTAATTTTTGGACATTCTAAATTTTGTGATACCAACTTTGTTGTGAAAAAAAAATATATGATAAAAAATTACGATGTGAGGGATCGAACCCGGGACCCTTGGATTGCGAGAAGAAGAAGAAAACAGATTTTATTCTTAAGTTTAGTACAACTATATGTGCCTTGCCGAATCCTGGCCCGGGGCCAACCAAACAACCACGGCACGTGGTGCCGTGGTGAATGTAAGGTGGGACGGGGCAGGTCCGGTTCGGCTTAACGGTTAACGGGGGGGAGGGGGATTAGCTCTCCTGTTTATTATAAACAAAGTTAAAAACTAATAATAATATTAAAAATTGCTGTCTACGCAGAGACCTAAAACTAATTAAAAATAACACAACACTTGGGAAAGCACTTACAAAATTTGGGTTGCTGGGATTGCGAGACGAAACTCTTGCCGCTACACCACCATTTCTTATTACTAAAATTGTTAATTAGAAAATGTATTGTGATTGTTAGGAAACACACATTAGTAAAATGTATTAAAAAAAAAATAGTGATAGGAAATAACATTTCGCAAGGTTTCTATTTATTACAAACCATAAAAAAATGTAAAAAATATTTTTTAAATTTTAAATTAGTAATAACTTTTTTATTTACCAATCTATTTTGTTAAAAAACAATAGGGTTCTTCCTCTAGCTAACACTAAGTTACTCTCCAAATTTCAATACAATCGGATTTTTCTTTCTTGAGTTATCGTGCTTACAAGAAACGTGACGGACGGACAGACGGACAGACGGACATTTTGAAAGTTGTTCAGAATTCGTTCACTAACATAACGATATAAAAATGTTTTCTCTACGAGCGATATTTACTGATTTAGAAATGTGCCGATCAAATACAATATACTCTTCGTTTTTGCGAAGAGTATAATAAGTTGACAGCCTATCATGGCGACCATGGTAAGTGGTGTCACGAGCTTTTGTTTGTAATATGTGCGTTGTGAAGTCCAGTTTAATTTATGAAGTTCGTGGTGTGAAGTCTGAAAGAAAAATTTGAAAATGACGTATTCCAATATGGCGGCTGAAGGATGTGGGATTTTTTACCTACTATTTCCATTTCTATTTTTTTCTACTATTTCTAGGCAATTCACATTTTGTTGCCTCCCTATTTACAAAATAATACTCCTAATCATAATTTCATTAACCTAACATAGAGAGTGTCCCGAATTACATAAGCCAAACATCACCAGGTGAACTGAACGGTTTCGGTTTTAGTTATTATTTTGTCTTATAATCTATAAACAGTGAAACACCAATGTAAATTTTCTTTCGTTTATTTTTACACTGGTGCAGTAGAATTGATTATTTTCTGCGACAATATTCCACTAGAAATTTTATTGTTGATTCTTATATATTATGACCTCGTGGTTACGAAAGATATTAGAGCCCAAAAATTCATGGTGCGGCAGTTATATGCACTTTCTGACGCGCGTGCGCGGATTTTCTACTTATGTGCTTAATATATCGACTACTAGTAATCGAAGGAAAATTTTAAAAACACTGGCTTATTTAAAAAAAATTTTTTTTTTAAATATAGACCTCTCCGATATGTAAAGGTCAATTCGCCATCTTGGAAAAAAGAGAAAACACTAAAAATGGCCGAAAATATCAAACTTAAATATCTTTTCGATAAAAAGGAGTAATTTCACCAAAGTTGGCAAAAATAAAACTCATCTATAGTCAGATATAATGCACCAAACCCGAGCGCTGTAAGTCAAATAGAACAGTCAAAGATGACGGACGAAATAATTTTTTTTAATTCTTCGTCAAGTATCAAGAAGGCATTGTGCGCCACTTTTTTTTTCTTCGATAACAATAATATAAATTTTTATTTACGAAATTTCATAGAAATAATATTACAAACCTAGAAAAAATAAATAAATAGTAAACAAACATACATAATCACACAGTATTCTACTTATTTGTGATATAGTAGTACCTAGTACACATATTCAGAACTATTACAATAAATATTTGAGGTACTTCCACCATACACCTTATAATGCGCTTTTGTGCAACAGAAACGTTATGTGCATAAAAGGAACTTCCCCATATGCCATATAGTGATACCATAAGATAATCTAGAATGAATTTCTTCAAAATAAAACAGCAATAGACCAGACATATCAAGAATGTTTTCAATGTTCTAATCTGGAAACATTTACAATTTAAGGTACTAGTAAGTCTGCTGTAGTGATTACTGAATGTCAGCGTATTATCGAAATGTATTCGAAGAAATGTCGTACAGCCACCTTTTTCAATGTCGCAGTTATTGATATTTACATTAAGGTCAGGAATGATAGAATTTTGATCAATATAAAATGTCATATAACTTGTCTTTGAAGCATTAAAGAACAGCAAATTGTTACTAAACCAGCTACATAAACATATTGCGCTGGGTATGTTTACTTTTCGAACACCCTGTATATACATAATACCTAAAACTGACTGATGATTGTATTTATAAAAGCAAGCAACAGGTATTCTCCTACACCCTGTGAGGAAATTGTCAGGAAATTCCCGCTTTGTGCTGTTTATTAAATTTAAATGCTAATCCCTTTACATAATGAAAAGACACAACTTTAAAAGGATTTTCAACACCTGACGAGATTAAAGTCAAAACCAATCATCTTTTTGGCACGTGTGTTACGCCCAAGTATTTATTTTCAAAACATTTCGTCAGGATTAGAGTCAAAAGTCAACTCTCACTGTACCTGCTAGAAAGTAAATACTGAAAACGAATTACGATTTGTATAATTTACTTTCCTAGAAAGGCATTAGTCCCATATTTTGTTGATATAATTGGTTTTGCAGTGTTAATGTTTGAAATCCTCTTAAAATTGTGAAGGGAGGATCTTTGTGTTTATGTGTAAATTTATAAACTTCAAAGAGATTAAATATTCGATATTTTTTTACAGAAAAAATAGTCAAGTCTCAGGATTTAATGATAGTAATTGACCTGATTGAAAAAAAGGCAAATATATTTGTTGTAAAAGAGGTTTTAAATAAACAGAATACCTTAGCGAAGTCTGGCATAAGTTGCTATTTGTACTTAACCAAAACTATGGCCCTACTACTTACGACTGGAAGAAAAAGAAAAAGATTATAAGTTATGAATAAATATCCACACAAAATATATAAAAATCCAAAAGAGAAAGGAGAAGAGGAGTGAAAGAAGAAAATTAAGCAAGGGAGACATAAAGAAAGAACAAACGGTCGCTTATACAGTATACATTCTGAGTAAACACTAGGTGCTTGGTAAGAAACAACGAAAAACTACAGTTACAAATCCTGATATATCTAAATTATTTTTGATTGCTAGGCTTTTGCAGCTGACTTCAGAGCTTTCGACAAATACCTTGCCTTGTATAGAATTGCGCCAACGGAAACAGAGCTGTTGGCTGCTGTTCTCACGTTGCTGCAATTGTATACTATCTGTCCCATGCAAGGTATTTGTCGTAAGTTCTGAAGCCAGCTGAAATTCTCAGCAACATTTTTACTCAGAATAATATTCCTGTAATTAAAGTCGATAGCAATGGAGACCAAGAGAACTCTCATCAATATAGAGTAACCTGATTCGTGAGAGATAAAGGGACTCACGTCAAGAAGTCACCCCGAATTGTGAGAGGTAAGAGGACTCACAATAAACAAGAGCCCCGACTAGTGAGAGGCAAGGGAACTCACGATAAACAAACACCCCGACTCGTGAGAGGCAAGGGGACTCACAATAAATAGTCACCCTGACTAGTGAAAGGCACTGTAACCTCCTCCTAGTGGACTTTGAAAAATACGTTTCTTTCGTAGGCTGACTACAAACAGACGTCATCATTACAAAATGCTCAGATTTTCAAACTAGATTTTGTTTGACGTCAGAGAATTTGAAAATATCGGCACCATACGTCTTAAAGTTGGACACTGATTTGAACGGTAGCCGCCAGTGACCGTGGTAAGATGTAGAAATGAACCGCGCAGCCCTCACTACGCCCGTGATTATCAATTTTGAATCGCCTCGAGAACATCCCCTATTTTTTTTTATTTTCAAAAAATTTTTTCACTACTTCTTTCCGACAAATGAACTCAATAATTTTTGCATATGTTTGTGTCATCAAACGCCATGACATATATTTTTTTCATGAAAATCGGTTTATCCGTTCTTGAGAAAAAAAAATTCCCATTTTTTCTTTTTGTGCTCAAACTCTCGACCCGATTGGTGCGGGGGCAGCTAACACATGCTTATCCTGTTATGCCCTTTGTCTTTAAATCTTATATCATCTGCATGAATATTTGATCGAGTAACAAATTTACTCATAAGAGTGAAAGATGAGTAGAGTGAGGTGAGAAGAGAAGGTACCAAATTCGTGTTTTTCTATTCTCCATGCCCAACCAGAATCCCATTTTTGTCAAGAGAATCAACGCGCGAACCACAAATAAAATCACAGTAATTAAATTGACTTAAAACTAGTAGTACAGTAACTTGGTGATCTCACTTCGAACTAATTCTATAGCGGTTTTTAAATTCAAATATTTTTGTGATTGAACTTTTCTTTCTTATATTAAGAACTTCCAAAAAACATGCCTTTGATAATAATAGCATATTATTCAACGAGCGGTAATGTAGGTAATAACTCACGCAGATGAAGTTTACAGCACGAGCCGCAGGCGTGTGCTGTAATTCATCAAGTGAGTTATTACCATTACCGCAAGTTGAATACTATACATTATCTACGATTATAACAATAAATATTAAATTTAGAAAATTTTGTTTAAATTACTGTTTGTTTATTAATAAAATTAACTGTACAATTTAATTTTTGTGCACATTTTATATTTGTTCTGCGATTTTTCTGGTAATAAATTATGTATTGTATCATTAGCTACTTGTTCTCATTCTGGTGGTGTACATATTAGTTCATCTTCACTAACCGAATTCATCATTTTTGGCACCACAATTATTACTTAAGTTGATTTGAAAACGTCGAAACTATTCAAACATGATAAATCACCTTCCTCTCCTCAATAATAATGGACCGTTCTATTTCACCGTATCGGAAAAAAATTTCTCTGTGACAGCCACTTTCGTATCGCGCGTTACGTCGATTGGATAGGCTAGGCATGAAGATAAAGGTGATTGACTCTGTACCTAGTGATTTATAATAACTCACTCACTATAACTCACGCTCTTTGTTAATGGATACTATTAATTGTTCAAAATCAGTTCATTAATTAGTATATAACCTAATAAGAGTAGATAAAAGATATTACTAACTTAGAGTTAATTAGAAATAAACAAGTAATAGAAAACTGGATGCTTCTGAAAACTTAAAAATTGCAAAATGTGAAAATTTTATGAATAGTTGCAAAGACCTTATTCCAGATAGTCCCTTTTATCTGTTATTAGGTCTCGGTTCCTTGAACCTAGACAAAGTTTAGATAGGTTAGATAGGGATGTCAGAGTTGACTGTGTACATTCAACTTGACAGAAATTTTAGTATAAATATACAAACAGTTTTATTATTTGTATTTTAGTTATGATCATCTCGAGATCTTGAAGATAATGGACAAGTTGTCCACATACAGAACAATGGAGGCAGGAGTCCCCAGGGTTCAGTGCTCTCCCCGCACTTGTCCTCCATCCACACCTCCGATCTACCACGGACCGAGTGGATACCCATGGCCTTCTATGTCGTTGACACAGCCCTGATTGCTAGATTCTGGAAAGCGAGGATCGCCACCAGAAACCTCCAAGAGGCAGCCTCTCTCCTAGAGATGGAAGGTAGCTGTCAACGCTGAGAATAGCAAGGCGATACCCTTCAGAAAGGTTACAAAAAAAATACCCACAGGTCGCGTCTCCATGTACGGCGAGGACATCCAATGGCATGATACCGTCAACTACCTTGGCGTGATCATGGACAAAGGCCTAACATGGAGACAAAACACAGAAGCCATCGTCAGGAAGGCCAGGAGGACGAGAGCTCTAATCTACCCGATGGTGGGCAGAGAGAGCAGACTCAACCTAAGGAATAAGCTCACGCTTATCAGGTAACTCATCAGGCCAAAACTGACGTACGACGGTGTAGCCTGGGGCTACCAAGCGAACACCTACCTCCAGCAGATCCAAAGAGTGGAAAACTGGATAGCGGTGGACGCACCATGGTTCGTACGCAACGCAGACATCTTTAGGGACTTGGACTACACTCCAGTCACCGAAGTCATCCGGAAGAGGACCAAGAAGATATACATCCTTGCCGTGGAGCATGGGATACCACTGACTACGATCCAGCCGACGCTCCTAGGCACAAGAGGCCGAAAATGCAAATCATGGATAATGGGTGAGAATGAGAACCATACCACCGCCGATGATGAACCCACACAAGAGACATGACGATCACCCAACCACCCACCTACTACCCTGCGGATACCGGACAAATCATCGTCCAGTATCCGTAGTCACTTAACTCCGTGCAGACCGAAAGTGCTACCAAAGCATAGCTCATCCTACCTAACCGATGATGGCAAAGGATGGCAGGATGTCAATTGACATTCTGCATACTGACAGTCAATTCCAACCAAAAATACAAAAGTCTCCGAACAGACAGATGACTACCCTCGGGGGTGACAAGCTGGTGAAGAAAGAACATCAAGACAGAAGAGCTCCAGAAGATAAAGGCCTTGTAGATTGTTTAAGGGGTCGCTTGGCCCCGAGTTGGCCTTTCTTCACTTCGACCTAAAAGGTCTTTTGTGAATCGAGATCGAGATAAAGGCCTTAGTCAGCAATGTCAATAATCCAGGACCCGGGGAGATGGGCCCCTGTGGTTGGCGAAACGAAACTCGAGTGATAGTATGCATGTGTAGTATGCAACTGTAGTATTCAAATGTCTTGGTGTGTAGATTGAGAACTAATGCTTTTCCAGGATGAGATCCAATAAATGGGACACTCTGTAGAAGACGCGCGAATGAAAATTATAAAGAACGAAATAATTTGTGAGGAGATAAAGGCCAGTTTAAAAATAAATGTTAATATACGGTAGTGGAAATCTAAAAAGTCATTTGATGACGATAACATTAAACTGTGTCATTAAAAGTGTGATAAGCTTTCAAGTGCCATTATTACGGTTCTATATTACGCCATTTGAATACAGCGCATACAATTGGAATCACTGTATGCTCAGGGCAATTATAGCTCTTCTAGTTATTGTTCAGAGAGCCCTGCGTTGTAAAACCCATAAAACTGTGCAGCTGAAATGGTAATTTCTATGAAATTTTTTAATTAAACTCAGTTAGTTGGCGCATTCTAAAAGTGAATTTAATATAATGCTTGTCTGGTCCATTAATTTTGTTAATTTTGCAATATACGGGGAAGAAATAACTTTTTTCTTATTCTTACACCATTTAACTTTGTTTAAATCAGTTAAATTATGCTAAATGTGCAATAATGATGGGGAGATATACGAAGTGGTTTTATCTTAATGCTCACGAGCTCTTATTGCGCTAAGACATGACACTCTGGACGTTTTTATTGTGAGCCTTAGGTACATTTTTTGTCATTACTTCTGTTCCCACTTAACGCTCGATTTATTGTTAATGTTGCTAGTTATGGAAAAAATATTATTCACAGGAAATTAATTTTCCAAATACCCTTACATCTTACTACTATCTAGGGCAGGTCATAATGATACAAAAAAATAATCGACCTAATGAGAATAGAAAAGAAATTCAGTGCCTTAATGCGTTAGGCTTGAAATCACGGAGACCTGGGTTCGAATTTTGGCTAGGGCATCGAAGTTTAAGGGCGCTTTCATTGTGTTATCGAGATGACAGCAGTGAGTTAGTCCGCTCTTTAGTGAGACACCATGGCTAGTCGCTGTTATCTCTTCTAAGTTCGAGCCTCAGTTTCTGCAGATGACAATGTCGGAAAGAATGATTGTTGGATTGTTGTTTGTGCGTGCGGCCTGCTAGGGTGGTGGAGTAGTTATAGCTAAACTCCACAGGGCGGTAATACTAATTAGGCGATAAAAAAAATTACTCAGTAATAGATACTTTTGTTCGGATTTTAAAAAAATGATCAACTGCAGTCAATGAAAGCGAAGTCATTAATGTTGTGATGACAGATTCACGTTTACAGTTTGACCAAACTCAGTTGATATTCGTTGTCGAATAATATTCGATATTATGTGTTAATAACCTGCATTTCAGCTTTGTAATTATTAATAATTTGCTTCTGTTTTAGTTGTGTATTTTTATTTGCGTATTATTTGGATGATATATTTTTATAATAAATAATAAAGCTGTTGAATGAATCCTTCAATCAATGATAAAACTGTGAACTATAGAAACACAATATCATAATCACGAGAAATATGGCAACACTGTTTTGCCAAGTAGCACGAATTATTTAATTGGTGGTTTAACCACCGATAAATTTAAATTACGCTGGAACGAAGTATATATTTCTGTGATTTTGGTATTTTTGAAAATCAACCAATTTATAGAGGATAATTGCATATATATGAAATGTAGAATTATATCCACAGGAAGAAAATCAAACTTTCAATGTAGTGAGACATCCTCTTTGTCTTATATATGTGTCACGAATGTTGTAGTCATAGTTGTGGTTATAGTTGTAGTTATAGTTGTTGATATAGTTCTAGTTGTGGAATTAACCGATGCGGATATCTATGCACAAATCGATCTGGCTATCACGATAAAAGGTCAGTTTGAAATGATTATTGCAGGACTCACAACCAGTTCAGGTATGGTGCAACAAACACGGGCTCTCTGTCAATCCTGGCAAAACTGAGCTAATGCTGTTCACGAAAAGGAGAAAATTGTGATATTGTTAGCTTTTTTCTCTTGAGGGTTCACATTTGTGTCTTTCCACTACAGTGGTCTGGGGGTAACTACTTCCTAAGCTGTCGTAGAAGAACCATGGGTAAGTTCGAACGACGAATATTTGGGCATTTATATAGATGTACAAAAGCTGCATCGGTTTTATGTGAGGGATGAGTTCAAAGACCACTCTCTAAACATATACTGTTATGCTAAAACCGCTCATAACTTACGCCGCCATAGTGTGGTGACGCTCTTAGAAACGTTCCACAATTAGAGCTCACCTATGCAGGTTCGAAGGCTAGCCGGTCCAGGAATAACATGAGCCATTAGGGGCACTCAAACAACTACAATAGAGGCCATTCTTGAACTCACTCCCTTGCGTGTTGAAGTGGAACTGGAAACCAGGAAAACAGCAAACAAACTGTTTAAAAATGAAATGTGGAATGCGACGAGCTAAAGGCTCTAGCTCTACCTGAAAGGAATCAAGTCATCACTACTTAGTCGAAGGATGACCAGCTGTGTGAACACAACTCAGTTAAACTCATATGTGCCAGAATATGGTGGCGTGGAGAGCATTGAAGAAGTAGAAGCAGCATTATGTAATTTTTCGAAAGCATACACATCTCCGTTGATTTTCATCTCACAAAATTGAAAAAAATCACGTTACATAGGGTTTTTCAAGCTTTATTTTTAATATCTTGTCATTTTTAAGACTTTGTGCTTCGTAAAGTATTCTGTACCAACAACACATATTAAATATTAATTAGTATTAATAGCATGTTCAAGTTCCAGGAAAAACCATAAATAGCAATTGGAATAATTCGAATCCCCATGTGAAAAATTAGTTAATTAGTGATGATCTTGAACGTTTATTTGTACAACGATCATGATCAATTACCAACTTTTTCAAATTGAGTTTAGTAAACAACAAAAGAGATAAAGTAGTTCTAAATAGGCTTTTTACAACACACGTATATATTTATTTATTTGTAATATTAGCAATTCGAGGCACATGCCTCACCTTACATAACTCTAAAATTACCACTTTAATTGGGAACGAAAATACTAAGCTCACTTACATAATAACGTACAATATTCAATTATTTAATGTTTACGTATTTATTTAACCAAATAGCTTAAACAAATGTACCTATGTAAGTAGTAGTCTACTCTTTGTGGAACGAGAAATAAGAAAGCTGTACTGAAGAAGTGAATATAAAGTGCTTACGGGAACAAATTCTCCTCTGATTATTTTGTTGAAATTATAACCTAGTTCCAAGGTACATTATAAAGTTTAGGTTCTCGTCGTCTTGACCTTTATCACCTAGACTTGTAAAATTAATAATATATTTTGTGTACTATTAATGTAAAAACTGCATAAAAGGAGAAAATATTAACTCAATTTTTTTTGTTTTTTAATTCAAACGAAGAAATACGGAAAGTTGGTGACAGATTTTTGGTTGTGATTTTACTCAGTATTCTTATGACGACAAGGAATGAGTCAGAGAGTCATCCTGGGTTCTTCACATGGAAAAGTTTTGATACGATTTTAATCAGACTACCATACGTTTTAAAATGAAATTCAAAGAAAAAAATTCTTCAGAAAACCATCGGCCGATGGTTTTCTGAGGAAAATCGAGCTCACGACACCTATACTGGTTTTTGTCTATCTGCCCAAATCCCATCTAATTTAGTCCACCATGTACAGAATATAATTAGTTTCATGTCATTAAAAAAAAATGGTAATGGGGACCGACTAGACAAACAAGAAACCTATATGATTTTTTTCCTCTATAGGCAAAAATCGGTCAAAAATTTGAATGTTAAAGTAGGAGGCACTTGAGAAGCACTACCTTTCTGGGTCAATGGAAGTATAGTTCCGAATCAGAGAAGTTTCTTACTTACTTTTAAAAAGTCATAAAAAAGTGTAAAGGAAAAGATTACCAACTTGTGTCCTCGCCGCGCCGCCGAGCGGTCTCAAAGCAAGAAGCTCGGCACTTCGATGGTACCGCTTGAACCCAACTTTTTATACCAATTATGAAAATGTAAATAATTCGTTAAATCTTTCTGCGTAACCACAAGCACATGATAGCCGCAGGGGTTTAAACAGGCCGACCCATTGTACTGGTTTATTCCTTTGTCGGCATACCCAGTGCTATCTGCACAAATATCAGAGCATCATGCGCGACTAGACGTGGCGATAATAAAGCCTACCCCAATATTCCAGCAGTTCTCAAGCAATATTATTAAAAATTTTCGAAATTTGTGTTTATTTTTTTTTTCTCCAAAACTATGGGCTTTAGACCCCCCATGTTATATAAGGTTTTTTTATTATCTAGCCGTTCTACACCACCAGTTTTTTTTTTAATGACATGAAACTAATTACACCCTGTATATGTATGTCTTTACGTTGTTTCTTTCAAAAATTTCCATTTAATATCTACTCTATGAGGTTTTATATTATCTTGTCGGAAGATGTTAAGTTACCAATGAATGAATTTTGAAGAAGACCAACACCGTCCAATTTTAGTTTCTCCTCACTAGTATCAGTTCCTCATTTAATTTTTTTTAATCAGAGGCAGTATGTGAATGAGGCCATTTAACTTTCGCACAGCCTGCTGGGTGTGCACTCTAATTTTGTTCGGCCCGTTAGCGCTCAGCTATTGCAGCGTAGCTTTTTGAAAAGGGAGGATTTTACTCTAAGAATGGGTACCATTTTTAGATTGATTTGAAGTTTTATTAAGTTCTAAAATTGCTATTGGAAATTTTCATACGTCTCCGTCATTTGGTCTGTGCGTACGGAAACACTCAGGTCATAATCCTTAATGAATCCACTTGTTTGTAAATCGCCTAGTCTACTATCACAATAGAACTCTGTTGAATTTCACAATGACCTGTCGAGTAGCTCAATTATTGTAAATAATTGTTTAGCTCCGTCACGAGTTTTCGCGAGCTATTTTTCTCGTTCTCGGCATCTATTGAATAAATTATTTTTTCATTTAACTCACTCCAATTCAAAAATGGAACAATGAATTGAGCTCAAAATTTTCGCGTATTATCACTACGTATTTACTAATCAAATGTGTTAATGGTTGGAAATATTTTAATAAAGTGGAAAATACATTTCTTCTAAGGCAATGTCGATAAAATGTGAGAATGTGCCGGAGTAAGTGTAGCAAGCGGGAAACTTTTTTGTTTCGAATAAGTACCAAGTATATTGAGGGGACGTAAAGGATGGACGCAACTTTTTTATTTGAAACATTTATCTAGGATTAGCAAATGTCGAAGAAAAAACTCATGTGGAAAGAGGGAACGGAAATAGGGAACGTGAGCTGGATTTAGATCGTCGTGAGACAGGTTGGCTTTACCCTACTGATGACTCATCTTTGCGATAGTAATCCTGCTCAGTACGAGAGGAACCGCAGGTTAGGATATTTGGTTCACGCACTAGCTCGGATGAGACGAAGCAGAGAATAGTGTAAAGTGTGTCTATTAACAGAATAGAACCCTATTGAAATTCATTATTGTCAGCCTTAGACTTTAATTGTCATAAGTAATTATTTAACAAAGTTCACAGTAAATGCAGAAGTGCTAACTTAAATCATTGTGTAAAATTAGTTTTGTTGCGAATATATATATATATATATATATATATATATATATCAAGCAACTGATTTATTATGATAATAGAATTTTAAAATAACAAAAACTTTCTTCACGCGCATTTTATCTTAAAACGTTTCATATCCTTTATATTTACTGGTAATTTTTTCCTGATTAACGCTACTCTACTTTCAAAATATCAGTGAAACCGGACTCAATAAGGATTATTGTAATATTCACTTTTACATATGTTCCAAATTGAAATCAAATATTTTAAGTCTAACGGGAGTTATCGTTTTTACAAGAATCGGTATACACGCACACAGATATACACGCACACAGATATATACGCACACAGATATATACGCACACATACACTTACAGACGTAAAAAGACTTTTTTCATTCGATATTTCAGTTCAGTCTGCTGTAAAATCTGTATCTGTACAAGAAATTTTTTTCTACGATGATTATTAAAATTTATTTTCAATTTATAATAAATTTATAATAAAGTTAGAATACAGTCAAAAGATATACAATTCATTACTGAACCATGACAGATACGAGAAAAATTAATAGAAACATTATTGTAGAAAATTTAGTCAGCTTTAATTTTTCATATAGCCACTTTTTGATTAGGGCTATCCGTTTTCGAGATATGAGCGAAAAACCAAAAACCGGGACCTTCTTCGTGCCCCCCTGCATCCCCCCCCACTTCCTACGTTCGGGGACTTTTGGTATGTTTACCTCCCAAATAGTCCAAACACAGCCTTCAAGTCAAAAATTGTGATCTCGGCATTTCCCTCTAGACCCCCTTATTAAACGTTCATTGATGGGGGCATTAATAAATTACTGGCAAAAAAATATTTAGCATTAAACAGGTTTGTCATTTGACTTATAGTCTAGGTGCCCGCGTACATAAATGCAATTTATACATATCCTCGTATAACTTCTTGTACGACATAATTGCGCCTATTCTATCACTTTTTTCCTTTGCGAAAATTTTCGTAAACGCGGCGTTCCTCCTGGGCATGAAAAAGACGATTTCCACGCGTTGGGCTGGAAAATCGGCAAATATATTTTGTCGGACAATTTGAGAATTGGATTATACATATATATTCTATATATTTCTACAAACTGTCCGACAAAAATTTTGGAACGTTGGGGGTGTCTACCACCCTAAACATAACATAACTTTAAAACATTTATTGATAACCAGCTGATTTTTTCAAAATTGCTTAATAAAAATATGTAGAATCCAATTTTCGAATTGTCGGACAAAATATATTTGCCGATTTTCCAGTCCGACGTGTGAAAATCGACTTTTTCATGCCGAGGAGGAACGCCGCGTTTACGAAAATTCTCTCAGAGGAAAAAAGTGATAGACTAGGCGCAATTATGTTGTACAAGAAGTTATACGAGGATATGTATAAATTGCATTTATGTACGCGGGCACCTATACTATTAATTTTATTACATATTTGTGACCCTCCACAGTAAAAGGGGGTACCGACCGAAAATTATAGTTTACCATAAAACTGGTTGTTCTGAAACCTGAATGTGTGTAGAATAATAATATATTGAAATCTAAAAAAAATTATTTTGACTTCCGTACCCCCTTTTACTGTGGAGGGTTACATTTACGTTAACGACAATGAAGATAGTAGGAAATAATTTTCCATTGTACTGTAATGTCAACAAAAAATCTCAGCTACAGTGAGTCAATAGTCGATTGGCGATCGTGTAGAGCAGATTGGGGTATATACGATAGTGTTTAATAGTTGTTATTCATATAGTCTACACTGATAAAAGTACTGGTGAAATTACCGAGTAATTGAGCACTTTACTAAGTATATTTCCTATAACATGACACTGTAAAAACACATTTTTTTTATTAATAATATCGGTTAAGTAATGTTCAGGTGTAACTTTAACATGTCGTACATTTATAGTAAAACTGTAATTTTACATTGAAATTTTAATGCCTTATGTACACTATAAAAAAAATAATGTCTGGATAAGGGGCAATTTTGTTACACCTCGTGATGTAATCAATACACCACGATATTATTAACCGATATTATTAAGAAAAAAATGTATTTTTGCAGTCATGTCATATCATGGGAAATTTACTTAGTAAAGTGCTCAATTACTCGGTAATTTTACTAGTACTTTTATCAGTGTAGTATTTATTATAGTTGTCATGTGATAAATAGTTGTTGTTATTTACCTAGTTAAGTGCTTAATACAGTAAAATGATTGGAAAATAAATAGTTTGGACGACAACTAAAACAGTGTGTTTTATTGCCCTTGTAGAGTACCACAATGAATAAATTAAATTAATATAATTAAAAAAACGAATATAGCAACTAAGAGTGTCGCTGGCCCTCTTACTAATGTTTGTTGCATATAATTATTATTAGTATAATTATAAATTTTCACAAACAATTTGCTTAACAAAAATGTGTTTTTGCATAATTGTCAAATAGAAAACAAAAAACAACTAACCCTTTTTTATTTGTTTATTTTTGTATCCATTCATTTTTTTTACCGTTTAATGAACTAAAATCAAGTAATTTGTATGGAAATTAGGGACACTGGGTAAAGCAACTCGCGGGCACGCATTTTGTAGTCGCCTTGTATATTCTACTTCTATGAAATAAATGAAGATTCGTAGTATTATAAACATTTTACATGTTATTTTGTGTTTAAAAGAAATAATTGGTTAGGTCTCTGTTCTAATTGATTTTTGTTTAATTTAAAATGCATCATTTTCAATTTCAACGTCACTGTATATCCTAATTCTAAGAAATAACTACATTCCTAATATCATTAACCATTTGCTGGTTACTTACCAGCACTCATTATTCCGATATCTGCACGAAATAGTATAATTAAATAAAAATGTTAATCTCGCAGTACGTTATTAAATGAATAATTGCGCGTTATAAATGACCAGAGTAGGAAGGTACGTCGAAAAAATACCTCAATTAATTCCTGGCTGCTTAGGAAAAAGAACAAAATTGTCGTAATCGAGTGAGAATGAAATTACATGTTTGAAATTAATTAAGCAGACAACAAATTAATCATGTTCTACAGCAATAATTGAGTACAAGAGAGGTGGGGGGTAATTTAATAAGGGGGGCATACATTACCTTTGTCCCCGCACATGCAACATTCCATTTGATTGGCAGTCGAAAGAATGATTCCCCGCCTATGTTGCAATTGTCTCCTCCCTCCTTATTGGTTGATATCCTACAGAGGGGGCAATAAAATCAATTTAATGCTATCGTTCACTTGTTTAAGTTGATCATGAAATAGTCAACATGTTGTGACATAATCACGAGAGAGAAGGAACCATAGTTAATATCCTTTATTCGAGCACGATGTATGTCGCGAACCCACGTATGCACAGAGCTCGGATAAAAACAAATGTTTCTTTTATGAAGTATGTCCGCAGTGGTAAAAATTAGACAACGTCATAATTTACTTAATAGTTTAGTAAATAGGGATTCTAAAATGGCTGATAGGGGATAAAAATGGTATAAAGCTGATTTTTGGTATACATGTTCCTAATGGATCCAGGAATGATAATTCATCGAATATCCGTGAATCCGCTGTAAGCTTTCGCCACCATTTTCATAAAATGGCTGAAAATTGAGGATTTTTTAACATGAAAATATCTAACTTAATATTAGAGTTATGAAAATTTTACAAGAAATTTTATTTGTTAATTATAAAATTATGCGTCTTGATATTTAATATGCTATATATCAAACTGTGGGGTTAGTAGTTGAATATTATATAATATTGGTTTCTTAATTATACGCAAATGTTTTACTTACCTGTTTTTATATAAACATTTTTCAAGAATACGTTGTTAATATTAAAATTCAGCATTTTTTATTATATAATTCCATTTCTTTAATAATATTAATAATAATAATTTATTTCCCAAAAAAATACAGTTTACAGAATATTGCCGTATTATATTATAAAACACCCTTTTCATTAGAGAAATTAAAGATATTTTGTATCTAAAATATAACAATTCAAGAGTTTATATAATTAACAGTACATACTATAAAATGTATAATACAATACAGATAATGATAATAACAAGAATAAGCAATACAAATAAGCTACTAATTGGTTTTATGGCATTAAGCAAAAATACAAATTTTATATAAATATCTGGGTAAATAAATGGCAAACCCACAGAAGGTTGTAACGGTTTGTTGTCGGGTAGCTGGTTCGGAGATTAATCAGGGTCCAGATTAGTTAATACGATAGCCCAATAAAAATATAAACAATTTATTTACTTCTTCAAACAGGCAGTGTTGCATAGCATACAGGTACAGGTTATATGTCCGTATCTTTTACGGTTCTTAGGACAACATTTTCTATTATCTGAGAGAGAGAGAGAGTGTAACGGTTGCGATGCGACGTCTCTGGCTTTGGCGGCGAAACGGCGCCGGGGAATGACTAACGACTCGAGGGGTCCCAGTTCAACACGCTGTAGGATTCCCAGGGTCAGATTGCATTCGTTCCGTCGTGTTTGCGTCGGGAGATGCACAAAACTGCAATATGTCCAGCTCAGCACGCTGTAGACAGATTGGCAGAATTATCCACTCTGCATTATGTTGATTTGCGGCCGGGCTTTTATATCCGAGAATCCTCGCTTACTGGTGACGTAGAACTGCGTATAGTTTAGTGTCGTGTGCAAATCCATGCTTCTAGACGGGAGATGGGCAGGTTTGCGGGCCGTGTGCACATTGGTGTCGTGTGTAAATCCGGAATCTTAGTAATGGAGCAGGAATTTAAAGAATGCTTCATTACACTCCCCTCTTTCTTTACAAAAAAAATTTTCAAAATTCTATCAAAGAGAAAATTTTTGCTAACTTAACATCAAAATACAGCAATGGGAAAACAAATTACTAAACATCTTCAAACAAAATAAAGAAAGAATGGCCAATTCTTTCGTATACGCCTGGTATATATGTATGTGCATATGTAGAGAAAAACAAATTTTTAAATAACATAAACAGTATGTAAAACATCTTAGAGCCATGGTACAAGTAAAATAGTTAAAATAAATGAGCACAAAAAAATTGCAAGAAACAGGTATACAAATACAAATGTGGTTCTTCCGGACGTTTACTGCAGGGGCGATGGCGGACAGGGGGGACGGTGCCAGGGATCTTAGAAGCGGGGCCATCTTGGTTGTGGCGCCTGAACTGTCGCTTCCGTTGCGGAGCTGGGACCGGGAGGGCTGCGTCGTTGTCCTGGAAAAACACCTGGAGGCAGGCAATTGACCTACCTGGGGTCGGTGGCTTCGGGGGGCTGGGGCTGTCTCCGAACTGGGGACGGCATTGGGGATGGCATCGGGGACGGTACGTCTTGGACTAAGGACGGCATCGGGGACGATACGCCTCGGACTGGGGACGGCATCGGGGATGGTGCGTCTCGGACTGGGGGCGGCATCGGGGTTGGCATCAGGGACGGCATCTGGGATGATACTTCTCGAACTGGGGACGGCATCGGGGACGGTACTTCTCGGACTGGGGACGGAATCGGGGGCGGTACATCTCGGACTTCGGATGGCATCGGGGACGGTACGTCTCGGACTGGGGACGGTACGTCTCGGACTGGGGACGGTACGTCTCGGACTGGGGACGGCATCAGGGTTGGCTGTTGCGTCTCGGACTGGGGGCGGCCTTTTGGCTTCGGGTGTCGGAGGCAGAGGTGACAGCAGGTCTGGCACTTGGACTTCCGACTCCATCACTTATTTTGGATGACTCTGGTTTTACTGGACTTGTTTTCGTTACGGTTGCGGGATACAAGGTTTCCATGGGTTGGAAAATTCGGGGTCTACAAAATTATTACTGCTCCATATATGGCGGTACAGGATTCCGTCTATAATGCAGTAATCTGGAGTTTTTTCTGGACATCGGTTCGATTAACGTATTTTCGGGACTCTGGACATAAATTTAAATTATTTTACTGCTCCATATATGACAGTACAGCTATCGTCTATAATGCAGTAATCTGGATTTGTTTCTGGACATCGGTTCGTTTAACGTATTTTCGGGACTCTGGACATAAATTTAAATATATTACTGCTCCATATGTGACGGTACATCTATCATCTCTAATGCAGTAATCTGGATTTGTGCCTGGAATTTGGTTCGTTTAACGTACGTTCGGTACTATTCGGAATCGTGTCTCTTCTGGGGTTAAAATTGTAGTATTCTGGATTGCCACCACAAAATCCTTTTCATTTTCGTTTTCTCTCTTGACTTGAAATATCTTTATATCTCTCATTCGTGAACGTCTCTTTTTGGGCTATCTGGAATAAACTAAAGTCTCAAAATGTACTCGGGCGCCAAATTATGTAACGGTTTGTTGTCGGGTAGCTGGTTCGGAGATTAATCAGGGTCCAGATTAGTTAATACGATAGCCCAATAAAAATATAAACAATTTATTTACTTCTTCAAACAGGCAGCGTTGCATAGCATACAGGTACAGGTTATATGTCCGTATCTTTTACGGTTCTTAGGACAACATTTTCTATTATCTGAGAGAGAGAAAGAGAGTGTAACGGTTGCGATGCGACGTCTCTGGCTTTGGCGGCGAAACGGCGCCGGGGAATGACTAACGACTCGAGGGATCCCAGTTCAACACGCTGTAGGATTCCCAGGGTCAGATTGCATTCGTTCCGTCGTGTTTGCGTCGGGAGATGCACAAAACTGCAATATGTCCAGCTCAGCACGCTGTAGACAGATTGGCAGAATTATCCACTCTGCATTATGTTGATTTGCGGCCGGGCTTTTATATCCGAGAATCCTCGCTTACTGGTGACGTAGAACTGCGTATAGTTTAGTGTCGTGTGCAAATCCATGCTTCTAGACGGGAGATGGGCAGGTTTGCGGGCCGTGTGCACATTGGTGTCGTGTGTAAATCCGGAATCTTAGTAATGGAGCAGGAATTTAAAGAATGCTTCATTACAAGGTAATCCTTGATCGTGGGTAAGACAATGAAACAAACATTTTTTATTTAGATAGCAATAATTTCTAGTTCTAGTTCTATATGTAAGGATATGTGCACACATACATAATAATGACAATAGATACCTATAAAAAATACACATTAGTTTGTTTTATTCTAGTTTTAGTACTTACATGTTCACATTATTTTAATTATTTATTTATTATTTTAATTAAAAAAATATAATTATAAGAGTCTAGATGAGACAATTATTTTTTCTGTCAATAATTTGATGCACTTTTAACTTTGATGTCTCAATAAGCCAGGTTTTTAATAAGCCAATAGAAAATATTATCTTTAGAGAAGTCGGAATTTCTGTATAAAATATGGGACAGAGGTAAGTAAAACATCTCTGGCCAATTGTTTTTATTTTTTTCGGTACAATTGCCGATTTAGCCTTATTTCTTGTTTCTTAATTATGTTGGACACGAGGAACATTAACCTTTTGGTTGAATTGTGGTAGAATTATTTTTGAAAAATCAAATATTTTTATTTCTTTGAAAAACATATCAGTAGGATAGGAAATGTTTTTTTTTTTTCAATAGTGTATTGTGTATTTAGGTGTGAAAGCAATACATTCCTGGACGACGATGCAAATTGTTGGCTTCGGCTAGCGCCTCGGCCAACAAGCATCGAAGTCCGGGAATGTGCTTTCACACCGAAGTACACATACTATTTTTTCTGAAATCACAATCAATATTATTATAAATTAAGGAATTTTTATTAATGCATAACATTTCTTTATTACAATCTAACTGCTTACTAATAAATGCAATTTTAATGTGACTTGGTTTGTCTGCGTGAATTTATTTATTGTCTAAATTATACATAAAAAACCGTACGGGAATGTTACTTAGGCCGGGAAAGTAACATTCCCGTACGATTTTGTTGATCGTTGCAACTGATCTTTTCCGGTCTGTTTTCTGATAGTTTCTTAATAACGGACTAAAATAATGGAATTGTGCATTTTTCGATCTGAAATCGCGCCGAAAATATAGACATTGCCGATCGATTTCAGAAAAATATTATTTTTAGATTCCATTTTTAGAAGCAATCTAACTTTTTCAAATGAACGTAACGCCGTAATTCCATATGTTATATGTGTTTATACTAGAGCCAAGTATAGAATTTTTAATTGACTGACGTCGAAAATTTCTTTATATAGTTTGAATCTGTTTAGCATGCATCTAATTTTACGACATGGTCTATGTAATAGTTCCATCTTAAATGTGAATCTATTATTATGCCTAGATATTTAGAATTATTTACACTTTTTATTTTTATATTTGTATTGTTTAGTTTGTAATAAAGTGAAGTGAAGTTTGGTGGTGAATCTGCATAGCATCCAAAAGGCAAAAAAATGTTTCTGTAAAATGTATGTTAGTAGTCTTTTCTTAATATCTTTCTCAACTTTTTTTTTAACTTCTCCAACTCTTATCTTCGTAGAATATTGTGCGGTCGCCTGTGAAACAGGTTATTTCACCACTAGTGGGAACTTTAAATAGATCATTAATGTAAATGTTGAATAATATTGGGCCTAGAACTATACCTTAAGGTACGCCATATTTAATTATTGTTCTGAACTAATAGTATTATTGACACTCACCCACTGTTTTCAATTATTCAAATAACTTTCCATAAGTTTTAACGAGAGTCCACGAAATCCAATATTTTCGAATACGTCCAATAGTTTATTATGGGCTGCAGTATGAAATGCTTTGGCTAAGTCGACAAATATGTATAAAGATTTTTTACCCTCATCTGAAAATTTGTATATTTTGGCTGTCAAATTAGCCATCGCATCCTCAGCTCACATGTGTTCTCTGAACTCAAATTGATTTTTTTAAAGTATGTCATATTTTTGTTAAGTATGACGCAATTCTAGTTTTTAATATTTTTTTCATATATTTTTGCCAAAGTACTGATTAATGAAATTGGTCTATAATTTGACACATGTGTTTTAACGCCATTTTTATATAATGGTTTAATAAAAACTTTCTTAAATATATCTGGAAAAATACCTGTTTTCATGGACAGGTTCATTAAAAAAGTTATCAGTGCCGAAATATAATCAGCTATTTCTTTTATTAATTCTGAAGTTAGTCCATCGAATCCTGGCGCCTTTCCGGATTTTAAACTGTTGATGACTTCTATTGTTTCATTGGTATTTGTGTCTGTAAGAAGAAATGAATTGCAAGTTTGTTGTATAGGAAATGTTGAATTCTGGTCTACAGTAATTTGTTCGGCTAGTTTATTTCTTACTTCGCAATAAAATGGTGTATAAAGCCATTTCTAAATTATTGGTTGTAATCTGTCCTTCGGGTAAAACCTGCTTTATTTCATTTCTACAAGCTTTTATTTAATTTGCCTTGTTAGTATGAGTCAAATCTTGCAACTGAATTTTAAAAGTTATCCCCAACCGATTGAGCTGAAATTTTGCATGCACATTTAGTTTGGATGACAATGCATGGTGAACTAAGTGAAATCATTCTAAATCCAATGTGGCGGACTCCCAAAGATGGAGGACCAGTTATTTTTTAAAAGCTTGTTTTTAAAAAGTTTCTTTTTAATTATAATCTATTATTCACCTCCTTTCTGTTTATATTTTTAACACAGTTCCATAGTTTATTTGGACAATCTTTGTTATGTTCAAGTACCGACTTTTAATAATTAATTTTTAATTAATTGGCGTTTTTTATGAGATCATTAAGTATATTTAATACATTTAATTACATAAAGAGAATAAATGTTAGGTTCTAGGATATATAATAGTGTTATTACTTTTTAGGTATAAATATCCTATTAACATGTCATAACAGTTGTATCATTGTAAAAAATTAATTCCAAAGAATAAGAAAAACAAGCTTTTATTATTATTTAGGCGTACTAAAACGAAAAAAATAAAATTAATCATCTTAAAATCTCGTATTTTTTTTCTCTATTCACGCGACAATCTTTTAAAACAATTAATTTTATTTCTTTATTTTTTTCGTTTTAGTACACCTAAATAAAAACATTATTAAGACCCTCTTAACTGCAAAAACCCAATAATAGTAGTTTATTGTCCTTCAATGTACAGTCACGTGACTCAATTGCATCGCTGCTATTGAACAGTGGGCATAGCTAGAAACGAAAGAGTTTGTTTATATCTACCAGCGTGTCTTGTAAATGAATATAATTTTAGTGAATTCCTGAAAATATAACATTCTGCGCCCCATAGATTGGAAAAAGCCAAACCTTTTAATATCATATGCACAAAAGTGAAGCTATCACCATACAAAATGTCACTATCTTTAATGACTCTAAATCAAAAACCACTGCCTAAGGAATCACTACTTCCGTATCCAAATTTCCGGTGTGGGTGGTAACGGGGGTTGCCGATGACAAAAAAAAAATTAGGCCTTTGGTCCTTGTACACACACTAAATTAAATTTTAATTTTTTTACCCCCTTTAATAGTGAAGTAAGGGTAGAAGTGGGGATGGCCGACCTACAAAAAAAAAATTGAGGCGTTTATTTTTTGTACTCACATTAAATTACAATTTAATTTTCTACCTCCTTTATAATGGGGTGGAAGTGGGGGTGGCTGATGTCAAAAGAAATTTTGAGGCGGCCATTTTCCTTGTACACATACTAATCACAATTTTATTTTTCACCCCCATTTGTAATGGGAGGGAGGTGGTAATGGGGGTGACAAAGGGAGTGACTGACGCCAAAAAAGAATTAGTTCCATGATTTCTGGTACATACACTAAATTTCAATATTATGGTCTCCTACTTACTTTCTTACCTATTTATCCCCCAACCCTTTATCTGGTTGGGGGATAAATTTCAAGTCAATAATATCACAAATGGTTCCAGAGCTATCGAGCGGACAAAAAAAGTTACAGACAGACCGACAGACATTTTTTTGTTCAAACTCAAAATCTCTGCATGAAATTTTAAGCAAACTAAATACATTTTTTTTTTACCTTTATTATGCTTCCACTCTGCTATGTGGATGTGGAAATAATTAGTGATTTGATCCAAGTGGGAGAAGAGTTCTTTATTTATATGTATATGTGTATATAAAGAGCTCAAAATAAATGTAAATTCAATAAGCGAACTACGGTTATCTTAATCCATGTAAAACGCAGGGTTTGACGCTCGGAATGTCCCCCTCATCGGGACCACTTGTACTGTATGTTTTTTTGGGTCGCTGATCACGAAAATCGGGGTTCTGCGTCACCCCCAAAAATGCCAAAAACCACCTCTTTTGGGGGTGTTAATGTGCTAATTATTGTAATGATATTTTGAAAATTCAGTATGTTCATCTAAAATAAGGAAAAATTTTATGCAGAGGGGGTAAAACTACCTAATTGACGTAAAATGGAAAAATGATGGAATTTTTTTTTCACTTTTTGATTAGGGTTTAGATGAATGGGGATTGTCCAATGAAGAACATTTTTTTCCAACCCTTCAAGGGGTGGGGTTACCTAGGTCCGCTGACTAGGGGTCTTTTGGTCTTTCCCGTTCATATGGCGGGGGATTCAATTCGAATATCCTCACACGAGAAAATAATTTTTCCTAATTTTGAAATCCCCATTCAATCATTCATCCAAATCGAGATTCAAAAAGTAAAAAAAAAAAGATTTTGCGTCCATTTATATTTAGATTTCCATATTTATATTTTTTATTAAAAATATTGCAAACAATATGAAATGTTAATTTATCAATAATATTTCCCCCTTCTCTCTCAATTCTCTGCAAGCTTCGGGGTAGTTTTTTTGGAATTTTTTTCACGGAAGTTTGTCAGAAATTACCAGCAAACTAAAAAGTATACATCTATACTTATTTTCTAAGCGTTAGTTCAATTTAAAGACGATATAGGGGTAGTTTTCACCGCTTAAGAGTTGGACAAAAATTTTCTTCATCTAAACTCAAATCGGAAAGTGAAAAAAATCCATAATTTTACATTTTACGTCAATTTACCCCCTTTGGTTAACCCTCAGCATAAAATTTGCCTTTATTTTAGATGAACACACTGAACTGGCATTACAATTACCACATTTACAATATTATTTTACAGTATTATTCACATTACCTCGAAAAAAACCCAAAAGGGGTGGTTTTTGGCATTTTTAGGGGTGACGCACTATTTTTAGACCGATTCTCGTGATCAGCGCCCCAAAAAGCATAAAATACAAGTGGTCCCGATAAGGGGGACATTCCGAGCGTCAAACTCCGCGTTTTACATGGGCTATCACAGCAAAGAAAAATTGACGCACATTTCAATTTAAATTCATTGCCTCCCACAAATTGCAGTTTAATATATCACTTCTAACACGTGTGTGCAAAATATATAACTGAATGAATTAGGGTGAAAAGTAAATAATAACTTCTATGCCCCATAATATTTAATAAGACAGAATTACTAAAAGATTGTCCATTGTACTTGTACACTAAATTACAGTTCAAACAAATTTACAAGTGCGGTACTTGCAAAGAAAGTTCTTGTTTTCATAAAGAGTTGGTTGCAGATCATCAAAAATAATTTTATGTTCATTCTTTTCAGTTCTTAACTATCTTTATCATTTGCATTTCTGTATATATTTTATAAATTTCTGAATAAATAAACCGTAGAAAATGCCTAACATTTTTGTAACCCTGTGTGCAATAATTTCAAAAAAGTAACACTAACAAAATTTATGAGCATATGCAGTGAGTCTAGAAAAGTATCAAATCTTCTTTGATTAAATATATAAATATACAGGGCGTGCCCAGATGAGGTTACCATAAATATACCAACATTTTAATATTTTGACAAAATCACTCTTTATTAAAAAATTTACTATTATTTGTGTGTGAAATAATATAAACAACTTCAAGTGGAATTTTTATTTAAAATGAAAGATAGTTTACTAATTTTTATTTTTTTCGTTTTAGTACACTTAAATAATAATAAAAGCTTGTTTTTTTACATTTAATTTTATTTTTAAATTTTTAGTTACGTCTTAACCTGTGCATTTCTGATAATGCATCGACCACCTTCTGTCTGCATCATTAGACCCTGAATGCCACCTAGGACCAGAGCACTCATCGAGACAAATTCAACGAGTCGAAACTCGAAGGGGTTCCATTATATTATTGTTGGGTTTCATAATATTGTACCTACCATAAATGTTATGGCACCACAGCATTGTATTGTCATCAGAAATGCACGTGTATGCAAAATTTCAGCTCGATTGGACGTCATTAAATGGTTCAGAGGTGACTTGCAAGATTTGAACGAAACATCCTAACATACACACAAACTAGCGAGTATGTAATGGACGTCGTGTCTAGAAGGGGTTCTATTATATTATTGTTGGGTTCCATAATATTGTACCTTCGTGCCATAATATTATATTGTCATCAGAACTACACGTGTGTGCAAAATTTCAGATCGATTGAACGTCGCATCTCGAAGTTCCATTATATTTTTGTTGCATTCGATAATATCGTGGTGCCATAATATTGTATTGCCATCAGAACTACACGTGTGTGCAAAAGTTCGAAAGATCGATTGGACGTCGTATTTCGAGGGGGTTTCATTATATTACTGTTGGGTTGCATAATATTGTACCGTGGTAGCATAATATTTTATTGTCATCAGAATGCAATGCAAAATTTCAGCCCAATTAGATGTCGTATCTCGAGGGGTTCCATTAATATGGTACCAGGGTACCATAATATTGAATTGTCATCAGAACTACAACACGCTTGATTGGACGTCGTTAAGTAGTACAAAACTGACTTCAAGAGTCCGCCCAAACATACTAACAAACAAACAGACATACTAACTAACTAACTAACTCACTACCTAAATAACATACAAAGCAAGTTAAAAACAACTTGTAAAAAGCTACTCTTGTAAAATTTTGTAGCTCTAATGGTACTCAAGATAATTTTGATTACATTAAGAAACAGCTGATTTTCAGACATTTTCTTGTGGGTAGTTAACGGATTTATTGTTTCTGAGCCAATTCTGAACAACTTTATACCATTTTTGTCCAGCAAAGAAACTTATTTACTGAACTATAACAGTGACATTCTGTGATATTATAATAAGACCGGTATCCAACAAATCAGTCACATTATAAAATAAATTATTTAGTGCTTATCGTTTAGTTTGTCTTTGTGTAATGTTATTTGTGTCCGTGATTATGTTAATGTACATTATTATCATAACAGATAGGATCTACTTTCGGATAAATTGCACAAAGGACATTAATTTAAGTATGCAACCATTCTGGTCTAGGTAACTTATAGACTGGTGAAATATAAAATTTCTTTCATGGATATAAATATTTGCGCTTAGAATTTTTATCACAGAATCATAGTAGTTATTAACCGACGTTAAAACATTTTAAAAACTATGTCTAGTGCAAGACGAGCAAAAATTGGAAAAAAAATTTTTACACGCTTTGGTGAGTGCGCTAGTAACAGTAAAAAACTATTTATAATATTTTTTTACAAGGGTATTATTATTGCTCGTCGGTGGTTGCATTGTTGTTTCTTCATCAAGCTACGACCACTGCACACTAGCTGGGACTCTGGAAAAATTAAACAAAATTCAAATTTCGTCAACATTGCATTAGAATTTGTGGTTAAGTATTTTCGGAGTAACTGAATTTGATATCAAACGTATTGCAATCAACTTCGCTTTCGATATTAGGTAATGAGGTTGAATGATCCGTTCCGTTTCTTAATTTTTAGTGAATTTTTTGAAGGTGGTTCAATTTTCTTCAAAAAGGTATATCGCAACCCCACATTTTCTTCTAGTACTTATCGTAATGATGGAGGTGGAGAGTGTGATTATAGTGTTTGTCTGTATGTCTGTAAGTGCGACTGCATGTCCGTGTATATGTATGTAGACCATTTCTTGTAAACACGATAACTTCTGTTACGACTTCATATTCTTATTTAAAATAAAATAGGAGAGTACTCCCTGTTGAAATTGGGTCATATCCGTCATACAGGGTGATTGCCAGAGGCGCGTAGACTGTCACATTATATATAACATATGTTTTATTATATTTTCGATCCAAATATAGCCATGGTTTTTGATTAGGCACACAAAAATATGCAAGATGTCGAAATTGCAATATGGAGTATGTCTCTCAGGTTCGAACAAAGGATGAAAAATGAGCTTGAATTTGTCATTTTTTCTTTTTGCACCTACGTCAATATGGATAATATGGTTCAATTAACTGGGCGACAGTGAAATTTTATTTCATAATTTTTAGCGACTTTTTTGAAGGCAGTTCAATTGCTTTAAAAAAAATATATGCCCTCTTTAGTGATGTCCTTATTTAACTTTTACTCAGTATAAGAACATATTCAGGCCCGGACAGAGCATTGGGCAACCGAGCAAATACCCGATGGGCCGGTATCTTACCGAGCTGACGAGGACCCGCAAAAATCAAGGTCTTTTTAAGTGATTAAATTTATGAAAGGTGAAAGTGCAGCAAAAATAAAAATGAGATGTGTAAAAATTGTTTCTACTGCTGTTACCGTTTGCTGTTTAAATATATACTCCGTATTGGTCGGCATATTCAAATCTGTTATCTCTTTTCCACAAACTCAAGTTTCGTGTGAAAATGAATTTTCAAAATTAAAAATCATGAAAAATAGGCTTAGAAGCTTAATGGCCCTAAAAGGGAAGCATTTATGTTAATTTCTGTAGAGGAAACACTTTTAAACAAACTGAAAAACTCCGATATTATTAAGGGTATAGCTGCAATAGCTCTGGTTTTAAAAAAATATATATATATTGCCATATATTTAACTTGAGACTATGTGATGATTTTCCAAAGGAATTTGTTATTTTATGTTATTATTATTTATTATTTATTTTATGTTATTTCCATTTATTTTATAGCATTGCTCTGTTGGCTAATGAAGAAATGAAAATGAATTTTTATTTTTGCCATTTATCCTACAAAATATACACCTAAATATAAAAATTATGTTGTTTTTTGTATTCATTGAAGTTGAAAAAGAAAATGGGTTTGGGCTGGGGCAAATCAAAGTTACCCGGTAGCGGAATGGTTTCAAGCCTGAACATATCATTTGTTTTGATTTTTTTTACTTTAACGTCAGGTCGTTATTAGAGGATCCTGAAATCTCCATTATCAACCTTCATGCAAATCTGAAGAAATATTCCGATTATGGCAGAAATACTTGAGTCACTGGCTCGAATTCATAATTTTTGATGAAGGCTGATGATGGGGATGATGAAAGCGCCGTTGTAATATTTCACGGAATTGCATGAATTGGCAATTAGGTATGTTGGGAGTAGATGATACCGAATCTCATCGATTTTTTGTCAAAAGCACTACCTAATACTAACTTACTGAACAAGTTTCAATTAAACCGAACTTGTCTCTCTTATGTCATCGTGCTTGCAAAAACATGACGAACGGAGAGGCAGACCGGCAGATGAACAGACTGACAAACGAACGGATGAACGCCGGACATTTCGAATATTGTTTAGAATTTTATCACTAGCACAATGATATTATATTTCTCCAGGAGCAATATTCGCAGTTTTAGAAAGGAGCCTATCAAATGCAATTTTTGCATTTCAGAAGATTATAATAATAGTCACGGGAAAATGTATATAATTATATCGTAAAGAATTTTATAGGCTATAATTTTTAATGGTTAAGGAGATATAAGCAAAGGCTTAATCGGACCACCATTTTTCCAAGATGGCGGCTCAAGAGCAACAAATTGAGGTTAGAACTTTTAGTATGTTTAAGAGTAGACCCGAATAAACATCTTTACCAAGTTTCAAAACTTTATCAGTTATGTCCGTTAAACGTCGAAATTTGCTCCTTAAGTGTTATTAATTAAACTAATTAATATGGAAGCCTTCTCAAAATATATTCATGTGAAGGGAAGAATTCTTAAACTTCTTTTTTCTTGTTTAAAAACGGAATAATAAATATAGGTTCGTCTTAAACCTAAAAAATATAAAATGAATTTGTGACAAGTTGAAGATTATATTACAGTTTTCACATGTCAGATTCTTATGATTCCACTATTATCGATTTAAAAAGCAACTATTTCTCTTTGCCAATCAAGAAGAAATATAAAAAAAATACGTTTTCTTTTTTGATTGTGAAAGTTATAAACTTAATTGTTTATCAGTTGAACCATATAATTTTACAAATATAATCTAATCTTAAAGAATTTGTTCAGACTATTTGAATGACTTTTAATAATTTTTGGAGAAATGCACAAGAAACGTAGATATTGTTTACAATTTGCTGTCAAAACTAAGTTGTATTCTAAATTTGAATAAAAGTGAGTTAATTCCTAAGCATGTGAAGGATATCTTTTTAATCCTCTGATTAATAGATTAATGTCTTATTGACTGCAAAATTAAAAACATCACAGGGGAATGTCTTATTGTTTTTTTTATGGAACTACATAAACAACATAGTAAATGTGATTGACCGGGAAAGAAAATATTCATAAAAATTATATCAATTCTTGATTACACATAAAACATTAATTAATATGTAAACCAATTACCAAAAGATCAGTACGCACTTAATTTAAATATCTCTCAGTAATAATTACGATAATAGATTCATGTTTTATCATGGTTTAGATCACATGACGAATGCACAAATCATTGTAAATGTGAAAATTTCAACTGGTGAATTTATTTACAAAGATTATAAAAGAAGGCAGTCGATTAGAACGTAGGGAACAGGAATTCCCGCATTTCACACGAAGATCCGCCATTGGCAAATAAATTTGGTGATAAAAAGAAATAATCGCTCATGACATTCTGCTTGAAAAAATGTCATACACTTTTCAGTTCTTACTTAAACAATAGAAAACAATGCGTTGGAGTTAATAATACCACATCTGAATTCAATTTTGTTACGAATGGTGTGCCTCAAGGTTCCATACTTGGACCCATATTACTTATAATATAATATAATATATATTATATATCAATTACTTGTATTATTATTTACGTCCCAAAAAGTGTGTATTCTTTGCTGACGACCCAACCTTGTTACGTTCTGAAAAAGTTTCTTTAAATCTAACTAAAATTGCAAAAGAAACGGAAGAAAAAGCTGAAAATTGGTTCACAAACTTAAATTAAATAGAGAGAAAACACAGAATTTCATTGTTTCCTCAACTGTTAATATCACTGAAGGTAATAGTGTAAATTTCCTGGGGGTCACTTTGGATGACAAGCTAAACTGGTCTACTCATATGGATGAGTTGGGCAGGAAGCTGTCCAATATGTTCTTTTTATTCCGTCGAATGAAAAATATTTTAAGTCCTGAAATTTTTAAAACTACTTATTTTCCTTATTCCACAGTCATATCTGCTGTGCAAATATTCTGTGGGGTAACTCAACTCATGCCCAAAAAATGTTTGTACTGCAAAAAAAAAGCCATTCGCATTATAGCAGGTGCAGGAATGACTGACCATTGCCAACCTATATTTATTAAATTGAGCATAATGCCCGTTCCTTCATTATTTATTTTTTTTTACCCTGTTGGAAATCACAAAAATATTATTAACTTCAACAGTCAATCTGATATCCATCATTATTCTACTAGATCTGGTTTATTAAGTACTCGTTGTTTTAGATTAACTAAGTCGTAAAAAATTCACAATATTTAAATATATATAGTAAATTGCCGAAGAATATTAAATTGTTGAATTACAGCTGTTTTAAACGTAAAATAAAATACCTATTTTATTTTAAGAAACTATTTTTATACGGTGGCTGATTATTTAGACACAAACCTGATTTTTTAACCCCCCGACCCAAGTTTGACTCGTGTGTTTGTATGCCTGTTTGTTTGTTTGTTTGTCTGTCTGCCTGTCTGTGGCTTCATATCTCTTCAACGAGTGATCGGATTTTGATGGAGTTTTTTTTATTTGAAAGAGTATTTTGTCGAGAAGGTTATAGGCATATTAGATTTTGAAGTTTGGTCGCCATCTTGAATTCGCCATGTTGAAATTCTCTAGAAATTGTCCGATTGAAGTAAAATTGAAAATATGCAGACAATTATGGTAGTCGAACATAATTTAGTCCTCATTTTGATTCGGTCATATGAAACTGGTATGATTAGATACATTGATCAGGGGTTTTTAAAAATTTTGAATTTTACTTGTTAAATTTATAAATTAATAACCTTTTCATAGTATGGTACGTATATTTGTGTGGAATGCATTTAAGTATCTGCATTTGCATTTCTGTTTGTGTTTATATGTATAATATTTTTATTTGGTAGTATTTTAATCTGTATTTGACTGAAATTTTTTTTATTTTTATAAAATTTTTATATTTATCTTTATCTGTAGATAATTGCATTTTGACATGCTACAAATGTACCTGACGTGTATGTTATGTAGTAAAATAAAATAAGTATGAGTATGAGTAACATATGCACTTTTAAAAACTTCCCAAAAACAGCGCAGCTGATTCCACAGGCCCACAAAAAAAAGTCTTGCAGTTGGAAGGTGAGGTACCATACCGTATGTTTTTTCTTTTTCTGTAAGTCGCGAAAATAACCTAAAAGAAAACTCATGTTTAGATTATTTTGGGGATTTACTAAAAATTGGTGGTTGATGGAGCTAAATGGACTCCTGATTCATATTCAGCACGTCTAAATACACAGTGGCTACCTGATGGAGTCCCAAAGACACACCACTTTTCATTTTTTTTGTCTGTGTGTTTGTATAATATACATATTTGCTTACGCGGATTTCAGAAAATGGCGGAGGATCCGGTGTTAGTCACATATTACACAGGCACCTCGACAGGCTCACAAAAAAATGGTCTATTTCTGTGACTCCATTAGGTAATCCCTATGTATTTCGACGTGCTGAATACGAATCAGGCATGACCCACCATTTTTTAGTAAATCATTAAAATAACCAAAATTATGAGGCTTTTTTTAGGTTATTTTCACGACTTACAAAAAAATGGTGGATGATGCAGCAATTCTGACTAAGGATTCGTTTTCAGCACACCAAAAAACATACGCTGTGGTATCTCACCTTTCAACTACAAGACTTTTTTTGTGGGCCTGTGTTCTTAATCACGCATAAAAAATATATCTACTAAATATGAATTAAACGATAACGTTTTTCAATCAATTACAATTAAATTTGGTATCCTTGATATTGACCCATTTCCTACCCATTAAAATAAGAGATATGTTAAATTTATATCGTGACATCCCGATTCAGGGTCTGTGTCGTAAATTGGGAAAGTTTTTGAAAAATAATTTCTAGGATAATGATGTTGGAATTCTAGTGGTGCCAGATTGATCTAGTCAGTTTTGGAATCCCCGATTTAGGGAAATATTAATTGAAAACTACTACTAAATTCCCGTCCTTTTGATGGCTTTCTTTTACCGCCCTCTTGATCAGCAAAACACATAACAAAACCGGAGTTACTCCTTTCATAATGAATGTAAATGAACCATAAAAAGTGGTGGAACTATTTTCTACGAGCTGATTATAATCCGTATGAATGTTTTCTAAATACAGTCTTAGAATATTTATTGTTCAGAAGTACAAAATCCACGGTTATCATTCTCGTCCTTAAATCCCATAGAGTCGGATATGTTCTCGAAACCAAAAAGATTAGCTGCTTTAAAAGGATTTTTCAAACGAGCTTCTAACTTAAATCCACAACCTAAATATGCGGCAACATGGGATCCACATATTGTGTTGAATTATTCAGATCAAATGTTTCTCCTGGAAAATTAGCAGAATTTCTCAGTTGTAAACTGTGCCTTAGCCGGGAAAGGATGACAGTAATATGTGCCCGTGATCAGTTCATACAACAGATCCTATTAGCGCCTCAATATGGAGGTGGTGTATCAAAATAATTTTTACAAAGGCTTATCAAATCAACGTCGTTCAATGTGCCGTTTGACACTATTTACAGTTCAATTCATCACCATCCTTCTTTCCCCGCTAAGGTATAGTTACTTTGTTCGCACAAACCTCCGGCCATAGGATCTAGAATTTTCGAAATTTGTCTTGAAAATATCAGTAAATTAAACAATGTCTATAAAATACGTATAATATATAATATATGAAATATAAGTTTTTTTAATAAGAGGTTGTTCCCTATATTTGAAGAAAATCCCAATCTATGTTGCTAAAACTTTACACTATTCATCAAACTTTACAATAAAAAAATTGTTGGCAAGGCAATTTTCATAGTGTACCGAGAAGGTTGGTTGGTTGGTTGAATCATCTGTAGACTTAAGGCTACATTACATTGAATATATATTGTCGTTATTTTTAACAATGAAGAGCAGATATACCTATTTCTCTCTTTATTCCTTTCCATCGGAGTTTTAGGGCTCCATACATTATTCCGTTATTCTTAGAATATCTACATGATGTAACAATCGTATATGACAACACAGAAAAATAATTAATAGATTAATTAAATTACCTGTAACGATTGTTACAACCCATCCAACCCACAGGAATCTTACGCGATCTAATTAAGGAAACAAACGCGATGATTAAATCAATCGACGAAGGTGTGTTATCCTAGTACATTTTTCCGTTTGGTTTTCTTTTAGATGTCTTACTCTGTCAGCATGGATCATGTTTACCATGGGGTGTAAAAATCATTCTGGGCAGCAGCTAGAATCATTTCGATCGATATTCCAAATTCATTAAACTATTGATAGATTGATTGATTTACCAGCGTGCGGTAGGCATTGCTTATGGGATGGGAGGTGTAGGTATTTGTGAGATGCGTTACCGCATTATGTCGTGAGGGAGCGTTTAAGCTCCCTTTTTATGTTTTTAGTTGTGGATTTCTGCTTCTTCGGGGTCTTCTTGTAAAATTTGTTGCCACGTTGTGTCATGATATGGAGTGTTTATGCTCCTCTTTTTGTGTTTCTGCTTCTTCGAATCCTCTTTTTCTGAGTTCTTCTTCTCTACTGGGTCCGGAGCCTGCTCTCGGCTACCCTAGATCAAGTGCCAATAAGTCAGTAGAGAACTGGACACGGTCCCAGTTCTTTGACTTCTGGGCCTCCTACCCAGGACTCCGGCAAGCGAAGCTCCTGATCTCAGGGAACTTACCGAAGCGAGCAGAACAAATCCTGCGACTAAGCAGGACACAGGTCAGAATCGTGGTAAGTCTCTTGACTGAACACGGTTCTTTCAAAAAACACCTGCACACTATAGGGGTGGTCGATAACCCCGACTGCAGGTTCTGCGGGGACGAGAAGGAGACTTCCATCCACGTCCTTACTTCCTGCCCTAGTCTTATGAACTTGAGGTACAAACACTTCGGCATTAGTTTTCCGGTGCTGGAGGAAATAAGGAATACCCGCTTTGGGTTAGAATCCGGCCTGAATGGTGAATTCAATAAATTCTTAGCGGTAGCACAATGGGCCACAAGGCCTGAGTGCGGCGACCCTTCGTCGCCCCGCTAAATGAAGAAGAAGAAGAGTCTTCTAATTCCTCGGTTTCTGATGTTGAGTTGAATTTAGGTCATGCTTGTTGTCAGCAGCGAGAGCCACATGACGCATGGTATAGGATTGGGGGATGGGCAGAGTAGGTATTTGTGGAATGCGTTGTCGTATTGTGTTCTTGATATTTAAAGTTTATGCTTCTCTTTTTTATGTTTCTGCTATTTGTGCTTCTCTTTTTGTATTTCTGCTTCTACAAATCTTCTTCTTCTAAGTCTTCTGATTCCTCCGTTTTTGATTCTGGTAGAGTAATATCGCTGCGATTTCCTTGTGGAATTCATTTTCCTCTCGCATTTCTTTCCCAGAATGTTTGGTGCTTTCTCAATTTGTTCATGATCCTCTCGACTATTGTTTTCCACGTGTAACATGGTCTCCCTATTTTTATTTTGCTGCTGTTCAGTGTTAGCGCTTACTTCAGTAGATATGTTGGGTCCTTTCTTTGGGCATGTCACCAGTGCTTGATTGCATACATTTCTATCCTTTTTATATATTCTAAATTCGTTAAACTATTCAAAAAATAATTTACAATTATCAGGATACCATGGGTAGCATAATTATGTACATTAATTAGTTTGTGTTAATATTCAAAATATTTGAATATTCTTTATTCATTTTTAATTCATTGTTTCGCCGTTGTCCAAAATACTAAGTAAAGATTTAGGCGGAAATTGACGGCTAATTTTCATAATAATTCCGTTGGGGTCATTCCCATTGCTTTTTAATAAAAATATACTGACGAACTTATAATTTCTAACAATAGCAGTGCTGCTTAAAATTTTAACAAATTTCAAAATTTAAAATTCACGTCGTACATATCAATAATAAACCAAGTAGTGGAGATATAGGAGTTATTACTCAATGGTCATAAAAAATGGCACGAGTTGTAAGGAACATTTTTATTTAAATGTGTTGTAAAAATGACATGAAAAAGCATAAAATTTAGAGAGGCAAATACCCAAAAAATTACCGTTTTACCTGTGTACTTATGTAGCCATATCAAATTATTTTCTATTCTCAGAAATTTCGTCTGGTGTTTCACAATAAATCTCCTTCCTTTGAGCGAGAAATTCGACTGGATTAAGGTCAGATAGATGAGGTGGCTATGTCAGTCTTTCAGTACAACCAGCGTTGGCTTGTTTTGGAATCTGATCTTTTGTCTTCATACGACGAATCTGGGTGGTTCTTATAGTTTTATGATCTGGATTAAGTTAAGTTAGATATATGTTGCCATACTGCAAAACTGCTTCAAGCGCTTTATTATTACAAGCTCCTAGTGCTTTTATCATATTCATAGTCGCATGAACTTTGACACTTTATGACTTTTATTATAATATGTTCATTTGCAAAGCGTGTTGGAACATTACATAAATGTATATAAATTGTCAATAATTCAATAGCTATTTAGAATGGCTTTTTCGAAATTGCGGTATAGTTTCCACTTGCTTTGTTCTGGCTCATAGAATTCACAATTGGAAGAACGAATGGACAGACAGAGAGATCATTCTGAAAGCAAATAAGTGCATGCTGTTGTGGGAAGTTTTAAATAATAATACCATTTAAAATTGAAATACTTCTTTGATCTTTAGTATAAAAAAGAGAGAAAAGATAATATTTAATGTTAGTTTGTCGTTACTAGGAAAATTGCTATTCATATTCAGAATTTAGTAGCTAATTTTGGAAGCAGATACTTTTACTTATTCGCAAAATAATGGTATGTAGAATGCGCTTTTATGGTTACTTTCGGGGTAATTGACAGTGCAGGGAATATAACCTACGTATACAGATTCGGAAAGTATTGGTTTTGGTATTACAGATTTAACCGACCGCCCACAATAAAGGTCTCAATCAGTACTCTAGCAGAGGGGCAAAAAGTGACACGCCCCATGTACGATGTGTTATATGATCAAAAAGAATAGCGTAATTACTTCGTTCGCTTGCTCTTATTGCCATATCAAAACCAACACTTTCCCAACGTGTATACAAGAACTAGAAGACATAATGTCTGCAGTGAATGTTAATCTTCATCCAAAATATTATGCAACATAAATCATATGCCCGATATATTATTGGATTGGTAAGGTCCAGTTGTCCTGCCCACTTAGTTTCATCACATGAAATTACAGTTAACATACTATTAAACACAATAATTCCTTAAGTAAATTAAATACAACGTTGCAAGAAACACGCTGTAGGTAGCTTTAAACTGACTACTGACATAATTTGGTGTTGATCACAGAATATATATAAAGCTTCGACATAGTTTGCGCGGTTGCAAAATGTTCAGTTAATACTTTATATTTACTAACTAGTAGCTAGCAAATTGTAGCTAGAAAATAGGTAACCACTAGTTTATAGATACAGTAGACGTATTTTATATGGCTGCTAGACATTAGTTAATGTTACTCATTAAGCAAATTAACTTAAATAGCTTACATACGCTAATGTCTTCATTTAAGTAAATTTGCATCCCACCAATTAATGCATTCTAATTAAATTAAATGAATCTGTAATAAATAACTCGACTAATGCTTAGAATATCTATTAAATTACTCGGTTTACTTGATTGTTTTTGATAGGCCATATCTGGAAGATTGCCTACCAAACTGCAGAGACGAATCAAAAATATGTGAATTTTGGTTTCTTCAAAATTGTCTTGATCCTCATATCTCCATGACTTCATCACTTAGGGCCTGTTCTGAGGGGCAGTCGTGGCTGTTTTTGGGCAGGCAAAAACACACGGGGGTTAACATTTTAAAACTTCTTGATATGATTGTCGAGTCTTTCTTCTCTGTACTGTTTTGGCTTCGCGGAATATGCCCTTATACCAGTTATCATTGCTGACTCTTGGCGTATATTTTACACGCCGTTTTGAGCTCTTGAACTATACCAAGGCGGCATAAAGGTTTTGATTGATATAGCGTCAAGGGAGACGGTTGGGTAGTAGAAATTGAAAACGACACCCTAATAAATAGTTAATTTATACAAAGATAACAAATTTAAAAATGTAGAACGAAGTGATGGGAAAAGTCTGTCGTGTGAAATTGCTTCTTCTGCATTAGGAAGAGAATTTGATAAGTATCTTTCTCAATATGTTGGATAAATAATTGATCAATAAGGTCAATACTACTCTACATATCCAACTTTATTACAATTTATTTTAGGATATTCAGGAGCCCCAATATTTTGTTGTTAGAGCATTCTTCTTTTACTGTTGGATAGAATATTAAGCACTCATTCTTTATTCCCACAATCATACCTATTTGTTTGTTAATTATGAAAATTTTGAGGTTTCACTCGAACAATAAAGGTCAAATTTTAAATTCAATAAAATAATTGATTAATGCAAAACTGCTTTTAAATATTCTCATTGACTCGATACTTCCTGTTATTTTCACAACGTAGTAAAAATTGTATAATTTTCTTCGGTATTTCCAAAGCAAAAGCACTAGGAATGCCGAATGAATGACACAATCAAGAATGGTATTTTTCAAGAAGAAAGATCATAAAATCTCAAGAGCTGGTTAGTTTTTGACACTCCATGACCCCATCTTTACATCTCTATTGATTCTCCTTTAGACAACATATATTAGAAATCTCCAAGTACAAAACCGAGGCTGTCCGTAAGGAGGTTAAACATTTGGGAAAATACAGACAATATTAGCTGATCAGTACATGATAAATAGTGTGTCCAAGCGTTCTAGTCGCACAACATGCTTTTTAGCTCACTGGGCTACCGTATCGGAAGAGTAATGAATGTAATATGATATGATATGATATGATATGATATGATATGATAATATAAAACTCAATGCCTCTGAAATTGTCGTCGGTAATATCTAATGGACTTTTGTTTTGTGTGATCGGTAGTTATTTTTCTTCAAAGCCATATCAACCACATCTAACTTTTCATCTATTGCCCTGGTAGAAGTACTAGTTTGATTTTTAATGACGGATATTGCGGTGTTCTTAATCCTTTTACATGTGGCTACTGGTGGTTAATTTGTTGCCTGTTCTGTCACCAATCTCCATCCAATATCGCATTTTCTTTCTAAACGTTCTTCCAATATTTTTTTTCTCGTAGCTTTTGTTATTTTAGCCCTTTTTAGCAGTTTTTATCGGCCTTCCTTTCATTCTTCTACGTAGATTCTGTGTCTAAATTCACCACGGGTCTATCTCGTAGCAACTGTTTTTTTTTTCATCATGTCAGTAAGTGATACACATCACATCACTGCAACTCTTTCGTTCATGCTTTAGAAAAAGTCTTTATTCTTTTTCTTTAGCGAGTTCCACACTTCCCTTTCATACATTACTAAACTGAAATGAACATTAGTCTTTTCGTTTTAAGTATTTGAAATGTATTATTCTATAATACTGTCAGATCATTTCTTTGTCTAATATTTATAGTCTATTGAAATGTTACATTTTTCGAGGCTAATCTTGCATTTTGTATAGGACAAGGTTTTTTCCTTGTACAGGGGGAGGGCGGTGTAAGTTTAAAATTCAGTTTTCGGGGTAGGCGGTCACCCCATTTGGCCGCCATCTTGAAAAAAATGAGTGCTAACAGTTTTTGCCCTATATCTTCGTAACGGTACGTTTACAGAAAATGTATAGACATGTCTTTTTGTTTAGAATAGAATTCTCTACAACTTTACTGGAGAGACTTTTTGTTGTAAATTGAATAATTCCAAAATTATAACCCTTAGAGAACACAAATTTGCCACAAAATTTTCTTTTAAGCCCTAAAATTTTTTTTCTTCAATTCTAAAAAAAAAATACACCACGTTTTGTGTAAAGGATTTCATAACGAACAATTTTCACTAATACATTTCTTTAATTTCCTTAATTCTGCAAGGTTTTACAGCGCTGCGAAGGGATCAAAGCTTGTTTTTAAAAAGTTTTTTTGGCGTTTTATTTGTACTTAAAACAATCGTATCTTTCGCTGCACGCGTCGGTACTTAAAGCCGAATGCTTCGCAATTTCTTAAAATATCTTAGAGTACAACATCTGAGTGAATACACTATTTGATCAGAAAAAACTAAAAATATGTAGGGAAGACGATTCTAAACAAAAAACCTCTCTATAAATTGTTTATAAGATGTACCGTTACGGAGATATAGGACAAAAACTGTTAGCACCGCCAAATGGGGTGGCCGTCGATCCCGAAAACTCAATTTTAAACTTACACCGGCCCCCTCCTACACAACGAAAAAACCTTGTCCTATACCAGGGATTTCCAACAGGTGGTTCGCGAAATGTCACTGTGATATTAAATTGTTTTGTATTTTACTTGACTTGCAGTGGTAGATCCTACATAATCTTTATTTTAAGAAGAATTTAAGCTTTTAAGGGGTCCTTGTCAATATAGCGACCGATGAGGGGGTCCTTGAAAAAATCTTGTTGGGAATCCCTGTCCTATACAAAATGCAAAGTTAAATGCAACAATGTACTATTATGTAACTCCTACATTTTTGTAATAATTTGTTACCTCCCCTGTTCTGATACGTACTTATATGTTTGGCCCTTATCGCCCTGTCATGTATTGGATTTAACTAATATGGCGATACTTCATCTCTCGCATTATTCCCTGAATATCCAAAATATGTAATTCTCGAGGAATATTCTTAACAAATCATTAGTCTTTTTATGGTATAACTATCATATCTCTAATACATCATATATCTGTTGGATGTCCCATGAAACTAACTACGTGTTAATGAATTGCTGGTTTGCCGCATAGAAAACATGTGCTCCTCTTTTCATTTCCGAATAGTGAAGGCGAAAACCAGCCAGTAAGAAGCGAAGAGAATGTCCTCCAAAAGATTGAGATGATTTACGAAAGGACTGAGGGGCAAGAACTTTTGAGAGGCTGGTTGTCTAACAGTCAATCGAGGCAGATGGAACAATTCTGTCAGATGTACCATACAGCAGACCCTGTGGGTAAGAAACGTGTGATTCTTCAGGATCATTTTTAATAATTTAATAAATAGCGTAATAATATAATTAGACCATGTAATATCCATCCACAATAACATCTAAGCTGAAGGATATTCTAAGACTAGTTCGCACTAATAGACATTAGACGTGCTTCGTTAACTTCAGAGGTCAACGTTTCAAAACTGTACCTGCAGTCATTTTCAGGTACATCCTTAGTAATGCCTCCTTGGTGTATGTGCTTGCAATAGACCATTGGTTCTCCTATCACAACCACGTACAATTTTTACACTGCTTCGATTTTCATTAGTCTATCCCTGCTAGTACGAACTGAAGAACTTCAAGAGTTTCCAATTTTTCGTCTGCGTTAACATTTAGCTAGAAAGCGAATGCCTCTTCTTCTTCTTCACAACGTCTTCCCGGACGTTTTGGAATCCATTCATTATTCTAGTTGGCCACCATTTGCACGTCCATTGTATAGCACATCTAACGGCATCACAACATCTGTCACGCAGGGGTGTCGCTAGGTTTTTTTTTTGTGGAGAGGTTAATAATTCTCAACTCTCATTACAGGAATTTTCCCAACTCCTCAAAGAAATTTTCTCCAAAATGAAAATCGATGAGCGGTGAAATTTTTCTCGAATTTTTCCAACTTGAATTTTGAATTTCCCAACTCGACCACGATATTGGGGGGAACGCCGCCCTATAGCGACACTCCTGCTGTCACGTTTCCTGTTAGGCGCACAGCACCACCAAAGCTTTTTCCAGTAACTCCTTGGTGACATCAACTTAACACTTTGAAGGGCGTCTTTTTTGCCTCTTTCCATGTGGTCTTTGGGAGAATACAGTACAGAAAAGTCGCTTGTGGGTCCGTATTTCTTAGAGAATCGAGGTATTAGTGCGATGGGTTGTCCAGAAAATTTGCAGCGAATGCCTCCAGATCCACATCTCGAAAGCATCAATACGCCATCTGTCTCCTTTCTTAACGGTATATGTTTTCGAGGTGTAAAAAAGGCGTTAACACGTCTGATCATTTTAAGTTTTGTGGTATTTTTATGATGCCAAATTTTGCTCAAGTTACAAGTTGCAAATTTTGTCATCTGTATTCTACTCTTAATCCCACACCCGCAGTTGTCAGTATTGTCTTGTTCACTACCTCACAATCATCTGTCATCTGTCCTTAGTTTGGTTATCATTTGCTCGGTCTACAACCATAATTTTCGTCTTGTTGGAAAACGAAGATCATCTGTTAAAAAGTAATGAAAGCCCGTTGTCAATTACCATACCTTTTATAATCGACAATAATCGGGAATATAATGTCGTACATTTTTTTAACGGTTAATAGTTTTAATTTGAATATAAAATAGTTTCTTCTTGATCGTTAATTATTATTAAAGATTTGTGAGTTAAATAATCGAAATTAGGTATTATTTTGAGAAATAATTCTACTTAACTTGTGTAGGATGGCATATGATTCTGTTTGATCTCATTTAAGCTTCAGTAAAATTATAAATGAAATTCTTAGAAATTCGCAATATTGTAAATTACCCAATTTATTTTTAATATATTAATGTATAATTACGATATATTTTAATTATCATCTTGGGACAAGTAAATCAATTCAATACGCTATATGAATAGCTTGAAACATAATCAATTTGAATTAATACTAGACACACAACGACAAATAATATAATATGGCAAAATCACGCTAGCGTCACTCAAAGGCACAAATTTAGTAAAGGGTCATCAATTGTAAAGCCTGATTTGGGTAATAAATAGGAGGTTGGGCTCAAACTTCCAAAGACACGCCCCTAGAAGCATGGTCCCTCTCCACTGACTGCGAACACTTCAGTCTACTTCAGCTTCTCTGGGCAACAACATCATAAAAAACAAGTCAGTTTCCGGTAGTTAGTTAAATCGAATCGTGATCATTGTATTAAAATAAGCCTGGTATTAGTGACAAATTATAAATAACTTGTGTTAGTTTAAATAAACAGTTTCTCAAATGTATTCCACTATGGAGGACACTAAAACGGACATTAAATCTAAGATTTCATTTAGTGTAGAATCCTTGTTATCAAAAAAATCGTCAACGGTGCACGAAGACCGACTAGAAGATAGATTGGAAGAAGAAATTGACGATAATAGATTAGATACGTCGAGTGATAGATTGGAAGATGATGAGGATGATGAAAATATTACGGTTGACGACGACGATACCGATGGAAGAGAGAGTTTGAGTCCTAACTCCTCACATACTGTCATAATACCTCAGCCTCTTCACCCGTCGATGCCGAGGTTAATACCTGGAGCTCACCCGCAGTGGCCTTTTCAGTGGGTTGGACCTGGAGGATTTAGATCATCGTCTCCACAAAGTGAGTGAAATTTCAAAGATATTACGCTTAAAAATTCAACATATTCAACTCAAAAAATACATGTATGCTGTTCTAAATTCTAGTATTTTTACTTTATTTGCATGCAGAAATCTACGAAAATTTCAAAAATATGGAACCTAAAATGAGTTTTCATGCATAATATGAAGCTATCTCAAGATTAAAAGAAAGAATTAATATGTGGAAAAAGAATAAACTATTTTTTATAATTCAATTCTATTTTTACTTAAAACCTTCATCATTCTCAATACCACGTTTATCACAGCATATTTGCAGAAAAGAAATGACCAATATGCTAAATCAAGTTTGTCCAACGATTCTCTAAATGTGATTGTTTCTTGAAATTGTAGAGAAATGTATTTAATTTTTTAGAAAGTACTTATGTGTTATACGTGTATTTTAGAAACTGGATTTTATGGCATTTCGATGTTTTACCATTAGGTCCCATCTATAATTTTTACTGTCTAGTATCCTATCTTACTAGGGGACGGCCAAAATAATAATAATAACAATATTAAACAACGCAAAAGTTTCCTACTTTAGTAATTTTAAAATTGCGAATATTATTAAAATAAGACAAAGGTGCGGATTGAAAGTACTGCTGGGTTCTGTGTATAATTCACCCTCGAATCTCGCTTCACTTCTGAGAGTTAAAAAAAATTTGCAATTACCTCCTGACAACAGAGCTACTTTCACCCATATTCCTTGTTATTTTTTAAATCAAAAATATAAAATCATTGAAAGGAAACATAGACATAAATTCACATGTGTTAAGATGTATTTACCCACAATAACATTTTCCATTTCAAAATGAGCTCAACTTTGTGAAATTAAATGGAATACCCTCTATTTAAATTTTCGGGATCTGGATAAAATTCTAGATCTGTTTACATACACCATTTTGAATGGGTTTTGATACTACCTTATTTTTTAGGAATTTATTTTTAAATTCGGTGGTCTGTAAATTGCAAATAGGTTAGAGTTTAAGATTCTGACTTGAGGGCACTTGATAACATACATAATTGATTTTTTTGGTAGACATTTAAATAAAATATATTGACAAAGTTAAACTCGCTGTACCTTAGAGTATGAGGAAATACGTTCTTCCACTTAACACATGCCTGTAGCATAAATGAGTAAGAAATTATGCCCGTCTAGGACCTTTTTTAATTATGATTCCTTACCCCTGAAAGAGTTAAAGATAATATCATCTGGGATCTTAAAGTTACTAATAAGATTTAAAAATTTTTGGGAATAAAGGCTTTGGGTTGTCCTTTAATCCTATAAATAACATCGTTCGTCCTGTTTTAATATGTATTCTAGTTTTGAAGATATTGAGCTAAGAATGGTTTATCACTATAATAAATCGAAAAACAGAAATATTCGTTCATATAGAAATATATGGAAATAACGTAATACGAATGAAGAATTATGATTGTATGAAAAACGAATTAAATCGGTTAAATTTGATGATCATATCATTCACACGTCAATTGTAATTATGAATTTCAAGCCATATTTGTGTTCTCAAGACGACTGAATTTTAAAAGCTGCTATATTATAAAAATATTGCCACTTATAATTTCAAACGTCCCATTGAAGTACTTTGTATATTCCCAAATAAATGAAGCTGATGCGTTTGCCTGTGATGGTATCTAAGTACAATACCTACTTTTTCTACCACACTATGAGCAATAAACCACTACATCGTTTGTAGACAGGAAAAACAAAAAAGGGCCTAATTTGGATTCTGGTAAAACATCTCATGGAAATATAAATTTTTTAAATTGAACCTGTAACACGAAAAATAAATGTTACTTACTATCAGAAGAAATGTGATGCATTCTGTGTTATCCAATCTGTAGGATAATCAACATAAATAGCGTCAACTTGATGATTTTAATTAATAAATGACTATTAAGTGAATTGCCTGTATATCATTAAAAGTTTTCTTGTTGGAAAATTAGCTATGCCAATATTAATTTAATGACCCTATATATAAACAGCAATTTTAGAAGTCATTGTGAATGGCAAATAACCAAGTTTTTGTTTTTGCGATAGTAATTTCCAGCGATTGTTCAACGAAATTAGCAAATAATGTCTTTACTATAAACAATAATTAACACCAGTGAATAACCAAGTAGTATTTTTCCATCAGAAACGTAATTTTATTTAATTTAAACGTATTGTATGCATATTTTTATTTGTGATTAGAAATTGCTTCCCAGTTAATTTTACTACACAGCATTACCAATTCCATTCCTGATACGAAATTATGGTTTTGTTCCAAATAATGAATGTACATCAACTTTACTCCTATTATTATACCTATTTGATATAATCAACTAGGTAAAGTCTGTTCCCTGATAAAGTCCCGGTGTGACGTCACGAACGTCTGAACTAAGATGCCGTAAGCTCGTTGGTGTTTTCGAATGCACAGTGTCGTCGCTTTGTTTTATATTTTACTTGATGTATTTATTAGATATATTTAAAGGAAATTGAATTATAAGCATATATAATACATCTAAATGTAAATTTATAGTAATTTAAGTTAAATAAATAAATTATAACATTGAATTGTTTTGGTTTACTTTTCAAATTTTTTACGTATTTGCGTAAAAACTCTAGCCTTAGATAAATTTGTGGTCTTCCACACAGTACTTTTCTATTGTCATCTTTTTTAAAGGAAAAATCCTAATTTTCTAATCACTTTATATAAACTGGTACTCTAGATTTTAGCTCTTATAAAAGGATAGCCAAGGTAATATGTTTATGATCAGACACCGTATCGTAAATAACATTTTTTATTTCATATTTTACAGCGTTGTATAACTCTGTTTTAGACTTTTTACGATGCCATTTAACACGTTGACTGGCATACGGGTTAAGTCAAATTTTTCATAAGGCGCCAACCGGTAGCAACGGTTTAACCAAATAAAATATCCCCCGAGGCCATGAATATCATCGGCTAATACACTATGAATTGACACACAATATTTTGAAAAAACAACTGCCAGAAAAAAAATGTCAAAAAGGATCTCGGTCCTTTAGTATGACATTTCGGTCTATTTATAACGATAGAAGTGTGCTGGACCGAGTCGTTGGGTGATTCCGAGATTCCGAAAAGATCCAGAAGATCCAGATATCCCAAAAACATGAGTCGGTCTTATACACCGAGTCGGCCCACAGGGCAAATATAAGTAATCGATCTTATGGACCGAGTTGGCCTCATAGACAATAAAAACCTCGGTCATATAGACCGAGATGGCAGTCGTGTTAACCGAAGCTTGAGGTTCCACATTTTCTTTGTCGATTTTAGCTATTTTTTTTAGTCCTTTCATCGATTTTTAAAGCTTCGCCCACTCGCGTTTGAACAGCTTTTATTGACAATAAAGGTCCACCGTTTTCATTTTCCTTTTGAAAATATTCCAACAAATTCAAAACTAACTACTCTGATTGCGGATTTAACAATAGAACAAGACTAAAATTGGCCTTAGGCACTAATTAAAATAAGTTCACTATACCTGCTATACCCGACTTCCGAGAAAATCGACACGCGTTACGCAAATAGGTTTGCTCTCGAAAAATAGAAATGCCACCCGTCGGTCATAACTTGACCTCAAGGATTAAAACTTACATTACAGATTAGGTTACAAACAATATTTCAATAAATACAAGGAAGGATAGAGCTCCGGACGATATTCCTTACACTATACGACCGGGATTCTATCAGCGAACAGACTTTATATTATAACTTGACAAAAACTTTTTAAAAAGCATCTAAAAAAAAATGGTATAGAAATCTGTTTCATAGCAAGCTGACCTCAAATAACAAAGAAAAAATGTTTGTCATTCTGTTTGTGTGCATATATGTGTGTGTAGACTATTTCTTATAAACACCATAACTTCTTTTAGACTTAAAATTTTCGTTTAAAATTTGGCACGTATGTAAAATAGCATGATATAATACTCTGTATTGAAAATGGGCAGTATCCGTCGTATAGGGTGATCGCCAGAGACGTGTAAGCTATTATCTTTTACATAAAATGTGTTATATTATAATTTTAGAGCAAAATGTTACTAAGGTTTTTGACTAAGCATACAAACATATACAAAATATCAGAACCCTAGATTATCCAGTGTGACTCTCAGGAGGTTTGAAAGAACTGTATGTAAATTAAGAGATATATCAATTTAACTTTGAAATATGTTTAAGGCATTTTTAATAAAACTATTAGAGGATGAGTTAAAGTTACGGTCTGACGCTACCGAATGCAAATATGTATTGAACGCAATAACTTCAGTTTGACTTTTACAGATTTGGAACGTTTGTAAAAGGTTCGAACGAATGAAAATATCGACTGTGTGTTTAATCTCAGTGGTATCACGTAAAAGTGAATCGAGCCGTATACGAATAAAACATTAATCAAGTAAATATTCACAGTCGACCATATCAGACTGCAACTTCTACGTGTTAATTTACGGTTATTTTAAATTTTGAATTTGCTTTTAAAAAAAAATTATAATAAGAACACTTTAAAATAGTCAGTAATAAACCTAATAATTAATCAGAATGGTTTAACAGCTGTTTGAGATAATGAGCGCAAGAGATTTTTGTGACGTTATCTCCCGGGTCCGGGGTTAAGTAAAAATTATGTGGGAACAAGAATCACAATGCTTCTATTGATTGTTGAAAATAGTAACTAGTTATTAGTAATAAAAATGGTTGTTGGCAAGTTGATAAAAACTTGATAAATTTATTTAGAAAATGAAGCAGCTGAGAAACGCGAGTTGTTTTCATATTTATATGTTTTTCCAAGAACGAATAGCTGTCGGGGTTTTTGTACTAGCGCTGCGTAATAGTTATTTAAACAATTTATATTGGTTCTGTATAAGATATTAATTAAATCTAATTGGTATAGTAATTATAACGGCTCATTTTATCGCTTGCACGCTATGTACTAATAATTGTTACTATATTTATCATTGTGTGCACTTAACTGGAGAACTTGATTGAATTCAATAATAGTCATTGGAAAACATCAACTAATTTTTTTTTCTTTTACAGCAAACTTGCAGAACATGACCTCAAACGGGCCTCCGATAGTCAGATGCGCATTAAGGAAGCACAAACCAAATAGGAAACCAAGGACGCCCTTCACCACCCAACAATTATTAGCCCTGGAAAAAAAATTTAGGGACAAGCAGTATCTCAGCATTGCAGAACGAGCAGAATTCTCCAGTTCTCTAAGGCTGACCGAAACACAGGTAAGGAGCGAGCTACGTAATTTATGTCACCAATTTTAAATGCTAATAAATTTTCTTCTAATTCTCATGCGGCTATAAACTTAATGTATAACGTTCAGAGTTCACTAATGACATTTTTATAGTTTGGTTTTGTGTAATTTAATGCAATTATCAAGTAGCGGGAAAAGTTGGTGTCTGCTTTAAAAATATTATTTGTCAAGATCGGACTGATCCCTTTATGCTTAATAATTTTGCCTCTTATTATAAGCCTCTGTACTGTAGACATCATTAAAGTATTTCGATCAACAGTACAGTATCTAGAGATAAAAAATATGCAAAACTTCGGAATAATTTCATATTGAATGATAAATTTTTTTTATGGGTAAATCTTGTAGTAAAAGGTATCATCTTCAGTTTCTATACGGTCCCGGTACTTGCTCTTACCCCCGATTTGATTTAGGGGTGGTTTTTCACCCCCAAATTAATATATGAAAAAGTATTGATCATTAATTTTTGAAATGCACTATATTTATGTATTTGGTGTCTGTTCAGTGTGCAGTGTCCTGTTACTACGTGTGTCTACGTCATGCTATAAATTATTGAGAAATAGTGTTTGAAATTCCTTTTTTTAATTACTGGCTAATTACAGTAACAAAATGGCGACGTTGTTATTAAAAAAATGTGAAGACGCATATTGCTTCGGTCATAACTTTTTTGTTTTTTATGCTACAGAAACAAATAAAAAAATAGTTGAAAGCTTAATTAATAACCTATTATTCTATCTATTAGCAGGTGTCACAGTTTCTGAGATATTTAACTCTCACTCTAAATAATTATCTTATGAACATTTGCATCCCAAATATAAACTTAAATATTTAGGAAATTATTAATCCTTCATCAATAAACAAAAAATATAATTAATTCCTAGTTTGTACTTTCCGTAATTGGTCTGTAACATTTTTTCGATAAAGTAATACTTTTCGAGATACTTGACGAAAGCCATTTGGAAATACCTTTTTTAAGCTAAAATCGAAATTTTGAAGTTGTTATAACTTAAAAACCATCAATTCATGTGAAAAATTGCATAGAACCTTTTCTTCTTAAAATTTGATTCTTTTTCATCTCAATATATATATTTTTTAAGTGTCACCCCCTGGGAAGGGGGTGCCCCCGTACAAAAACTTTTCTGTGAAGCATTCAGTATTATACAGCCAAAAATGAACGAAATCCGTTCAATATGACATTATTCTAGTTTAGTTACTGCACTACAATTTGACATACGTGATTTATTTACCTAAAATTACGAAAATTTGACAAGGAAACGGGATTGACAGGCGAAACTTGGGCTTTTTGTCGCATCCAGTACCACTTTTTTATTATAGATATGTGCATTTTATAATTTTTGTTTTGAACAACTGTAGAAATGCTATTAGCTACGTACTTGCTATTAACATTGACCATAAACCCAGCGTGTTTTTCAAGCAGGCCTGTGTTGTAGAAATAAAATTTTAGGAAAGAACCGTTTATTTACAGTTGAAACCGATAATTTCATAACATTAGACTCTCATTTCCATTTCATGTCCAGTACTAATAGTACGTAATATATGTTTTCTTCAAACAATCCCCAATTTTAACGAACTGTATTTCGTCTCATAGATAAGTTTGTTCAATTATTCACGAAAAGAGTAAACAAAGCATAGTGAGCTGACTGCAATAAAAGTAGCATAAAGAACACTGACCAGCTTGTGTTTATAGGCGATCAGCATCGGATTTAAAATTCTTTTTTAGACATGAAATTGAAGAAATAAGATATTTGCTCAATTTTTCCAATAGAAATTAGTTAATTGTAATAATTCTACATCCTTGTGTAGTTTTCTGCCCTTAGCTTCAAAATCAATAATAGAATTTTTTTATTTGTAATTTATATTTTTTTTCATTTGTTCAAAAGATATGCCAATTTATTAAAAATTACTTTATAAAATACATACAGAATCGTATGAACCAAAAGTTTATATCATATTACAGAACGTAATATATATATTCGTCTCCAATTAATTATTATTTTGGTTTTGTCCACTATGATCTGATTAAAAATAATAAAACGGAGAGCATTTTTTTAAAAACAAATAATTTGTAACTCATAAAGTTATAAACAATTAATAATTATTTTTGCTAAGCGCATTTTTCATAACAATGTGAAAAACTGATATTAAATTGTTTTAAATAAATTTTAGCAGTTGTTAAAATTTACTCATATTAGAGAAATCAATATATATTGCGGCATATATTTAACTAAAATCCACGTTGGACACTCAACTGTAATTTATTCCAATTTATAAAAATGTCGTTGCAGAGAAAGATATTTGGATAATGTTTTTTTTCTATTTTTCAATACAAAACGACTATTCTCAATTCAACAGAATTTTTTATATTATCTTCTCGCCATATTCTTTGGAATGAAATGTGTTTTGAAATCATTGTATATTGCTTTAGTAAATGCCTGGACTAATCGGCGACTTTCATTATAGGACTAACGCTTATATAAACAGACCACTTACCATGAGACGAACTATGAATACAACATACAACTCTACCCAAATACTAGGGAAGAAATTAGGCAGTCAATAATAATTTGAGGGTTTGTACGTTTCACCCTTATTATTAAGAAATAGAATCTCTAACTTCAAAGGGCGCAGAAGGGCAATTTCTAGGGCTGTATAGAGGTGAAAAATAGGTTTATTGAAAATATCGGGGAAAATAATATTTTTAAAAAAATTTCTCTTTTCCTGCTGATAGCTAGGTCAAACACCTTCAATTTTATTTTTTACTGACCTCTATATAATGAAAATTGCCCCAGATACAGAGTTTATATCCCTTAAAAACTACATTTTATAGCGAGTTCAAGGTTTTATCTAATATTATTAATGTATGATATATTAGAATAGCAGGACATGAAATTTTAGCATAATTATTTTTGAAATATTGAATTCTTTAAAAATATTTGGATATTTGGAAATATTTAAAAAAATATATTCTTCACCATCAGCGTTGGTAGTCTCGGCATCAATGTTACGTCCGTTTTTATTTTCATTTTCATACTGGTTTTCATCATCGCTTATATTAGAATTATTGAAATCCTTAGCTTCAATGAAATTGAGTGCTTGATTCTGCTTGCTGTTTAAACAGTCACATTCTTGGCAGACTTTACATACAGACGAAAAATTTATTTCAGCTTCCACACAACGGCATCTTAGAATAGTACAATGTTCTGTGCAGTCGCATGATATTAAATTTGACACGTATTCAAGTGCGGTTTCTAAAGTTGTTCTTATAGGTTGCAAGAACCCATTTATTCTAGTCCTGCCCCACTGCTCTGGCGACATCTTATTACCAAGCTGTTTGCTGCATTTGATAACAGGTTTTGTAAGAAGATTGCGTAGAGTCCGCAGGAATAGGAGGAAATATTTCCAATTTAGATTTTTAAAATGTAATGAATTTTTATTCGTGAAGTAAATATTTTCAGTCTTTAATCTGTACAAGAACAAGAATTTTAAATTGTATGGAATCAGCATTATTAAATGTTCTTATACATTCTCCTTTCGGACATTTGAGGGTTTCGTACACTTGCTTCGTCAGTTCCGCTAAACATCAATTGCAGAGCCTTCTTTTAGCTGTAGGTGTTTGTTATAACCAATTTTTTTATTACAGTTTTTTATTATGTATCTGCTCCAGGCAAAACATTATGACTTAAAATTACTTCTTCATAAAAAAAAATATAAATCAGATCTCCCCTAATTTTCCGCCATTATTTATAGGACAAATGAACTGACACTTTTTGCGTGTAATCGTCTAGGACATTTAACGTATCTTTTCGCATAGTCTGGCAGAAGTTGAAGTACTCAAAAGCGCGATGACCCACACACACACGTTCGCACGTGCACACATACTCCCAAACATGCACTCACATGCCTACAAACTCACTGCACTCTCGACTGGCCAGAAAAACATAGTTTTTAATGCTGGTAACGGTTGACGGATATAGACCAGAAGATGTTAGGAAAAGACTTTTTTAAATAGTCGACGTTTCGTCACAATTTATTGACATCCTCCGGACTATTTAGGTGAGTTTTCCTTTGTCACATTGGATTTAAAAAATAAGACAAATCACATTTATATTAACAAATACAACAAAATTCCTCAACGTATGAGATAATTCTTATCTATAGGCTGGGTTACTCATACGTTGAAGAGTTTTGTTGTATTTGTTAATATCAATGTGTTTTATTTTTTAAATCCAATGTGACAAAGGAAAACTCACCTAAACAGTCCTGAGGATGTCAATAAATTGTGACGAAACGTCGACTATTTAAAAAGTTATTTTTCCTAACACCTTCTGGTCTATACCTGACAACCGTTACCAGTATTAAAGCACAGACCATCAGCAACTAATAAAAATAGTTTTTAATGGTAATCTGAAAATACCCCAACTTTTCAACCCCCTGTATCTTGGTCAATTTTCATCATACAAAGGTCAGTGAAAAACCAAACTGAAAGTATTTGAATCAACTATCAGCTAATTTTTTTAAACAATAAGTTCCGAGATAGTTGTAAAAACCTTTCTGCACCAGTTGTAGTTACGAACTCATCGGTTTCTTGATATTAATGTTGAATCCTACAAACTCTCAAAGTTTCAATAACTCTCTAATTTTTTCCCTTTCCAAGGAATATTTTTCAAATTTCACTAAAACGAAATATATTAATGATTGTTGTTAATTGCAGGTCAAAATTTGGTTCCAAAATCGAAGAGCAAAAGCCAAGAGATTGCAGGAAGCTGAATTAGAAAAGCTGAGATTGTCTGCCAGACCGCTTCTGCCCCCTAGTTTCGGTCTATTCCCTGGTGGTGCGCCCCTAATGTCGCCATTCCTAGCCGCGATGGCGCATCGACCCCCCAATTTCGCGTTCGCGGGACATATGTTAAATATGCCACAGTGACAATGAAGTGATATTCGATATTTTTAATACGTACCTTTGGATAGAAGGCTTGTTTGATACACTTCTATCTGTACTTTTATTTTAATTTATAGTGAGATGTTTATAACGCCCCCTTGTATATATTTTAAAATGATAGTGCAATTTGTGAACGCTGGGCGTTTTCGAAATTTTTGTATCTATATAAGACTGATTAGCAATTTTTGTTCTTTATTTTTGTAAATGTGTAATTATGTTTATTGTACAAAGTTCTATTTAATTTTGTTGTATATTATTGTACATAGAGAAAATATAAATATTAAATGTTTGTTTTTTATAAATTTCTGTTTTATTTTAATAATCTGAAATACCACAAAGGACCCAGCACAAAATACATTGATTTTTGCTTTCGGTTTAATATTTCTGAAACTCTGGATTTTGATAGTTGATTTGATGCTGAGTAAATGTTCAAACGGCGACAGCCCTCGAAAACCATCTGTTTTGGAACTATGTCCCTTTTAATGGCTGAAAACGTTTAATATATGATGTCAATACAATAAAATTTTTTCATTTGTTAAAAAAAAACTTTAAATAGCCGGATGGGTTAAGAATAAATACAAGATGCAGATTATTACTTTTAAGAAAGTAATAATGGTGACAGACACTAAAAGTCAATCTTATATTATATAAAAAAAATATTTTGTGTGCAAATATATTTATTTATGAAAAGCCATTTTGTAGTTGTTAATACAACTAAGAAAGAAATATATTTATTATATGTATGTTTAACTACACACACATACATTCATGTTTTTTTTTAAGAAGTGCAAAAATTTTACTATGTTGACATCACATATGAAAAATACACGTTTTTATCCTTTATAAGGGCCGTAGCAACAAAACAAAAGGTTTTCCCATTGGAACATTGGATCAGCATCAAATCAACTACCAAAATCCAAAGTATCAAAAAAGTAAAAATCAATGTATTTTATACTGGATCCTTTGGTAAATTATGCAATATATTCAAAGTAATGCCTTTAACTTCTGATGACTTGATGACTTGAATGATTTTTTTATGAAAGCAGGATTCCATAAACAAAGTTATTTTCTTCAGGGTAATGTTTCTCAAAGTGTATTGTCATCTTCAGTTTTACTAAAATTTATATTTTGATTTAACAAGTAATACATAGAAAAGGGAATGCGAACAGTTTAACTTTTTAACTGACTTTTAAAATTTTGAAAAAGTATGTTTTAATCTCCCCACAATAAAATTGCGGGAGGTTACTAAAATTGGTCCAAAATCGAAATTTGAGATAACATCAAATCTTTACGTTTTGAGGTCCCAGGAAACCAAAAATGTGGTTTTTGAAAAATATCTGTGTGTGTATGTATGTGTGTATGTATGTTAGCATGATAGCGGCGAAACTACTAAACGGATTTTGATGAAACTTTGCACGAGAGTTTCAGAAGATCTGAAAAGGTTTTGGTTGAGATCGGATTACGTTTAGTGCCATTTTGGCACAACAAGTTGTTTATTTTATGATTACTTACAATTTGTAATCGAATCATTAAAAAGCAGTAAAAATTCGGATGTCAACAATATATCACACTTGCACTCTTTCGATTTGGTTTCCATGAAAAAAATTTAAAAACAAAATAACTATCTATATGGTCACGCTTCTTGTGTAATATATATTTTATAGTCTAGCCTGACGTTCGGTAAACTAGTGTTGTTGTTGTGCAGACTTTTCCCTCAAAACCAATTTCTCTACTACTAAAAATTCAAAAAGGCGGTTACTTTCTTTTACTATGCAGTTCCTTTCAATAGAAGACCACTAAAGATACTGAAAATGGATACTTGGAGAAAATTGAACCGCCTTCAAGAAAGACCACTAAAAATTATGTAATAAAATTTCACCACCGTACAATGGAAAATAGCGAATAGCTTTCCAAAACTCATTATAAATTGATACCACCATAATTGATCTGTAAATTTTTAGACTAGCCGATTACGAATGAAATGCTAGAATTTGCAAGCCGAACCGAACTTGCCCCGCCCGCCCTACAATCACTACGGCGCTAAGCGCCGTGGTTTTCTGACTGGCTCCAGGCCAGGTTTTGTGGAGGCACATATGTATTTATTAATGTTAATAAATTTTATTTGCTTGCTTGCTTGCCTGCTAGAATTTGCAAAAATAAAATTTTTTATTCAATGTGAAGGACTGAAACTTATAAATATATACAGGGTGTCCCACTTAAAACTCCCGGCGCCATTTTCTCGATAACCAAAAGCGACATTTGAATTCTGTAGAAGGTATCCAGTAGAATATATAAATTACTTCAGTTTTGAATAAAAATGGTTATTTTACACATTGAGGTATAGATGGCATTGCGATGCAAAGAAATTGTTCGATCCTAGGAAAGTTGAAATGAGGTGCTCGAGATGGAGAATTACATTATAAGCAACTGTTTTATATGAACAATTTTCGAAAAATACTGGTTTTCGAGATATCTGAACTTCAATGCAATTTTTCAAGTAACAAAAATCGCATTTTTTTTCGTATGTTTACAATTTACTGTGTAAAATTTAGTCGAACATACTGTTGTATGTTCGACTATTTATGTTTAGTCATGATGCAAAAGTTGGACAATACACAATAAACAGAAATGTCAACATCTATAATTTCCAAATAACAGTTGCAGCCCCAACTTTTTTACTTGAAAAAAAAAAGTTATTTTGTGTTTTGAAATAAATATGTTTCATTTACATCTAAATCAGCATTATTCACTGTGAAAAATGTCTCAAAGGACATCTAAAATGTATTTTAAAAAAAGTTATGACGATTTTTATATTTTAAAAAATTACATTGAAATTAAAATATCTCGAGAACCAATGATTTTTAGAAAATTGTTCGTATTATAAAAGTTGCTCAGAATGTAATATTCCATCACTTGCACCTCATTTCAATGTTCCTAGGATGAAATAACTTCTTTGCGTCGCAACGCTATCTATACCTCAATTTGTAAATGACCGTTTTTACTCAAAACTGATATTATTTATATATTCTAGTTAACACCTTTTGCAGAATCCAAATATCTTTTATTTGTCGAGAAATTTTAAGTAGAGCAGCTGTATATAAAAAAATCTGGAAACATAGTTCAACGCCCTTCCTCTCTAGATATGATGTAGGTGGTACACTTGTAGTTTCATCAAGTCATGTCTAGTGTAAGGTGAAAATAAATTGAAAACCATTCAGTTTCCATTATTGGCAAATTCTAATATTTGGCGGATGCGCTGGGGAAAATATTTAGATTTCTATTTTTGTGCATGATTTGTAATAATGATCAATTTTTAAAAAATATAAGGTCTTATTGCTGGACGGTGGCTTCATTATAGTTTTCTCATCAAGTTACATCCACTGCTTAATGTATAAGACTCTCAAGAGCAAGACAAATTTCAAATTTCGTCGAATTGCATTAAAATTGGTAGTTAGGTATTTTCAAAGTAGCTGATACCGAATCTGATGGATTCAAAACATTCACATAGACATATTATGTCTTTGCAATTGTGTAATGGTATTTGGGATTACTGATACCGAATCCGAAGTTAATAGTTAAACACTCAAAATAGCGGATTCAATATACCTAATTATAATAAAAAAATAATAATAGCAATATTTATTTACGTAAATACAATTACAAATATCAACATAAAAGATAGTTAATAGGGTGGGCCGAATTTTATCAATTTCGGAATTTCGATTTGGAATAGTGAGGGAAAGTTGCATTTTGGCAATACAAAGAAAATATTTATTTTCGATTTTTTTGTCAATTTAGTTTTTCAAAAAATTTGAAAATTTTGAAAAACTGAAATTTGCAAATTTGACTTGGAATATGGTGGAAAAGCTTCCCTTTGACAAAAGAAAGAAAATATCTATCTTTAATTTTTTCATCAATTTGCGTTTTCCACCCTCTACAGGGAGTTAAAAAATTAAAAACAACGATACAATTCAGATTTCCGAGTTTACCAAAGAATAGCGTGAATTATATTCCGTATTTTTATACATTTGGCTTTATTATCCGTTACCAACCCTTAAAAATGATGCTTGTAGAGCAGCTCACAATTGTCGGCACAGAAAATCCCAATACAAATTTAAAGCAGTTGACTATTTTTATTTTAAAAGTATATGCTCCCATGTGGTTTCTAATAAAATTTAATCCATCATTTAAACATGGTGCAAAGCATATTTTGCAAACTATTAAGGTGAGCCGATATTTAAGCCAAAAATTAAAAAGTATTATTGACCTTGTGATCCAGCGCAACTCATATTTTGCACATCCAGAGAACATTTTGTTGTGTATGTTATGCGATTCTCTTCAGTTTGTTAGAGAATTTGCTCTTAGATGGATTATCAATGCGAAAAAAAAACTAATGAAGATAATCAACATAATATTCGGATTTTTACAATACCAAAACTTAATTTTGACGCTGATGATTACATCGATTTGATTAACTGGCAGGAAAATGAGATTACCTGTCCTCCGATTTTACAAAGCATAAGCGCTGAAGATATCGAGCATTTCATAAATGATCCTGAGAAAATTTTAGAATTTGAGTCATATCCATGTCATACTCAAGCGGTGGAACGATATGTAACATTAGTGACGGAAGCTTCATGTGCAGTTGTTGGCATAGATAAAAGGTTGGTTTTATTAAAGCAAATATAGATTCACGAAGATCAATGCCACAGTTTCAAACTAAACAAGACTTTAACCAATAAATAAGGGATGGGGGAGGGTGGGATGGAACTCGCTAAGCAGTCACCTTCTCGCGGTGAGTTCTGGGTTTTTTAATATTTATTATTGGCCTAATACATGTTAAAAAAGCGAAGAGCTGCTCCACAAGCATCATTTTTAAGGGTTGGTAATGGATAATAAAGCCAAATGTATAAAAATACGGAATATAATTCACGCTATTCTTTGGTAAACTCGGAAATCTGAATTGTATCGTTGTTTTTAATTTTTTAACCACCTGTAGAGGGTGGAAAACGCAAATTGATGAAAAAAAGATTTTTTCTTTCTTTTGTCAAGTCAAATTTGCAAATTTCAGTTTCTCAAAATTTTCAAATTATTTAACCCTCGGTAGAGGGTGAAAAAACTAAATTGACAAAAAAATCGAAAATAAACATTTTCTTTGTATTGCCAAAACGCAACTTTCCCTCACTATTCCAAATCGAAATTCCGAAATTGTTAAAATTCGCCCCACCCTATATACATTATAAATAAAAATAACCTACAAAGTCAAGACTTGATGTAAGTATGTGTGAAAAGCTAAATTCTTGTGTCAAAAGTCTTATATATCATAAAACAAACAAACATACTTTAATATAGTACACAGCCCCACAAAAAAAATAAAGTTCTGCCCCTGTAAAGTACACCCCCAAATTTATGCGCTACAGCCAAAAATGACCCCCAAAATGAGGTAAAGCCACCATATACATTAGGATAGAGTAAATGGATGGATACGAATACATTGTGAAAAACGTGAATAATGTACAGTTTCTGTATATTGTGACCACCCTGTACACATATTTTTTATTTTTATTTTTTGGCAGTTATTTTAATTACATGCGAAGTGCTATTGTTCTCCATCAGATGTTTTTAACTATTTGTTTTTAGGGTGACCATCCTGTATATTTTTCATCTTTCTTCCTTCGCAGTTATGTTGACTAAATATTGCTGTCCTCCGTCACATTTTCTTACCTAATTATTGTTTTTATGTGTCCACTCTGTATATTTTTGACTGGATTTTTTCACCTGTTCTTCGCTGGCAATAGCATCAATTACCTACCAAATATTATTCCTCTTTGTCAATTAGTTCTCTAGATAAAGCGCCAACAGACAGACAGACACCAAACATCAGGCAGACACCAAACAGACAGATTGGGGTGATTTTTCACGATTACAATTCTTCCTTTCGGTAAGCGAGCGAAGTGAAAATCGATTTCTCGTCATAATTTTAACATTCTCTATCTCCTTAACGAAACGCTTTAGAACATTTTATAGTATAAGAATGTAGAGTTAATGTTGCCAAAGCAATCAGCCTTCCAAAATTTCTGACATATTCACGGAAACACTATGTGATGTGCTGTAATAAATTATAGTGTAAAAATGATACACATGCACTTTGCCTATTCCATATTACATTTTTATGGCAGAAAAACGTTAAAAGTTTATTAGCCTAAACCCGTCGACATATTTGAAGATGTGAGTGATAGTACCCCTTTGTTTTTATGAACTAGTTCTAGTTCAAAGGTATGCCTTAAAAATAATTCCATCCCCACACTGCCCAACCCAACAAGGTTGGTGTTCAGCAGAGACTAGTAACAATAGCAACACATCATAGGTAATACAAATTCGTTATCCCTCAAGACACGAAGTGATTTCGTATGGGAGGGGGTGTCGAGGCGGTAGTCATATCATATCATATCATATAATATCATATCATGTCATATAATATAATATCATATCATACATCATATCATTTATTTCACCAATTAAAATATAATACATATAAATATGGCACGTCAATTAAAAAGTATAAAGAATAATACATAAAATATGGGCATAAAACCATAAGTGGACAAACATAAACATAAAATAAAAACATCAAGAAAATATGTTGTTTTTGTACTCTATACAATACAAAACAAAAATAATAAAAGAGAACAGAGAAATACATGACGAAATACAAACTAAAAACAACATTATTGTTGCATTTTCAGAATATTCAGAATATGCATGTTCAGAAAAGAGCAAGAAAATGAGGGAGCAAGGAAAGTTCGTACCACGTCAAATGGATGCCATTAAACCAGCAATGTTTTCGGGGTTTATCAAAAACGCCACGAACTCGTCAGTAGAGTAAAAACCATGGTTTAGAAATAATTTTTCAAATGCCCTTAAAATGGTTATAGGTCAATAGTTTTAATGAATTTGGAAGAAAATTATATAACTTGAATTTTTAGACAATCTTGTCAGTCGATGCCTAGCTGGCCTTAGTAAATGGCTTGTCTAATGCTGTAATCATGAAAATTTGAATGCATTTCAAAAGAATTAAAGTTTTTGTGAAATCCAGTAAACTAAGATAAATATATAAAGAAGGTACCGGCATAATGCCCAGTGAAATAAATAGAGGCTTGCAATAGTCTCCATACCCACTGGCAATGATTCTAATCGCTTTCTTTTGTAGATAAAATATTTTTCTAGTATGACAAGAATTGCCCCATAAAGTAATGTGTAAATGAAACAGTACAAAATAGCTCGCTTTCAAGCTTTCCAAACCCAAATGCCTTCTTAGCTGGTGGAGCAAAAATATTGTGCTGGCAAGTTTGTGGCTTAGCTAATCAATATGACTAAACCAGTTTAGTTTATCGTCCAGGAGTTTCACACTGTCACCCTTTGTCACTGTGTGAAGTGAAATGTGTGAGTTTGTTCCTCATTAATTTTCATTTTATTAGAGATGAACCAGGTGTTGGCTTGATCAGAAATTAAAGAAGTTTTACTTCCACATCCAGTGGAAGTATAGTAACGACAAAAAAATTTTTAAAAATTTTTATTGTTCAAATAGGCTTAGAATGTCATGAAACGTCGAGATTTCAAGTTTGAGCGAAAAAAAAATTTCTGTCTGTCGGTCTGTCGGTCTGTAACTTTTTTTGTGCGCACGTTTACTCTGGAACCGTTTGAGATATTGACTTGAAATTTGGTACACATATGTACTTTAACGAGATCTAGAACTAGATTATATTTTCATCTTGTTCCGTCGAAGGGTTGGGGGGTAAATTGGGATAAATTTGGGGAAAATAGGTAAATCAAGCAGGTAAGAGTCCATAAAATTGGTATTTATTATATACAAGAGAAGCTAAGGTCTCAAAAAAAATTTTGGCATTGGCCATCCCCATTACCACCCCCACCCCATTATTAAAGGGGATGAAAAAAAAAATGTGATTTAGTGTGTGTACAAGAACCAGAAACCTCAAAATATTTTTTTACTTTATCCACCCCCCCCCCTTTCCCACCCCCTGTCACCACCCCCACCCCACTACCGATGTGGGATATCGTTTTATGGGTTTTTGGGGTAGAGGATTTCAAATATTATATTATTAAAGTTCCATAAACAATTATTTCCACATACAAAATTTTTTCGTTATGTGACTTGGATAGAAAATCCGGATGTGGAAGTAGTGATTCCTTGGGCAGCGGTTTGTTGATGTAAAACGTGAAGGTTACTATGGGGAGTTAGCAATGTGAAGTCATCAGCGTAAGTAATACACCTCTGGGGCAACATAAAATGAAATATATCATTGACATATTATTATATAATTAAAAGGAGTGGCCCCAAGAGTGCTCTGAGGCACTCCATGCTTAACTGGATTAAGATCCGAATTTATATTATTTACACTGAAACACTGTTTTCTGTTACATAAATAGGAGCGTAGTAGATCCCACGTAGTAGATCCTACGTAGTATACTTCCACGAACCCCATAAAATTTCAACTTTTCTGTGAGTATTTCATGTGAGACACAGTCAAAGGCCTTGGATAAGTCAAGCTGTGTAATCTCTACATGCCTGCCCTGCCCAAGGCCCTCAACAATGTCCTGCACCACAGTAAACACAGCTTGTGTACTATAGCACTTGCTACGAAAACCAAATTGACAGTTATTAAGAACGTCATTAAATTCAAAAAAGTTTAATAACCGGTTTTTCAAATTTATTTCTAAAACCTTTGCAAAAATTGGTATGATGGAAATTGGCCGGTAGTTGTCCAAGTCATCGGCTTTACCCTTTTTAAGAAGTGGTAATACTTTCGTGATCTTAAGAGCTTCTGGGAAAACACCCTCACCAAGGCAGCTGTTAATTAATACAGTTAAAGATTGAACAACAATGTCTACTGTTTTTTTTAAAATTCTAGAATTCATTCCATAAATATCCGTGCAGTTGGAATCTTTCAAGCTTTAATGGTGTTGGAAACTTCTGATACGTGGTACAGAAAAAAAAAGTTATTTGGGGGTGGCAAGCCACTTAAAAAATCCAGTGCAGTCTAGTCTGTGGTTGGTAAAGAACTTATTATATTCTCAGCTATCGAAGCAAAAAAGTCGTTAAAAGCTTTTTGTGTAAATACATAATCAGTATTATCAGAGCTCGCTTTGTTACGTTCAAAGTTGATTAGTTTCCGGCTGTCCCTAATTTTATTGTCTGAACAGTTAATAAAATTATTGTAAGCACACTTCTTAGAATTATTAATACATTGCCTGTACTCTTTACGTAAAATATTAAATACTGCCCAAGGTGAGAACAACTTATTTTTAACTTTCGATTTATGCAGTTACACTATGTGCCCTTTAATTGTTTTAAAACACCCTGTATGTGGCACTTAAAAATTGTATTATCGAAGGTTATAAAAATAAATACATGTTAAATTGAAAATTCGACTGCACTCGATATGACTTTCAAAAAAATAATTCATTTTACTAATTTCAGCTACTCCACTACGTCAGTTAACTAACTAAATATGTGTTCATAAAATTCAAAATATTTCACGATTCTCCCACTATTTTCCATAATGCATCTGCAAAACTACACCCACCGTATTTTTCACCGCATAAAACACAAACAGTCTTTTGTTCGACTATGTTTATTCAAATATCCAGGGGAATATATCGAAGTAGTTAACATTTCGCACTTGGAGCGTATAACCTTCTTGGTAAGCATCGCTTTATAAAGAAGAATAGCATTTCTCGGAGATTGCAATTTAATTTTAAGACAAGTTGTAGAATCCGATAAAAGATTTCTATGTCCAATTAGCGTGAATATCGTCCTCTGAAATAAGCGAATTTAAATTCAAACTGATGAGCCCGTCTACGTGTATCATTAAAGGCTCTTTGATCCAGATCAATATAGAAAAGGTAAGCGAATAAAAATATGTAATTAAACTACCAATACCGTATTGGGAAATCATAAAACACATTTCAGAAAAGCAATTTGTATCATTAATTAACAAATTAACATTTAAATTATTAATAGACGGCATTCCTGTCGGCGATAAATTACAACAAGAGCTACCTGATCTTGTTATTTTACTGCGTCCATTGGTACTTTGTAAGTCGCTGCTGTTTCGAAAAGTAATTACGTCTCTATAAATTACCTTTCCAATTTTTTTATTTATGTCATTCACCGTGTGAATTTCTTTGTTGGATGTAACACCACGGATTCATTGGTAGCCATAAAAGGGTGAAGGTGTACTATCGAAGTGGAAAAATGTGGGTCTCCATGTAAGCGTTTTTGGAGTTGATCTTATTGAGTAAGTAGCATTATTAAAAATAATATGGTTCGTTGTCATTCCATAACCAATTTTGACACAAAGATAATCGTAAATTTACCTACAGAAATGTTGTTCAAACATCAACGGGTGGGTACCTTAACTCTAATTACAAAATAAATTAGAAGACGTTAAAAGTAATATACAGGGTGTAATTAGTCTAATGTCATTAAAAAAAACAGTAATGGGGACCGACTAGACAAACAAAAAACCTATATGACATATTCCTCTAGGGCACTTTGAAAAAGCTGACCTAGGTCAGAAATTAGAATGTTAAGTTATGAGATATTTGAGAACCACTGCTTTTCTTGGTCAATGAACATAAAATTCCCAATGACAAGTCGATATTCTATATAACTCGCCATCGCGCGGTCAAAGCAGGAAGCGCAGCTCTTTGAACTTTTTATATCAATTATAAGAATGTAAATAATTCGTTATCTCTTTCCGCAAAACCACAAAGGATAGCCGTAGGAGTTTAAACAGAGGATTTGTTTATTGTGTTTTTTAATTTGGAACAAAATTATTGAAGCTTTTATTGTTGTTTATAATTTACAAAATTTAAATGTGATTTATTAACATTTGTAATATTTAACCGGTTCGGTGGAGCAGTGCTTAAGGTGTTAGGCTTGCGACCACGGGGTCCCGAATCCTGGCTAGAGTATGGATGTGTAGTGACGTTTTTCACGTGTTGTCGAATCGGCAGCAGAGGGCTAGACTGTGGTTGTGTGAGAGACAACACGGTTTAGTCGCTCTCCTCTCCTGAGTTCGAGTCTCAGCTGCGGCAGATGGCAATGTCGCAAGGAATGGGTGTTGTGATGTTGTCTATGTGTATGTGATAAGTCCTGGTTGAGTTGTAGAATAGCCTACGGCTAAACTCCGCCAGGACATTAATATAAAAAGGCGATAAAAAAAAATCTACCGCTACAAGAAATTGTTGAAATGTGATATTTTGACATATAGCCAGTGTTAGTGTCGTTTGTAAAGTGTTGTTATACATGCACTGTGTTTATGTTGGTCAACACAAATATGTTTTATTTGTTGTTTATCTTTATCTTTTGTGTTATGTAATAGTTATCAAATTACCTGACTTAATTGACTTGTAAATACTCTATCGTAGAGAAGTCGCTGTCTTTATCATTTGTGTACAACAAAAATAATAAAGGCCCGAATACAGTTCCCTGAGGAACTCTTATATCAACCTGCAGCTTCCTTGATCTAACATTATATAATTCATATATTAAAACCATGTTGTTTTTAATTGACAGATATTGTAACTTTCTAAGTAATTAACTATTGCTAACAATGCCTCAAAAAATTTGGAGTCTATTGTTACGAAGCTGCACAACGTCTCCTTTTTTGAAGAATGAAATAAAGTTGGCCTTGGAGAGTTTTAGTATACTAGGAAAATATTCTTGATGAAACGATTTATTGATTAAGTGTCGCAACGATACAGCTAATGGGCGAGCAAATTCTGTAAATAATTACCGTTGAAAATAGATCGAGTTTTTTAAACTATTAATGACATCAATAATTTAAGATTTAGTCGCATTATTAAAAATAAATTTAAAATTCGCTCTTTTTGTAGACTTCAAGTATGGAAGACCTAAATGTAAGTATTTGTATCACTGGTAATATTACGATTTTGCTTTTTGGATTTTGGACCAAGTTTTTTTTTCTTTCTTTAGTGACAACGTCAGTTGATAATTTAGTGTCTTTAGTGTTGAACGGAATGCGTATGATCGACGTGCCGAAATGTGTATTGATACAGATGGAGCTCATTTCGAACAATTTATGTAAATCAACCATAAGTTATTGGTAAGTTCTAGATTTCTCTATTAGGCCTATCCACCACGCTGTCACATTACTGTTACTTTCAAATCAAAGTCGTTGTTGGGTTACATACATATAACTATTTTCCGTTCATGTCTTGGACGTATAACTGTTCGTTTTCCAATTTCATGAAATAATTACTCTTTTTTTGAGTTTTTAACACAAGTATTGAAGTATTTGTTGACTTATTGAAACTCTTTGACTGCATGAACCATGACATTTTATTTAAAAAATAGAATGTTACGGTCTGCGCTGTTAATAAAATTCTTAAATCATATTTGAATAAAAGAAAACAATTTGTTGAATTATGTAATGTTACATCAACGGAGCTGCAGGTTGATATAGGAGTTCCTCAGGGAATTGTATTAAGGCTTTTATAGCTTTTGTTGCATATAAATGATAAAGACAGTGTCTTCTCTACAATGGAGTATTTACACAAGTCAATTTGATAACTATTACATAACACAAAATAAAAAGATAAAGATAAACAACAAATTAAACATATTTGTGTTAACTAACGTAATCACAGTGCATGTATAACAACATTTTACAAATAATATTAACACTGGATACCTATATTCAATGTCAAAATATCATATTCCAACAATTTCTTGTAGTGGTGGAATGCCTCTCCTATCAGAAATATTTTTATTGCGATTATGAAAATTTTTATATTACACAGCCAAACAAAAATAAAAAACAGTTCAGACCAGCGAACCAGACCCATGTATCCCTTTTCGGTCGCTGAATCCGAATCCGAGGTCAAAAAAATTCGTACACCCCCAAAATCTTTAGCTAGAGCCAAAAAACACCCCTGGACTGGGGTAAAAAGAATATTAAGCTACGAGAATAGTTGTTACATCCTAATCGATCGAATTATGCAAATTAAGGTTAAACAGAAGCGTGCATATAATAGATATGAAACACACCCCCAGTGAGGGGCGAAAACTAGCCCCCATTTATAAAAAAATCGATCCAAAACAGTAATGACTGCTGAAAAAGCTCGAAATGTCTAAGTTTTGTTAAAGTGATAAGAAACTGCATCAGATCCGACGTAATCTTCATAAACTGTCCCTATAGGGTTGAGAACAACCACCCCCCAAGTTTAAAGGACACAAAACAAGAGAAAACGTAAAATACAACAGGGTTTCTATTTTGCGTAGTACTCTAAAATAGAACTAGAAACTTACGTACCATCAACGTCCTACAGTGTCAACCCTCAGATGGTGTGAAAACTACCCCGCATGTAAGATTTATCCATAAAAAGTGACAGTGACTTCTATAAAAATTCGAAACACCTGCGTTGTGTGGAAGTGAGAAGAAACTAGACTATGTTCGACGCTGTGCTTGAAAACCACCCCCATGGGGTTGCGAGATGCTACTCCTATATCCGTAGGACGCTGGAAGTGTGCATCACGATTTTTGCTAATCATAGCATCTATAAAAATGTAAATCCGGTTAGTATCTCTCTGTTTTTCGAGCCATCCCCGTAGGGGTGATTTTCAAGCACAGCGTCGAACATAGCTCACTTCCACACAACGCAGGTGTTTCGAATTTTTATAGAAGTCACTGTAACTTTTTATGGATAAATCTTACATAGGGGGTAGTTTTCACACCATCTGAGGGTTGACACTGTAGGACGTTGATGGTACGAAAGTTTCTAGTTGCATTTTAGAGTACTACGCAAAATAAAAATCCTGTTGAATTTTACGTTTTCTATTGTTTTGTGTCCTTTAAACTTAAGGGTGGTTGTTCTCAACCCTATAGGGGCAGTTTATGAAGATTACGTCGGACCTGATGCAGTTTTATATCATTTTAACAAAACTTAGACATTTTGAGCTTTTTCAGCAGTCGTTACTCTTTTGGATCGATTTTTATAAATGGGGGCTGGTTTTCGCCACTCACTGGGGGTGTGTTTTATATCTATTGTATGTATGCTGCTGTTTAACCTTAATTTGTATAATTCGATCGATTAAGATGTAACAACTATTCTCGTAGCTTAATATTTTTTTACCCCAGTCCAGGGGTGTTTTTTGGCTCTAGCTAAAGATTTTGGAGGTGTACGATTTTTTTTGGCCTCGGATTCGGATTCAGGGACCGAAAATACATAGGGATACATGGGTCTGGTTCGCTGGTCTGAACTTTTTTTTATTTTTGTGGGGCTGTGTTATCAATGTTTTACATTTCACGGTAGTTTATTAAAAATTTGAATTGTAAAAAATTTGGTCCATTTTGTGACTTATTTAATCTGTAATATGGAAAAATAATATTATTTTTAGTTCCGGTATTATGATTCACATTCACATTAATAATTTAATTTTAGTATATTATGCAATGACTATTTAATGACAGCTATTAAGACACGAGCATGAGAATTATTACATGAGCTGCAGGCGAATGTTATAATGAATGCGAAAGAAAAGTGTACTATCTTATGTTTTTTTGGCATACTGATTACAAATATGACCTTCAATTTGCCAAAAATTGAGCGGAAAAAGATGAGAGAGACTAGAGCATTATTAGCTGATATCACAGCCACACAAAAAAAAAGTGATCTGGCCTGCGGACCAGACCAGTGTATCCTTATGTATTTGGACCCGCTGAAACCGAATCCGAGGTCAGAATTATCAGATTGCTTCTTTTTCACCCCTAACCCCAAAAAAATACCCCCCAAAAAAGTGGTCTGGCCTGCGGACCATATCAGTGTATCCTTATGTACATGGACCCCGAAATCAAATCCGAAGTCAGAATTGTCAGATTCGCTTGTTTTTCACCCCTAATCCCAAAAAATATCTTCAATACAAAAAAAGTGGTCTGGCCTGTGGACCAGATCAGGGTATTTTATAAACCATCAGTGATGAAACTTTGGGATCTTTTTCGAGAATTAAAAAAAAAATAAACGCCCAGATCAAATAAAAATTTGCACGCGCTTTAAAGTATTTCATAAAATTGCTATAACAGGTATTTAAATATATATTACATTTCTTTCATTTATTAACAAAGCTACAAATACTGCAACTGCGCAATGCTCTTGTGTTCTTTTTGTCATTTGGTTCGTAAATTCTTTTTAGGCCGAAAAAATTTTTGAAAATTATAACATTTTAAACGATATTCTTTTACTTTATCATAACTTCCTGGAGGCAGGGAGACCACCGTTGCGACAATTCTCGTACGGATTTTTTCATTTAGCTTTTTACTCGAGTCAACAGCCCAAATTTTGTAAGTGCTTTGCCAAGTGTTGTGCTATTTTAATTAGCTTTAGGTCTCTGGATAGACAGCAATTTTTAATGTTATTATTAGTTTTTAAGTTGTATTAGAATTAAGAATAAAATCTGTTTTGACTTTGACTTTGGGTCCCGGGTTCGAATCCTGGCTAGAGTATGGATGTGTAGTGGCATTTTTCACGTGTTGCTGAGACAGTAGCAGTGGGCTAGACCGCGGTTGTGTGAGAGACAACACGGTTAGTCGCTCTCCTCTCCTGAGTTCGAGTCTCAGCTGCGGCAGATGGCAATGTCGCAGGGACTAGATGTTGTGTTGTTGGTTATATGTACGTGTCCTTGTTGAGTGGTGAAATAGCCTGCGGCTAAACTCCGCCAGGACGTATATATAAATAAGGTGATAAAAGAAAAAAAATAAATGTTTTTGTCTGCATGAGCAGAAATATTCAAGGAAATGATGAAGCCGCTAATATTAAATGGTTTATACATTCCTGCAAATTTTTACAAAACCTGAAACTAAACCAGCCTCAACTTCAGCAAGTCATAAGATCATGAAACATAATTTTCGAAGCCATTAAGTGGTGGAAAACGCAAAATTACCATTAATCAGATACTGCTAATATAAGCCATAGTGTGCTGCTGGCAATTAAACACCATAAATATGTTACAAAACCATTTATGTAATTACTTACAGATTAAATATCAGTTTTACGTACAAGTGGTGACATTTTATTGCGCCTTTTAGCCTTCGAGTGCTCTAAATAATTTTCAAAGTGCGATAAAGCTAATTAATTAAATTCTGAGAAACATTTTCGTTTATTTTTATTAGACAGCATTCGATTCAAAACAATGGCCACTGCTATTGTAAGCGAGGCTCTCGTGTCTTTTCTTTTTTGCTCTTCGAGCACTTCTCTATGTTGAACGAAGCCCAATGCAGGAAGACGTAGAGGCAACGCTGCCTGAGACCGGACAATTCTTAGAAATAATTTCACAAATTGCAGTCGACTTCTTTAATTTACGTAAACTGGTCGTTGCGAACTGCAACAAACTGACTCTCCAACGTCTTTTTCTAGCACGTGGATCAGTTGTAATAAGTGGTATGTCGTAGATGTGAAGTCTTATCCAGGGAAGGGTAGTAGCTGAATGTAATTATTATTCAATATACAACACGTCTTTTAATTGGTTGTTATCTTAGCTTGTTTCTGTCTCGCTTTACCGTTTGCCCTTTCACTCGGTACACTCAACAGGGCAAGTTTTTGCCCGAAGTAAGTTTTTAATGTTTCCTAATTAATTATATTGTAACTTTTAATTGTAGCAAGATGGTGGCAAATTAATGAGATCTCTCGTGGATAAACGCTGCTTATTTTCAAACAAGCTATTTTTTACAGCAAAATTAAGCATAGCATTAATAGCACAGGACCACAAAATATTTTTGCGAGGTGCGCCGAACCAGACCCAGTGTAGCATATGTTTGTAGTAGCTGAAACCGAATCTGAAACTTATTTTACCCCATCACGTCAGGATTTTTTTTAAATTAAGGGGAACCTTAAATCTGTAGATGAAAACCGCAGCCAGTTTAGAAATTAGATTTTTTTGAACCGATTTCAAATTGATATTAGGTAATAAGGTAAAGTTCCTTGCTACTTCCACTAATAGGTAGACATACAGGGTGTAATTAGTTTCATGTCATTAAAAAGAACTGGTAATGGGGACCGTCTAGACAAACAAAAAACTTTTATTACTTTTTCCTCTAGGGGTACTTAGAAGAAAACTGACCTAGGTCAACAATTTGAATATTAGGGAAGGAAACATTTGAGATCCACTGCCTTTCTGGGTCAATGGACGCGTAGTTCCCAATTATACAACTTTTAAATTATCATAAAAAAGTGCAAAGATTACCGATCGACTCGTTCTCGCCGGTCCGCGGCGGCCCGCGGTTTCAAAGCAATTATAAAAATACAAATAATTCGTTCTATTTTTGCAGAACTGCAAGCAAACGATGGACGTAGAGGTTTAAACACAGCATTTCTCTACATGTGTGTTTTTTTAATTTAGAACAAAATATTGGAGCTTTTATTGTTGTTTATAATTTATCAGATTTAAATGTGATTTATTAACATTTGTAACCTAAATGAGTGTTCTGGGTTAAAAGCTTAAAAAATGAGTAATTATTGCATGACATCGGGAAATAGAGAGTTAGACGTCTGAGATACGATAACAGAAAACAATTATGTGTATTTTAAGTTAGGAAAAAATATGATTTATTTAACGAATTGCCAATCGGGAATCGAAAACTAAAATATTCTATAAATCTAGAACTTACCAATAAATTATTGTTGATTTATATAAATTGTTCGAAATGGCCTCCGTCTGCATCAATACACTTTTCGGCACGTCGAACTAAGGACATACGCACTCCGTTTAACACATTTGGTAAATTAGGATCATTTTTTATGATTTCTATGCACATTAAAATACGTTGCTGCAATTGTTCCAAAGTTTCAATTGGATCACGGTAAACCAGAGGTTCAAGATGACCCTAAAAATAAAAATCCATCGGATTTAAGTCGGGTGACCTAGCAGGCCAAAGTACTGGTCCGCCACGCCCAATCCATCGTTGAGGAAACTCCCTGTTTAAAAAATTTCGAACAGCCAGACTTAAATGAACTGGCGCGCCATCATGCATATACCACATTCTTCTGCGCTTTGCCAAAGGTACATCTTCCAACTTTGGCAATGTTTGATGTAAAAAGTTTAAGTATACATCACAATTTAATCTAGCGGGTAATTCTACGGGTCCAATTATTTCATTACCACAAATTCCTGCCCACAAATTAACACTGAACCGTCGTTGAAAATGCGCCCTTCTTATTACATGTGGGTTTTCGTCTGCCCAGTAGTGCATATTTTTAAAATTAAACACTCCACTCCTGGTAAAACACGACTCATCGGAGAAACGGAGGAAATTTAAAAAATCCTCATTTGCCTCGTGTTCTCTCAAAATCCGCCTACAAAATTCCATTCGCCCTGCAAAACCTTGAGGTTCCAGAGCTTGGACACGTTGATAGTGATGGGGGTGTAGGTTTATATCTCTTAAAGTCCTCCACATCACAAAATGGGATACTTCCACACGGTTCGCCATATCGCGGGTGCTTAAAGTTGGATCCTCTTCTACGAGTTCCAAAACTTGAACCTCCGCTTCAATTACCCTGTCTTCGCGTTGTGGACCTCGTTCTCCTTCATGTCCATCGAGACTATCTGTTTCCCGAAGACGCCGAGCAATGCTTACAAATCTACGTGCACAAGGATGACGTCGATTAGGGAATCTTAAACGATAAGGCTGTTCCGCAATCTCCCATAGCGTGAAAAATCTGCGTTTTAAAATACCACACTAAACTATCAACTAACGTTGTCAATAAAGAAAATAAAAATAAAAACTTGCTCCAAAATTCAAAAAGCAACACAAAAAGAACAAACAAGTAAGTAGCGTCTGTACGTAATCAAGAACTTAACAACTTGAACGGTAAGTCAATAAAATAAATCTTAATTGTAAATACGTGGCCCAAAATTCAAAAAGAACAAAAACAATATACAAAAACAACGAACGGGTTGGCCGCGTGTACTTAACGAAGTACCCACAGAAACCAAAATATTGCACAAGGGAGAGTATAATTTTCTTCAGATCCACTAAGCATTCAGAAAACGCCGACATCTTTCACCTTTACCGCACCGCCAAAGACCTTACCTTACCTACTTTTAAAAAGCCATAAAGAGTGTGATGATGATCAACTCGTGTCCTCGCCGACGCGCGGTCCCTAACAAAGGAGCGCGACACTTTGATAGAGCCGTCTTAGCGTATTTGATGGTTAGAGGCGCCGACATACGCGAAGATAAAAGCCTATCCCAACATTCCAGCAGTTCTCAAACAATATTACTGAAAATTTTCGAAATTTTTGTTTATTTTTTTTTATAAAACTATGGGCTTTAGACCCCATGTTATGTTTTTTTGTTCGTTTAGTCGTTCCCCACCACCAGTTTTTTTTTGATGACATGAAACTAATTACACCCTGTATACTTGTAAAACTGAATTATTTCTTACTTCTTAGAGATGTTTTTTGAAGATTTTTTTGAAGGCGGTTCGATTTAACAAAAAATTTGTTTTTAACCTTTTCAGTAGCTTCCTTTATTTTTTTAACTTCTACATAGTGAAGGAAACTATTGTGAAATTTTCTTTATGCTGGGCACCATGTGAATGTTACACGAAAATAATACCCTGTTTGTGAATAGGCTCATTTAACATTTTTTTATTATTACATATTCTGAAAGAGCTTGGTGAGTATAGTAAGTATGCCGAAAATTAGAATTTTCTGACGTCGCCTTCATGTATAAAAAAATTATTAAAGACGGCGCGCTTAAAAACACTCGGGATAACCATGTAGTCGAGTTGTGACGTCAGATGGCTGAACCGCCCAGTGAACACGGCTGTGAATGCAAGTTAGTAGAGTAAAATCTGGAAGTAGTCGCTTAGTTTTCGAGAAAAAAAAACCGGCGTAGAACCAAACCAGACTTAGTGGGATTCTTTAGTAAGATAATCGTGTACACGAAATCATTTTTTACATTTTTTATTTCGGAAAAACTCAAAAAAATAGATTTTTAATGAAATATGTTTTTTAACGTCTCCACCGCTAGGTATATCTCTGAAAATATTTGTGCTACCAAGCTATTTTTTTTTTTTTAGATTAAAGTAGACACAATAGCGCTTCGAACAACGTCCCACGTGAACCCGATTTATTTTTTTTTAAGTTGGAAAAATACTAGGAAACTCAAACTTGTTATTTTCAGTAGCGTAATTTTAGACAATCGAGAAAAAAATGTATTTATGAAAATTTGTATATACATGCTGCGTACAAATTGAAGCCAATAGTTGAAAAAAGTTTTTAAGATAAAAATTTTTTATGTCCCGTTCATAGTATTGAGTCAGCGATTTTTTTTAACGGGCCAAAGTCATATTCTTGCGCGCTCGGCTGTAGCAAGCCTTCCGACTGCAACAATCTGACGGTCCCGGTCGGTGTATGTAGTAGTTTAACTTATACCGTGCGTGTAATTTCCATTAGGCATGTACATCTACGTAGCGCGATAGATATGACAACATAGCTGCCGTAAATTCCTCCGTCGAGCGGAGCATTCCAGTCTGTTATTTCATTTCAGCCAGCTGGCATGCGCGATGTTGTAATTTTACTCCCTATGCCTAGCGTTCGGCTACACGCACGGTATCAATAGATACAAAACCAGTAGTGATCAAAAGCATCTAGGGGATCAATATTATTGTTCAATATTTCATATATTGTACAGTAGTATTGATCATATGTTGTTAATATTAGGAAATTGTACAATAAATATAAAATAGTCTCCTTTTATTAATAAAAAGGCAGATAGGTAGATATAAATACCTAATCTATAAATATCAATCAGTGTTACTAACTACCCACTTAATTAGTAAGTTTATTAGACATTTTTAAATGAATGAAAGTAAAAACGTACGCATAAAATGAGTTTTATTGTTGATATACATTTTCTATTTGGATAGATAAATATGTAGTATGTAGTTTATGTAGGCCCTACATTAATAGCATTCTAATTCGTTCATATCTGCCTCGAAATCTTTAATAATGTTGTTACAGGAACGACATTTGCACTCGTTGCAACATTTTAGGCCTTCCTTAAAACAAGCACATTTTCGATTGTCACGATTTTTATCCGAACAATGAATACTTAATGATTTTCGACAACCGCCACTTCTACGCGACTAATCTGACCAACCCTGCATGCGACGTTTATTAATTGCGTCCCAATGTCGCATTTAGCGCTGATAAAAAAAATCGCTGTTGCCACACTGTACATTTTAGGAAAAAATATATTGTTTCAAAAACTTTTGTGATTATTAGGCTTTATTTTCTTCGCTGCTTGTATGTAAATATTTTCAAAAATAAAAAAGTTTATCGATTGGTGAAGATTTCAATACATAAAATATATATTTTTAGTTTATCTGATTTTTAGAGAACTGAAAGTGCGAATTGTGCCCAAACCGTTTATATTGGTAAAAGCGCTAAGGTGTGTGCTTTAATTTGACACATAACAAATTTCGGTACCTTTAATAGTTTTGAAACAAACAAAAAAAAACAATTTTATTTAAAAATACGTTTTTTTCACTTTTTATTGATTTAAAAAGTTCGAGACCACAAAAAATGTCGTAAAATATGATTTCATATGCCCGGTGACATACTCAAAGGAATCTAACATGTTTGACCTGGTTTTACGCCAAAAAAAAAAAACGACACGATAGACTTACGAAATCGCTGCTCTAATATAGGTATCGGCGCACGCCAAGTGACGTCATTCTACGGACTGTTGGCCGGCCGGGCGTGTTTCTGTTCAAATGCGAATATCTCTGTGGCTATTGATTCAATTGAGCTGAAATTTTTTTCTGAGGCTATTGGTTTATTATACTTTAAAATGAGGAAGAAAAAGTAGGAAATTGCCATATCACTAAATGACCCTATTACCGGCGACTCCGCCATATCTTCGAATATATTCTCGTAATATGAAGTCGATTAAAAAATTTTCTCCAATTTTTGTTCGCCTTACACTAGATGTAGTCTTTGGTCTGTGTCTGTGGTTTAAGGATGTTGAGTTATTGGGTTTTTTTATGTGGGCTTACGGGCCATTCGATAAAAACAGGCCTTTGGCCTGGCTGCGGTTTTCATCTACAGATTTAAGATTTTCCTTAATTAAAGAAAAATATCTGGTGATGAGGCAAAATAAGTTTCAGATTCGATTTCAGCGACACCAAAAACATATGTTACACTGGGTCTGGTCCGGCGCACCTCGCAAAAATATTGTGGTCCTATATAATTAGTGTCAAAGGTAAGTATGCCAAAGTTCTGGTAAGCTTTGGAGATATGTTTTGCTCTTCCATTAAACTGCTAGTAGTGCTGTTATTTTCAGGCAGAGTTGTATACCGATGAAAAAGTAGCTTTCATAAACACCAAATTAGAGAAAAAAAAATTAAATCTACACTGTTTAGAATTTTTTAATTTTTAAAAATAAGTTTGTTTGTTAGTCCGGTTGCCAAACTGTATATTTTATGTAAACCCAAAATTATCGTATTAAGTTTTTTTTTACTTCTGAATTAGTACAAGGAAATATTGAGCTGCAAGAAAATTGATGATGACATTCTGTCACCCTTGGGCAACTCGATATATTCAATATGGCGGCTAAAAATAAACTTAATTTGAAAATGAACTTGTCATGCAAGTTTGGTATATCAAACTATATGTTTTTTAGGATGCGGAGTTCAAAAACATAATGTAAGTAAAGTTCTCTCCCATGAACTTTCACCTATGCCAACGTGATGGTATGAAATAATATAAAAACAGTATATTTGGACGAAGTATTTACAAAAAATATTTCTGTTGAACGTAAATGCCTATTAGTACAGTAACTGGAGGTTTTAACTTCGGAAAAATGTCATATGAAATGAATTTCTTTAATTTCTGGCAACTTAATAGTAAATGCATCAAGAAAAAGTTTCTATATTATCTGGCGGCTTGCTAATTTATAGGGGGTAGATGCCACCCCTTTTCAGGGACATGCAACTAAAAAAAAAACAAAAACAAAAAATGGGAAGTTCCAAAAAAAATAATTTTATATTCCTGAAATTTAGTATAGAGGTATAAAATTGCATTCTAAATAACTTTTCTTAGTGGAATTATTCCATATTTTGAAAAATAAAGGTACTTTATTAGTGGTGATTTTTACAACTTTACTTATAAAACACCCTGTGCAGGACTCAATGCCCAAATACCATTCCAAAATTACCTTTTGTTACATCAATTCCGGGACACACTGTATGTTCAATCATTGCTCTGGATTGGCTAAAGCGATTTCTTTGAAAATTTTTCTTAAACTGCAAGATATGGCTCATTGGTGGTCCAATTATAATTTCACGCACGTCTAGTGTAAAGTGAGAAAAACTTGGAAAGAAGGTTTTTTTTTAGTCAAGAAGCGTAATAGCTGCTAGTAATAAAAAATTTGTCGGAAGTCTCAAAATTGGTAGTTGGGTATTTAAGCAGTGGCCGATAATCAATCTGAAACGTCGGGAATTCAACGTAATAAATCCAATACGGCTGTGATAAATGCAATATTTTATCAGATTTTCGAAGTCGGTATAAAAATAAATAAGTAAAGAATTCATACGTATTTTTAACCGACTTCAATATCGATATTAGGCAATACGGTTCAATTAACCCTTTCAGGTATGGAGGTACACCGTTTGAACCATGCAAACTGACTCGTTTAATGCATGGTGATACAAACTACGTACCGCATCTGCATAGTAGACCGTAAATACTGTATACACTGTAATATCTACTATGTAGATGGTACCACGCCGAAGTATATAATTAAAACAAAAAATAAATCTCCACAAATGTAATTAAAGTATATTTTATTGCATATAACAAAAAAAAAACAAATGAATTAGAACACAATATCCTAGCAGCAAAGGCTATTTTTGAGCATAATTTTCTGTACCTGAAAGGGTCTTAACTGAGCGACGCGTGACGGTGAAATTTTACTTCATAATTTTTAGCAACTACTTTTGAAGACAGATTTCTGTAGAATTAATCGTTTTGGAGACCTGGAAGTATAAAAATGACATCCGAATATTTATAAGACGAAGTATTTAATTTAAATGTTAAATATCTCAGAGACTATGGCACTTACGTCAAAAATGCTAACCATCAAAATGAAAGACTATTAATTGGGTTTTCGAATGATTTATTAACTTTATAGCATAAAAAACAAATAAATTATGACAAAAGAAATGTGCTTCTTCACATTTTTTTAATAAAATCGTCGCCATTTTGTTAATGTAAGTAGTAAGTAATTAAAAAATATACATCCCGTACATTGCTTTTCGTTAACTTATAGTATGACTTAGATGCTCAAATGTTTTCGTTCGCCTACAACACTTGCTTCAAATAAAATTGCTCTTTAAATTATATAGGGATTTTAGATAAAACGTCAAATTTTTGGCCCTTTGCAAATATTTCAATAAATATTAGTTTTAGTGGAAAAACGGTATACATCAAAAATAAAGCTTATAAACTCAGAATGAATTTGTTTTATTTTGATGTTATGTAAGATTATTAGTGTTGGAGATATTTAAGTTTAAAAATGGCATTCGAACGTTTATTGGAAAAAGTATTTGGTTTAAATAGTCAACATCTTAGAAACCATGACAAATTCATCAAAAGTTCTAAGGAACAGAATTATAGTGAATTTATCAGTCTTTCAAATTATTGTCTGTTTCTGTATCATAAAAAAAACCGCTGCCCAAGAAATCACTACTTCCACATCCAGATTCTCTGTCCAAGTCACTCACAACGAAAAAACTTTGTATGTGAAAATAATTATTTATGGAACTTTAATAATATAATATTTGAAATCCTCTACCCCAAAAACCCATAAAACGACACCCCACATAGGTAGTGGGGTGGGGGTGGTAGTGGAGGGTGGATGAAGTAAAAAAATATTTTGAGGTTTCTGGTTCCTGTACGTGCACTAAATCACATTTTCATCCCCTTTAGTAAGGAGGTGGGGGTAGTAATGGGGGTGGCTAATGCCAAAATTTTTTTTTGAGACCTCAGCTTCTCTTGTATATACTAAATACCAATTGCATGGACTCTTACCTGCTTCATTTACCCATTTACCCCAAATTTACCCCAATTTATCCCCCAACCCTTCGACGGAACAAGATGAAAATATAATCTAGTTCTAGATCTCGTTAAAGTACATATGTGTACCAAATTTCAAGTCAATATCTTGAACGGTTTCAGAGTAAACGTGCGCACAAAAAAAAAGTTACAGACAGACAGACAGAAATTTTTTTTTCGCACAAACTTAAAATCTCGACGTTTCATGACATTTTAAGCCTATTTGGACAATAAAAATTTTTAAACATTTTTTTGTCGTTACTATACTTCCACTGGACGTGGAAGTAATAAAGAAGTTATGTCCGAAGCAATGTGTGTTTTCACATTTCTTTAACAAAATGTGGCCATTTTGTTTTTGTAATAGACCAGTAATTAGTGTTTTTTCAAAAATGTTGTTTTTCGTTAATATATATATCTAGATATATATTCACTCAATTTTTTCGTCCAACTAATACACTTACTTTAGAAAAAATTTCATCTGCCATATTGGAGCCGCCATTTTGAATATTTGACTTTTGGCTTTAGATTTCTAATCAGCGTTCCCAAAAACATAAATATTTCACCTTTCAAAAATAAATCAATAATACTTTTGCACAATCTGAATTTAGAGGGTGGTTTTCATCCCTTGAGGGTAAGAACAAGTGTCCGGGCCACATAGAAACTGAAGATAATAACTCTTATTACAATAATAACCCATGAAAGAAAATTATCATTACGAGATTATTCCGAAATTTTGCATATAGTACAGTAATAGTACAGCATCTAAAAGTAAAAATTCTAGATACTATACTATTAGTGTTAACTGCATTTATTTTAGCGATTGCCGATTGATTGTGCTTTATATACTTGTGCGTAAATTTTGGTAAATTTAATTATTTACACAGCATAGTTCAATTTTTTCAGCCCCAATCTAAATTTAGGTCATGTTAGTTTTGCGTTGTAAAATGTATTACCTAGATTCAATTATTACCATTAAAAGTATGTTTCTGTATGTAGGTATTCTTAAGGCCACGCTATAAAAAGCTGATGTGAAAATTTTTTGTTCTAAATATATATTTTTTATTTTCAGACTCGTAGTTTTCGAGTTATTAGCAATTTCCTGTAAGAAATGGCAAAATTTATTATCTTTCAGGCTATCAGCAACACACTGTAGAGTAAAACTAATATGAAAAACAATAGTAATTTACGTTACAAGACCGGAAAATGGTGTTTTGCAGGTTGACCCAAGCAGATTCCAGGGCGAACCGCAGGTGAGTTCTGGAAGCATGGGGAGGCTTGTTTTTCGGTCGTGTAACGTACAATATTTTTTTTTTCGGCCGACATTTCAAAATCTGAATTAAATCCATATTTTCCATAACTTGTGAATTGACTTTTGACAACTCGTAAAAGTCAAGTTTATTGACACTTATCTCAACAATTAACACAAATTCGTTTCCATAGAAACGAGAATAGCAGGAAAAGACTTTGCCGATCTCTAATGTCACTTTCCGATCTGGCTCGGGAAAACGTTATTTTCTGGCGGATAATGTCTCCAGAAAGGGTGTACTTTCTGGTCGGACGAAAAAAAAAGTCATTATTAAAATCTGACATTTTGCGTTTTCATCTTGATTTTTGTACACAAAATGAATGAGAAAAAGCGATTTGGTGATGTTTCACAAGAAGATATTAACGAAGCAAACAATGAAAGTGTCCCAGTTAAAACGAGAAACACTAAAAATTCTATATGGAAACAATTTATTAAAGCTTTTTGCAAAAAGAAGCATTATCCCTCGAAAGAGATACGACTAATGAAATTGGAAATATTTTGAATGACTGGGGTTGTAACATGATAAAAAACATTAGAAAAATGTCTATTTTTTGTTATAAATAATTGTTATTTTTTAAACTTTAAATAAACAGTTTTTTGTTCTAATAATTATTTTAGATAATATTTTTTAATCGTATATTAATCTTCTGTAAAACAAGAGGTTGATTTTCTACTCGAGTAAATTTTTTTTCAGTGACTCAAACCTGTTTTCCATGAAAATTTTACTCGAATTAAGGGACATAGGAAAAATCGCTCCACTTCGTGTCGCGATTTTTCCATGTCCTTAATTCTCGAATAATTTTCATGGGAAAACAGATTTTTGTCCAAAAAAATTTACCCGGTAAAAAATCGACCTCTCGTGTATTTAATACCCAAGAAATCTCTGTATTTAATGTTTTTCCATTTAACTGATAGAATTTCTTGGGTATATTAAATATATCATATTTCCTATTTTTGTCGAACTAATATGTATATTAACTAGAGGAAGCTTTATGATCTTCCCTGATTTACTATACTTTGTATATAATTGTTACGCATTATGTAGGATACTCTTCGCAGTTTTTTTGTAAATGTCAGTTTTAAACTTTTTAATTTTATCATACGAACTTAGTTCCTGAAACACTCAGAATAAAATAAAGTAAACTACGCGGGTTTCTAAAAAAAAGAACTGCATCCAAAACCTACGTAGGTTTCGAACCCGTGACCTTTGGGTTCCGAGTCATTACCATTACCATTAAAATCATTTTATTCAATTTATATTTACATGGCATAGATTCCGAGTCAAGATGGTAAGAACTACACCACCACCTGCCACGTGAAAAAAAAATGTAAATTTTTACATTATAAGCGATGAGTTGAAATCATATTTCCATGGTTGGATATCATATTATGAAATGTATCTTAGTAAAATATATAAATAGATATTAAAATCATTCAAAATATCATTTCACCAGATTTCAAGGACATAAAAATTTTAAAAAAATTTTTCAAATTTAAATAATTATTAGCTTCTTTATTTACTGATCGATTTTATTCTCTAGCTATTATCCAACTTTCAATGCAATCGGACTTTTCTTTCTTAAGTTATCGTGCTTAAAAGAAACGTGACGGACAGACAGACGGACATTTTGAATGTTTTTCAGAATTCGTTCACTAACACAATGATATGAACATTTTTGTCTACGAGCGATATTTCCGATTTTAGAAATGTGCCGATCAAATGCAATATACTCTTCGTTTTCGTATTTGCGAAGACTATAGTAATAAGAGAGAAACTAAAAAATAGATCACGATTTTATTAAGACATTTTCTAAAATTCCTGTCCCATGGTTTTTGATCATCCTGTATACCTCGCGGCAATTTTAGACTATGCTTTGCTTGCTTTAAAATTTCATCAAATCGATATAATATTATAGTTTATACGAAGACATCGTTTACCTATAAAGGTAATATAAAACTGTACTGCCGCTGTTCTCGCAGAAAAGTAGACAACAAATTATATCCAACTGAGCAAAGAGGGAGTCAAACCCATTATTACCTGTAATTGAATGGCAAATAAGCGCGGATACTTTTCAGTATCTCCATCAAATGCTTATATAATTATTTAACCATTCAGCAGGAAGAAACATTTAATTTGCTCATCGCATTTTTTCCAGAGTTAATTACTTCATTTCTTAAAAATTAGTAACCACTATATGTGCTTGGACTTTTATAGCGTCCAGCCTTTCACCAATTATTGCCGATTAGTGTAAGTATATGGTGAAAATATGTGAAAATGCTCAATAAAAGTGAACGTAACATCGACTCCTTAATCTGAAACGGCTCATTTTAAAACATTACAAATGCAGCACTAAGCAACTAAAACGTAGAATAATTAAATCAGTCGATTTAATTTGTATTCCAACTCTCTTAATTAGGGCCGAGATGGGCCCAAAATGCTAAGGATTAAGTCCTTAATTCTCCTTACCGAGTTAATTTTTATACAAGTAGTCTTATCTCGATTTAATTTGTGTTTTAAATTAGGAAAGGACGTAAAGTTAAATAATTTCTTTTATTTTGAAAATAAAAAGAGTCAAGCCGGTCGGTCGGTCCAGTGACGGACCACAAACGCCAAGCCCACAGAAACATTTTATTTGCAGGCCTAGAATTTATACCTGAGAATTAAGTAAACAAATATTATAAAACAAAATTTATAAAATATCTAATAGAATATCGTAACTTTCGTAAAGGGGTTCTAGCATAATCGCCATATTACTCATAATATGGCAATATGATCTTAGAAGTTAGTTTTGGGCTGAAAGCTTAAAATTGATTGTCTGAACGACCATGAGATGAGATAAATATTTTACATAAACAATGAGAACTGTCATTGTTTACTAAAATTATTGTTTTTAAACACTTTTAGCCCAGCACTTTCTCATAATTTTCCAGTTTAGTTACAAATTATACAATTCGAATTACAAAGTTTTAACGTTTAATCCGTATTGAATACTCATACATATTTTACAATAATTGTATAAATGCATAAGAATACCTTAACAAAAAAGAAACATGCCAGTATGCATACACGCGTGAGTATATAGAGCTTCGCGGGCCGAGTGACGAGCGAGAAGGCATCTTAAAGTGCAACGGAAAACGGCAGAAGTTGAGATAATTGCAACTGGGGTTAAAGCAAAATTTTGACAACTAACTATTTCCTTCATAACTCGCTTATTTATTATCGAAATTTAACACAGAAACAAGTAGTCGAATCTTGATAGTATAGGTTACAACTTTTATTCTTATCGAATTTCTAAAATAATCGTCGGTCTATAGTCACGAGAGGAACGAATTTGCAAAAATGACAAAATAAATATTTCCCTTTATCGTCAGACGAATTTAGGAGGAGTATAGGAGTATATACACGTCAAGTACTATGTAATAATAATAATAATATACTTTATTAGACTGCAATAACAGTATTGGCATTGTCAAATAGTATATACTGTACAATATAACACATTTTAAAATATATATAAATACACATTTTAAATATATGTAATCAATACAAAAACTAAAAAAATAATAAAAAGTATAAAAGAATCTAGCCTATTATCACAAACTTGTCTCAAGACGCTTAAAATATTTAACAATAAAACAGTCAGTAAAATCAGATTTTTCAGGTCACTAATTAATAGTTATTTCGAAATTGAAAGAATTCGGATAGGGAATAAAAACATTAATTTTTTAAAAGGTTTTTAACATGGTTTTTAAATTGTTTGAAGCTTCTTAAATCCTACTGACTCTGAGTTAAGTGATTGTAAAGCTTAATAGAAGTTGCATATGGTCCTCTACCCACCTGAGCCCAACCTACTCGGTGGAACATATAAGTCATTTGCGGCACGCGTAGTGTATCTGTTTATGTCACTACATTTAGGTATTTGAGCAATATTTTTTCTGACATAACACACGCGTTCTAAAATATATAATGAGTAAACCGTAAGGATTCCGTATTGCTTGAAATGGGGCTTGCACGAAGTTATATAGTTGAGTTGAAACATACTCCTTATTATTCTCTATTGTAACAGAAACACTTTCTCTATTCCAGTGCAGTTACCCCAACATAGAATACCATAAGAGAGAATCAAGTTTATTTGCCCATAGTAAAATGATTTAATTGCCTCGGTGTTTACTATGCCCCTTAGCTGCAGGATGGCATAATTTTTGGTAGTAAATTTACTGGTTAGACTTTTAACGTGAAAATCCCAGGAATAATTTTTGTCCATTTCTATACCTAAAAATTTTACATGTTCATCCTGATGTAATAACTGAGATTCTATTTTAACCGTTAAACTGACATTATTGCTTACTCCAATAGGGGAAAATAATAAAAGATTTGTTTTTTGAGTATTGGGGACTAGGTCATTTTTTTGACTCCACTCTGCCATTTGTTTAACACAATTTGTAGCATTTTTGTTAAGGTTTTCAATGTTATTGGCAGAAATAATAGAAGACGTATCATCAGCAAAGAGTGTTAAGAAAGTGTTGTCAATATTTTTTATTATATCATTAATAAAAATAAAAAATAATAATGGGCCTAGTACGCTCCCCTTAATGCTTAAGCTGTTTGAAATATATTTTTTGCCGTCTTCCATAATTTTTATATTTTGTGACCTTCCTGCTAGATATGACTTAACCCACGATAATGCTACATTGCGAATACCATATGATTCGAGTTTTTTTTAATAATAGGGCATGATTTATAGTATCAAACGCACGTGAGAAGTCAAACAATATACCAGCTTGCTTCAAGTTATTATTAAAATTTTCTAAGATTTTACCATAAAAGGAAAGTACTGCATTTTGTGTAGAGCTGTTTTTGCAAAATCCGTATTGTCTTGTAGTCAATATGTTATTTTCCTCTAAAAAATATAGTAGTTAAAATGGCGTAATATATGTAATGACGTTTTTAAAAAATAAATATCTTGTATTTCTGCTTACATCATTGTTATAAAATATTATTTTGGGTATTCAGCAGATAACTTTCAAAGAAATCATTCGTTCCTTTCATATATTATTGATCTAAATCTGATCAAGCTAGAATATCAACGAGTAGTCATCTTACAAACAAACTTGTCAATTTCTTTATACATTTACTATGTCTAACATTCAATATGAAAAACAAGAAAATAACCATTCTTTCTATATATTGAAGATCTAAGTCTGATCATGCCAATATATTGTCAGAAATCCACCCTTAAGAGGAAATCTTTCAAGCATCTCTAGCCCTACCTAGAGGATACTCTCATTCAATACGATAAACAAGAAAATAACCATTCTTTCTATATATTGAAGATCTAAGTCTGATCATGCCAATATATTATCAGAAATCCACCCTTGCGAGGAAATCTTTCAAGCATCTCTAGCCCTACCTAGAGGATACTACATCACAAACAAACATTAGTTACATTTCAAAGCCAAGAACTACTGAAAAGCACAATGAAATATTTTATTTATTATGACATGTAAGTGAAATTTTATTCATATATTTCATTGTGCTTTTCAGTAGTTCTTGGCTTTGAAATGTAACTAATGTTTGTTTGTGATGTAGTATCCTCTAGGTAGGGCTAGAGATGCTTGAAAGATTTCCTCGCAAGGGTGGATTTCTGATAATATATTGGCATGATCAGACTTAGATCTTCAATATATAGAAAGAATGGTTATTTTCTTGTTTATCGTATTGAATGAGAGTATCCTCTAGGTAGGGCTAGAGATGCTTGAAAGATTTCCTCTTAAGGGTGGATTTCTGACAATATATTGGCATGATCAGACTTAGATCTTCAATATATAGAAAGAATGGTTATTTTCTTGTTTTTCATATTGAATGTTAGACATAGTAAATGTATAAAGAAATTGACAAGTTTGTTTGTAAGATGACTACTCGTTGATATTCTAGCTTGATCAGATTTAGATCAATAATATATGAAAGGAACGAATGATTTCTTTGAAAGTTATCTGCTGAATACCCAAAATAATATTTTATAACATGTAATGACGTAATCAGCACATTTTTACCTTTCAATTTTCAATGTTCCACGGAAGTCAACAAATATCTTGTTTTAAACTCTACTACATTGAAATAATTGAGCTCCTTTCATATGATACATTTATTACAATACTTCCTGGAATTTAGTCATATTTCATAACTGGATATAAATATATAAACGAGTACAAGTTAGGGTCGGGCGTGGACAAGTGCGAAAAGCTAATTGATCAACTTGCTATCGGTTCATAATAGTCACTTAAAATACCTTCTAACAACATTTTAAAGTAAAGTTAATATATAATTTAACCTACGTAAAGTTGGTTCGAATCCGAGAGACACAATTTCATTGCAGTTTCGGTATATCTTGTACATCCTCGTATTTATTTGAGTGACCACGCTGTATATATACAGGGTGTCCCATGAGTAATGGTACATAGAGCAATGGCAGATTCCTTACGTGAAAATAATGCGATTTAACCAAACTTACCTTAGTCCAAAAGTTGATATTAACAGAAATACAACGTGTCCAAGTTAGATTTGGGTTTTTTTAAATAATTTCTTTAAAAATTGAAATATTTTAACAAAATTTGGTGATTTGGGATTTTTTGAGACGAGGGATTCAAATCTGTTCATACTTTTGCTGTTGTTGTTGCGTGTTGTTTATGTGTCATATATTTTTGGCAAGTATTTTAAATTTTCTTCTGAATAAAAATTACTATTTTGCTGTCTTTTCTGCGTAAAAAAGGTATACCATCTAAATGTCGTTACGAGTAACCATTTTCGAGATATTTGGTGTCAAAGTATTTAATTCAACCAATTTAAATTATGATTTAGGGATGTACAATTTTTCAAAGTAGGCTTTCATTAAAACAAAAACAATAATAGACGCCTTTAAAATTAATATCTGTCAAACCTACTTGTTGTTTGTCAACGTTTTGTATGTTGTTAAAAAATATCTAGCAAAATTAAGTTTAAAATGCCAAGGCATAATTTATTTTCAAACGAAGATATGCGCGATATAGTTTGCGTATACGTGCAAGAAAATTTTAATGGGCGCAGAGCTCATCGTCGATAGTTGGTTTATCCAAATAGGAGGCAGCCGGATTTTAAGTTATTTCATAATATTCACAGTAGATTGGGGGAAACTGGTTCCTTTCATCCCAAACGAGATATCGTGGGACGTCCAAAAAGTGGTACTGTGGGACAGGAGGAGGAAATCTTGGTCCGTGTTGCAGAAAACCTAGAAATAACTGTGAGGCGTATGGCTGCTGCTATTGGAGTAAGTCATTAATTTCAAGGATTTTTCATCAAGAGAAGCTTTATCCGTACCATTTTACGCCCGTTCAAAATCTGCTGGAGGCCGATCTTCCAACCAGGTTACAGTTTGTTCGTTCCTGTCGTGTCCAGCAAAACAGAGATCCAATGTTTTTAAATAAAGTGTTGTTTACGGACGAAGCAACCTTACACGTAGAGGTGTATTTAACTTTAGAAACAAACATGCGTGGGACATAGAAAATCCGCACTTAGTAGCCGAACGTTACTTTCAACATGAATTTAAAATAAACATTTAGGTAGTGTGGAATTTTAGATATTTTTTTGGACCGTATGAGTTACCACCTAATTAAAACGGTGCATTATACTTAAATTTTCTACAAACTCAGCCAGGTGAGTTCTTGGATGATGTACCACCTCGTGTACCACTATATTTAAGACAAAATATGTTTTTATGCAAGATGGAGCTCCGCCCCATTTTTTTTATACCGGTGAGAAACTACCTAAATACAAATTTTTCTGGTCGCCGGATAGGCCGTGGGAGCAATATGCCTTGGCCTGCGCGGATCCCTGATTTTAATCCATTCGATGTTTGTGTTTGGATCTCTTGTGTATCAAGATGCAATAAATAATCGAGAAGACTTATTGCAGAAAATTAAAAATGCAATAGAATTATTTCAAAATGAACACTTATGATTTAAAATAAGGCGGCCGTATCGTCAAATGTATTGAAGTAAACGGAAGTCACTTCGAACATTTGTTACCGAACACAGATCTCTTTTTTTATTAATTATTGTTATTTATATATTTTTTAAATGAAATTTGTATTTAAATAAAAACTGTTGCTCAAATTTTAAGTTTATTATTTGAAGGTCATTGTTTTTCGTACTTTTTTACTAGTGTTGGAATATAATAAATTTTAAAAAAATTAAAAAGAGAATTTAATTTTATATTGTTCACTCCACTATCAATTATTCTGTAAATCAAACAATAATATGATATTTTATTTGATTTAAATGGGTTGCATTGAATACTTTAAAACCAAATATCTCGAAAACGGTTACTCGTAGCGACTTTAGAAAGTACACCTTTTTTACGTAGAAAAGACAGAAAAATAGGAATTTTTATTTAAAAAAAAATTTTTTTTTAAATTCGCCAAAAATATATGACATATAAACGAATACCATAGGTGGCGCCCTCTATAAATGACAGCAAAAATATGAATAGATTTGAATCCCTCGCCTCAAAAAATCCCCAATCACCAAGTTTTGTGAAAATATTTCAATTTTTAAAGAAATTATTTACAAAAACCAAAACAAAAATTTGTCTTCGACACCCTGTATCTCTGTTGGACTAAGGTAAGTTTGGTTAAATCGTAATATTTCTACGTAAGGAATCTGCCATTGCTCTATGTACCATTACTTGTGGGACACCCTGTATATTTTTTAACTGAAATTATATTAGGTTTCCTTCTGTGGTATGTGTAAAATCTGACTGTTTACACGCCTTTGACGATCATTCCGTATAACGAATATGGCACAATTTCAGTTCCCTACTGGACTGGAGCCATAGTATTCTGTCAAGTTATTTTACATTTTTTCCAAATTTTAAGTAAAAATTTTAATTTTAACTAATCTGGTCGTGTGTAATAGGTATTCTCATTGGGCAAGTCCAGACTGCAACTTTCACTCCATAGTCTCATTAAAAGTATTTCATTCATATTTTAAAATCATTGGTATATTTTGAATGTATTTTGGTGTGATTAAACAAAAATATTAGTAACTTAATATTCTAAAATTATAATAAGGTACAGTTTATAAAATACATGACAATTTGCAGGCCACTGGCAATCACCTTGTATTCTACCATATTTTACGTACGTGCTAAATTTGGAACAAAAATTTTAAGTTAAAGAAAAGTTATTGTCTTTTACAGGGCTGGCTCTAGGGGGGGGGGGGGCGAAGCGGGGGGCGGCAAAATTCTAGGGGCGGCAAATTCTTCAAATCCACAGTTACCAAAAAATATAAAAGCTAGGAAACAATTGTTTCACTAATATAGTAATAATAATGTTAACTGTATATAAATAATTTGTTACTGTTAGTTTTTTTTGTATATAAAGTAGGTTACATACATACATTCTGTTTTATATGTGTGATTTTATTTTTTGTCTAATTTATGTGGTGTGGTATTTTTTTTAAGTTTCAGTACGGTTAATTTTTTCAATTATACAGTATATCATAATATTGCTGAAAATCTAAAAATTGCTGTAAACCTTATAACTAAAAAAAACAAACCATCAAGAATATTCAGTAGGTGACGCTTAAAACGTTATAAAAAATAATGGACTGAAAAGATGGGGGTAAAAATGAGACAGACAGGTAGCGGGGTAAAATAAAAGACGTGATATCCAACACAGATTGAAATAAATTAAACTTAATTTTTTATTCAAGTTTGTTTTGTACATTCAGAACTGTTCCATGTTATCCAATCAGGTCCTATGCCTACTCTTAATGCGGGAAAAAATATTATTCAGTAAACTCTTTAATTCACTTTTAAAAAAATTTTGACCGCACCTTAGTACTTTTTTGGGGATTTTATAGTTTCTCTATTTGCATTGTCCGTATTTGGCAGACGTCAACTAGAAGTGTCATACTTCACATTTTGTGATCAAGTTTATTAATCTGCTAGTTTTAAATCATGAAAAATTTGATTTTAACGAAAAAATTAAAAGCGGGGTAAAAAAGAGAATAAAGAGACCAAATGGGCAGACTGAAGCAGGCACATTTCAGCTTCCTAATTTAGGAGAAGCTAGCCCTTCTGCAAGCCCCTTCTTGTTTAATAAAAAATCTGAATAAATTATACATAAAAGAAAAAACCCCTCTGTCTTATTTTTGCACTTCCATTTGTACGACGTCAATAAGAATGGGAATAAATCACGTGTCTTTCACGTGCCCTCCACCGTCTTTTTTTTACCCCACTTGGAGGGTAAAAATGAGACACTGTTTATTTTTGTTTATCAATTAACGGTACTTTTTAGTAAAAAAATACATAGAAATATAATTTTTCCTGTCATTTTTACATATGATACCAATCTTTCATTAAATATGACTCGATTCTAAGCAACCTAAAAATTGAAAGATGTCATTTTGTCTCATTTTTACCCCGCCTGACTCTAATGTTATTTATATAAGAGAAGGGCGGCAAAATGAAACTGTGCCCGGGACGGCAAAATCCCTGGAGCCAGCCCTGGTCTTTTAAAAAAAGTTCAATATTTGTAAAAGTTAAAAAAAATTATAATGTATACGTATGACATATCGTTGTTTCTTTAACAGTAGTGATGCATTTTCACCATGTAAAGGTCGAATTTATCAGCTATTTAAAATACATTTCCCTTGCATAAGTTTGTTTTTAAAAATCTTTCCAAAATATATTTTCAATTACTTCCACATTGTGGAAATATCGTAACGATATTGTTCAAGTAGGCTTAGAATGTCAAAAAACGTTGTGGTTTTTTTTAAGTTTGAGCGAAAATAAATGTGTGCTGTGGGTTTCTCTGTAACTTTTTTTTTTGTGCGCATGATTACTTTGGAACGGTTTATGATATTGACTTTAAATTTAATACACCTATGTATTATATGTATTATAACGAGATCTGGAACTAAATTATATATTGATCTCATTCCGTTGAAGGATTAGGAGGTAAATGGGAGGTAAGTAGTGGTAAGTAGGTTAAGCTAGCAAAAGTAAAATTGAGATTCAGTGTATGGACGAAAATCCAAGGTCTCAAAGATTTTTTGGTAGCAGCCACGTCCCCCCCAGATGACCCCTATTACCACCCCCAAAACTACAGTTGTGATGTAGTGTGTATACAAGAACCAAAAACATCAAAATAGTTTTTGACAAAAATGCCTCGAATGGAAACTCTGACTACTCAAGGAACTATCTTTTACAATTTACCACTTTTCACACAGCTTTGCTGAATAGTGAATGGCACATTTTTACGTAATTTTCTAGGAGACCTAATCCACGGAGCAAGTTTATTCGATATGTCGACATTTTGCACTGTCTTCTTCTTCATCTGAGGATGTTTTCCTTGTACTCTTCTCGTAGTGGAACACACTGTCATTGTCTAATTGTTTTATAATTTCCCCCAAATGCTTAAACTTTCCCTGCTTTTCTGCAGCTTTGTGCATTTGCAGTAAATGCATTTCAGCAGTGTTTTCGTAGAGGAAGTTCTTGGAGTTGTAATTGTAGCAAGTACACTGCTTCTGCTTCACCTCCATTCTGGATAATTTTTTCCTTGCCGCGCCAGTGTTGAACCTGGTTATATGTATGTCCATCAGAAATGTTCCTGTGCTCTTCATTTTATTACATAAATACCTTCACTTCCGTCTATTAAGGAAATTATTGTAAACGTGAAATAATCGCTATGTATATTAAGAAAATTAGTATTCTGTCTGTCTATCGAACTAGTGTCTATCTGTTGGCGCTATTTCTACAAAAACATTTGATCAACGAAAATAATATTTGGGAGGTGGTTGGTACTATTGCCAACGAAGAAATGGGATATATTTTTAGTGAAGGGTATGTACTTCGAGTGAACTACCAAAAAAAATGTAATCAAAGGGAAAAATGTGATGAAGGAAATAATAAACAATATTATCAAGAAAGAAATTTGTTATACGTTTGGTGAAAAATATACGGGATGGGCACCACCGGCAAAAAAAATCTATAAATATCTTTTTTCCTCACATTTCAGTGATATCTTCCTTTGGAAATCAACGTACTGAAATGATTAGTTTCTACACGAATGTTATTAAGAAGGGTAAGTTTCCATACTGTGCGCCTATATTTGAGTGTTCTCCTCTCTGGAGAGGTTCCGTTTAGGCCCATTAACAGCAGAGCATCTGGAGCCCTTCACAATGCAAAACAGAGGGCCAAAGCGATATATTCTCTAAATATCTGCTTGTTCAGAAATCAGATAAAACTTGCAATAAGAGAATATGAAGGCATACAAAAGATCCAACCTTCAAGTGCTTTAGTTTAAAAGTGAAAGCAAAATCAGTTTTGATAGTATAACTTACTATGGGTGTCCCGGCGCTATGGGGCAATACTTCGGGAACGTATAGTTTAGGTCAATATGACACTAAAAGTATCTATAATATTTTTTCTTGGGGCACCCTCCCCCCCCCCTATGGAGATATTACCCTTTAAAGGTTACATATTCAAGAAGGTTTTTTGCCTATTACTTCCAAACCGTTCTATCGATTTTAATAAAATTTGGAACACCCCCAATGCTTTTTACCCCTAAATTTTGACATAAATTAATTTTTGAAAATTAAGGTCACATTTCTAAATTCCTTAAACAATTTTCTAAAAAAAGATATTCTTGTTTGATATCGATAAAGCGATCCGTTTTTGAGAAAAAATGATTTTACTGATAAGGGACTAAGGAATACTAGTAATATAAACTACTGCATGATACCTGTGGGAAAACAATTAAATAAATTTAAACGTCAAATTTGAGTAGCAAGTAATAAGTAAGTTGTAAGTAGTTCTGTGATAGTAGTTTATTGACATGGCACATTTTTCATCTGCTGAATATGCCGACTTGCAACTTATGTACGGACATGCCGCCGGTAATGGTTCGGAAGCCAGACGACTTTATGGGGAACACTTTCCTAAACAGATTTATTCCAAACAGGAAAACTTTTTAACGGCTAAACCGTCGAGTACGAGAAACATAGATATCCATCTTAGCAATAAAAAAACAAAATAATAAAAATTAAAGAATAAATAACTATTTAAAAAATAAACCAATTAATTTTTTGGGAGCGTGGAACCGAAACGAGGAGGTGTAGGTGGTCTTAGAACTGTTCGTACAACTGTACTAGAAGAAGCTGTATTAGATGCTGTTGCCGAAGACTCATCAATAAGCGTTAGGAAGCAGGAAGCTCTCAACTCAATTTAACACTTCGAAGTCGGTAGTTCACAGAATTTTAAAAGAACAGCTTCTCCATCCTTTCCACATCCAGAAAGTTCATGCAATGTCCCCGGACGACTACCCCGCTCGAGTTCAATATGCTAATTGGTTTCTACAAAAGCAACAGGAAGACCGCAAGTTTATTGGTAGTATTTTGTTCACGGATGAAGCAGGATTTCGCAGGGATGGTGTAATAAATTCTCACAATCTACGTAGTTGAAACGATGAAAATCCTCATACAATTATTCAAACTCATCACCAACGACAATTCCAAATTAACGTCTGGGCAGGAATAATTGGAAATTATTTAATAGGGCCATTTGTTTTGAAAAATCGGTTAAATGGGGAAAATGACTTAAGGTTTCTACAAGAAAATCTAGGTGGTTTATTGGAAGATATGCCATTAGCAATTATAAGAAACATGACGTATATGCATGATGGAGTTCCTCCTCATTTCAGCATCACAATTAGGGAATATTTAGATCAAAAATTTACCCACCTATGGATTGGCTGAGGAGGTCCAGTACCGTGGCCTCCTCGTTCTCTTGATCTAAACACATTAGATTTTTTCTTTCGGGATCATCTCAAAAATTTAGTGTATAAAACACCGGCAACTTATCTCGTTTACGAGAATGTATTTTTGTACAGGGAGCTCACATCGAACATTTATTTTAGTTATGTACTTATTGTAGTTATGTGTGTATTGTAGTTGTAGTATGTAGTTATGTGTTGCCGTAATGTCAGTCTTTGTCCCTTATCAGGAAAATTATTTCTTCTCAAAAACACATCGCTATATCATCATTTTCAAAAATTAATTTATGTCAAAATTTAGAGGTAAAGAGCATTAGAGGTGTTCTACCCTGGCTTCCTAGATAAGATACGAAGGGCACCATATTTCTGGAATAAAGATACTCATTTAATATATACGCAGTCTAAATCTTATTAAAATCGACAGAACGGTTTGGAAGTAATAGGCAAAAAACATTCTTGAATATGTAACCTATAAAGGGTAATACCTCCGTAGGGGGGCGGCCTAAGAAAAAATATTATAGGTACTTTTAAAGTTACTTTGACCCAAACTATACGTTCCCGAAGTATTGCCCCATAGTGCTGGGACACCCTGTATATTGTAGTTTATTGCGAATTAATGCCAACAATTAAAATTTATTGCTTTAAATAAACGAATTAAATTCTGAATATTCACTGACACTGTTTTTATTAATAAAATTTTACATATGTAAAAGATTAGCTTTGAGTAGCAAATAATCTGTAATTTTTACGCAGGATGCAGACTTTTGGAGATATTTCGAAATAACCGCTTTGAAGGTCATTTTACCAATTTTTACAAAATAGCACTAAAATTACTATGGCACTGAAATGCTCAGCAATTATTTTTGCTCCGTATTTTTTTTAGGTTTACTACGTATTTTTTTTAATTTGCAATAAAACATATTTTTATTCTCATTGTGGTGAAAATGACTACTTTGCATATACCTATCGGGAGTATTTCCAGTTTCCTATCAGAATAGTTCGGCCCTGGCTTATTTCTCACAAACAAATATCAAGATCTTACTTTATTCAACTTTTATTTTACAATTTTGTGTGCTATTTCCTTTTAATGCATTTTCCCTATAATCACCTTTCATTCTTAGCCGACGTAAGGACGGAACCGGACAAAACTATTTGAATTTTATTTAACAAGAAGCTGCTGTAGGGACCATTGGCTTTCCAAAACACGTATCTTCACGATTTAGCTAATTGGAACAATAAATTGTTGGTACGGTGTCCACCTTTAATAGGCTGATTGTCTTTTGTCTCATGGCATCTGTTCTGATACCCAGTGGGCCATGAAAATAATCACCTTAAATTTCTTAAGCTGTTCAATGGAGCAGACGAAAACAAACTAATATGTTTTTAATCCAGCAGTTTTTGTAGGACTACTTTATTTCTTTGAGTTATAATAATTAATCGACAAGATGGTATCTTATCCTGCTTAAATTTAATTACATACGTATTATTTCGTATACGATGAGACATAAACGTAATTGGTGCGTTTTTCTTAGTACTTTTCCGAATATGTACCAGTTCCATGAAAAAATATAATTAGTATATTGTGACATGTCAAGATATATCGATGTAAATGTGGGTATTTAACAAGATTAATTAACCTCACCTATACAAGGTATACGAGGAGCATGGCTCAATAATTGAGTACCCTATGCTTTTTGGTCAAAAAACGTTAAAAGTGCCTTTCCACCACCATGCTTCAGAGTTATTTGCCCTTAAAAGTTAAATCTTGAAGAAAGTTTTGTTGGTCACAACTTTCAAACTACTGCATCGATTGTAATAAAATTTGAGCAGGATTCACAATAAATAAGTATTGATTAAAGCACAGAATGCCTTTCGTATCTTATTTAGGAAATCATGAGGGGAATGCATCTAATTCTTGCGTGGTGCGTGCTACTTGTGGATGACCTTTTGGTAATCCTATGGAAAGTCGAGATTCAACCATATGCGGACGATCAGTCAATCTGGACAGAGGAAAATCTGAAGAGGTACTTTGTCATACTCCTCAAGACGTATTAAAGGCAGTACACATCTGGTGTGAGAGGGAGCAAATGTCTGTCAGCCCTAATATTACCTTTCACTAGGAAAAGGAAGCTGAATAACCTAGAATCACCTTCCTTATTAGGTTAAACTATTCCGAGGACTCGCTTTACAATTACATCGGGTAACGATAGATTAGATGGAGTCTAAAAATTCAGAAGGGTAGTATTTCAGGGAGACTCCCTCAGTCCTCTTCTGTTTTGCATTTCACTACTGCCATTATCCGTTTCGCTCCAGATGGATACAAGTCCGGTATCCCCGGCGATAGGATGCATAAGGTCACCCATCTTTTTTATATGGATGACCTTAAACTTTATGCATCCGGAGAGAAGGACCTACACCAGTCCCTCAGCGTGGTACAGGAGTACACACAGGCTGTCGGTATGGACGAATGTGCACTGGTCTATATCAAGAGAGGACGATGCGGAAACTAAGGAGAGCTCTTAGACGGAAGCATTTTACATCATCTAGATCCCGGAGAGTGGTACACTTACTTGGGTGCCAAGCAACGCTGCACCCACGAAGTGAGTGTAGTCTTCAGAGCTGTGGGGGAAGAACAAGGTATCTGCTATCAACATGCTTGCCGTTTCGATCTTACTGACTGAAATCGAGTCGAGAGGATTTGCATCAACTTGACGTAGGAACCCGCAATTAGATGTATCTCAATAGAAGTTTGTATCCTAAATCGTCCGTTCCACAGCTATACCTCTCACGACATCGGGGAGGCCGTGGACTCTTGAGCTTGGAGAGTCTCCATAATAGGATGGTTCTGGATGGAGCCTGTAAGGTTATTAGAAGTTCGGGTCACCTCCTCTGCATGGTCCGGGACCATGAAAATGCATTTGTAGGAGCCTTTTTGTTTAAGACAGCACAGAGAGCAGCCGATGACCTTGGTCTCTCCTTCGATGTCGAGCGGATAAATCGTGACTCCGTCACCGAGTTGGAATCTGCTCGGCGAAAAGCTCAAATTAAAGCTGCAGGAGGAGGTAAGTATTAGACTAGATGAATCATTTAATTGGAACTCCCACTTTGAAAAGTAATTCGTAAATCGATACTGTCCTTATGTACATGTCAAGGATACCGTGGAAAATCTTTGGGGAATTAGTCCTCAACAAATATATTGGATATATGTTATGATCATTGGACAAATAGTAGCGTATGGCTTCAAAGTTTTGTGATACACAAACGACCAAAATCTTACTCTTTGGCTTACAGAGACAAACATGTCTGGAAATAACTGGTACAATGAGAACCACACCATCGGTTGCTTTGAAAATTCTCTAGGATCTACCCACTCACCACATCTACTTGTAGAGGGATCCAGATAGGCAACATATAGTGTCCAACACGCGATTATTAATATGCCGCAGGCTAACATCGCAGAACGCAACAAGCTGTTAGATAACAAGGACATTTACAATATATTTGGGAATATAATAATTTCAGATGTGACGCTAGCCATGACCAACTACGAGCTGACTTTGAATATCCAATTTCCAGGAAGAGATGAATGGAATAGGAATAAGATCGATATAGAAAGGGAAGAGCTGTTGATTTGCAGACGATTCCAAAATTCTTGATGGAACTGGATCCGGAGTATGCGATTGCAACCCAAATGTAAGAATAACTTAAAGCCTGGGAGGTAGTGCGACTGTTTTCCAGGCCGAAATTTATGATATTATACGTAAACTAAAACAGACGCGTCCTAGTCACAAATCAATAAAAATCTTCTCAGACAGCCAACCAGCTCTTAAAACTGGTGCTAAGGCTTTCGCGGAGCTGCTGATTTGACTGCTGATTTTCGGGTTTTCTTCTGAGTACACTTGGTTGAGTGCTTGACGTTTCGACCATCTTGTCGTGGTCTTCTTCTGAAGCGAAGTGCGCTCTGCTGGAATGAGCTCCTCTATTTATACATGTTATCAGGAGGCATGTTGCGGATCATTGCTCATGCGGAACATTGACTTCCACGTTATTGGTAATTATAGTCCGGTGTCACAGTTGTAGTTATTCGGATGTTTATTTATTTCAGTGGCTTCTCTGTATCTTCTTGGCCAATAATCCTTGGTGTTGGATAATTTCTTTATCTTGTCGAATTTTATCAAATGGACGGTTTCTTCTGAGTGTTCGGCAACTGCTGATTTTGTAGAATTTCCCTTCTTTGTGTTAGTGATGTGTTCTCTGAGTTTGGTGTTTGTATGTCGTTTGGTCTTTCCGATGTTAACTTGTCAGCAGGAACATGGAATGCTATATACTCCTGGTGTTTATAGTTCTTCTGGACTTTGGTATTTGGAAAAATGTTGTGCCAACTTTTGTTTCGCATTATATATTACTTTGACGTTCTTTTGGTAGGTAAGCTGCTGCCGTGTATTTCTTTTCTTCTTTTTCTTCTTCTGTTCTGATTGTAGCTTGTCTCATTATTGCGTAGTCTATGTCCTTCGGTTTGTATCAATTTTTCTGTAGTGATGTTTTTAAGGTCCGATATTCTTCTTGGAGATGTTCTGTGCCGCAAATTTGCTTTGCTCTATGTACTAGAGTGTTAATGACAGCCTGTTTTGTGCTAGGTGGTGGTGCGCGTCGGTTTTCTGTATACCTTGTGTCCTAATCCTCTATTGTCCTTCTTGAACACGAGGACGTCCAGAAATGGGAGTTTGCTATCTGTTTCCATTTCCATGGTGAATTTAACTTATGATGTAAGCTGTTTAGGTAGTCCTTGAAATTCTCCAGTTCCTCACGGTAGTTATAAAACGGAACTGCTAGGCGCTAATCCGAATTGGTGAAAACAACAAATTGACTGTGGTTTAGATATTTGGCCAATCCATCATGGAAGGTAACAAAATATCCCACTCTATAGACAGGGAAGGCGCAGCATCAATATTTGCCGAACTTGGTTCAGTTCCTGGCATATTCTGCATCGCGAGAACAACCATCTTAGTGGACAGATAAAAATGCTCCTGCAGTAACAGAAACTACCAGGATTAGTTAATTCAAAGGAGTTTATTACATATCCTTTGGAACTATGAGCTAAAGAATTATTAAAGTTAAACTGGTTACACCTAAGAACTATAATTAAATTGGCCTATATACCGGAGACTAAATTAAACCGTCACCCACACGGTCTTAATGTCGATAACGTTATGGGTCTTATCAAGAAGCTGAACTGGGTGAAATATGTCATATGTCAACCTATTTCCTAATACTTTTTACCCCTATACATTAAAGCTACATTCGTTAGTTTGAGTTTCTTAAACAACTTGATGTAACAAACAAACGCCCTGTTTTAGAGAAAAATAAACTTCATTGCCAAGTGGTCAGGAGTGATATCTCCATCAACTATTGAAAAAAAGACAATATAATTAATTTGAGGTCAAACTAGTAGACGTATTTTAATATGCAGCAAAAAGTTCCAGTTTAAAAAAAAATCGAGTTTTATGGAGCCATATTTACAAATAAAAAGGCATATTTTCGATAATAAAGACAGGGAATCCTAGTGACGATTAAACCTGGAGTGCAAACTGAATGAAACGTCTGAGAAAATAGTTGAATAATAAGGTTTTCCCAGAATAAAAAATTATTGCTGAAATACTTAATTCACGTAAAAAAATATTTATGGCATATTTATTATCTTTTTAATTTTACTAATAGTAGCAAAAAACTGAATGTTTGAAAAATATTGGGTTTATTTTAAACAGCCATAAATTAGCGCGTTGTGACGTCAACGCCCTGAAATCCAATAAAAAGTCGGCATAAGATAGCCGTGAAAAATATAAAACAACCTCTATTTATTGACAGCACTTTTTAATTATTATCTGGTTGTAATGGATTATCAAAATGCCTAAAATAGCTTGTTTTGCACCTTTGTGTAATAATACTAGTGAAAATGCTCTCTCAATATTATTTTTGACAGTACCACTCAATATTGAAAGACGAAAAAAGTGGTTTTCTGCTGTAAAATCTAAACAAATATTTCATCTGGGAAAAGATTTAAATTATTCACCATTTCAAAGTCTACTTTAGGTAAATTATCAGCAGCACCTTTAACATATCCCTCTTCCACTTTACTCATTTTGATCGTAGAATTAATAAAACATAAACCAGAAACTGATAAAATATTTTCACTCTAAACATTCCAACCATCAAAATATAAATAAAGTTTTAGGTTAATCATCTGATGTGAACTGTCAATGCAGAATCGGGTGAAGGTTAAGCCTAAACTACAAAATATCAACGTCCGACGCGTTTACGAATAACTTGTGTCGTATTTATCTGGATTCTGATTGGCCAATATTTACAAGTCCACTGCTTTAGACCAATCACAGTACAAACAATAAAAGAGGAAATTCTGAGGAGTTTTAGAGGAAAGCTTCCTTTAACACACAGTTAGAACCTATTATTAACTAATTATATCCATAATCTCATTGGTTTTCCGGGCAGATACGTCATTCTGGCGCGTTCAAATGCCCGTTTTAAAAAGCCCTGAAATTATCAGCAACTTGTTTCAACGATATTTTCTTAGAAGTAATTCTTATTAGAAAAGTAAATTGTTATAAATAATAATAATAATAATGATAATAATAATAATAATAATAATAATATTTATTTACATTAATTTATATAGTACATAATTAATAGAATGTTTTATTATATCATTTTCACGACATAAAATGTTAAAATAAAATTAGTGGGAAAACCCTTTTGTATACATCGAGTTTTATAAATAATAAATAAACGATAAATGAACGGGCCATTTCATCGGTATCAAATAACTCCACATTCTGTGTAGAAAATTATGGTTTTCAACTGTTTATCTATTGCTAACACGAAGTTAAAATTTAGTTACCAGCACAGTAGTGCAATGGTCTAAATCCTGATGTATGGTGAGCACGATTAGTCACACTCTCTATCGTGTACTGAGTTCGAACCCCAGCTCCGATACTGGGAATATCGGTGGATAATGGGTGTTGTCTGAATTTTTTAAAATGTAGGACAGCTTTGGTTTTGGCTTTGGGCATTGTCTATCGAGCTGTGGTGTATTTAAAAAAAAAATGGTAAAAAGGACCAGTTAATCTCCCACCTGCTTCTTAATATACACGAATTCCATCACAGTAATCATTAAAAGCATTATTTATTAATACAGGTCTAATTAGTAAGAGAAAAATCCTTATTAAACATCGAGAATAATTACTAAGAGTTCTGATTTATAATTATTCTATTTTCATTTGAGGAATAGGAAAAAGCGTCTCTAGTGGAAAAGTGGTGGTGATGTTTAATTCTATAACGGGTTTTATTCCATTTTTCTTTTTTATTATTATTATTTTGCCCCATAACGTGAAGAAGGGTTTCTCAAAGAAGCACGTGTTATTAATATCAACAAATGCTGCTAAAAAATTAAATATTTGAATCTTTCTCTGTGCCTTGCTCTAGAGATTGTATTAATTATGAAAATCATCCAATTAAAATTAAAATAAAATTTTTCTCTACATTACGGGGAAATTTTTATGTCGTCGTAAAAAAGTCGTTAAATTTTAAGATAGAATACATTAGTTTTATTAGTCTAATAACACAAGTTGTTCCGGTTAAAAGTCAGCCGAAAGGAACTGATAGAATATTCCCTTAAATATGTCTTCAATAGACTAAGAGAATATCTCTGAGCTGTATTCAGACATATAGTGAGCAGTTAAATGAGGAATGCCAAGTTTATTTGCTGTAATTTTTTCCAAAAAAATGTATTAAAATTTGTTGAATAATATGTAGTAACATTGCAGGTGTCCAAGTAGTACAGGGAAAGATTGAAAAAATCACAGTAACTCGAAAAAAAAATGTGCAGACTTTAAACTTTGGTTATAGGTTCAAAATAGGCTAATGTCCACGAATCAAAAAATTTTGGGAGTTTTACGGATCCCAGGGAACCTATATATGGGTGAAAATAGGTATTTTTAATTAAAAAATCGATTTTTCCTTATTTTCTCGGCAAATATGACATTTACAAGAAAATAGTTCAAATAAAAGCTGTTTCTGGAAAAATTATCTTTAATTTTGTCTTTTTAAATTAATTTTATAGCAATGATTAACCCAAATACGGCCATTTTTCGATGGAGGGATGGCGGATGAAAAGTTTTTTTAAATGGACAAAATAAATTGAGCATCTGGGTGACGAAGAACAGCATTTTTGAAAGAAAAATTAATTACCGAGCAATTACAATAACAAAGTGCCGACATTTTGTTAACAAAAATGTGAAAACGTACATTGAATCGGCCATAACTTCTTTATTTTTTGTGATGTGGAAATAAATAAAAAATCATTTTAAAGGCTGATTAATTATCATTAATTTTGTTTCTTAGAACTTTTGATGGAAGTGTCACAGTTTCTAAGATATTCAACATTTTTTAAACTAAATACTTCATCCTAAAAACAGTCGGATGCCACTTATAAAATGAAATATCTCTGAAACAATCAACCCTACACAAATATGTAAACAAAATAAATTTATTCTCAGTTTATAAGCTTCATTTTTGATGTCCACCATATTTTCTCTTAAACTAATATTTATTGAGATATTTGCAGAGAAACAAGAATGTTACGTTTTTTCTAAAATCCCTTTAGAGCTTAAAATGCAATTTTTTTTCTCAAGCAAGCAAATTTAAGCGTCTAGGTTACACTATATATTAACGAAAAACAGTATATGGGAATATATTTTTTTAATTACCGACTACTTACCTTAACAAAATTGTGACGTTTTTATTTAAAAAAATGTGAAAAAGTGCATTGTTTCTGTCATAACTTGTTTTTTATGCTATAAAAATAGGAAATAAATCATTTGAAAGCCTAATTAATAGTCCTTCATTTTGGTTATTAGCGTTTTTGGCTTAACTATCATAGTTTCTGAGATATTTAACATTTAAACTAAATACTTCATCTTATAAATGTTCGGACGCCGCCTTTACACTTCCAGATCTCCGAAAACTCTACAATAATTAGAAAAAAACGAAATTCATCCTTAATTTAGTAGCTTTCTTATTTGGCTGTAGCATGTTTTTGCTCAGTGTAAAACCTTTCGAGTTATTTGACGAAAAAGTATTTGAAATATCACTTTTCCAAGCAAAAATCCCAAATTTTAATTATTTTAATTATTGTTATAAAATTAATTTAAAAACACCAAATTACAGATAATTTTGTCAGAATTTCTATTTTAACTATTTTAACTATTTTTTTGTAAATGCCATATTTCCCGAGAAAATAGAGAAAAATCGATTTCTTAATTAAAAATACCCCATTTCACCCACCTATAGATTCCCGCAGATCCATAAAACTCCGAAACTTTACCGTATTTTAAACCTATAACCAAAGTTTAAGGTTTGCACAAATTTGTCTCAAATTATAGTAGTTAGAAGTTTTCATGTACTAAAGTGCTATAAAATAGTTCCCACTAACTTAAAAAAACTTGAACACTACATTCGAACATTATATTCGACGCGGTTTCGCCACTCATGTTGGTATCATCAGGAGATGAGCAAAGCTCAATTTTAATTTGCAAACTGGAGTACGGCTCGGCGGTGATCTCATTATACAGGGTGATTTACCACAACATGCGGAAAATCGGAAAATTTATCAGTATGTTGTGCCCACCGAAAGGAGTTTAAAAAATGAAAAATTAACAAAATATGACCAAAAAAATTACCTTATTTTTTTGTAGAAATGCGTCACCTATAGCTTTAACTAGTCTGACGTACTAAATTACCTCGGATCACTCTAAAATTTTGCAGAGATACACCATTATATTTTCTGCATGTTGGTTAATCATCCTGTAGTTACATCAAGCTACGTCTAATGTAGGCTGAGTAACTACTGAAAACAAGTTTTTTATTCGCAAAGGACACCGCACGTTTTATAGGTAAATAAGAAAGTACCTGCATTGATTTGTAGAACACTGATGCTAGCTTGATACTGGGTACGTCATAATCTTAGTACAAAACAAAGTTGATTTTATTTTTCAAGATATAAAATTGTAGTTGTGTCTAGTCAATGAAAACTAATTATTTTTTTTATAGCATGTGCCATAATTAATAAATTTCACGGCATAGTTTATATGGCAGGAGCAGATAACAAATTGGCTCGAAGACTATTGGCAAAAACTCAAGAATCGAACCTTCTTCAAGCTAAAGTAGAAGCGGAAAGGCTGCGATTTAGACATAGAAGATGAATATTATTGCAGGAAAATCATTTGGCTGATTTTCCCCTACTAGCTTTAGATTATTTAAAGGATTTGACATTTAACACATTAAAATGGCTCCATCATACGTTCAAGATGACCAAGAAGAAGAAAAGGACAACGCTTTCGAATATGATGATGATTGACTAGACACAATTACAATTTTATATTTTGAGAAATAAAATTAACTTTGCTTTGTACCAAGATTATGATGTACCCGGTATCAAGCTAACATCAATATTCTATCAATCAATGCACGTACTTACATAAGTAAGTACTTTGTAAATAATTACTAAGATAGTGAATTTTAATAAAGCTCCTTATATATAATATGATGTATTAAACGGGTGTTGTGCATTCGGAAAACGTGATTTGACGTCACTTCCAGCAAACCGGAGGTTCAGGCATATCAGTCTAAGACCAAATAATGGTAATAGTCTAGTTATTCATTTCCAGCAGTTATCATTTCAATGCCTGCAGTATGTTTTGAGAAATCGTTGATGCAGTATTGAGGGGTAGGCCCAGTTTTTGGAGCCATCTATCCATAATTTGAAGTTTTGCCATAGAAACTTATTGTTCAGAATCAGTTGAACTACAACATATCAAAAATTTATCAAATTTGACAGGCCACCAATTTACATATACAACGGGCGGTGTCCTTTGGTGAACGAGCTAGTGATAATGAAGAACTGTCTATAATAATAATATTTTTTTTTCACACCGACGGGTATTATTTCTCGGTGGTAGTCCCACTGTCAACCTTACCTACAGTGCACAGTGAACCGAACTCTCAAAAACTAAACAAAATTTAAATTTTTCGAAATCGCATAAAAAATTACACACAGATTTATATAACATTTGGTGCATAGAGATTTCAGTATTCTCTGTTAACAAATTTCATGTTAAAGCTGAAATATTAAAAACGACAAATATTTTCTTTTACTTATAGTTGGGGAAAATTAAAATTTATAGGGAATTGTTTTATAGGAGCAATTTTTTTTGCTGGAACTTGTCGGAAACATTACAAGGACTGTAGCAATAGTTATTTGTTTCATTAAGCAGTAAAATAGCAGATTAACTACCACAGCTGATGATTCCTAGCCGAGCGTAGCTAGGCTATGAATATAGCAAAGGCAGTCAATCTATTTTGCTGCTGAGTTGAACATATAACACAGCCCCACAAAAAAAAAAGTTCAGACCAGCGAACCAAACCCATGTATCCCTATGTATTTCCGGTCTCTGAATCCGAATCTGAGGTCAAAAAAATTCGTACACCTCCAAAATCTTTAGCTAGACCCAAAAAACACCCCTGGACTGGGGTAAAAAGAATATTAAGCTACGAGAATAGTTGTTACATCCTAATCGACCGAATTATACAAATTAAGGTTAAACAGCAGCGTATATACAATAGATATGAAACACACCCCCAGTGAGGGGCGAAAACTAGCTCCCATTTATAAAAAAATCGATCCAAAACAGTAATGACTGCTGAAAAAGCTCGAAATGTCTAAGTTTTGTTAAAATGGTAAGAAACTGCATCAGATCCGACGTAATCTTCATAAACCGCCCCTATAGGGTTAAGAACAACCACCCCCAAGTTTAAAGGACACAAAACAAGAGAAAACGTAAAATTCAACAGGATTTCTATTTTGCGTAGTACTCTAAAATAGAACTAGAAACTTACGTACCATCAACGTCCTACAGTGTCAACCCTCAGATGGTGTGAAAACTACCCCCTATGTAAGATTTATCTATAAAAAGTTACAGTGACTTCTATAAAAATTAGAAACACCTGCGTTGTGTGGAAGTGAGAAGAAACTAGTCTATGTTCGACGCTGTGCTTCTTAAAAACCACCCCCATGGGGTAGCATCTCGCAACCCCTATATCCGTAGGACGCTGGAAGTGTGCATCACGATTTTTGCTAATCATAGCATCCATAAAAATGTAAATCCGGTTAGTTTCTCTCTGTTTTTCCATCATCCTACGGATGTAGGGATGGCATCTCGCAACCCCGTGGGGCTGATTTTCAAGCACAGTGTCAAACATAGTCTCACTTTCACACAACACAGGTGTTTCGAATTTTTATAGAAGTCACGGTATGCAAAATAGAAATCCTGTTGGATTTTACGTTTTCTCTCGTTTTATGTCCTTTAAACTTAAAGGTGGTTGTTCTCAGCCCTATAGGGGCAGTTTATGAAGATTATGTAGTACCTGATGGAATTTTTTATCACTTTAACAAAACTTAGACATTTTGAGCTTTTTCAGCAGTCATTACTGTTTTGGATCGATTTTTATAAATGGGGACTAGTTTTCGCCACTCACTGGGGGTGTGTTTCATATCTATTGTATGTACGCTGCTGTTTAACCTTAATTTGTATAATTCGATCGATTAGGATGTAACAACTATTCTCGTAGCTTAATATTTTTTCTACCCTAGTCCAGGGGTGTTTTTTGGCTCTAGCTAAAGATTTTGGGAGTGTACGAATTTTTTTGACCTCGTATTCGGATTTAGCGACCGAAAATACATGGGGATACATGGGTCTGGTTCGCTGGTCTGATCTTTTTTTTTGTGGGGCTGTGTAATTTTTTCGCCGGTTATTATACTCTTCGCAAGAACGAAGAGTATATTGTATTTGATCGGCACATTTCTAAAATCATAAATATCGCTCGTAGAGAAAAAATTTTCGTATTATTGTGTTAGTGAACGAATTCTGAACAACTTTCAAAATGTCCGTCTGTCCGTCTGTCCGTCTGTCCGTCTGTCCGTCTGTCCGTCTGTCCGTCTGTCCGTCTGTCCGTCCGTCTGTCCGTCAGTCTGTCCGTCCGTCACGTTTCTTGTAGGCATGATAACTCAAGAAAGAAAAATCCGATTGTACTGAAATTTGGACAGTAAGTTAGTGTTAGCTAGGGGAAGAACCCTATCGTTTTTGAACAAAATCGATCAGTAAATAAAAATGTTATTAATGATTTAAATTTGAGAATTTTTTTTTTTTGCTTTTTATGTTTTTGTAAAAATTCACATTTTTTACGTGTTAGGTAGTTCTTACGCTTTTGACTCGGAATCCGAGGGTCCCAGGTTCGAAACCCACTTGGGGTATGTTATAGTTTTTTTAATTTTTACTTTATTTTACACTGAGTCTTTCACCAACTAAGTTCGTACTATGAAATTAAAAATGTCTAAAACTAACATTATTTACAAAAAACTTCGAAGAGTTTCCTATAGAATGTGTAACAATTATATAAAAAGTTTAGTAAACCGGCGAAGAGTACGTTTTTAGCTTGTTTAAATATATTTTAAAATATTTAAATTATTACAATTCCCATAATCTCTTTATTTTAATATTCAAAAATTGTAAAAACATTTTTTTTTTCCTTATTAGCTTTTGCTTTTCTTCATCTTTTTGAGAAGATTTTCTTTCTTTAATATTTTTATCACAAACGGCTAATCGTATAGTAAAAAAACAAGAGGCAATTTTTTTGTAACTTGCATTGAATATTCTAAAATAAGTTATATCCGTACGCCACTGATGTCGCAGGAAGAATTTAAAGCTAACCAAAATATGTTTCCCAATGCTTTATAAAAAGTCATACTGTATGTTAAGAAAATATCTTGAAACATTTTAAACATTTTTAGAAACAACCTAAATAGTCGAAATTCAAAACTGTATCTAGACAAACAGTAGATCCATTTGCAAATATGATAAACATAAACACACCACATATAGTAGAAAATCTCCAAATCCAATGCCAAGGCTTTCCGGAAGGGGGTTACACATTTGGAAAAACGCGTACATACATCCATACCCAGCGGTATTGTCTGTACCGAAACTGGGGCTCGAACCTAGAACGCGATAGACAGTCGGTCAGCATATTCGCCACTCAATACACCCTTAACCGGCTGAGCTACCGCACAGTGGTCCTAAAGTGAGTTTTTTAATGTTCTATAGCTTTTAACTTTGCTAGATTTAAATCAGATATCAAATTAGAGAAAAAGTGCCTATTGGAAGTTTTTTTAAGCTTTAAAATTGGTATTTGACTTACATTCCATTTTTTATACAAAACTCTTTATCTCAGGTTTTTGATATCGCAGAACTCGTATTGGTTGTTAATTAGAAAATAAAAACTAATTAGACGTTCAGCTAGGCTGCAAAATTCACAACTGACTTATACCTGACCTGACTTAACCTGAGCTTAAAGAGTTTTGTGTAAATAAATGGAATGTAAGTCAAATGCCAATTTTATAGCTTAAGTAAACTTCCAATAGGCATTTTTTTTCTAATTTGATATCTGATTTAAATCTAGCAAACTTAAAAGGTATGGAACATCAAATTATTTGATTTTACTAATCCCGAAAACCTCTAAGTTGAAAGAAAGAATGTAATATTTTAAAAAGTCGGTCATTTGGTAGCATAGTTGAACTGTCAACTAACTTCTTTTTCCATCTGATTCTAATTTAGCCACCTCTTAGAGCAACGAGCTTTGTGTAAAAAGTACTACATATAAGTCAAATGCCAATTTGACAACTTAACTAAACTGTCAATTTACACTACTAATTTAATTTGATATCTGATTTGAATCCAGCAACAATAAAAGCCATAGAATGTTTAATTTCATTCTAGGAAGTCCAAAAACCCTCACGTCAAAAACTTTTTTATATTTAAACTAAAATATAATGGCCATTTGGAAATTTGACAGCCTAGCTGAGTTCTCCATTGACATCTTTTGTCCAATTTGTCCAATTTGACATCTTGTTCAACCCACAAAATACTGAGAGAAACAATTTCTGTGAAAAAATTTTGGAATATAAGTCAAATGTCAATTTGGCAGCTGTCAATTGACATTTTTTTGTCTAATTTAACAGTTGATTTCGCATTACTTTATTTTCTAACTAGCTTTAATTATTCAAAAAACTTCGAAGCAACTATTTTTGTCTGAAAATTGTAAAGTATAGGTCATATGTCATTGACAGCTGTCAATAAATGTCGTAAATTTTGACATCACCAATACTCGAGTTATGATTACTCAGTATATTATATCAAAAATTATTTCAAAATATTCTTTTTTTAACCAAAAAACTTAATTTGGGACCACTGTGTACCGTGCCGGTATGTTTACATAAACTTTTTATCTTAGAATAATCCAAGAAATCGCCCATTAGAATCTTTCACAATCATTTACGATTGAAATACAAGTTCAGTTCCAACAATACTACCAATATTATTCGTTTTAAGGGGAATTTGTTCCGAAATTTTCCTCTCCTTCCTGAAAAATCATATTTTGTCAATATATTCTTAATTTCTGCTGTCAGGCGTACCATACAGCAAAGAGGGGCCAACTGCAATAATTCACTGATCCCAAATCGTCTACTAAAACGTTGTGAATAAGAAGAAGTAGTTCTTAATTGGGGATATCGTATGCACATTTTAGTGAAAATCTTCGTTTTTTAAAGTAGTAAATGCACACAATCTGTGGTGAAAAATCTGCTACAACATCCCACCATTCGACAAGTCCCGAGACTGAGTACAGCCACTATTTCAGATTATATCTGTTTTCCGAAGTTAATTTGGTATTCCATAAATTACGTGACAATCAGTCCTTAATTGGGGCACCACATTGAAAACTTATCTGGTCAGCTATATCAGCTACTGTTTATCTCGATATTTACATTCCAAACAACATCCAGTTTGTTATATCAAATTTAATTATAAGAAATCCAGAATGGTGTGTCTCCTCTCTAGTTAGTAGCCAATAAAAACTTTTATCTTCTTGGGCTTCATTCATAAATTTCTTTTTATTAGCCTCTGAATTAATAATAAACTGAAAGTTCAAATTAGAATATGATTTCATCTCGGTAACATTTATTTGCATAAAGTCGTTAAACTGTAGTGATACGGTAATATTCTATTGAATTTGATTATTTTAATAACCGAACTAAATACAGTTTTAAACGAATTTACTTATTTTACGATACTATAAACATACAGAAATACGGTGCTGTTAGTACGGTATAATCAATAAAATTCTACTAATTCTTCAGCATATTTAATATGTTACGGTCGCGTTTAGCAAATTAATAAAATTTGCGTTTAGATAGTAATCCGCTGATAATGAAAAAATGTTTGGTGTTAAAATTCCTGATAAAATGTTTGTAACGTATAAAAACACGGAGTAGGTTCAGATACGGGTTATTTTATTGTACTATTAAATTTGCTTTTCTCAACACGAAAAGGAAACAAAAGCACAACAGTCCCTGAAAATTAACACGTCGACATTCCTCGGCGTTTTAAAAAGTTGATCTAGAAAAGAAAGAAGCGGAAAGAGACAGAAAACGAAAGAGAAGGACAAATACGAGGATAAAGGGAAAGGAAAAATAAACGAGGAAAAAGAAGATAAAGAGAAAGAGGAGGAAAAAAAGAAAAATAATGATTAAGAGAGATTATTCTAACTAAACATTTTTTCAGCATCCAGCAGATAAAAACACTACAAATCTCTTGCATTAGACTCATTCTTAGGCTGTGAGGTAGAAATCATGTATCTAATTATAACAAAGCTATTTAATAGATAAATATAACCATTTAATTTTTTGACAAAGTAAACACGTGATTTGTACTTACATGTACGTCACAGTCCAATCATGGTCTCAATATAAATGTTTTGTAGTTTCTGTATTCCACTGGATATTATTAAAAATTTTAATTAAGATAATATTTGTCTTCCCTCTACCCGTCCTTCCACATATCGTATTTTATAAATTTTGGTTTTCGAAGATTTTTGAGGTATCTAAACAGTAAGGAGTTAGAGAATATTATTTAGGTATTATGCAAATCACAACTTACACACTTTTTATTTATTATAAAAATACCTACTTTCTGTATATTGTTGCCCAAATCTGGGCACGCTAATATACTAGTCAGGTAAATACTTTAAAACACTCATTATTGGAGAATCAATCAAAACAACTACTCTTCTAGCTAATACTGACGAAGTATTGAATTACATGATAGGATTCTTAGCATTTTAAAGAACAAAAATATATTGAAAATACTTAAAAATCATTTATTCAAATTTAATCATTCACACTTTTTTATTTAATATGAAATTATCTACTTTCTGTATATTGGTGCCTTAGTCGGGTCACGCTAATATACTACTTAGGAAAACACTTTAAAACACTCATTATTGGAAGACCAATCAAAACAACTACTCTTCTAGCTAATACTGACGAAGTATTGAATTACATGATAGGATTCCTGGCATTTAAGGCAAAAAAATATATTGAAAATAGTTAAATTATTTATTGAAATTCAGTCATTCACAACAATTCTCGAACCATACATTCTATTTCAACTCTAGAAAAGTTGTACAAGTTTTTTCGAACTCGTTAGTTCTCATCAGTAGAGTATAGAAACATTCATTCATTATTTACAAGCCTATTCTTGATTTATTTTTACAATTAATTATTTTTTAGTAAGGAGTTATTTTTGAAAATTCAAGATGGCAAACAAAAAAAAATGTAAAGGCATTTTCACAAAACTTCCTTCTTCTATAACACCAACAGACACGCAGACATCAGACAAACTGATGGAATAGAAAGACCTTAATCTTTGGAACCTATATAAACTGCTGGTCAATTGAATTTTTAAGTTGAATTTAAATCCACATTTCTTGAGAAAGAAAAATACATATGAAAATGAAGTTTTCTGGATTTAAGAGATAATTTATTTGTAAACAGCGGGTTTTGCCCAATTCTGAGGCACGTTACTGTCTACCGTGTTTTTTCGCCCAACTTTATAACCAACTTAATTCCACAAAAAATGTTTTATATTTTTTTGTGTGCATTTTTTTAGTCAGTTTACTGTTTTTTTTTTCTAAAAACTTTCGTTCAAATAGAAACCCTCTTATCTCCGGAACGGTAAAGATATCAAGTTGAAATTTGGCACACATATAAAGGGACTAAATGGCTTTACTTGTAGATACAAGAAAAAAAATCCATACTTTGTTAATGTATTTTTCTACACCAAAAATACAAAAATTATTGTATGTATGTCTCTTCAATGGAATAAAATAGAACCTAAATACACAAGGAGAAAAAATATTTACTTATCTATTTTAATAAGCACTATTACTTCCACGTCCAGTGGAAGTATAGTAACGACGAAAAAGTTTTTGAAAATTTTTATTATCCAAATAGGCTTAGAATGTCATGAAACGTTGAGATTTTAAGTTTAAGCGAAAAAAATTCTGTCTGTCTGTCTGTCGGTCGGTCGGTCTGTCTGTTTATAACTTTTCGCGTACGATTACTCTGGAACCGTTTAAGATACTGACTTGAAATTTGGTACACGTATGTATTTTAACGTGTTCTGGAACTAGATTATATTTTCATCTTATTTTGTTGAAGGGTTGGGGGGTAGATTGGGGTAAATGGGGGTAAATAGATAAATCAAGCAGGTAAGAGTCCATAAAATTGGTATACAGTGTATACAAGAAAAGCTATAAGGTCTCAAAATCACCACCACCCATTAGTAAAGGCGAAAAAAAATTATGATTTAGTGAACAAGAACCAAAAACCTCAAAATATTTTTTTACTTATCCACCCCCACTACCACCCTCCATCACCATCCCCACCCCACTACCGATGTGGGATATCGTTTTATGGGTTTTTGGGGGTAGACGATTTCAAATATTATATTATTAAAGTTCCATAAACAATTATTTCCACATACAAAATTTTTTCATTGTGTTGTGAAGACTTGGATGGAAAATCTGGACGTGGAAGTAGTGATTCTTTGAGCAGCGATTTTATTATATAAAATGTCAACTAAAGAAAAAGGGAAGAACCAAACTTTTTGTGATTAATGGAGCAATAAAAATAAAATATGTATTAGCGAGGAAAAAGATATTTATTCACCATGAACTGAAAGTCCAAAAAAATTTACCTGTTATTATTTTAGGGTATTATAATAACCTACAACGATCGGCACTTACGAAACCCAATAAGGCCTAACGGCAAGAAGATATGACAATAAGGGGATTTGTAAGGACAAAAGGATAAAATAAGATAAATTAAAAATTTAAGAAACTGTTTTTATTTTCATAAACCAGTGACTACAAAAAACGCATAAAAAAATTATATAAAATAATTTTTGTCGAATCTCGATAGTTATACGTAACGAAGAAATTTTCATGTGGGATTTATGCATAATTTTATTCATTTTCAAACGTGCTTCGTTACGCATTTTTTCTATTAAACCGCTTGAGAGTAAGATAATTTATTTTCTAACTCGCCCGCAGTGGATATTTTTATTTTAAATTTCATTCTGATGGCAAAATAAACCATGTCTCCGTCTGCTATTAGATTTCAAATATTGCTACTCATTTCAGCCTATCTGTAATAATTATTTTATTTTAAATTAAGTTGTTCAGTTGATGATTTTTCTACAAAATTTTGCGAATTAAAAGTTTAATTTGACCTGTCTGTATTACAAAGTTTATTTCGAATAGTTTCACTAGGGAATTTTATTTCGTAAATTTTACTAACCAAAATTTATATTCATGAATAAAATTGAAATATAATTTTTCATCATAAAAGGCAAACCTATCTATAAAAAAGTCTCGAATCTGTTTTCTATGATAAAAATGTAAGCAAAAACCATGCATGTTCACAGAGCGCTATGCTAGAGTCCTTCCGTGGATAGTTTTGCACACGACCCCACTAGCGTCGCGAAACATATAAAAGCTGAAATCATTTCCTGCAAAATTCGTCAATATTCTTGGCTAAAGATGTCGGTCTCGGATGACTGGGATCAGGCAGGACTATTGCCCTTTACCCCAATACATCGCTGTAGACCAGGGACCAGCCTCGTGCAGGGCGGGCGAACTTACTTTGCGTCGGCCCCACTCACAAATGTGAGCGGTGCAGACGATTTCGGCCCACCTCCCTGGGTCCTGGCTCGTTGGACCTTGCTGGCTAAGGCCTCTTCTGGCGTTCTTCTGTCTTGATCTTCTTTTCTTCGCCAGCTTGTCCCCCCGGGGGGGTAGTCATCGGTCAGTTGAGTGTTTTGGGTTTTTGGCTGGAGTGACTGCCGGTACACAGAATGCCAGTTGACATCCTGTCATCCGGATCATCGGTAGGGTAAGGATGAGCTGTGTAGCTCGAGGAAGGGCAGACCTAACTGCTTTGGTAGCATTTTCGGTCTGCCCGGAGCTAGGGGGACTACAGGTACTGGACGGTTGTTTGTCCGGTACCCGCAGGGTCTTGGGTGGGTGGTTGGGTGATCTTCCTGTCTCTTCCGTAGAGTGTCTTCATCGGACGGTGGTATGTTTTATACTCACCCGTTATCCAGTATCTGCACCTGCGGCCGCTTGTGCCTCGAAGCATCTGCTGGGTCATAGTCAGTAGCCTCTCTGACCAGTGGGTTCCCATGCTCCTCAGCAAGGGCGTACATCTTCCTGGCTCTCTTCTTGATGATTTCAATGACCGGGGTGTACTCCAAGTCCCTGAAGATGTCCTCGTTGCGCACGAACCAGGGTGCGCTGACTGCTGTCCGGAGGGCGACGTTCTCCACTCTCTGGATCTGTTGAAGGTAGCTCTTTGCTTGGTAGCCTCATGCTACCGAAGTATACGTCAGTTGAGGCCGGATGAGAGAACTGATAAGCGTGAGCTTGTTCCTCAGGTTGAGTCTGCTCTGTCTACCCGTCATCGGGTAGATTGGGGCTCTCGTCCTCCTGGCCTTCTTGACGATGGCATCCGTGTTCTGTCTCCATGTTAGGCCTTTGTCCATGATTACGCCAAGGTAGTTGACGGAATCGTGCCATTGGTTGTCTTCACCAATCATGGAAACGTGGCCTGTGGGGTTTTGTGCAAAATTCACTTCTTGAAAATCCGCCACCTAAGCTACTACTTCTTGAAGAACTGTCTTGAAAAACCGCTGTCTTCTGCTGCCTACCGCAACAAAATTGACTAGGTAATATTTTATTTAATATTTAACTTAGTTGAAATATCTGTCCGCTGAAAATTTTACCGTTTAAACTGATATAAATATTTTTATATCTCTAAAAGACTTCGAGTGACTATCATTTCAGCCGCCTGCGTCAAATTTTGACTATTATATTTTTAGAAAGACTTTGTCATTTAGGTCGCCGCACAGTGGTCCCAAATTGAGTTTTTTGATTCAAAAATGGCTATAGAGCGCAAATCTTCTCGGAAATGAACGATTTTTTTTAAATTAAAGCTTAAAGAAATTGCAACAAATCCTCTAATCTTGAAAAAAGAGATCGCAAATCTTGTCGGAAATGAAACATTTTTTGTTTAAATTAAAGCTTATCGAAATTCCAACAAATCTTCGGAGCCCAAATTGTGAAAAAAATTTGGTTTACTGATGGGTTGCAAACTTGTGTTAGATTCTAGTATTATATTATATGCTCATACTTTGTTGATCAGAGTAATTTTTATTTTATTTTTTTTGTATATAGCTGAAGTGAAGATTTTTATTTTTACCAATTCATGCGTTTCACTGCTGTGTGTGTGATTGTTTGGTCTATATTACCGACCTCTGGACATACCGTTTCTTCACTGCAACTACTCCAGCCCCACTGTACCGGCTGTTGAAGGGCAATCCGTTATTCCATTTTGGAATTGGCGCCCGAGCAAAACCAAATTCCGAAATAAATCCGTTTATAGCTCGAGTGCCAAAGTGACTCACTCCCACGGGGGAAAACACGTCTCATATAAAGTTTGGTAAAAAAAACACGCGTTTCTTTCACTCCCTGTAGGTAGTAACGTGCTTGAAAATAAAAGAAATGGACAAAACTTGCTCTTTCACAAATAAATTATCTCTTAAATCCTGAAAACCGCATGTCGATATTTATTCTCTTTCTCAAAAAATGTGTATTTAAATTCAACCTAAAAATTCGCCTGTTCCGTTTCAATTGGCCAGAGCAGTTTAGTTTGAAACGTGAAGATTTGAAACAATTATAGAGAGTGATTTTTTCACAATTACAACACTGCAAAACATAAATTTGCTTTTCAGAATGCAAGCTGACGGTTAAAAATACACTTCTTGGTAGTTAGGAATTTTTGGTGTTGCTGAACACATCTAAATCAACTTCAGTCAGTCAATACCAGTTATTTTATAGCTTCAGAATTACTTAGAACACCATTTTAGAGTTTGGAAACATTAGAAAATAAATTTGGATGCCTATTTAACAACTCCAAGAACTCCCGATTATCAAATTTCATCGTATTCAGAGTAAGTTATATTTTAGTGCCAGCCATTTTGAGTTGTAATTTTTTTAAAATAGTTATGGAATTCACAACTGTACAAATTTCCAATTCGCAAATTTATTCAAGTTCATCTTAATGCTACCATTTTGAAATTTCAATTTTTCGAAATTTTCTTGAAAATCTGGAAACGTGACTTATCATTGTGCCAAATTCCAACTTTCAACTTGTCTTTAAGTAGTTGAGCCCTCTCGACAGGACCTAAACATGAAAAAATATAGATTACACAGCCCCACAAGAAAAAGGTCGTGATCTGGATGACTAACCATGGTATTCCCGTGTATTTTTCGACGCTGAATCCGAATCCGAGATCCGTATACCCCCTTAAGTTTTTGTGCAGAGCCAAAAATATCCCTTAAATAGCGATAAAGTAATGAATATCAGGATCATTACGGAAAGGAGTATGAATGGGCACCCCCTAGAGAGGTGAAAACTACCCTCTGCTGGACGGGGGTGGAGGGAGATGTGGGAAAGCAAATTGTTCTTGTTTTTACTGGTCGCAGTGCACTGTGCAGAACAATTGCTTTGCCTGTACCCGTCTAAGGAGTGGGAACCACCCCCAAAGTCACAAGAAGCATTCGAAAAACTTTTAAGACCGGAAAGATGCACTCTGAAGTTTTTCAATCTGAGAGAAGAGAAATCTGCCAACGGTATTTCACAGCAAGGCCAACCCTTAAAGCAGGTAAAGAACATCCCTCGATGAGTGGGAAACAGGAAGGCGTAGAAGGATGTGGGAAGACTAATTTTCTTTAGTGCAAAATTTACCGAGCTCTCATACACCTTCTGTTATCCCCTCTCCAACCCTTGAACATTAATGATTTTGTAAGAAAGTGGCACAGTATATAGAGTGTAAGAAGAAGCTCTGAAGAGAGACAAAAATTTTAGAGAACCAAGTATGATTGAAGATAAAATTGGGTGTAAGGACGAAAAAGGTATGATATACTGGTGATATCATGAGAGAATTCATGAAATAGAACAAAGAATATAGGGAATATGAGGCCGAACAATGGAGACTGAGAGACAGGGTGTCGGCGAATGCAAGAGTATGCGGCGAAGACAAGAAGGCAGACAAAATAAGTGAGGAACATTTTCAGTTAAAGTATAGGGGTAAAAGGTTAAGCCAGACAAGGCGGAGCAAATGTTCTAGGTTGGAGAAGGGATAACAGAAGGTGTACGAGAGCTCGATAAATTCCGCACTGAAAAAAAATAATTTTCCCAGCTCCTTCTGCGCCTTCCTGTATCCTTCCTTCACCTGCTTTAAGGGTTGGTCTTGCTGTGCAAAGGGGGAGGGTTGTTACGCCTTGGCAATAATAAATGAGAGCGCCAGGATTGCAAAGTGCCCATTCATACTCCTTTCCGTAATGATACTGATATTTAAAACTTTACCATTTAAGGGATATTTTTGGCTCTGCAGAAAAATTTAATAATACGAATTTTGTTGACCTCGGATTCGGATTTAGCGTCGAAAAATACATAGAAATACCTTTTTTTTATGGGGCTGTGTTATTAATTAGTCAATTAAGTGAATATTTTTATTTACTTCACATTAGGATGTTTACAAAAAGAGTCAGAAAAAGTTGTAGGCAGCAGATGAAAGGTGGAATATGGCCAAGCATAAATATGCGATGCCTTATTATAATAATTTGCATATCTGAACATAGATATAACATATATTAAAACGTCATTTATCGGTAGCTATAGCAAATCAACCGAGAAGAAAACACTTCGGTCAACGCCTACTAAACATAACAAGCTTCTATAGTGAGAGTAATCGTATTAACTATAAGCTAAATTGGTTTAATTATTGGTCATATTTATATGGACTTCTTTGATACCCCCAACTAATCCATTACACTATTTGTATTTACGATTATAATTTTTTACACAGCTGTTCTCAGGAGTTCAATATACTGTAAAGACACGACGGAAATTTTAAGCCAATGAATGCAAAAATAATTTTTTGGGAATGTATTAACACAACAAATTCACATAGAAATTCTAATGTGGGCGAAAGGTGCTTCTCGAATTATTAATGCGTAAAATTATAATAATCTCATTAAATTCCTTTATTAGTTGCGTCTTCATAAGCATACGACAACGATCTACAGGAAAATGCATATTTGTACAAACTTACCAGCAGAAAGACGTACAGTAAAACTAAGAATTATGGTTATAATAATATAATTATTGGGCTAGTGTATATTTCTCAGCAAAATTATTTATTTCGTATGCGATCGGTTTCGTTTACTATACAACTTTTCTTCAGATCACCGGGCTGATCAGAATTTCGATATTAAAATATGAAAGTTTGTAAAATGTAGAATAGTTTCATTAAAAAATACGAATACTATGAATATACATAAATTGTAAAAGCCGCTGCCTAAGGAATCACTACTTTCACATCCAGACTTTCTATCCAAGTCTCTTACAATGAAAATACTATATTTACACTTCACTATGTGGAAATAATTGCGTATAGAACTTTAATAATATAATATTTGAAATCGTGTACCCCAAAAACCGATGTCTACATCGGTAGTGGGGGTGGTTGTAATGGTGGGGGTGAATGAAGTGAAAAAAAATGTTGATGAATTTGGTTCTTGTACACACACTAAATCAAAATATCTTTTCATCCACTTTAACAATGGAGTGGGGGTGGGAGTGGCTAATTCCAAAAATTTTTTTGTTAACTTAGCTTCCCTTATATTTACTAAATACCAATTTCATGAACTCTTACTTGCTTGATTTACTTATTTACCGCAATTTACACCTCAACTCTTCAACGGAATAAAATTGAAATATAATCTAGTTCCAGATCTCGCTAAAATATATATGTGTGCCAAATTTTAAATCAATATCTTAAACGGTTTCAGAGTAATCTGAGTACCAAAAAGTTATAAGACCAACAGACAGACCGACACTGCAGACAGAATTTTTTTTGCTCAAATTTAAAATATTGACGTTTTATGACATTTTTAGCCTATTTAAACAATAAAAATTTTCAAACATTTTTTTTGTATTAGTATACTTTCAATGGATGTGGAAGTAATACGCAGAAAATTGTCTGACAAAGATATAAAAAATCATTGTGTGCCGTGGACTATATAATAGAAGTAAAGCTTCTACTTCAAGCATTTTCCTTGAGGAAACCTACCACGTATCCATACTACTCGAGGTAATCCACTATGCATCCAATTTACTCGAGAAAAGCCACTGCGCGTCCATAATTCTCAAGGAAACACACTGCGCATCCATACTACTCTTGAGGTAACCTACTGCACATCTGTAGTACTCGATAAAAGCCACTGCCCATGCAAAATACTCGAAGAAACCTACTGCACATCCATACTACTGGAAGTAACCTACTGCGCATTGATGGTACTCGAGGAAAGCCACTGCGTATCCAAGATACTCTAGGAAACCCACTGCGCATCCATACTACTCGTGGTAACCTACTGCGCATCAATAGTACTCGAAGAAAGCCACTGCGCAGCCATAATACTCGGGAAAACCTAAGGTAACCCACTTATTATAGAATCAAGAAAATAATAGAAGATTTATATTATAAACTCCGTACAAGTTGTATGGTATTTTAATTTGAAATCCTAGAAGCTAGACACCCACGCAATGACGCGTCAGAGACGCGGACAGATGGACAGATGAGAAGGTATTCTCATCTGTTCTTGAAATATTGGTGTCAATTTACCAACTTACTAAAATAATCCTGGTGGTGGTAGAGAGGTTGTAGTGGGGGAGAATGAAATAAAAAAAATTGAGGCCTGAGGTTCTTGTATACACGCTAAATTACAATTTTATTTTTTTTTGCCCCCTATAATAATGGGGTGGGGATAGCAATGGGGGTGGCTAATGCCAAAAAATTTTTGATACTTTAACTTCTTTTATATATACTAAATACCAATTTTACGGACTCTTATTGCTTGATTTACCTATTTACCTCCATTTACCCCAATTTATCCCCCAAGCCCTTCGACGAAATAAGATCAAAATATAATCTAGTTACAGATCTCGTTAAAATACATAAGAGTACCAAATTTCAAATCAATATCTTAAACGGTTCCAGAGTAAACGTACGCACAAGAAAATTACAGATTCTCTGAATCTGATAAAATAGTTGGCTGTTTTAAATCTTCATTACGACTTGGTCGAAAATATGTGTATTGATGAATTAATTCAAGATTTTCCCTCCAAAAAGGCTAGAAAATACGATCTTGTCTAGACAAGTGGGGCTTTCGAGTACTGTATTTGTTTGTTTTAGCTATTTATATATTTAATTAAATAGTTTTTATGTTTATTGCTCCTATAAAGTGATATGATTTATTTCTTATACTTATGGATTTAAATTTTATTTTATATTTTTATTAATATGGTATTAATATGCCTCAAGTGATCTCGTCTATAGAATACAAAAATGTATACTTAAAATAGAATATATTTATTATTTATAACAAAATGTTACCAAAATGGATCTGAATTTTATTTTATATTTTTATTAAGATAATTTTAGTATGCCTGAAGTGATCTCGTATATGCAATACAAAAATGTTAGAATAGAATATTTTATTTATACTAAAATGTTACCCAAATATTTATTTAACAGAATATTTTATTTACTATTTTTATTTAGTTAACGTGTATTTCTATTCTAATGAAATATCCCTACTGACGGATTGTGTGAAAAGGCAACGATTCCTTTATTTCAATTCTGAATGTTGTTCCTATTCGGCCGGGGGGGGGGGCAAAATTGGGCCTAAATTATTTTTATTGTGTACATGAATTTTCACTTATTTTTAGTATATTATTAAAAAGTTCATATAATTCGTATTGGGTGCGGTACGACGCATAAATAGGGCGAATACTGCACTTCAATTCCACAGGGTGCTATTTGGCACAGTTGGTCTGTACACCAAAGAGATGCATTTTCGATTACGACACGTCAACATTTTCCCTTAGGAACTAAGATGGTGACCATTTTTTGATTTTTTTTTTTTTAATTTCAATCACTCAAATTGTATAATGTATTTGATTAAGATATATTGCTTTCTGGTGGAAAATTGATACCGTGTACGTATTCGCCAGATATAATTTAACCAGAGATCATACTCCAAATGTATGTCTTTGCGCCAATACGAGTAATTGTAATTAAAAAAAATGTTTTTCAAAAGATGACCGCCATCTTGGTTCCTAAGGAAAAATGTTGACACATCTTAATCGAAAACGAATCTCCTTGGAGTAAGCAATAACCATGCCAAATGGCATCCCATCGTCTGCGAACCACCCAACTACAACTTCTACTGTTTAAAAAGGGACATGGTGACGTAAATAGTTAAATCAATTATAGATCAATCTCATTCTTAAATGCTGTTTTTAAATAGTTGAAAAGTAATAGAATTGTTTCATTTTCTGAAATGAATAGATCTCCTAATATCGCGCGTCTTATCATGTTTTCAGAAGTAAATTTTCTACAGTAACTGTTATAAACGAGTTAAGCCAAAAATTATACGAAGAAAATTATTAATTATGTAATGGGAGTACAATCTTTTAAATGCGTTTGATACTTTAAATCTACCATTTGTTTCAGATAAATTAAATAAGTTGTCTATTAGAGACAACTTAAATGAATGGATTGTACCATACCCACATTCAAATAGTTACAATGTTATCTTCGTAGTAGAAACGACAAACTAAATAAAAGAAAATATTTATTCAGAATTAAAGTTGTATTGCTCTTATAGTCCAGTCAATGAATATATTGTAGAATTCATGGAATATGCGACAGTTTTTTACTTCAGGACTTTGTTAGGAGTAGTTAGTAGGTAAACATACTAAAAGTCCCCGCCCCTGGGAGTTGAGCATACGGTGGGAGAGGGGGTCCCATTTTTGGGTTTTTTGATTATATCTCGGAATCGGTGGACTCTAGAAAAAATATGTTCTAAATAAAAATAAAAGCTAATTAAATTTCCTATAAAATTGTTTCCATACATATTTGTCGAATTTCCAACGGTTTTCGAGATATACGTTATTGAAAATCGATAATTTTCGAAAAAATCATTTTTACCTAACTCTTTTTGTCAAACATTTGCTTCTAGTGCCTCCCACGATCGTTTCTCAGAAAAATTGTCAAGAACGAAGTTGTAGAGCATTAAATTTCCTTCACTTTGCTACTTTATCTTCAATCAATCAAAAGTTATAGAATTTCTAACATGTACGCTCAATTTCGATGGTCCTCTAGAAATTAGTATGTTGGCGCTACCATGTTGATTAACAACATTTTAACAATAGAAATAAGGTAGTTGAAATTGACACACAACACTTTTTTTATAATTATAGCTTTTATTATATTATTATGAATCACATAATGAAAGTATTTACATAGACTGATAGTAATTAAAAAATAAAAAAAATAAGCATTCAAGGTGACATCTTGGTTTTTTTGAGACGGAAGGGTCGAGGCTCATTCATCGGCAGTGGAGACGTTGTCCAAAGAGATTGGTAGTGTATCGATGTCATCGTGGTCGCCTTCTTCCTGAATTAATATTCCGACTCCGTTTTTTGCAACTGCCCTTGCAATTCGGGCATGCGTCAGAGCAGTTTAACGATGCTTTTCTACAACCACACCTGCCACTGTCACATCCTTTCGTGCATCGTCAAAAAATCATCTTCAATATTTCGTCAGGAGCAACATCCAACTCTGACAATTTCGGAACTAGTTAGTCATTCCTCCTCTCCCAACTCCAATTCGGCGCCCCACCATTAGGTTCCTCCCCTAACTACAGGTGTACTTGGTGGTACGTCCGGAATGCATGCTGCTTAGAGAGATCAGGCTTCATGTTTGCAGCTGCATTGACAAATGATTTGTAGTGGAACTCATTGAGGGATTTTTCTGTGGCTGTAGCGCCATAACATGAGAGAGTACTCATGATCCTAGCTGTCTCAATGGAGTCAGGCGAATAAGAACCGCTTGCAAACAGGGGAAGAAGAACCGCTGGCAAATAGCTCAGCTGTACGTTGTATGATTTTGGACTTCTGGTACTTTTTGACAAAACCCACTTTACTCTTGCGATACATTCAATACCTTTTACAACTCCATTTGTGAAACGTTTAAAGTTGTATATTAAGTTATGAGGGAACAAACTTGTAAATAACTGTACAGACGTTTTAATAATATTATTTAAAAATAAATAACATTACGTTTTCAAAAATTTTCTATTTTCATTGATGTACCTCGAAAATCGTTGGGAATTCTAATGTATGGAGACAATTGTATAGGAAATTAAATTTTTTGAAAATGAGCGTACATGTTAGAAATTCTATAACTTTTGATTGACAATTTTTCGGAGAAACGATCGTGAGAAGAACTAGAAGCAAATATTTGACAAAAAGAGTTAGGTAAAAATGATCTTTCGAAGAATGTCGATTTTCAATAACGTATATCTCGAAAACCGTTGGAAATTCGACAGATATGTATGGAAACAATTTTATAGGGAATTTAATTGGCTCTCATTTTTATTTTGAACATATTTTTTCTAGAGTCCACCGTTTCCGAGATATAATCGAGAAACCCAAAAATGGGACCTCCCCCCCCCCCCCTTCCACCGTAAGCTCACCTCCCAGAAGCGGGAACTTTTAGTATATTTGCCTATTAACTACTCCTAACGAAGTCCTGAAGTCAAAACGTCTCGCATATTCCATGTACTCTACACCTCTCTTTTGAGCACTCATTGACTGGATTATTTTGCAGATCGTGAATTTGATTTTGTAAATATTTTTTTAAATATAAATAAGTATATGTCCGATAGGCCGATGCACCATCTAAAACTTTCAGTTCATTCTTTTCTTATTTTGAAATCTTTTGAGTGCTAAGGCGTGTCGTCAATTGGTTAATATATCGGTGCTATTCAAGATCTACACCACTTGTGCAAACTCAATTTATTATATTTTTTTGACATTTCGTCGGTACCTTACTGTGCTATTGAATGTTTTGTTGAATAGTCCTAGAGCAAATGAATGAACTTATAATATTTTTAGTTTACGATGACGTTAAAACATCTCTATTTTATTATCCCAACTATGAGGTTCCATTTGAGGTAAGCATAAATTACGTTATTTTGAATTATATCAGTTTCTCTGTAGTGCTTTCCTTTTTATCTATGGAACTATTTAGCCTCATCCTGTCACAATGTCTACCAAGGTAAGTTCTTTTTGTGTAAAGTGAGTCCTTATTATATTATACATATTTAAAAGACTGTTAATGAACTATGTTTTACCAAAAACTAAAGTTATTTGATTGAGAAATGTACGCACCAGTTGGATGATGGTACTGAGTTTGATTCTATTACCCTGACTATATTGACGGAATTTTAGCGTAATTTTGGAAATCGGTCAAAAGATGTCAATATCATTCTTTCGAAACGTTGGCATAATTTGCTAGCTTTATTCTTATTACCTGCATTTGTGGGTATATCTTATCTTATGTTAATTTATTAAACGATATATTCAAATATCATTTTAATGAGTCCTTGGATCACTTCTTTTAAATAAAAGAATATTTTATATACTCTTTATTAAAATGTTCACTTTTCTAGCCTGTTGAAAAACTTTCAAAGAAGACGCATTGTTCAAATGATGTGGCTTAGGTGGTTTAAATGATTGCAAATAAAATAGAAATATCCCATAATGGGGAACTTGCTCATTTTTTTTTTTTTTTTTTTTTTTTTTTTCATTAAAGTGTGTGTTTATGTATAAAAACACGCCACACCTTAAATCGCAGTATTTACTTTGCAATAAATAATTAAAGTTGAAATCCTCGCCACTCCTCACGAAAAGCACTGTGACGTCAGATCGAAAGGGCTAGTCTCACTTGGTGTCCCACAGATGGCATACTTTAGACTGGGCGGCGGTTAGTTTGAGACGTCCGCTTATTCGGTCATAAGTCTTTTGTTTCTTATTTTAGAGAAAAATAAAAAGTGTCGGAAAGCGCAGTCAGTTAATTCTCTTTACATAAGCTATCTACAAATTTTTAGAAAAAACGATAATTATCGAGATATTCGAGGAAATGTAGGAAATTACACGTTTTCCTAGAGAGTGTATGTAAATCTTAAAAAAACAATTTTTCTCAGAAACCTTTGTTTCGAAGGGCCGAGATTAACGGAGCGTCAAAGTAGTGCATGATATTAAGTGAACATCTTATATGAGATCGATTTCAGTTAATTACCGATTAATTACGGTGACAAAATGAAAAAAATTTTACCGAAAAAAAAAAAGTCCCAAATCCCGCCCCTCTAATTTCTTCATTCTCGTTGGAATTCAAAAAATAAAAAAAGTGTTTTAGCAAATTTAATTCTATTTAAATTAGCTAGAGTAGTCTTTTGGCGTAGGAGCCAAGATTAAAAAGTTGCCAACTGTAGAAGCTCAAAATTTGCGATTTTTTGACGTACATGGCCGACATTTCAGTAATCAGCGAAATGAAAAAAAAAATCAAAATTCTGACGGCAGCAAAAGATTCGTAGTGGAAAATACTCATTTGACCTTATTTTTTATTTCGAGCTCGAACTCCCACCGTTTCGGAGATATTTGCGAAAAATAGCAAAAAACAGCGCACATTTCGGAGCCGAAAAAATTGCAGAAACATGCAATCTTGACACGTTCATATCTTTCGAAAAATACCATTGAGACGGCCATACAATGTCGCGACGTAAAGAAGAAGTCTTCCAGATAAACCTGATCGTAAATTGCACGGCGAAATTCGAAAACTCGGCTCGGCATGAACGAATCAAAACTAGCATTTTGTGACATTTCAGAATGTTGAAGATGTTTTTCCAACGAATACGTTTAAATTTTAGGCTAGGTTGTTTTCACTGCTAGTTGTTTCTGACAAATGCGCATGAGCATGCGGAATTATCAAAGCCAAAGCAGAATCGGTGTCGCTTGACGCCGTCATCCGACTTTCTCCATCTAAAGAAAGTACGGAAACTACTTTAAAAGAAAGGAAAAATACATTCTATATTTTCCTAAGGATATTATTTGAAGATTTGAAGAGAATTATACCATTCAGACTTGACTGTAAGGAAAGAGGCTCATATAGCTCCCCTACTTTTTCATAAAATCAGAAATAAATAGAAATCACCCCCATTTAATGAAATAACACGCTTCATTTTTTATCGGTTTAATAATTGTAATACAGCGTCTCTTATCTCTTCTATCTTTACTAGCAACGTAAATAGTATAGTCTTCAAGCAAGTCTCTCTCCACTGAGGGAAAAACCGCTGCCCAAGGAATCACTACTTCCACATCCAGATTCTCTATCCAAGTCACTCACAACGAAAAAAACTTTGTATGTAAAAATAATTGTTTATGGAACTTTAATAATATAATATTTGAAATCCTTTACCCCAAAAACCCATAATACGATACCCCACATCGGTAGTGGGGTGGAGGGTGGTGATAGGGGGGTGGTAGTGGGGGTGAATGAAGTAAAAAAAATTTTGAGGTTTCTGGTTCCTGTACATAGGTACACTAAATCACAATTTTTTTTCATGCCCTTTAAAAAGGGTGTGGGGGTGGTAATGGGGGTGGCTAATGCCAAAATTTTTTTTGAGACCTTAGCTTCTCTTGTATATACTAAATACCAATTTTATGGACTCTTACCTGCTTGATTGACCTATTTACCCCAAATATACCCCAATTTACCCCCCAACCCTTCGATGGAACAAGAAGAAAATATAATCTAGTTCTAGATCTCGTTAAAGTACATATGTGTACCAAATTTCAAGTCAATATCTTAAACGGTTCCCGAGTAAACGTGCGCACAAAAAAAGTTACAGACAGACAGACCGACCGACAGACAGACCGACAGACAGACAGAAATTTTTTTTCGCTCAAACTTAAAATCTCGACGTTTCATGACATTTTAAGCCTATTTGGACAATAAAAATTTTTAAAATTTTTTTTGTCGTTACTATACTTCCATTGGACGTGGAAGTAAAACTTAACAAACGAACAACTAATTTGGTTTTTTTTTATTCATTGTATACGTTCTCGCTACTCACTCTGAGAAATATCTGTTATTTCGGCAATTCTCTCAATTACTACAGAAGTCTTTATTTAAATGTAATATTTCACTAGTCCCTCGCTTAGTATTTTGATTTATAGGAGATGACATGCATCTATTACCGAGAATTTAATGTTCGCAGTGAATGGAACTCAACAATAGACTATAATATTTGTAAAACTCCATTAAAATTGTATTTCACTATAATATTTCAAAGAATTTTCTAAGGCGTCCACTTCTGCACAACTATATTTCAATAAAGTCACTTAATAATCTGAAAAGGCCTATGTTCTCTAATATTTAGTAGTATCGTTATGACACAGTGCGGCCAATAATTCTTCATTCAGCAGAACAAGTCAATACCTCCGTTGTAGTGTAAGAAGTTTTTCAACAAAAACATGATATATGCAACCTCAAATGGTCCCACAATGGTACTCGAATATTATTAACTCACGATTCTTCAAAATAAAGCCATCATATAAACTAAAAGTATCATAGTTTCATTGAGTCGCTATAGTTCCATTCAACAAAGGACTGAAAGGCACAGCAAGAAAGCGAAAAAACGTCAAAAATTGGGAATAAATGGATTTTACGCTAGTATTGTGCGCGGGCGGCTGTGCTCTTGGCCTGCTAGGTCCTATGGGAATGCGCGAGAACATTAATCTTCATTTGTTACCAACCACTTCAACTATTTACCTCATTGTTGGACTATTAAGATATGTGCCCATTAAAATACTGATACGTTTTGTGTTATTCTCGATGGATGGATTTTTAGTTGACAGCGAGATTAAACGGCGCGTTATAATCTAACATTTGAACTTTAGTAAATATTTGAAATTTTTCTCATAGGATTCGAGTTTTGGCGATTGAACTGTTCGAGGAATATTTGCAAATTTAGTTTTGTAAAAATTTAACTCGTCAATTGATTTTGTTTATAACGTTCATGTAGAGAAACCAAAATACTTTTTCTCGCAATTTTTTTTATTTGCTAGTTTCGTGAACAATTGTTTACTTTATAGACTAGTAGATGGTGACAGAAAATCAAAACTGATAGCCTACCGTCTGCAAGTAATTTAGTCAGTATTATGTATACAATAAAGCTCAATTTTTGGTACTTTCAAGGTTTGCCCGCATGCACGGGATGTAGGAAACGATTTCCGGTTTGCATAAAAAAACAATGTTTTCAACTGATACACTACCGTCTGCAAAGTTCATAATTTGAAATTAAAGGAATAAGAATATGTCGGAAGCGCTTTTGCAGACAGTTTTGTCATGCACCAAACCTTATACAGGGTACTCCAAAATGTATCAAATTTTAGTAAAAAAAAAAAATGATAATTTACCGTCTGCAAACAACACAAAATGATGATTATGGTTCACGAAGACGAGTAGGGGAAAGGTGCAGACGTTTACGATATGCATATCACCATATTGTGCGCATGTCAACTTGTTATTTTTTTTTATAACTTTGAACAATTGTTTACCGTTTAATTATAGTTTTATTAGAAAATTTAGGTTGCAAAACTATTGTAAACAATGTTTTCAGACGAATCCAATATGCATGGTTGTCCACTAAATTCTATAAATAGGGGTAACTTTTACCGATTATTAACTGTCTGCAACTTGGTACAAAGAAAGGTTACTGGGTTAATACGCAATTATTCAATTTGCAGATAATGCCCACATGCACGAGAGCCACAATAGAGTCAAAACTCGGCGAATTCCGTTTGATATCTCTTCGTGTGCGATATGCACCAAAAACAACTCTTTACCTTCTGCAACACAAAATTGTGTAAGCTAACTTATGCAAGTATATTTTTTTCGGATGGGCACACAACATGCAGATGCACACGGACCAGAATTAGTGCTAGTATTCGATAAAGTTGATCGATAATTCGCGTCGTAGTTAAATTCAATTGAAAAAATATTATTTTATTAAAGTTGTAACAAAAATCTTATACATATTATCATAATAATAATTATTATTTATAAAAAATTTTGTTCGCCGTCTGTTTCTTCTTCAACATCATCATTCTCAACCACTGTCTCCTGGAACGTTTTCCGATAATCCTCAGTGTCACTGATATGTTCTAAAAACAAGTTTTCTTCATCTGAATCATTATCAGCATTGTTGTCGGTGAGCATTATTTGTTCGTTATCCTCCTCGACCACACTGTTACTGGTAATTGGGACTGTAATTTTAAAAATTAATCAGCATTTGAAATTCATTGAAATTAACAAGAAAACTACGGTATTTTCGTACCGTTGTCATTATCAGCTACAAAAATTTCTTTGACGGTTTGTGGCGTTTCATTGCGCAAGATGCGTTGCTCAATATTTTTGACACTTTATTGCGGCTCTCGTGCATGTGCGCATTGTCTGCAAACTAAATAATTGCATATTTGAATCAATAATCTTTCTTTTTACCAAGTTGCAGACAGTAAATAATTGGTAAAAGTTGCCCCCATTTTTTTACACAAATACGTTAAGCGGCAAGTGCTTTGCACACATTTAATCTATCTGCAAATAATTCTTTATCGAAGCTCTATTTTTAAATGATGTTTTTTTTTTAGCTGCAGACGGTAAACAATTGTTCAAAGTTGTAAAAAAAATAACAAGTTGACATGCGCACGATATGGTGACGTGCATATCGTAAACGTCTGAACCTTTCCCCTACTGGTCTTCATGAACCAGAATCATCATTTTGTACTGTTTGCAGACGGTAAATTATCATTTTTTTTTTTTTACTAAAATTTGATACATTTTGGAGTACCCTGTATAAGGTTTGGTGCATGACAGAACTGTCTGCAAAAGCGCTTCCGACATATTTTTATTCCTTTAATTTCGAATTATGAACTTTGCAGACGGTAGTGTATCAGTTGAAAACATTGTTTTTTTATGCAAACCGGAAATCGTTTCCTACATCCCGTGCATGCGGGCAAACCTTGAAAGTACCAAAAATTGAGCTTTATTGTATAGATAATACTGACTAAATTATTATCAGTTCTGATTTTCTGTCACCATCTACTCGTCTATTATATACCCAGGCAACAAGACTACAAATAACAGAATTATATGAAATTATATTGTACTGAATTATTAATTCATTAATAAATTAGATAATTAGATAATTTAATTTCAATAAACTCTGCTATATCCTTTACTCAGACAAAGATCTTCTAGACTTAAGAATAGGATTTTGCAGAGTGAGAGGGAAATATGCGTTTATTTTCGATTTATTATAAATATCTAAAAAACCAAACATTGTACAATCTTTAAAACTGTTTTAGATACTTGCCATTATTCTAAAGAATACAACTATATTTTATTGTAAATTTCTGTCTTACTTGAATATCGTAGTTTGCCAATGAAAATAGTTTCTAATTTCATTATTAGAGTATGACATTTAATTATATACAAAATTTATGGCAAAAACTTTACATTGTTGTATTTCTTAGCAATGGGAAGTACCTGAAACTATTTTAAAGATTATATAATTTAAATTTTTTTAAATATTTATAATAAACCGAAAATAAATGCATATTTCCCTCTCACTCTGCAAAATCCTATCCTTGAGTGCCATTGAGGTGACATGGAAAGCGGTTAAAACACATTTTTCAAACATTTTTATCACTGTGTGAAAACATTTTTCGAAAAAAAATTAATTGTCTTCAAATAAAAAGGCCACTAAAAAAATTATTAAGTAAAATATCATCGTCGTGCCACCTGGGTAATTTAAACTTATTACCTAACACCGATATTAAAGTCGGTTAAAAATGCGTTTTATTTCGTTATTTGTTTATTTTTATACCAGCCTTAATAACGGTATTAGATAATGAGGCTCAATTTGTAAAAATATATTATAAAATCTATTGAACAGGATATTAATAACACAGCCCCACAAAAAAAAAGTGGCCTCTCCGGCGGGCCAGACCAGTGTATTCTTATGTATTTGAACCTGCTGAGACCGAATGCGAAGTTTCTTGTCAGATTGGCTCGTTTTCACCCCCAACCCCAAAAAACACCCCCAAAACAAACAAAAGAAGTGGTCTGTCCGGCGGAGTATATCAAATCAAATCAAATCAAATATACTTATTGTCTAAAAAATACAAAAGATTTTTATTGACAAAGCCAGTCCTTAATCTATGTATAAAAACATCCTAGTATAAAGAAACAAACAGTAAAATCAAATATGTCCTGAAAGAATTCATCGACTGAATAGTAAGCTTTACTGAGTAACAATTTTTTTACTTCTTTTCTAAATTTAATTTCGTTTATAATTCGCCTCAAATTTATAGGAAGATGGTTGACTATTTTTTTGCTATTATATAAGATAGAATTCTTTGTCTGAGCTGATGATGGAATGGGGAGAAGGGTGTTATGAGTACGACGTGTGTAGTGAACTGGGTTAGCGTTTATCTCATGTCTAATTTTTTTATGCATGAGGCACGCAGTCTCAAAAATAAAAATACATGCAAGTGTCATAATTCCATGTTTCGAAAACAGCGGTTTACACCGGTCTCTTACATTAGCCTTACTCATATATTTTATAGCCCTTTTTTGCAGAACAAATATTTTATTAAATAAATATTGTGAACAACAACCCCAGAAACAAATGCCATAACGCAAATGAGAATCTATAAGCGCAAAATATGCATTTCTGGATGAGTCTAATTTTAATTCATTTGACACCACTCTAATTGCATAACAATTCGCAGCTAATTTTTTACTTAATATTGAGACATCAAATTTTAATTTGTTATCAACATGCAAGCCCAGAAATCTACTTTCAGCTTGATTTTTAACAATTTGGTCTTCCAAGTATACCTCATTTAGGTTGCAATTAAATGTAATAATGTTAGTTATGGCACATTAAAGGATAACAAATTAGCATCGTACCACTCTTTAATCATTTGTAAATCAGTGCTTACAATCTCATGGAGTTCATCAATGAATTTGTCATGCCAGAGCATCGTGGTGTCATCAGCAAAAAAAGTGAAATTTCCTTTAATTTTAACAGATACCAGATCGTTGAAATATATTAGAAATAGTAGTGGCCCCAGTACAGAACTTTGTGGCACACCAGTATTTACTTCCATTTGTTTTGAAACATTACCATTAAAAATAACTTTTTGATTACGACCAGATAAATATGACTGGAACCAATCCAGCGTTTTACCTCTAAACCCGTATGTTTCTAGTTTCCTCAACAGTATTCCGTGGTTCACGCAATCAAATGCCTTAGTCAAATCACAGAATACTGCTGCGGCCACCTCTCCATCATTAAGCTGAAGATATAGTTTCTCTAAGAAAGCAAATGTAGCATCGTTTGTGTTTCTTACAGCATGAAAACAGTGCCGGTTTAGCCACTAGGCACACTAGGCACGTGCCTAGGGGCGCTGATGCTCCGAGGGGCGCCGAAGGCGATCCCCAATAACAATAATTCTGGAAAAAAAAAACGAAATTTTTAAATCTAAAACATAAAATGCAGATTAGACGCCTGTAATACCTACCTAATCTTAATTCATCATAAAAGCGAACAGCAAACATCAAATGGACAATGATAATGACGGATTTTGGATTGTAGAAATGCTAAAATTTATTAGATCTAAAGATCTTACCTCTACATTTCCTAACATAGAAGTCGCTTTACGAATATTTATAAATTTGGCAGTTACGAACTGTACAGGGGAGAAATCTTTTTCAACATTAAAATATGTAAAAAATGATTTAAGAAATTCGTTAGAAAACGGAAGACTAAGTGAATTAGCCCTCCTACACTTAAATAGTGACCTGTTAGATACAATAGACTGCAACAGCATAATATAGACTAGTTCACAAGTTCAAGGCCGTGTTAATGCTTGATAAAGCTCTTAAAAATATGAGTGAGGGCTCATTCGATTCGAAATGACGTCTAGAAAAATGTGCAAAAGTTTCAAACCCGCACATAAACAATTGCAAAAGTTATAAACAAATGAAGATTGAAAAAAATAACTAGTTTCGTTTTTTGCAAATAACTCGAAAACTATTAATATTTAAGAAATTTTAAGGAAAGCGTCTTAAAGAGGAAGAAATTTCCAATAAAAAGTCCTAACTCCCGAAACTTTATCTCTAATATTAATAATTTTAATTTAATGTTGAAAATAGAGCTCCGCGCGGCGAACACTAAGCTGCTCTGAAACCGGCCGTAATAAGTAAAAATATTTTTTTATGTTATTAAGTATTAATTTAAAATTTTTTTAAAATTATGGTATTATTTAGACACTTAAAGGAACAATATCCCGTTGGAAAAAAATGTTTCACCGATTTTTCATAAAATGAGCCTATTGTTAATTAATAAATATTTTTAGTTTGCGTTTATATTTCAAGTCGGATAATTGTTAAACAAAAGCCACTAAAATTATTTCGCTTTGTGGAGACCTTATGCCAACTATACTTTATGAGATTATGACATTGCGATGTTTTTAATTGTTACACTCTATTAGTTATTAATTATTTAACCTAACAAAAAACTAAAAAATGGAAAAATGAGGTTGAATTTTTTTTTTATTAATTTTAATTACTATTACTGTTTTTATATTCAAAAATACTATAAGATTACATAAACTTTAAATTTTTATTGCTATTTGTTTAAATAAATTTTATAAACAAACAGATAAATTACGTATTTTTGAAAAAAAAAGTGTTTGCCATTATATTTGTTATAAATATTTTATTGGAAATTTCTTCCTCTTTAAGAATCTTTCTTTAAAATTTCTTAAGTATTAATGGTTTTCGAGTTATTTGCAAAAAAACGAAACTTGTTATTTTTTTCAATCTTCATTTGTTTATAACTTTTGCAAATGTTTATGTACGAAATTTTTGCACATTTTTCTAGATGTCATTCCGAATCCAATGAACCCTCACTCATATTTTTACGAGCTTTATCAAGTATTAACACGGCTTTATCAAGTATTAACTTGTGAACTAGTCTAATAGATCAGTTTGCATCTGAGAAAGCAAGAAAAAAGATTTTTTAAGTCTGCAAAGACAATTTGTTTTGTTTTGTATTTCGTTTTATTTTTAACGATATATTTCTAGAACGTAGATTTGTTTATTTTTAAATATTTTTTATTATTTGTTGGCTTTTTTAGTTGTATAGTTTTTGTTGAACCGTTTTTTCCAAGTCTTTTTTGAGTGCTGTTTTTTTTGTCCTATACTTATGTTTTTCAGTAAAATATAACAAAAATGAGTTTCTCATCTGTACTTAGTTTTAAACAAATGTAGGTTGGTTCAGGTTCGTCTTAAGATAACAAAATTAAAATTAAAGAGCAATAAAAACCCCAAAAAAATTATTTTTTGGCAAACTATTCAAAGCGGTGCCGCAAAAAATTTTTGCCTGCGGTGCCATTTTGTTTACCAGCCAAAAATGTTTGCCTCCGATGAATGTTCCTGCGACACTAGCTTTCGCCTTTGGCGCCATTTCATTTAGCCACTAAGGGGGCGTCAAAAAATTTAGTGCCTAGGGGCGCACAAGTTCATAAACCGGCACTGCATGAAAACCAAACTGTTCTGCACAAAGTATCTTATTTCGATACAAGAAATCTAAAATTCGTTTCTACTATTTTTGCTAACGTAGGGAGCAATGATACTGGCCTATAATTAGAGGGTGATTCACGATCTCCACTTTTAAATAAATAACATTTGCAACTTTTAAACATGATGGAAAAGTTCCTGTTACAAAAGATGTATTAATAGCCTCCACTAAGATCTGCAAAACATTTTCTGGAAGTCTTAGGAAAATTTTTAATGAGATACAATCCCAACCACTAGTATTTTTGTTCTTAATATCATCGAGTAGTATCTCTCTAATTTCTTGAGTATCAGTAGGTAACAGGTATTAGTAGGTGACAAGAAAAAAGATTCAAGTACCAGTGTAACTTTATGTATTTTAACCTGCCGAATCCGAATTCGAAGTCAGAATTGTCAGATTGGCTCGTTTTCCACATCTATCCCCAAAAAACACCACCAAAACAAAAAAGTGGTCTGTCCGGCGGACCAGACAAGTGCATTCCCATGTATTTGGACCCGCTGAAACCGAATCAGAAATCAGAATTGTCAGACAGACCACTTTTTTTGTTTTGCGTGTGTTTTTTGGGGTCAGAGGTGAACCAATCTTACAATACTGAATTCGGTTTCAGAGGGTCCAAATATATAAGGGTACACTGGTATGGTCCGCCGAACAGACTATTTTTTGGGAGTGTGTTTTTTGGGGGGTGAAAAACGAGCCATCTGAGAATTCTGACTTCAGATTTGGTTTCAGCGGATCCAAATACATATGGATATACTGATCTTGTCAACCGAACAGGCCACTTTTTGTAGTTTGAGATAGACGACGCGGAGCATACTGTGTTCTGGTGTAGCAGGTGGAGAGAAGAAAGGCTACGAGTCATAAACAGGCTAGGCGGCCCAGTTACACCCGATGACATAGTGCTGAGGATGCTAGAATCAGAGGAAAAATGGCAACTCTTGGAGGACATGATAACATCAGTTATGAAAATCAAGGAAGTAGACGAAAGAAACTTGAACCTCTAATTGTTTCAATTGTTTCAAGGATGTATTAATAAGAGGACATCTCTGCGGGGGCAGATTATTTCGAACACCTAACACTAAGATTGACCTGATATTCTGACGGTAAGCTAGAGCGGTTCCAGGATATGAGGAAACACTGAAGACGGAGATGGGGCTCCGGAGGGGTTTTAGCTGGTTAGAGTCCAGCACTACCCAGAGTGATAGATCCAAGGCGCTGGGTGTCCATGATGGATTTCCCCTCCTCCCCCCCCCCGCAAAAAAAAAGGCCACTTTTTGTAGGGCTGTGTAATCATAATATGTTGGACATTGTAGATGAATTAATTGTCGTAACAAATATTCTGAAAAATTCAAATTTAGTTGGACATAACGTTTTTTCTATTAAATTACATAGGTCTACAAAGAAAAGATCTTGTCCTAAGGTTCTGATCTAACTTTTCTGAAATATTTTGACGCGCTGAAACCAATTTTGGATACAAAAAATTTTTCTGTCGTGTAAGTTTCCCTCTTGTATTATTTAAATAGGGCTGAAAAGGTCTTGTCCTAAGATTCCGATCGAACTTTTCTAAAGTTTTTTTACGCGATGAAGCCAATCGTGGACACAAAAGAATTTTGTATCATGTCAGTTTCCCTCTACCACTCATAAAAAGGGCACCTCTAAAAGGGTACCACCCCTAGAAATGGCAAAAAAGGTCTTGTCCTCAGGTTCTGATTTAACTTTTCTGAAGTATTTTGACATGCCGAAGCCTATTTCGTACACAAATTTTCTATACTCACAGTTTCCCTCCACCTCCCCATTTTATCCCCCAAAAATTTTTTTTATCCAAAATTATATGCTATCTATTGTGAACATTTATTTTGGAACAATAAACGACAAGTAACTGAAATACTAAAAGAAAAAGTATAAAAAAACAACACGCTGCAGTAATCACACTACACACTACAATTACAATGACCGACTAACACATACATATATTTATTATACATATTGAATATACCTGTATTTCCCTTTGTGAAACCCCCAAATTTCTAAAAATTAATTAGGGAACAATCGGGTTGTGTTACCGTTGGTCACTGATAAGGTGATCACTTTGTTCAATGCGTTCACTTCCTATGACAAAAATGAATTTTAAAATTGTAAGTAATTTACAGTTTTGTGAAGCTTAGACGTAGTAGGTGTTATGATGACACAAAAATATGAAAAACATTGACAAGACTTTTTTTATTTTTGCCACATGGAAGGAACTACTGTGCATTACTTGCAAATAAAATAATATTGTTTCTAAAATCAAATAGTGTAATCATCATCGAAACAAAGTAAACTGTTCTACAATTTCTGCTGAACAATACTTTTTAAATCGTTTGCCAAAAATATTGCCGAGTGTAACAACGGTATGGACTTATTTGTCGATTTGTCGAAGACATTGCATTGCGTAGACCATGATGTATTACTTAAAAATGTGAACTGTTACGGATTGCATGGTCAGTGAAATAAGGTCCTATCTGATGAACAGAAAGCAATTTGTTGAATATTATAGTGTATGAATATTATGGCAAAAGCATAATATTGAAATTCCCCAGGGCAGTGTTCAGGGGCCACTCGTATTCCTGTTATATATTAATGATATTGAAAACTTTATTTCCACTTGTCACAAACTTTTGCCATTGACATGTCTCTTTTGTCATGTAATCAAGATGTAAATATAATGTCTGAACTTCTGCAGGATAATCTGATCTATCTTTTTTAATTATTTTACTTCATACAAAAATATGAAAATATTTTATTATTAAAATTTTGAATCAAGAATTAGATACGGAGTGATTTTCCGGGGTAATGCTAATAAATTTAGTCAAGTCTTTAAGCCGCAAAAAAGAGCCTTATGGAAAACTTCTATTCGTGAAAGGGTCTCCATAATATATTTTTTTGTCCCGTTTTTCATAGAAAATGTTTTTATTCGCAATTTCCCACAATCGTTTATATCTATATATCATTTAACCAAATTTTGTTAAAAAAGATTTACTTATTATTTTTTTTTTAATAATTTCAGTTTATGTAAAGTTACAAATTTTCGTAGTTTTTTATTTTTTTTGCAATTTTATTCATAACTTATTTAAAAACGTTTTGATTTTTTGTTTTTCCTGATTCGAAGAATAAAACCCGAAATATTAAAAAAAAAAATTTTTTAAAAAATCGCCTTTCAAAATCAAAACTTGATTTTCCATAAATAAAACAGTTACCTCCCAAATTGAATTTAACTTTACCGTAATAGTACAGGGAAAGACAAAAAAAATACTGTAACTCGAAAAAAATTTGTGCAGACTTTAAACTTTGGTTATAAGTTCAAAATAGGCCACGAGTTCACGAAACAAAAAAGTTTAGGAGTTTTACGGATCCGTGGGAACCTGTAGGATAAAAAGAGGTATTTAAAAAAAAACGATTTTTCTCCATTTTCTCGGGAAATATGCCATTTACAAAAAAGTAGTTCAAATAATAGTTGTTTCTGGCAAAATTATCTTTAATTTGGTATTTTAAAATTTATTTTATAGCAATAATTAACCGAAATACGGCCATTTTTCGATGAGGGAATGGCGAATGGCTAAAACAAGTGTTTTAAAGGAAACAAATAAGACATTTTGTTAACAAAAATGTGAAAACGCACATTGAATCGGCCATAACTTCTTTATTTTTTGTGATGGATGTAGAAACAAACAAACAAAAAATCATTTTAAAGATTGACTTTGTTTCATAGAACTTTTGATGGAAGTGTCACAGTTTCTAAGATATTCATTCAACATTTCAAACTAAATACTTCATCCTAAAAACGGTGGGATGCCATCTATAAATTTAATATCTCCGAAGCAATCAACCCTACACAAATATACAGCGTGTTCTACCAAGAAATGCTGGAATACCTACCCGGAAAATAAAATGGTGTACGTCTTCAATGTGGGAAAGCCCCTGCAAAATTTTAGAGGACTCTGAGGTAATTTAGTATATTAAATTACTAGTAAATTTACGAAGATGCACTACTGATGTTGAGTAAGTCCTGACCTACTCCTGAATAGGTCGACGAACTTACTTGTGAAAGAACGTATTCCTTAATTGGCGTAAAAAGTGAAGCCGGCCGGCGAGATAAAAAAATACACGATCCAGCCGCAGGGAGCCAACGTTGTCGGTACGCTTTGAAGATAATTGGAATTCCAGCGGACAAGTTCACTTTTACGAATGAGTTCAAAGCATGCCGACAAGGCTGGCTCCTTGCCGCTGCATCGTATGTAGACACCTTAAGTTGTCTACAAACGATCCCCTTAATTGGTCTACAAACGATCCAGCGACAGGGAGCCAGCCTTGTCGGCATGCTTTGAACTCATTCGTAAAAGTGAACTTGTCTGCTGGAATTCCAATTATCTTCAAAGCGTACCGACAAATGTTGGCTCCCTGCTGCTGGATCGTGTGTAGACTCCTTTCCATTTTTTTCTCCTCCTTTCGGTGGAGACAACCTACTGTTAAATTTTCCGCATGTCATGGTAGATCACGTTGTATAAACAAAATAAATTTATTCTCAGTTTATAAGCTTCATTTTTGATGTCCACCATATTTTCTCTTAAACTAATATTTATTGAGATATTTGCAGAGAAATAAAGCTGTAAGCTGATGAAAAAATTTGAGAGTCTAAGTCACACTATATAGTGTGTCCCAGGATAGATGTAACAAGAGGTGTAATGGACCAAAAATTTTGGAATTTTGGAATGGTATTTGCTGCTTGTTGTAAAACTAAAGTATACCAAATATGACTTGATTTGGTGTTCTACAGGGTGTTTTATAAGCAAAGTTGTAAAAATCACCACTAATAAAGTACCTTTATTTTTCAAAATATGAAAAAATTCCACTAAGAAAAGTTATTTAGAATGCAATTTTATTTATACCTCTATACCAAATTTCAGGAGTATAAAATTATTTTTTTGAAACGTCCCATTTTTTCAATAAATTAGTATTTTATTTTGAACCATTCAATTAAAACTGCATAGAAATTATTTTTGTGATTTAATATTTAAAATTATGTAGAAGCTAAAAGTAGGCTATGAAAAAAGCAGTGGATACATTTATCATTTATTATTGACATATCTGTCAAACATAGTCAATATTATCCTTAATTTCTGTTTCAAATTAACGAACCAAACATAAAGAAATAAGTGAAAATGGTACTCACAGTGCGTGAAAAAAATTATATTGTGCAATGCTACGGAATTGGCGGTGAAAACTCGCTAAGAGAAGTGGTAAGCCAATTCAATTTGAAATTTCCAAACACTGCTGTGTCACGTACTCAGGCTATGAGAATAATTAATAAGTTTCTGGTTACTGGTAATGTTCCTAACATGAAAAGAAAAATAAAAGCATATGATGAAGACAATGTTGGGGATATTATAACTCATGGCTCTCTTACAGAAAATCCTAGGATGCCACTAAGAGAGAGATCAGCTTTTATTAATATTAGCAAGTCTGAACTCCAAAGAATTTACAAGGCAAAGAAAATTAGGGCATATAAAGCAAATTAAAAACATACGCTTGAAGAGGGAGATGACGGCCGTAGGTTGGATTTTTGTTTGACCATTGGAAAAAAAATCGTGGAAGAGAGATTTTTTCATGATTTCATAATTTTCTCAGATGAATCCACATTCCCAACCAATGGTGTTGTTTCATCTCAGAATTATCGGTTTTGGGCTGAAAATCCAAATTTTAGAATTAATTGTAGAAGACAATATTATAAAAAAGTGAATGTGTGGTGTGCCGTTTCTTATCACGTTGGAGTTATTGAACCTTATTTCATTGAGGGAAGGTTAAACCAGCACACTTATTTACAGCTTCTTGAAAGATTTTCTGAAGAACATTTAAATATTTTAAGAGATATGCCTTCAGTTCATTCTCAACATGATGGTTGCCCTGGCCACTCCACAGAAATGGTTAATCGGTGGTTGAATTTAAATTTTGCAGAAAATTAGATTGCCAGGAATGCACCGATCAAGTGGCCGGCGAGATCCCCAGACCTGTCAATATTGGATTTCTTTTTATGGGGTCGCCTCAAGCAGTTGGTTTACGCTGAACCACTTCCTAACGATGTAGCAGTATTGAAGCAGAGAATTACAAATGCCGTAAACTCCATACCGTTAGATCATATTCGAAACAGTTTTAAGGACTTCAGGCGAAGGATCGAAATGTGTGTGGATGTGGGTGGTAGCTACGTCGAATAAGAAAAAAAATTGTAAACATTGTTTTGTATTAGTCAATAATTAATTTGTTTGTGAATCTGTTATGTTTTTGACATTTATTACTTGTTATAATTTTTAAACCTCATTAATATTCCGTTAGTAATTGTTTCTTGTTTTACAATTAGTTCGATTAACATTACTCTGGATAAAGGGGAAGAACAGTTACCACATATTTTTTATGTGGAAAACTGAACTTCACCATTTATTTTCGTAGAATTTTGAAAAGAAAAGAAAATATTATGTAATTATTGTATATTCCCTTACGAAAATAATAAAGACGTTTATTATTTTTATTATTATTATTATTATACCTTCTTACATCTCGTATATTCAATTTTCTATTTACCAATAGCCTACTTTTTGAGATGATTAACATTTACTCCTACACAACTTTAAATATGAATTCAACTCTTAATTCGCATTAATTTTATATTCCTGAAATTTGGAAGTATAAAATTGCATTCTAAATAATTTTTTTTAGTGGAATTTTTTCATATTTTGAAAAATAAAGGTACTTTATTAGTGGTGATTTTTACAACTTTGCTCATAAAACACCCTGCAGAACACCAAATCAAGTCATTTTTGGTATATTTTAGTTTTACAACTAGCAGGACTCAATCCCCAAATACCATTCCAAAATTCCAAAATTTTCGGTCCACTACACCTCTTGTTACATCTATCCTGGGACACACTGTACCTACTATATTAACGAAAAATAGTATATGAGAATATATTTTTTCAATTACCGACTATACTTACATTAACAAAGTTGCGACGTTTTTATTTAAAAAAATGTGAAAAAGTACATTGTTTCTTTCATAACTTCTTTGTTTTTTATGCTACAGATATAGGAAAAAAATTACTTGAAAGCCTAACTAATAGTTTTTCATTTTGGTTATTAACGTTTTTGGCCTAAGTGCCATAGTTTCTGAGATATTTAACATTTAACTTCGTCTAATAAACCTTCGGACGCCACGTTTAGACTTCCAGATCTCCGAAACCATTAACTCTACAAAAATTTGAAAAAAACGAAATTCATCCTTAATTTAGTGGCTTTTTATTTGTCTCTAGCATGTTTTTGCTCAAGTTATTTGACGAAAACGTATTTGAAATACCACTTTTTCAAGCTAAAATACTTAAATCTATCAATTTATGTGAAAAGTTGCATAGAACCTTTCCTTCTTAAAAACTAATTATCTCTCAGCTCCAATGTTTTTTTTATTTATTTAAATTAGCAAGCTCTCGCATAATATAGAAACTTCTTTTTTTATGCGTTTACTATTAAGCTGCCAAAAATGAACGAGATCTAATTCATATGACATTATTCCGAAGTTAAAACCTCTAGTATTTCGGTTAATTATTGCTATAAAATTAAATTTAAAAACATCAAATGAAAGATAATTTTGTCAGAAGCAACTGTTATTTGAAATATTTTTTTGTAAATACCATATTTCCCGAGAAAATAGAGAAAATAGAGAAAATAGAGAAAAATCGATTATTTTAATTAAAAATACTCCATTTCACCCCCCTGAAGGTTCACGCGGATCCGTAAATCTCCTAAACTTTTTTGTTTCGTTAACTCTGGCCTATTTTGAACCTATAACTAAAGTTTAAGGTTTGCACACATTTTTTTCGAGTTAAAGTTAAGTTTTCCTGTACTAAACACTTAAATTGCATTTCCATAATAGAATTCCCCTTACCCCAAACAATCGACAAAAAAGATACAGTGTTACTCGACTAATATCATACAAGAAATTAACAAAAATATTCCGTTATTTGCTCCCACGTGCAATACATACCATGCAAGCGCAGCTTCGAAACCGGACAAATATGAATGATAATACTCTGTAATTGAGCAGATAGTAATTAAATTCTTGATAAAGTGGCGGCTATCTGATTGTCTAAATTAACTTCCTGGGAGCAGAACAGTAGCCGAGGCAATAAATCCCTGCAAAGACAGCCGTTATCTCCGGGAGTAGAAGACCAATTGGTTAGAATGACTATTAGCGGCTCTTGGACGTTACATCTCACCCCAGGCCATCTCAGCTGCCTCTTTGCCAGTGGCGTTTCCAACATCCATCATAAAATCTATAACAATAATTAAAGGAAACGAACATATGAAAGCGAAACAAAAATAATCGCACATACAGAGGTTTAGTTGAATCTAGCTCTGGTGAGATAAGACAGACAATTTAAAATGATCATAAACTTTTTAATAATGTGTTTTTAAAGTCGCATATTCTTAATTTTAGTATTCATAAATACAGAATCGACTTGTATACAATCATAGTCAATATGAAGTTTAAAAAATATGTAACGAGCGTTCGCAATAAAACAGCTCCTAATAGTTTAAGCAAATGAACCCGTGCGATTTTGATTGATATCTTGGATAAACCATCAATATTACTAGCAGATAGTGTGTTCATAATTTTGTATTTTCTACAAAGCCCACATGCTCAACTCTTATTTTCGCAACGGGCAAAATTTAATGGACAGTGGCAATATTTCATAGAAGTGAATCATAATATAGTGCAGTGACATCATCTACCTGCTGGTAGAGACAAAGACAAGAAAGAAATCAGGAGAAATACGAGAACAGGAAAACTCAAACAGCGTTAATCATCAGAAGATAAATTTTCATTTTATTTGCATTAATAACAAACACATATTTTGTAATATTGGATATAATAACATTTTGCTTTATAATACAGGAATAGAGAGAGCGTCTAATTTCTTACGTAATACACAATCAAATGTTGAATCTATATTAATCCCGAACTAATCAATAGCTTATCATTTCAAAACTGAATTTTTCCAACACAGTCGCAATACACATAATACAACTTTGTTTCAGAAAAATAATATCTCCAGAGTATACAAAAATAATGTATCTATTACAGAACTTAGGAATGAAGACACACGAACTACTGCTGCAAGAATCGATATTGGCGGAAATTGACTATAGGGAGCACTAGGCCATTAGTTAGAAGGAGGAAACATAATAATCCAGACACACACTAACGTCATGAAAAATATACGAAAACAAGTACCGGACTACCAGAACAACGTATATTACTTCGCCCCGTTTATGCCTGCCAGCAAAGGAGTACTACAATACCTAATCAACAGGAAATCGCTGCAATCCAATGGATCAGATAGACGACGGAAACGAAACACAAGAATATGGGGGTCAAGCAAGGATGCCCCCTATCCTTGATTATTCATCATGACTCTAGATCAAGTGTTACAAAGCACAATAAAGGAAACAGCAAATTTAACGAAGACACAGAAACAATGAGTACCCTGATCGTACTAACATACGACGATGATCTCTTAATTGTCACGAAAGAAGAGTAGGATATCCTAAACTTTCTAGAAAACAGGAAACCGCATGGGGATACCTTTGGACTGAAAATAAACTTCAAGAAAAGTAACACTAATGGTACATTACCCTAAAGAAATTGCAATAATGTATGCTTTGCCTACTACAGGAGCAATGCGCTCCTATCCTACAGCAGCTATGAAAGCAATGCTGGACTTACTACCTTTGCATTTGCATGTGAGGTAGGAAGCAGCACTTAGTGCCCTAAGGCTGTACCAGGTACTTAAATTCAGACCAGGCGACCTAGCTGGTCACTTAAGGATTTTGGAGTTAATCCAATTTGATTTCATGACCAAACCCACTGACTCAATACCAACCAAGCATGACTTTGACTGCCCGTTTGATGTGCTGATTGAAAGCCGTCGGACGAGCAAAGTCGAAGCACTGCGGTTGGAGAAAGAGTCACTCATCTGGTATACAGATGGATCCAAGATGAACGAAGAGGTTGGTGTGGGCGTAGCTGGGCCTAAATGCAGGCTATCTAAAGCCCTCGGTAACACCCTAATCATCTTCCAGGCACAAGTCTATACTATAGATCGGTGTGCCCAGGAATGCCTTAACAGAGGCGCTCGAAGGGCAAAGATCTACATAATCTCAGATAGCCAGGCAGCACTAAAGGCTCTCAGATCCTATACCTTCCAGTCTAAAATTGCCTGTGGATGCAGACAATCCCTGAATCAACTGGCAAAAAACAACAAGGTTATAACCTATTCGGCAAAGAATGCTACGAGGCTTCTCGAACTCGAAAAGTCCGACCTAAGGCTAATCACAAGCCTTCTAACTGGCCATTGCCCCTTGAGATATTATATGAATGCAAAGTACTAACCCGCATTAGGCTAAAGTACCTAAAACAGGCGGAATTACAAGCTTTGTAAAAAGTCTTGGAATCCTAGGCAAAAACTAATAGAGTAATTTACAAAAAGTCCTTGGTCGAGGTGAAGAAAGGCCAATTCAGGGCCAATCGAACCCTTAAACAATCTGCAATGCTTTGCCTAAATCAGAAACACAAAACTCAGAAGAAGGACTATCGAAGCAGAAACACAAAAAGAGGAGCATAAATATTTCATATCAAGGCACAACGCTGCAACAAATCTCACAGCCACCTACGCTCCCCATTCTACACTCGTGTACCATGTTTTTTGTGATTCTCGCTTTGACAAGAAGCCTGACCCAAATTTAACCCAGCTAGACGTATCCGGCCTGGCGGTATGCTTCCCGGGAGTGACAGCAATCGTAAATTAAAATCAAATCAATTTGCAGAAAGTCGAAACTTTAATAACTGGACAATAAACATCAACGGAATGAGACAACAAATAATCAGTAGATATGCAATATTATGTTGGGATGAGATAAACATGATGGAATGCTGTTAAAAGTCAACATCATTGAGCGGTGGCTAACGTCACTCCAGAAGAAATATTCCAAAATTTGAACTTTACAAAACAGGAAATTCAATTTGCTTTTATGGAACAGAACGAACTTTAAAGGGAATTTAAAATAAGGTGACCAGATATTTGTATTTTGAATGCTGTACACTTGGGCTGAGAAGTGGGGTGGAATTTTTTTGTATATATCGTAGTGTTAAGAAATGGATATTTTCTAAATATGAAACATGTTGTTCAACTTGTACTCCTAGTACATCTAAATTTCATACCGACAGCTACGAAAATTTCTCGGAACGTTTCATTGATCTCTACAGGAGGAAATTCATTCTCTGACTAAATCCTATTGTATACTTCTCCGTAAGATCAAACTCCTTTATGAGTTTACATTCCTGAAAGCCTACCGCGACCACCAAATCATCCCAAAACCTTTATAACTCAAGCATCACTCCAGGTCTCCTGTATCAAGAAATCTATAGACAAAAAAATTTGCCCTATTCAGAAACTTCATATACAGAACAAGATGCAATCTCAATACTCACATATACGAAACTGATTCACGCTTACGACATCTAGTCGGTACTCTGGGACATCCTTGACCGATCATCCAATGACAAAGCCCAGTGCATACCAGAACAAGAGACAATTTTTCAAAAAAAAAAATCTTCAAATTAAAAAAAGATATGATACCATTCAAAACGTAATGCTGTACATCTTGCTGTATATTCAAACATGCTATACAGCTCCTTACAATTCCGGATAATACAGAAAAATTCCGTTCGTATGGTTACCCTAGTTTAAGGTCAACTTTATCAAGTTCACTGTTAGTTTAAGCTCCCATGGCATAGTAAAAAACATTTTTTCGATAACAGATCAATTTTTATGCATAGAGATCTTAAGAGGGAGCAACGCGATCAAATCAGAGGGGAGTGGGCGGAAATGAGCCAATAAAGTACAGAGAGCTGTTGTGTTGGTTGTTTAGTTTTTGGCGTTCGTCTTTCTTTACTATTGCTCTACCTACAATCACGACTGAAAGGTCAAGAACACATCGAGACCAAGCTTCAAATACATGAAATGAGTGCGCATCGGTTATAAATGTAATTATTTTTGCAATCATTTTTAATTATATTGAAGTGACTCCATCTACTAAAACAGCATTGTACTAAAAAAAAAATTCCAACTAAAAGCATTTTTTAGCGAACTGGATCATGTTATTAAACTGATCAAAAGATATTCTTGTAAGTAAATGAATACTACACTTCTATTGAAGAACATTTTTAGCAAAAACTTGTTTATTAGCCAATGTGAACAGAGGTCTTCCTAATAAACAAGTTTTAGCTAAAAATGTTCTTCAATAGAAGTGTAGTATTCATTTACTTACAAGAATATCTTTTGATCAGTTTAATAACGCCAGCCGTTTGGCTAAAAACTACTTTTTCCCAGTCAAGATTTTTAGTACGGTGCTTTTTAATGTAACCTACATAACCTTAAATTCTAAGTTTTTCAAGTCTATTCTCATTTTTAATGTTTGTATGTGCATTTTTAGCTTGAAGCCATACTGGCTCCAAGTAAATATTTAAAAATTCACGTAAATAATTTTTCAATATTGTTGATTAATAAAAATAGACTTCTAATCACAGGTTAGATTTCCAACCTACAAAAAGAGTCCTATTTTATTAGGACAAAGTATTTAGAACTTCATGAACATTACACTGAACTAAATTTTAGTTGAAATGCGGGAACCAGGCAGAAATTTTAATAACAGCTGCGTAATACTCTTAAATCTTAAGAAACACATATTTTTGAGGTTAGCTGTGACGTCACGTGCAGATGCCCTTCGCCCAACTTCAGCTTTGTAATTGGCTTGTCTCCTCTTAAACTTCATTTAAGAATAAAAATAAGGAGGTGTTATGAGATGCCAGAGGTTCAGCCTGACATCTATCTCATGCATGGATGTTGCGATTTCAAACTTCAGTCTGACAAGGTAATTAACAAAAATTTCCCTCCAGACTTGTTTTAATAGATAGAGGAAATCTCAAATTTCATTTTTAAGCAAAGATCAAGGTGTTCTGAAGTGTACTTTCATGAAAAAAATTATTTGGTGTTAATTAACAAAAATTGTCAGACAGACAATTTTTTTCAAAAATGATACATTATTTACCATAAATTGTGTAAATTTCAAGCAGGTGTTTTAAAAAGTAATTTTTTTTTTTTAGCTAATTTTAGAAGTTAATTAAAAATAGCAATTAACACATTTTTACTAGTCTGGCGGGCGTAACATGTTTATTACATGTTTTCCAATCATTTTCATCTTTTAAATTTGAGGTGTTCGATGGGGTACCTTTTTGTGTCATGGGAGCTTAGACTATGTACTTGAATGGACATTTTGTACATATTTATGAAATAGGCTGTTAAGCAATGTATAAAATTTAAATAATGTTTTTCTTGGTCAATCTTAATTCTCTCTCTAATTAGTTTTAAAATTAGACTTTTGTATATTATGAAATAATGACACGAGAAATAATTTCAAGTAGGTAATTCGTCTTAACTATTTATTTTGGATGAACATTTTTTCACAAGAGCTGTACCATTTAATGATACCTCCTAATCAATAGGTTGTTTCAACTATCATTAAATCTAGTGGACGCCACTGTCCCACACTACAATCCTGCAGATAAAAGTGTTAATAAACGCCCAGAACGTTTCTTCGAATCTCTTTCACACCTTCATATTAATGACTTAGATAACAAACGAATAAAGGTGGCTGAAAGGGTATCTGTTACCCTGTCTCGTTTGGAGTTCAAAGAGATAAGGTTAAAATAAGAAACGTATTAATTGAGCGATATCCATAGAAAGGCTTCTGTCGGCATTAAGAGCAGGAGCTATAAACAAAGTGTACCAATTAGCTAAATTTTTATGTGAAATATATTCTCTTGAAGTGCTGACTGAGAACTGCAAATTTTACGCATCGAGTTATATACAAACTGAAAAAGTTTTCCAATCTAGTGAGCTATAGTATGTAAATCGTAAGAAGGACAAAAGTAATTCTGTTTTTAAATGGATACAGTTTTAGAAAATCATATTTAAAATTATTCGATATAACGGGGTCCCATAATAAGAAAAACAGAAAATCTTGCCATATACCCCAAAAAGAAAAAAGGATGAAGCTACAAACATATGTTTCGCAGTTATTGTTCCTCATCATTTTAGCGTGTCCGTAGTAGTTATGTTGATTCCTATTCTTCATTTTTATTTATTCTTTTGTCAGGTGAAAATAGGACAGTACACATACTCAATATGCTGACTATAGTGACTATTCTCATTCGTGGTCTTCAATATGTTGTACATGAGGAACGAAAGTGCAAATATTGTGTACTATACAGGGTGGGTGTAACTTAAGCATGTTAAAATTATTTTAGTGTTAGTTCTTAGCCAATTTTAAGAGAAAAATTCAAATGCCTCTGTAAAAACAACACGGGAAACGAATTATGAAAGTAGATAAAAGGAAACAACGTTAAATAATGCTCTACTTGCGTGTAGAGCCAAGATACGTTAGTATTTCCTCATTTTACGTCCACATCCAGTGGAAGTATAGTAGCGCAAAAAAAATTATTGTTCAAATAGACTTAGAACGTCGAGATTTTTTAAGTTTATACAAAAAAGTTTCTGTCTATCACGAATTCGACGTTAGTTTTCCCCCGACACGTCAGAATTTTTCACGTAAGGGGAAAACTGACGTCGAATTCGTGATATCAGTGACACAGAAACGTCGGAAATGATGTGATTCATCTCGGATTCAGATTGTTTTCTTGTGTGTGGCTGTGTGTAATCCTTAGTACCAGTACCACCATAAAGTACAATTTGTAACGAGTATTTCAAAAAAAAATCAATCAAATCGGTTGAGATTTGACTTGTAGGCAGATTCTTTACCAAAAATCTGAATTTGCACCCACTGTGTGGCAGCTTGAGCATAACAGACTTTTTTCTCGATGAGGGGAAACCCACACGGGCTGCCCATCCCACTGGAACAAGTCTGAGTGACAGACTCAAACTGACTAAAACCTCTCCTCCTGGGGCTCGTCTGTAAAGAATTCTCCGAGGGCACTACAGCCTCCTGGGCTTATTGTGCTCTCCCCCTGTCTTAGTTTACACTGTCCATTTTAATATTCACTGACAAGGAGATACAGGTCTGAAAATGGGCGAGTTTTGATGGTCTCCGGGTCTATTTGTGTTTGCCCGTAGATATTATAAATCACTCTGCCCAATTTCCCTGTGCCGTTAGCAGGAGGTCTGAGAGAATGGGCGGAGTGATAGTTGCCAGGTCCATTGTCTTTCCCTGTTGATATTATGTTCTGCGATCCAAACCCTGCAGTCGTATAATATGCTTTATTGGCAACGGCTTCGCTATGTGGCGTTCCTCGCTGGACACCATCCCAGTCAAGTCCTCGTCGCTTTGTTCGGCAACGGCCTCGCCGCGCGGCGTTCCTTGATGATCCGTAACCCCGTCAAGTCCTCACTGCTCGCCACGTTGCTTCACTTCGCGCCTCTGCATCACTGTGAAGACCGCTATAGCCTCCTCACTGTAATGTAGTTTTATCTGGAATGGACCTATTTTGCCATTCTTTAAGTCTTTTGAAGGCTGCTCTCCCCAGGCTCCTTGTCAGCAACGGTCTCGCTATGCGGTGTTCCTTGATAGTCCATCACCCCAGTCAAGTTCTCGCCACTCGCGACGTTGCTTCACTTCACACCTCTGCATCACTTACTAAGGACCGCTGAGGCCTCCTTACTATGATGCAGGTTTATCTGCACCTTCAGCTGGAATGGGCCTATTTTTCCCTATCCTTCCTGAAGGTTACCCTCACCTGGCTCGGGAACTCAGACGCTTTGGAAGGTCCTTGGTGTTGACCGAGGTCACGGACATCCCCTCCCCCGGCTCCTTCACCTACCGCACTGCGCTCGTGGGCTTTGTGGTGGAGAGGTCTGCTCAGAAGATGCTGAAAACCCCATCTATCTCCTACTCCGAGTAAGGGGAAAAGAATGGTCGGCCCTTACATACGTCGAGGGCTTTTATACAACGAGATGCGCCTATGCCTCGAGGTTTGTCGCTAGTGGTCGGGCTCCCCCCCCCCGATCATGCGTCTCTTCGGGGCGCGCAATACCTTGGGATTGGGGAAGTTTTTATTGTGGTACTACATCCACGTGGTCCGAGCGGTGAAGCCAAGACCACCGTGCTCCCTGGAGAGACATACCCCTGACCTAAGTCAGGGGATCATTGCCACTCCAAGCGGTTTACGGTGTGTGAGCTGGTCCGCGACGTGGTTTTAGCCCAGCAGTGTGACCATGTTAACCCTACTCACGCGGAGTCTGGCCGTTCTCCTGCACGCAACCTGGAGACGCGCCTGGCAGATGCTCAACCCCCCAACTTCATGAAAGGATGGTACCAGGTCGACTATATTTATAAGTACCCTTGCTTGTATGAGATTTCTTAAAATATTTCAGTTTTAACGAATAATAATATTGCACTATGACACTAATAACACAGCCCACAGCCCCACAAAAAAAAAGTTTTGATCTGGATGACTGACCATAGTATTCCTATGTATTTTTCGACGCTGAATCCGAATGCGAGGTAAAAAAAATTCGTGTACCCCCAAACTTTTGCGCTACAGCCAAAAACAACCCCGAAAATGAGATAAAACCGTCCCATACATCAGGATTCAATGAATGTTGAAAAACGTGGGAATGGGAAATGTTTTATATTCAGTAGTCACCTACCTGAATAGTGACTGGAAAACTACCCTTATAATATATTGAAAACTCCCCCTGTACAAGCATAGAGTATATAAATGCCAATAAATCGCGAGAAATGTTAAAGTAACTATTCAGGGAGATGACTGCTGAATATAAAATATTTCCCCTTCCCACGTTTTCGCCATTCATTGAATCCTGATGTATGCAACGGTTTTTCCCCATTTTCGGGGTTGTTTTTGGCTGTAGCGCAAAAGTTGGGGGTATATGAATTTTTTTGACATCGGATTCAGATTCAGCGTCGAAAAACACATGGGAATACTAGGATCAGTCATCCAGATCAAAACTTTTTTTTTGTGGGGCTATGTAATTATTATATGATTGAAACGACTTGAAAATATAGTAAATGGTTAGAATCAAAAATAAGTAAATTCCTTCCACTCGTACGCCGAGTATGAAAACGTGCTCAAAATATAGCAAGCATATTTAAAAGCCACAAAAGTCATTAGACCTACTATTACTGCACTAAACGCGGATTACAGCTCTTTAACCGCGACTTACACTGTTTATAATTACTAACTTCACTTATAGCCACAATTACCGAGGTATTAATATTTTTATTATTAATATAATGGGGTATGACTTATTTCGAATTAAGTTTGCATTTGTATTTCACTATTTTAATTTTTATAGGTTGCAAAATGGAGCATGCTACGTGTTTTAGCGTACGCAAATATCAAATATCAAAGACTAAAAATGTTGCATTAGGTACGGGTAAACGGCTAACAAAGAAACTGCCGACGAATTATCGGTTGGTATTCTTTGTAATACGAACCGGTGTAATAAAAATTAGGTACAATTTTTAAGGGATTTGATTCAGATACACATAATATATTGCCTTTAAAATTGACAAACACCACATCGTTATGAGTGGTTCATAGCACGTCAAAAAGTTGGGAGCCATTTAAAAAAAAAATGTATTCTGTCGAAATTCTTTATATAGGGCATGAGTTAATTTTGACCTAGAAATACAAACATGACATTTATTTTTCATTATAAATTAATATGGCCACCATATTTTATACCAAGATGTTAAAAATATAAAATAATCAAATATTTCGTACATGACCATGTTCGATATAGTTTCCGACTGTTTGTTGATTCCTGATCACTAACTTGGTGCTTATTTCCTTTTAGATCAAGTTAATGTAGTTTGTTTTATATATACATTATATAATATTAATAATAGTGGAAATAAGGAAATAATAATGAAATGGAAATAAAACAAGGTGATTTTTATGTTCATGCTATAGAATTTTGTATTACTAAAACTTACTTGAACTATCTACTATTTCTATCCAGCCAGAGCATTGCATAAACTTCCTATCCAATCTTAAAAATATTTTCTTTGTACGAAAAGGAACAAATATCATTACATTCATTACTTACATCTTCTCAAACAATGAAGAAAATACTAGATCAACAGATTAGAAGCGAAATCATTACAGAGAAACCGCTTCACTCGAAACAGTTTGCCTATCAACCTGGCAAATCAACAATAAATGCTCTACATGGCCTGGTCAAAGGCATCGGAAAGACATTTGCAGCAAAGGAACTGGCTCTGTGCTTTCATACATATAGAGGGTGCTTTTGGCAACACCTCCTATGAGTCCATACAAAGAGCTGCGGAAAAAAGGGGAATACAGTCCCCAACAATCAAATGGATACAATCCATGCTAAGAAGCATAGTTACCACAGATAGATGTGGGGAGGGAGTCGGCCACCGTGACTGCAGTTAGGGGATGTCTACAAGGTGAAGTCTTATCGCCCTTGCTGTGGTTAATGGTGGTCGACGATCTCCTCCATAAGCTGAGTAATTATGGCTTCAACGTTCAGGGCTACGCTGTTGACCTGGTGGATACTGTTAGAGGCAGGCATTAGGTTATGATCTCAAACCACATACAAATTGCCTTAAACATAATATCTAAATGGTGTTCGTCAGAGGGCCTTAGTTTCAATCCGAACAAAACAGTTATTGTTCCATTCACCAAGAGGAGAAAACTAAATCTGAGAGCTCCTATGTTAAATGGAACAGAACTGAATTTTTCCAGTGAAATCAAGGAGTAATCCTGGACCAAAAACTTACCTGGAACTCACACTTAGAAAGGACACTTACCAAAGCAACGAGGGCTATTTGGATGTGCCGTGGGCTGTTTGGTAAGACTTGGGGTATGAAGCTGAAAATGATAATTGGTCCTACCTTTCGATCGTGGTTACCTACGCATCATTTGTATGGTGGCCAAAAACAGAAGAGAAAATAGCACAAGGAAAGTTGCAGAAATTGCAACGCCTTGACTGTCTAGGGACTACAGGAGCAATGCGCTCGTGTCCCACAGCAGCTATGGAAGCAATGCTGGACTTGCTTTCTCTACATAGGTTATAAACCTATTCAACAAAGAATGCCACAAGGCTTCTCGAACTTGAAAAGTCCGACCTAAGGCTGATCCCAGGCCTTTTAACTGGCCGTTGCCCCTTAAGATATCATCTTAAGAACATGGGCATGGCAGAAGATGACAAACGCAGATACTGTGAAGCTGCAACATAGGGAAATTATCTCCCAGGAAAATCGCAAGCTTTGCAAAACATCTTGAAATCCTAGGCAACAACTAGTTGCAGGGTAATTCACAAAATATCTTTTAGGCCGAGGTGAAGAAAGGCCAACCCAAGGCAAACGATCTACAATCTACATCTTCTCTCCGAAACATTCCGGAAAATTCCATTGTAGCAGCTTTGCCATTCCCTATAGGAATTGGTACAAGCACAAAATTGCTACTTAAACAGGGTTGAGATAGTTATTGATCTCAGAATGGTCATACGATGATGCAGCATTGATAAATAGGTTGACGGCTCAGCGAGAAGAGATAATAAGCAATTAAGTGCTGGATAAATTGAGCATGTCTTCCTAGCACTTGCATGCTAAGATGGCAGCAAAGTTCAGAAGCTTCAAAGCTTCCATTTAGCAGGTAAAGTGTCCACACATTTTTGTGGCACCTAGCTTTCTGCCAATTCTAGGCCCACGGACCCTATAGCAACCAGAAATCTTAGGCTAGCACTAGGTCGAACTTCATTGTCCTTTTCCAACGTCATTATCGTATGCAATGGATGCTTCCATTGCTTCCTATTTTTATATATAAAACATATAAGGTGGAATGAATTAAGTAGATCAGCCTGTTATTTTGTAAATCGGTTATAAGGGACCTGCAGATAAAAATAATTGGTTGTGGTTCTTCTGCGCAGGGAATTTAGGTGGTATTTTTTCTAGCTCTGTTACTCGCTCGTTCCATTTCACGAGTATCAATATTTTTATAACAAGATTTATGCGTTTGCGAATTTGAATTAAAGTTATGTGTTCCTTTTAAATGATGTGTTTTTCGTTGCTAGTATAGAATTAAAAACATATTTCATTGTAGCATTCCGCTTAGATTAAAATGCATTTTCAGTCAAAATCTACTAAAACACACTTCATTTTAGTACACATTGTACATTACATTTACCATCTTTGAATTAATAAAGCTCAGACATTTAATTATGTGATAAAAACTTTGTTGTTTAGATGTCAGATATATGTTTCTGTGTATTTATATTTAAACAGCCTATTTATCTTTTTGTTACAGCTCTTATCATTGTTTTCATGTAACGCAAAGGAACATCAATTTACGCAAAGTCGTTCTAATAAATCGACTTGGTACACTTCGTAGATGACGGTTTATATGACTTATGTTACAGATATTCATATTGTGAGTTGCCTATATAGTAATTACTCAGTTTTCTTTCTAATTTAATTTAATATGGTTATTTGCGCAGCAATTAGAGTAAGATTAGAGGTTATTTCTTGTCGGCCGTATAGACTGGAAAGCCATTTTCAATTTTATAGCAGCATTAATAAGTTAAAGTCAAAGTTAAGATAATCGGAAGACATGTACATTGTTACTTGTGTAGTTATCTGAATTTACGTAGTAAATCCAACAAGAATAAGGTAATCATTTTTTTTATTCATTCCTCAACCCGATATTTTGCAACTAGAAGCTATATTTTTCAGTTGTGTAAACTAATTTAATTCATTTCATATGATAACCTTTATCTTACAAACAGGTGCTAGTAAGTATTTTTTCTTTGCTAACGCAGAGTTTTGCTGTCGAATTCATTACTATCGGAAGGATCAATGTTGAGATCTATTAGTATTATTAAAGTAGTTAAGAATCGATTTAGTTAGTTTATGGGAAATCCGTTTACTACTTTGAAAATTATAAATTCTACCTGGCCATATTTATTTTGGAGACAAGTATTTATCGAATGCCAATGTAGTTATTGTCACAAGATGGATCCAAGTAATTAGCAGTATGCAGGAGTTCAAATACTAATACAACTTATAGTCCACTCATCTTCTTTGACTCCAGTTCCAGTTTAATAGTCATTTTTGGAGTAAATCAAGTACAACACGCGTAAAGCAAAACTGATAGCGTTATCCAGGTGTTTCAGAGTAGCAGATGTATGCCATGCCACCATCTTATGCAGATTCTTGCATTATTTGAGGCAATTGGTAGAAGCTGAGAAGCCTCACCAGGATTCATTCTTAAAATGTCCATCATCAGGTGATGAGATATGTGCATTTTTTAGCATTTATTGTGCTTCGATTTGCCATTGCAAAATTTCAGTGAATTTTATCATCCTTATCAACTATTCATATATTGCAACTTATATATCTTTCGTACGTTTTGTAATGATTTTTGAACTTTGATATGTATTGCTTATTTCTCAGATTGTTATAAGATATTCGGTGTGTTTACCAATAATATCTATGATAATCTTTTTATTTTTAAATAAATATTATTAGCCATAATCATTTGAACCATGTGGTCATATTCTTATGTATTTTGTTATTTTGAATTAGTTTATATTTTTTTGTAATTTACTCAGTTTTACAATTTTAAAAGATGTTTAATAAATGATACGTTTCATCTTAAAATTTACATTTTTTTTAATTTATTTGTTTGTGTCTGTCTTATTATCAGGTTTTTCCACAGCAGCCGGTTTTGTGATTAAGGAGGGTAGTTTATTATCAATTTTACTGTAGATAACGCCCTTTTTATCAAGATCTATATTTTTACTTCTTTTTTAATCACAAAACAAACTATTTTGGCAAATACCTGTGAAACTATTGGTTCTCTTTCTAACTCATATAAAAACTGGATCCACGAACTCAGCCCCGCACAATATCAGCTAGTCGTTCGCCGCCGTGTTTGTGATTTGGTTGAAATATTTTTACTTATTACCAAAACCAGGTATAAACAATTATAATTTTGCCAAAACCAACCTCGAGTGTTTCATCAGATTAGTTACTTTTCACAAAACATTTCTAGGTTCTTATATTTAAATAAGAAAACAGATGAGAAACCAACTAGATTTTCTTAAGTAACGTTGGACTTTTAAAGTAGGAAGTGAAACAATAATAATAAAATGTTTTTATTTAAAGAAAAAAATGTAATTTACATACAATGCATTCATTTAAAGAGGCGGAGTCTAGCACATAGCAACAGCAATAACTCGAAAAGTACTAAATAAATGAAAAACCGCTGCCGAAGGAATCACTTCTTCCACATCCAGATTCTCTATCCAAGTCACTCACAACGAAAAAATTTTGTATGTGGAAATAATTGTTTATGGAACTTTAATAATGTAATATTATACGATACCCCACATCGATAGTGGGGTGGGGGTGGTGATAGGGGGGTGGTAGTGGGGGTGGATGAGGTAAGAAATATTTTGAGGCTTTTGGTTCTCGTACATACACAAAATCACAATTTTTTTCATCCCCTTTAATAATGGGGTGGGGGTGGTAATAAGGGTGGTTAATGCCAAAAATTTTTTGAGACCTTAGCTTCTCTTGTATATATTAAATACCAATTTTATGGACTCTTACCTGCTTAATTTACCTATTTACCCTAAATTTACCCCAATTTAACCCCTACCCTTCGACGGACCAAGATGAAAATATAATCTGGTTCCAGATCTCGTTAAAGTACATACGTGTACCAAATTTCAAGTCAATATCTTAAACGGTTCCAGAGTAAATGTGCGCACAAAAAAAGTTACAGACAGACAGAAATTTTTTTTTGCTCAAACTTAAAATCTCGAAGTTTCATGACATTCTAAGCCTATTTGAACAATAAAAATTTTTTTAAATTTTTTTGTCAACAGTAAAATCACAAGAGCTTTTTTTTATCGGATAAATTTCTCTTTGTAATGAAATAATTTTGCCAATCAGTGATTTTATGAGAAAAACTGACATGAAAAAATCGCGAGACCGGAGGTCGAGCGATTTTGTCAAATGTCAGTTTTTCGAGCAAAATTACTGATTGAAAAAATTTTGAGTTAAAAAGAAATTTATCCTAAAATGAAAAGCTCGAGCGATTTTTGGCAAGATAAATTAACGACAGAATATGTGAGCGAACAACAACAATTAAAAATAATTATAATTTTCTCAAAACGCCTCATATATCGTACAGTATAGTTTCCACAAGACTTAAAAATTATAGCCGACAGTACAGATTTTAAAATGACGTGCGACTACTAGATATACTCTACTTTTGAGGAACAGGCATTTTTATCGTGATAAAAAACGATGCACCTTTTTTTATCGCTGTCAAAGTGACAAAATGTGACTGTCAAATTGACTTTTTTATATAGGAGTTAATTTATCGTTACTATACTTCCACTGTATGTGGAAGTAAAATGTATTATTTAATTGTTCAGAAATAAAAATACCATACAGATATCAGATATTTCACAATTCCAGCCATCGAGTAATTATTTCTCAACGTCGCGATGCCAAAACTACAATAAACAAAGCAATGAGTTCATTTAGTGATATTTAGGTAATTTATAATTTATTTTTGCGTTTTCTGTAAGTATTTAACCCTTTAAGTTTACAGTGAAAAAATTAGGCAGCTAGTGTTAATATTAGCCCTAATATTTGATTTCGAATTCGGAACATATTTGAAACGGCCTACGGCGCGGATGATGTCACACCACTCCACTGGTTCTATAAGTTATGAGACTATATTCAGTTTAAGCGTTGAGTCGTAGGACTTATCACTCAACGGTTTAAGAGATTTCGTTGTACACTGTGCGGGTGTGGTGTTATTTTGCTTTATTTAACTTATTTATTTTTGTTATTTTTTATGCATAAAAATATGTGTTCTCTAGAAAATGGATACGTTAAGGCTGATTCCAACATTTTGCCACGTGTAGGCATTTTTATGGTTATGGAATATTTTAATAATAATAAAGATTACATACGTCCTGAAATGAGAGATTCCAGTTACAGAGGTAGGGTAACTAGATAGATATCTACTTTAATAAAGTCTATCAGATTTATCTGATATTTAGGTCAGCCAGACAAAATTACGGCGATAAGGTTGTTGGTTATGTGCAAATAAAAATTATTTTATAATACCTACATATAATTTTCCATATTTTCTTCAAGCTACAAATTTTATTATCGTAGAATTTTTAATAATAACCTATTACACTAGACTTTATCCTCACAACAATATTTCGTCCCTTTATTATTAACAAATTTCTCCCTGTAGACAGCTTGCTACCACAAATTTCTAATACTTTCATCACTTGGTAATGAAATAAATATTTTATTGGGAGTAGACACTGATGGACTTTTACAGTCTGGAACTATACAATATTTTTATCCATTTTTATCCATGTTAATAACAAAATACAGAACACTTAAAAGATATAAACGAAATTAGCACTTCCGTCATGCGTGCCGTATGAAACTATACGGGATCAGGTGAGCGGCCGACCGCCAGGAGTGGTGTGACGTCACACTCCGTTTTCGCGTGCTCTATTTTTATTATTTTTTTGAGGTAGAAGCAGTTGAAAAAAAAATCTAATATTTTGCACATTTACTACAACAAGGTTTACTTTCGAAATATGAATTTTAAAAAAAAGCTAAATGATCCCATTCTCATAAGAAATTGTGCATAAGTGTAAACTTCATTCCTCTTTTCTCAGATTTTAAATGTATCTATGGTTTGGAAGATATAATATTGATCTGCATCTATATTAGTGCAGTTTTATGTGAAACGTCCTATATATTTTTAATCCTTGACATTATTCTTTCTGGGAACGAGTTGCATTTCATTTTTTCGTCGACTCCCAGTGGGAAAATCAGGATCTCTTAAAATAATGGCTATTTATGTAAATTGGATGAACCCGTTGCCTCTTCGTACAATAAATTATTTAATTTTATCCTTGTATGGGTTATTCAAATAGTGGTAGAGAAACAGCATCGAGGTAACAAACACTATTACCAGTTTAAGGACGTAAACACACGACATGACGGACCGTTGGCATGTCTCAGACAAATCTATTGTTTCCACTCTTTAAACAAACCAATAAATAACGCAGTCCTTATTTAAATTGACGTACATGTGATGCACTGAATCCGCTGTTGCTGAACCACGTACAGTTTGCAGTAGACTCTGAGATGCTCGCTTATATACAGAAGAACATCAACACATTTTAGGACTATTTATTCTAAGGAAATATATTTCTATAAAATATGTTCCTACTCAAAGTGTTTTACCACTTCCTTTGCAGAAATTTTTTTGTTTTTGATTTTTTAGAATACAAAAATTCGTTTTCGTATAGGAGCATATGTAGAAATATTATCCTCTGTGGCGGAATTAATGAAGGGGAGGTGGAGGCTTGCTTTTTTAATAAAAAACTGTCTATACATGAATAATTTCTATGGTGTCACTTCCTGGTGTGCGGCGTATAGCATTAATGACTTCAACAAGATGGCCACCATTTAAATTTATAAAATCGACATTACCTCAGTTATTAACCGATTTTCTTTTGTAATGGCTCATATTAAAGGCAAATTAAAATGTCTATGAAAATGGTAATTTCAGTGTTTTGTATTAAGTGAACAGTATTTAAAATATTTAGGTAAATATAATTCTGGAATGCAATAACTATACTTTTTTTATGTTAGTAGGAAATATAACCAAAAAATGTTGCTAAAATCATGATTCGTGAATCATGACAGCAGTAATGTTAAAATTATATATTATTTTAAATTTCGATGTGTTACTTTTGAAAATACATATTCAATGATCTTTACTTCAGGAACTTTAAACACTGAATAAATGCAATTTTATACGATGTAGATATTTTCAATAAATATTACATTGCCTACAAAAATATAATTTTATTTTTGTTGTTGTAATTTGTAATAATTTTAGATATTACAAATCTAAATAATTAGAAAATGCCAGTATAGTCATTAGGCATCTATCTAAATGATTTGATTGGTGATATCGTTTGTTAGCAATCATCATTGTTATCTGACTCTTCTGGTACAATATGTGAATTGTTGTTACGCAGTTCGTCTGTGCTCCACACTCACACATATCAGTACACGGTAAGCTGCTTGCAAAACATTTACATAGATGATTACATTTATTTTTTATGCAGGGGCATCTGATCAACTTGAGAATGAAGTCTGGAGCGCACGGCATTTTACAGAGAACAGGAGTCATCATTTTTCATACTCCATCCATGTCCAATAGGGGATGGAATTATTAACTAAGGATTACAGTCTTGGTTTCAGCTCACTACTTGGTAGATAGCTCTCTTCATTGCAACTATAAGAGCACTTCTTGTTGGTGGCAGCTTTTCCCAGCTTGTGTTTTCTCAGAAAACTTGGACCAATTTAACTTTTGAAGTTTGATTATATTCGATTTAGACTGGTAGATTTGGCATATGAATGTTTATAGTATTGTCATTACTTGATCAGAAATTGTGTTTTCGGTTCTTATTGAAGAAAAAGAGTATCTTCTGTAGCTGCACTAAATGCTTGCCAATATGAAAGTTTACCTTTTATTATTTTAGTGTCTGCCTTTTCTTGCGTGCTTCGAAGATGATCGAAAAAGCCTTGTGATGATTCAATTTCCGAACGCCATGCGACTACAAAGTCTTTCTTTGTTAATTGATCATGACGTAGACCTTTTTCAGCCAGGTATGCGGTTATTTCATCCTTGGTACACATATGCGACAGCGGTTTTTACATTGTTACGTTGGCTATGTTTGTGCTCTCCGCAATTTTATATCGAGTAGGAACAATTTTTGGTCTCTTTTGCCTTACTGTAGTTTCAGTACTTCTTTTATACTTTCTTTGTAAATGCTGCTACTAAATCTTTGCATGTATTAATGTCTTTATATTTGCCTGTTTTTTTTTTGGGCAGTTTTAAAAACCGAGGAAATATCTGCCGACACTCAACAGGTCACTAATAATGTTCTGGATAAGTTATATTAAAGTTTATCATCACTCTTACATTTTAAATTGTTTCTTAACACCCTTCAAAATTGTCCAAATTCTTCTCTCTTCTCAAATTCTCTAAGAAGAATAATTTTCAAACATGTGAAGCAAAAAACTGAATGCTAAAATGTAAACTCGATTATCTTTTAGCTGTAAAAGTATGCCTAAAGTAAATTTTGATTGATGATTTTTTTCAGATTTGAGTGGCTCTAAGATGCTATAATAAATATAGATAAATGAATTTGGTTGATCCCATTTGAGAGATAATTAAACAAAATTTATTTTAAAACAGAAAATTTAATAATTGTTTATAAGAAATTCGAATAAATATTGTCTTTTGGTAATAGAGTTGTTCGAAGATAAACTAAGAACCAAGTTGTACGGCATTGAATTACCTTTGTACTGACCATTTATCATAAGTGGTTAATTTTTGAGTTAATCACTTTCATTAAAAATGATTTCATTATGTATTTATTTAGTTTAATTTGTGTATAATATTAACAAATAAAATTTCACTAAAAATTTAATATCAAAACATAATTGGTGTAAAGAAAACAAATTGGGAATTATAACAGAAACGATTCTGGCTTATTTTGAACAAGCCAAAGTTCAAAAATTGTCATCATTTTGGTGTCAGTAATGTATAACAAGTTTCATCAAAACTAAAGTTGGCATAGGTGTCAGACGGGGCTGTGTTTTGTCACCAGACCTATTTAACATCTATAGTGAACACGTGATGCGCCATGTGCTGGAGGACTGGCATTGGTGTAGCTATTGACGCAACTAAAACTTTTAACTTCAGATTTGCAGATAATACCACCCTAGTTGCGGCAAGCGAGGATGAGCTCAAACACCCGTTGGACAACGTTCAAATAATAAGCTCTTACTATAGTTTTCTTCGTCTTTCTTTACGCGTCTGAAACAAGAGGCAAGCAGACGACGTATCGATGCTTTCGAGATGTAGGTCTGAAGACGTTTGTTAGGAATTTCCTGAACCAACAGCTCGACTCTCCAAGAAATACGTCACGCAAGCCGACTCTCCAGCAGCGTATTTTCCCAAATCCTCTCATTTTTAGCCGCGTCAACCAACGCGAGAGTAATGTAAAACAGTTTATAATTCTGATGAGGCTATGCGCCTTACAGGCAATCACGATAGATGAAGTGATGCTCATGTTTGTTTATTAATACTCTTGTATCTATTTAAGGTGCGAGCGTAGAGGCGTCTTGACTGTCCATGTATTTCGATACTCCAGTGAAGCAACGTTCAACGGTTAGTACTTGGATGGGTGAAACCCATCTTGGGAAACACAGCGATCTCGCCCCACCTTCTAGCGGCTTGTATATCAGCGTATACGCGGAAGCTATGTAATTTCAAGACGAGGATTACGTAGTGGATATACCATCCTTCGGAGGAGATGTAAAGCAGTCGATCTATTAAATGTTAGGCAAGTAAAAGATCCCTACTCTTCGAAAGAGAAGAGGTTCGGCAAAATTTCCAAGCTGGGGGCAGCTCATCTTCTGGCGTTGGTGATAGGCCCTGGTAGCGGAAATAGGCCGACGCTAAATAAATAGATTTAAAAAATGTATCTATTTATTTTATTATGTGTATCTTATTTTACTTCCACATCCAGTGAAAGTATAGTAACGACAAAAAAATTTTTTAAATTTTAATTTTTCAAATAGGTTTAGAATGTCATGAAACGTCGAGATTTTAAGTTTGAGAAAAAAATTTCTGTCTGCCTATCGGTCTGTCGGTCTTTCGGTCTGTCTGTCTGTAACTTTTTTTTGGGCGCACGATTACTCTGGAACCGTTTAAGATATTGACTTGAAATTTGGTACACGTATGTACTTTAATGGGATCTGGAACTAGATTATATTTTCATCTTATTCCGTCAAAGGGTTGGGGTAAATTGAGGTTAAATAGGTAAATCAAGCAAATAAGAGTCCATGAAATTGTTATTTAGTATATACAAAAGAAGCTAAGGTCTCAAAAAATTTTTGGCATTAGCTACGCCCCCCATTACCACCCCCACCTCATTATTGAATGTGATGAAAAAAAATGTGATTTAGTGTGTGTACAAGAGCCAAAAAGCTCAAAATATTTTTTCTCATCCACCTCCACTACCACCCCCGTATTACCACCCCCACCCCACTACCGATGTGGGATATCGTTTCATGAATTTTTGGGGTAGACGATTTCAAATATTATATTATTAAAGTTCCATAAACAATTATTTCCACATAAAAAAGTTTTTCGTTGTGAGAAACTTGGATAGAAAATCTTGATGTGGAAGTAGTGATTCCTTGGGCAGCGGTTTTTTAACTTGTTTTCATTTCTGTACCCTGTAACTGGTTTTTAATATTGAATGTGTGTAAAATATATAAATAAATAAACATTATAAAAAGCGTCCTATTCATGTGGAGATTCCAGAGTACCAAACCCTGCGGGCACCGTTTACTAAACATATTCTTAGATCGATATTAGATTGAAAGAGAAGGATGTTTCTCTGTTCGAAAAATAATATTTGAACAACAGTTCGGGCAAATGACAGGAGCTAAACAAAAGAATAACGGAGTCGAGCAAGGATGCCTCTTATCCCCTCTACTATTCAACACCTCCTGAAATAAGTGATACAAGTCATGATAGAGAAAATGGCAAATTTTACGATCTCCTAACCGTCGCACAGTGCGCAGTAGGGCAAATAGCTCATTTTTTGGACAAGCGATAATTCCCAAGCCTGGAATTAATGAAATTTAAAATTTTTTTTTTGAACTCTTCGTTATAAAATTGTCTTTAATTCTATCGAGCCCGAATTTTGAAATTTCAAAATTAAAGGACTTAAATTTTGAAAGTAAATTAAAATTTTATCAAAAGATTGTTTAAAATTATAAAAAATTGTTACTTGAGGGGTTTTTTTGGTTTCTAATCTCATTTGTGATCCCCGAATTTTGCGATTCAAAAAACCAAGATAGCGGATGCAATATGGCGGCCATAATATTTTTTTAAATGAAATGTACATGCACAAACTGTTAAAAATTGTTACTTAGGACTTTTAAGGGTTTCTGATCGAGAATCTGAAATCTAATTACGTAATATCGTAATCTAAAATGACGAATCCAATATGGCCGCCATAATATTTTTTTAACTGACATGTAAATGCGCAAATTGTTAAAAATTGTTACTTGGGGGTTTTAGAGATTGCTGATCACGAATCTGAAGTCCAAATTACGTAATATCGAAATGCAAGATGTCGGATCCAATATGGCGGCCATAATATATTTTTAAATTAGATGTACATGCGCAAATTGATAAAAGGCTTTTAAGGGTTTCTGACCATGAATATGAAGTCTAAATTATGTAATATCGTAATCCAAGATGGCGGATTCAATATGGCGGATCCAATATGGCGGCTATAATATCTTTTTAAATGAAATGTACATACGCAAATTATTAAAAATTAGGTTTAAAGATGTCAACATTTTTGATTGGTTATCTCATTTTTTTATAAGATGGCATATTCGAATCTGCCATCTTAGAATTCGAAATTACGAATGCGTAGTCAGCAATCGCAAAAACCTGCAAGTAACAATTTTTAACTATTTTCACATGTACATCATAATTTTTTAAAAATTTATGGCAGCCATATTGAATTTAATTATCTGGTTTGCAAAATATCGAAATTTTAATATCCGAAACGAGATTAGCAAACTGCGAAACCCCCGAAAAACAAATTTTAACAGTTTCCTTCTTGATTTCTCATTCTTTTTTAACTTACGGACACCATATTGGATCCGCCATCTTGGATTTCGATATTACGTAATTTGGACTTCAGGTTCATGATCAGCAATCTCTAAAACCCCTAACAATTTGCGCATATACATGTCAATTAAAAAAATATTTTGGCCGTCATATTGGATTCGCCATTTTGGATTACGATATTACGTAATTTAGATTTCAGATTCTCGATCAGAAACCCTTAAAAGTCCTAAGTAACAATTTTTAACAGTTTGTGCATGTACATTTTATTTAAAAAAAATCATGGCCGCCATATTGGATCCGCTATCTTGGTTTTTTGAATCGCAAAATTTGGGGATCGGAAATGAGATTAGAAACCAAAAAAACCCCTCAAATAACAATTTTTTATAATTTTAAACAATCTTTTGATAAAATTTTAATTTACTTTTAAAATTTAAGTCCATTAATTTTGAAATTTCAAAATTCGGGCTCGATAGAATTAAAGACAATTTTATAACGAAGAGTTTAAAAAAAAAAAATTTAAATTTCATTAATTCCAGGCTTGGGAATTATCGCTTGTCCAAAAAATGAGCTATTTGCCCCACTGTGCGTCGGGGAAGAAGAGCAGGGTATTTTCAACTTTCTGGAAAACCTGTTTTCGTGAGCCATTTCTTTAGTTCTTGGCGTCTTTTGGTAATTATTTTTTCGTTCAACTTCTAGTTTTTCCAAAGATTTTTGTTTATTTTTTAATGAGACCCCGAATTCAAACGCTTCTGGGTAGGTTATAAAAAATATATATGCATTATACATCATTGAAAAGGAAGTTTTGCTTGCTGTAAAAAAGTACTTTTATGATTTTTGTGTAAAATCAATAGTTTTCGAGAAAACAGCCAAAATATAAAGACGCGCCATTGGGGGTGTGAAAAAGGGGATTGCAGAGAGAGAAGACTTTTCAGGATCTCCAGTATGGTGGATCTGAACCCCCAGAGAATATTGGCCAACATTGGCTCCCTATTATTATACTCTTCGCAAATACGAAAACGAAGAGTATATTTCATTTGATCGGTATGTTTCTGAAACCGTAAATATCGCTCGCAGACAAAAAATTTTCATATCATTGTGTTAGTGAATGAATTTTGAACAACTTTCAAATATCCGTCCGTCACGTTTCTTGTAAGCACGATAACTCAAGAAAGAAAATTCCGATTGTACTGAAATTTGAACAGTAAATTAGTGTTAGCTAGAGGAAGAACCCCTTTTGAACAAAATCGATCGGTAAATAAAAATGTTATTAATGATTTAAATTTGAAAAAAAAAATTTTTTGATTTTTATGTTTTTGTAATTGACTAGAAATCTGATTAAATGATATTTCATTTTAATATCTAAATATTTATATATTTAACAAATATACATTTGATAATGTAATATACAACCGTGAAAATATGATTTTAGCTCGTGTCTTATAATGTAAAAATTTACATTTTTTTTACGTGTAAGGTGATGGTATAGTTCTTACGCGTTTGACTCGAAATCCCCCACTACCATACCAGGCGTTGCCTATCTTCCGGCAGCTCCCCTAGCCACACTTCCTTCTACGATAACTTACCCCTACCCCCTTACTCTTATATTTACTTTACATATTTCCAATCCCTCTTTCTCCCCATTTATGTTTGTACAATTTTGTTCTTTTATCTTTTTTGTTATTTTTGTTCCTTTTTTGTCTCTCTAAATCCCCTCTAGGCCGAAAACTTACCTAAATCCTAATTTTTTAAACCACAATTTTATTTCCACCCTACCTTCCTTGTCGGCGATCAGACCCCAAGGTCGTCATTTGTTCGAACGGGTTTTTTCGTTTAGTTGTGTTCCCCGTATCAACAATCAAAATTACGACATGCGCTCGCCTACGATTTTAGTGTTCTCAGTGTTGTGTTTATTTTTAAGCTACTTTTAGGTCCATGTGGACACATAAAAATTGTAATCAGACAGGAGATTCTACCCCACCCCCCCTCGAATTTACTTCCAAGCCGAACCGGACCTACTCCGCCCAGCCTCACACCCACTTCGGCGATGTTCGCCGTGGTTGTCTGGCTGGCTCCGGGCTAGGATCCGGTGAGGCACATAAATGTATAAAAACTGTTAACAAATTGTTATTGATTGATTGATTGATTGACTCGGGTTTGAAACCCAAATGGGGTATGGTATAGTTTTCTTTTTTATTTTTACTTTATTTTATACTGAGTATTTTACCAACTAAGTTCGTACTATAAAATTAAAAATGTCTAAAACAAACATTATTTTCAAAAAACTGCGAAGAGTATCCTATAGAATGTGTAACAATGATATAAAAAGTTCAGTGAACAGGCGAAGAGTACGTTTTTAGCATGTTTTTTCTGGATCGAATGCCTAGATTGACTGGGGTAGTTCATAGCGTTGATAGTTACGCCGTGTATCTGGTTTTGACTTGTAGCATTTCTGGAAATTATTCTGGAGATGACTCCACCTAACTGTTCAACCGTAAAACTGAAGTTTAGAAGAGGATTGTCCAGAAAGCAGGAAGAGAACTCATGATAATTAACAAGGGAATACGGTCAAGAAATATTGAAATATATGGAATTCGCATCATGTCCTGTTGTGCGATGTTGAGATATGAACACTTACAGACATAGACATGCAAATTCATAGCCGCATCTAATTTATTTAAATAAATGCAATGACCGTCTGTATAGATAAGATTAGGATAAATATAAGGGATAATTATTTTCACTGTCTTTACGACTTAAAAAAACACATTGTAAAATTCCTTTAAAATTACGGCTAAAGCAGGTGCAGCGGGCAGAAAGTTGTCACATTCAATATATTATATCCACATTTACAAAAATCATCAAGATTTGAAAATCAGGGACCACACCTGCACAAAAAACTTAATACAACGTGGATAAAAACCAATTTAAACCTTTATTTGCCGTCGTAATCCATTATACATGTTAACCTGCGGTCATTTCCGTCTATTAAACAACAAACAAATAAATAACTGATTTATTATTTTATTATAATTACGGTCGTCGTTATAACCTTTTGTATTCAAAACTTAACCTTTCGAAGGGGTTAAACGTAAATAAATACTTCCCCATGAATATATTTATTTTTAATATTCTTTTTATCGTTATTTGGTTATTTCTACAAGGCTAAATGTGTTTTAATTTTCATATTAATTTTGAAACAAAAGAATCGGTATTTTTATGGCTTGCATTCAATTATTCTAATATTCATAACTTTGATTATGCATTAATTCTGAAGTATAATATGCATTTCTTATGCATATTAAAAAATGGTAAATGGAAAATATTTCACTTTAGGAATTTTTATTGTTTAACTAATGCTGATTCATTTGGACAAATTTAATTAATACCTAACTATAATTAGTAACTGCGTAAAAGAATATTTCATATTTAATTTGAAACAAGTCGAAGTTGCAATGAAGCGCCTCCGACTGCAAATGCAATGTTCGTGTAGGTATTCCTAACAGGCAATACTTCACTGCAACTTTCACTCGTAATAGACTTAGTAAAAATAACCTAATGGCGTTGTAAAATAAAATTGTTATATCACCTAATCTACAGAAGTAAATATATAGTTCCGATATCTTCTGTATTTTCATATTTTTGTGCTTTTAATCAAAGAGCTTAATAACATTTTGCTATAAAACTGTAATCAAGCACAGTTTTAATAAAGCATGACCGTTTGCATGTCTCTGACGATCACCCTGATATGGATATAATTATAATAATAATAAATCGACTTTATTGCAAGATAAATACACTATATACAAAAGAATATTGAGTCCAAAAAAAAAGGAAAATTAAGAAGAAATCACAGCACCAACTCTCGCGAAGTCTAGCTGAAAGCTACTCATACTCAACCATGATAGAGAGCGTGCACTCTTCAGAATTTCAAATTTATAATTTAAATACACTAGTTTACACTGTTTTTTTTTTCTATACATATACAATGTGTCCCAGGATAGATGTAACAAGAGGTGTAATGGACCAAAAATTTTAGAATTTTGGAATGGTATTTGGGGATTGAGTCCTGCTTGTTTTAAAACTAAAGTATACCAAAAATTACTTGATTTGGTGTTCTAAAGGGTGTTTTATAAGCAAAGTTCATCACCACCACCATTCAATCACCACTAATAAAGTACCTTTATTTTTCAAAATATGAAAAAATTCCATTAAGAAAAGTTATTTAGAATGCAATTTTATACCTCTATACCAAATTTTAGGAATATAAAATTATTTTTTGAAACTTCCCATTTTTTGCGAATTAAGAGTTGAATTCATATTTAAGGTTGTGTAGGAGCAAATGTTAATCATCCACTGCTTTTCTCATAGCCTACTTTTAGCTTCTACATAACTTTAAATATTAATTCACAAAAAATAATTTCTATGCAGTTTTAACTGAATGGTTCAAAATAAAATACTAATTTATTGAAGAAATGGGAAGTTTCAAAAAAATAATTTTATATTCCTGAAATTTGGTATAGAAGTATAAAATTGCAATCTAAATAACTTTTCTTAGTGGAATTTTTTCATATTTTGAAAAATGAAGGTACTTTATTAGTGGTGATTTTTACAACTTTGCTTATAAAACACCCTGTAGAGCACCAAATCAAGTCATTTTTGGTATACTTTAGTTTTACAACAAGCAGGACTCAATCCCCAAATACTATTCCAAAATTCCAAAATTTTTGGTCCATTACACCTCTTTTTACATCTATCCTGGGACACACTGTATATAAGTATAATTTAGATGTATTATTTTATTACAAAACAATTTTGGAGGAAATTGGTAGACGGACAACAAAACATAATCACCGCATACGGAGTAAATTAAATTTTAAAAATGTACTTAAAAAAGAAAACTTATAAAAGAAAACTTATATTTATATCTATTAGGTAAATATACTCACTGTTTGTTGAAAAAAAGATAAATTTTATATTTATATTTAAATTTATTGATGTTAAACAACTTGAATTCTTATGGAAGTGAATTATAAGAATAAATTGCGCTATATACAAAACTTCTTTTAAACATAGCTGCCCAATGATGTGGTATTGTTTTATTTTTTTCTCTAATGTTTTTCGAATGAATAGTTGACCTGATGACGAACTTACTTTTAATGAGAGAAGGGTTGAAGGAGGTGAGTAAGTTATGAGGTGAGTAAGTTATGAGAAAAATTACTCAAATGGAGCTTACGAGATTCTTCATATTAAGCCACCTACACTCTTTTATTTTGTGAGAAATATGATCATATTTTCTAATTCCATAAAGCATTCTACAGCATGCATTTTGAACCTTTTGTATACTATATTTCTCATTATGATTGAGGCAGCGCCCATAAATAAAATCACAATAATTGAAGTAAGAACGAAAGAGAGGGCCTAAAATAGATCCTTGTGGAACCCCAGACCTTATATTTATACCGAGAGAAAATTTACCATCAGTACATATTTTTTTGACCTGTCGTTTAAATATGAAGTGAAAAGTGAAAGTGAAAATGAGTCAAATACATAATATTTAAGTTTAGCCCACAGTAGCTGATGGTTAGTTGTATCGAACGCCTTGGGAAAATCTAGCAGCACCAGCACACTAACCAGCCCATTGTCGCATGATTCGATCAAGCCAGTAGTAACATTTATCAAAGCTGTGGCTGTACTGTAGCCTTTTCTAAAACCACATTGAGTATGTGGCAGTAGATTATCAAACGTTAGATATAAGTAAGTTTGATTGTACAGAATTGTTTCGAAAATTTTAGACATTACAGGTAAGACGCTAATAATTCTTAGATCGGAAAAGGTAATGGTCTACTAATTGCAATTTTCCACATGCATTGCTCAATGCAGCAGTTGATTATATGAGTGACACTATTATCAATAAATGGGCTAATGTATTTCAACATAGAAGAAGAGATATTATCTATACCAAGAGCATCAGTTTGTATACTATTTAGGATATTATGTACTTCTTCAACTGACGTTAAGTTAACAGTAAAGATTATCTAACTTCGATAGATAATATTCTATGAGACATTTTACATATTTCAAATAAAACATTTAATTATTACTAGCCTTTTCCTCCGTGTTAGGATAATAGACAATCGAATTTTTACGCCGTCGATGTTTCAGTTCATTTTTATACTTTTTTCAAGGCTAAAATTATAGGTAATGTCAAGAGCGCACACATCCACGTAAGCTAAATAGAAACTCTTTACATTTTTTTTAATTCAAAAATTCTAACTCCAGTCAATGTGGTGGGTGTGGACTCCCTAAAAAAGAAAAGTTAATAACACAACTACACAACAAGAGAGAGGGGTTTGGTAGGAATTTGTACTTAAATGTAGTTGAAAATGGATATGTACAAAAGAAAAATACAATGCGCATTTTTTGTGAATGAACTGTCATATACTCTGGACATGATAAATAATTTTTGAACAAGAGAAAAATTTGCAAAATACTACATTAATATGGCAACCCATAAAGATTATGGAGCATATAGCGCGATGTATATAAAAATACCTGTAGTTAGACAGACATATAGAAACAAGTTAAATTAACCTCTGTTATGGATAATGACTGTGAGAAGATATTCCACTATTCGCGTTTCAGTCATGTAATCCGTATTCCATCAAAATTTAATTGTAATAAAAATGTAATATAATTAATCCTTTCGTGATTGTTTTAATTAATAAGTTGTAAACTTTCCATCGAGTAATTATTTTACTAACAGTAGAAGATTATGTAGCTATATCTTTTTCATTTCTAAATTGGCCAAAGATGGTAAAACAAATATCGAAAACCGATTCAGTGGCGTAATTCTTACGGTATTAGGCACAGCTAGAAATTTCTTTCTAAGTATTTTAGTCATTTTTCACAGGGAATTGCGTTCTAGTTAGTCTTTTGATCTTGTTGTTCCAGGTGTTTTCCCTATATTTACATAAGTTATCTTTAATATTATCCTGTAGTCGGTGGCGGACTCTCCATGGTGGCGTGGTGGAAATCGCCACAACGCCCCCCTCGATCCCGAAAAGTGCTCTTCCATGTGCCCCTCCGCGCGCCGCCTCTCAGTACAAATCACCACAACCATCAACAAATATCAGTCCGCTACTGTCTGTAGCTCGTTGAATCTAATCCTGTCGATATTACACTTATACTTACACAAAACGGAACGAACTACAACAAAGTCTCAGATAAAGTGAAAGCCATCTCCAGGCACTTACAATACACGAACAGGACAACACCAAATTCGACACCACATCACGACCAAGTCACTCGAGAGGCACAAAAAATCCCGACATTTCATCCTATCTCCCCAAACAAATTACATGAAATATTCACATCTCCCATAGAATTAAAAGAAAGCACATCCCGAATAATAAATCTTCCGGACATGACAATATCCCAAACATCCTCATTAAAAACCTCCCCCAAAAATTTTTAGTCCAGTTAACCATTTTAATTTCCATCCTGAAACTGCAATATTTATTTAAAATTGCCATTGTAATACCAATCCTGAAGCCAAATAAGCCAGCCAGCCAGCCCACAGGCCAGCAAGCTATCGCCCCATCTCATTGCTAAATAGTATGGCCAAACTGGTGGAAAAAGTAATATTAAATGTCATAAATAAATTCGTTGACAAAAGAAAACTCATCCCTGCCCACCAATTTGGCTTCAGGAGAGCAAGATTATGCAAAACATCCTCCAAGGCCGAGTTATTGTATTGGAATGTTTTGGTGTTTATGGACACTACCTCAGAGGAAGCATCACACAGAAGGTTCTAGTTCTCTCCAGGAAGAACATCATTTGAACTGGCAATAACAGAGTGAAGCAGAATTGTATAAAAGCAAATTTATATATACAGGACATTGAGTGGATTTTGGATAATAATAAACGTATTTCGAGAGAATCATGATATTAAGTCATAATTTTTTTGATGATTTCTCTTCTGAAGAACAACTGAAAAATCTGCAGCTCAGCTAGAACGATCGATGCCAAAGAATAGAAGATTTTAGTAAAGTATGTACAGAATTCTTTAAACAAAACAATTTTTTTTTGCAGTTCTATTAAAATTGAAATCAAGGTTAAATAAAATTCTGGGCATTAAAAAAATTCTGTACATGCGGTCTAGATTTTCAAAAAAAATTTAGTGATATTTTTGTGTAAACCTAAAATACTGACTCACTCTTTGAAGAGAATTTAACTACCTGTAAGTTTGTAATTGTATTTTACTTCCACGTCCAGTGGAAGTATAGTAACGACAAAAAAATTTTTAAAAATTTTTATTGTCCAAATAGGCTTAAAATGTCATGAAACGTCGAGATTTTAAGTTTGAGCGGAAAAAAAATTTCTGTCTGTCTGTCGGTCTGTCTGTAACTTTTTTTTGTGCGCACGTTTACTCTGAAACCGTTTAAGATATTGACTTGAAATTTGGTACACATATGTACCTTAACGAGATCTAGAACTAGATTATATTTTCATCTTGTTCCGTCGAAGGGTTGGGGGGTAAATGGGGGTAAATTTGGGGTAAATGGGTAAATGAAGCAGGTAAGAGTCCATGAAATTGGTATTTAGTATATACAAGAGAAGCTGAGGTCTCAAAAAAAAATTTGGCATTAGCCACCCCCATTACCACCCCCACCTCCTTACTAAAGGGGATGAAAAAAAAATGTGATTTAGTGCATGTACAGGAACCAGAAACCCCAAAATATTTTTTTACTTCTACCACCCCCACCCCACTACTTATGTGGGGTGTCGTTTTATGGGTTTTTGGGGTAGAGGATTTCAAATATTATATTATTAAAGTTCCATAAATAATTATTTTCACGTACAAAGTTTTTTCGTTGTGAGTGACTTGGACAGAGAATCTGGATGTGGAAGTAGTGATTCCTTGGGCAGCTGTTTTTACTAGCTCATGCACGCACCTAGGTTCGCATGTATCTGTCATATTTTCTATCATTCCACCTTCTTCCCTACTATCTTTACCTACTTTCCCACCAATTTCTCCTAGTTTTACACCACATTTCTCCACTTCCCACTATCTTCTCTCTCTTTTCCTTATCTTCCCTGCATTTTTTCCCACATTGGTATTATCGACCCTCATGTTTCCCCATGTTTCCACCAGATTTTCAATTTTCTCACCATCGCCCCCCTTATAACAAACACCACATATATTAGGCATCCCCCAATATCTATCAACATTGCCTGTGTCGAGGCTAGGTATTGAACCCAGTATAAGAAAGGTGTAACCAAGTGTGCTCGCCACATATTCGCTTTAGTTCCCTACTATAGCGCAGCATATATTCCCATTACCTTTTCATACTTTCACACTACCCTTCCCCACTTTCTCACAATGTTCACTTCTCACTATGTTCTCCTGCCTCCCCACAAACTTGTCCCATTTTCGCACCACATTCAATCACTCTTTCCCACCCTCTCAATATTTTGTTACTTTTCCAGCGCTTCCAATATACATAATCCTAAAATATCCTATTAGACTAGTAGATAGTGACAGAAAATCAAAACTGATAGCCTACCGTCTGCAAGTAATTTAGTCAGTATTATGTATAGAATAAAGCTCAATTTGCCCGCATGCACGGGATGTAGGAAACGATTTCCGGTTTGCATAAAAAAAACAATGTTTTCAACTGATACACTACCGTCTGCAAAGTTCATAATTCGAAATTAAAGGAATAAAAATATGTCGGAAGCGCTTTTGCAGAGAGTTCTGTCATGCACCAAACCTTATACAGGGTACTCCAAAATGTATCAAATTTTAGTTTAAAAAAAAATGATAATTTACCGTTTGCAAACAATACAAAATGATGATTCTCGTTCATGAAAACGAGTAGGGGAAAGGTGCAGACGTTTACGATATGCACATCACTATATTGTGCGCATGTCAACTTGTTATATTTTTTTTTTATAACTTTGAACAATTGTTTACCGTTTAATTATAGTTTTATTAGAAAATGTAGGTTGCAAAACTATTGTAAACAATGTTTTCAGACGAATCCAATATGCACGATTGTCCATTGAATTCTATAAACTTGTAAGAAAATGGAGGTAACTTTTACCGATTATTAACTGTCTGCAACTTGGTACAAAGAAAGGTTATTGATACGATTACACAATTATTTAATTTGCAGACAATGCGCACATGCACTAAAACCACAGATATGTACCAAAGACAACTATCTATACCGTCTGCAACTTGGTACAAAGAAATGTTACTGGGTTAAATACGCAATTATTCAATTTGCAGATAATGCTCTCATGCACGAGAGCCACAATAGAGTCAAAACTCGGCGAATTCCGTTTGATATCTCTTCGTGTGCGATATGCACCAAAAACAACTCTTTACCTTCTGCAACACAAAATTGTGTAAGCTAACTTATGCAAGTATATTTTTTTCGGATGGGCAGACAACATGCAGATGCACACGGACCAGAATTAGTGCTGGTATTCGATTAAGTTGATCGATAATTCGCGTCGTAGTTGAATTCAATTGAAAAAATATTATTTTATTAAAGTTGTAACAAAAATCTTATACATATTATCATAATAATAATTATTATTTATAAAAAATTTTGTTCGCCGTCTGTTTCTTCTTCAACATCATCATTCTCAACCACTGACTCCTGGAACGTTTTCCGATAATCCTTAGTGAAATGATACATATCTTCCTCGCTGTCACTGATATGTTCTAAAAACAAGTTTTCTTCATCTGAATCATTATCAGCATTGTTGTCGGTGAGCATTATTTGTTCGTTATCCTCCTCGACCACACTGTTACTGGTAATTGCGACTGTAATTTTAAAAATTAATCAGCATTTGAAATTCATTGGAATTAACAAGAAAACTATGGTATTTTCGTACCGTTGTCGTTATCAGCTACAAAAATTTCTTTGACGGTTTGTGGCATTTCATCTCTATCAAACAGTCCTCCGATTTGCACCAGCCATACTCCTCAACTTTTAAGCTTGATCCTTAGGCAAAGATGCGTTGCTCAATATTTTTGACACTTTATTGCGACTCTCGTGCATGTGCGCATTGTCTGCAAACTAAATAATTGCATATTTGAATCAATAATCTTTCTTTTTACCAAGTTGCAGACAGTAAATAATTGGTAAAAGTTACCCCCATTTTTTTACATAAATACGTTAAGTGGCAAGTGCTTTGTACACATTTAATCTATCTGCAAATAATTCTTTATCGAAGCTCTATTTTTAAATCATGTTTTCTTTTTAGCTGCAGACGGTAAACAATTGTTCAAAGTTGTAAAACAAATAACAAGTTGACATGCGCACGATATGGTGACGTGCATATCGTAAATTATCATTTTTCTTTTACCAAAATTTGATACATTTTGGAGTACCCTGTATAAGGTTTGGTGCATGACAGAACTGTCTGCAAAAGCGCTTCCGACATATTTTTATTCCTTTAATTTCGAATTATGAACTTTGCAGACGGTAGTGTATCAGTTGAAAACATTGTTTTTTTATGCAAACCGAAAATCGTTTCCTACATCCCGTGCATGCGGGCAAACCTTGAAAGTACCAAAAATTGAGCTTTATTGTATAGATAATACTGACTAAATTACTTGCAGATGGTAGGCTATCAGTTCTGATTTTCTGTCACCATCTACTAGTCTATATTCTCTAAATGGGAAAGGTATCTACACGTGTATAAAATTTTATCAAGATGTATTGTGTTGTTTTCGGGTCGGACAATCATTCAGATAAACGGAAAAACAAAAATTCCAGAAATGCATTTTCTGGGTTTGGTATAACTGAACAAATCCTAAAATTTCGCAAATTCTAGAATAAACATAATTACAAAAATAACAGATTTATTTGCATTTATTGTAGTGGGTGCGCTACGAATTTTTTTGCGGCATCTCAACTCAGCGGGATGCCTTTCTGCATGGTTATTTCTTACTCCAAGGAGATTCATTTTCAATTAGGACTCGTCAACATTTTCCCTTAGAACCACGATGGCGGCCATTTATCGAAAAACACTTTTTTTAATTACAGTCATATTGACGCAGAACATACGGTCAGAGTTAAATTACATCTGACCTCCGATTAAAGAACTTATATCTAGATACATATACACTATATACCTTGTTTGCTCCTAAGTCACATTATATGTCCATTAAAATGGATAGATGAACATCACATCCCATAGGCAACAGTGGCGTTGTGTGTGTAGAAAATGTGTAGAATGGTAAATATTTTCATTAAAATGAATTATTGCAATTCCTGCATTACCGGCTCTTTATATAACGTGATGTAGGCATACGATATTACAGTAAGATAAATATGTATTGAAAGGATATTAAAATTTAATTGCTATTTACTTTATAACTGTAAACTGAATTTCATCATATTACGACTATGGAACGATCGATTTTCTTCTTTTCTAAACTGCTTTCTGCAAACGGCACAGCACTACACTATTTATTTGCACAAAATATATTGTCACTAAACTGTGTAAATATGAATAGAGAATATTATTTAGGTATTAAGCAAATCACAACTTAAAATAAAATTACTTTTTCACCAGTTTTTGGTCGGAGAACACGAAAAACATTTATTGACATTAATGGCCGAACTGCCAACTGAGATTATGATAATCGAACTGAAGCCGATCGTGCACGAGCGGCCGCGAATACGCCGATGGGCCAATCAGCAACTTATGGGAAGAAGTGCCTTAGATTGTGAGTCTTTCAGCGACAAATAAATCAATGCCATTATGTATCTAGATATAAGTTCTTTAATCGGAGCATCTGACGAATACGAATTCAGTGTCTATATTCTACTACAAAGTAATATGGTCGCTATATTTTGATTAAGTACAATGTACAATTGTTTTTTAAATTAATGTTTTTAGCTGCTACAATGGATTCTTCCGGAATGTTACGGGGAGAAGATATACGTAATGATATTTGCTCCTTTTCATACTGAGCAAGTATTTTTAAGATTAATTGGGAAGTTTATGAAGGGCTCTGACTTGGTGCAGCAGATAGCTCAAATAATATGCACAAGATTCTATAATATAACCATAAAAACCGCTGCCCAAGGAATCACTACTTCCACATCCAGATTTTCTATCCAAGTCACGAAAAAAATTTGTACGTGAAAATAATTGTTTATGGAACTTTAATAATATAATATTTGAAATCCTCTACCACAAAAACCCATAAAATGATACCCCACATCGGTAGTGGGGTGGGGGTGGTGATAGGGGCTGGTAGTTGGGGTGGATGAAGTAAAAAAATATTTTGAGGTTTCTGGTTCTTGTGTGATAATCACGATGAGGTCAGCGAAAGAGACATCAGACACGCTTTCCATCACTTTCAATTTTTTTGTATGAAGCTACTTTTTTCACAGAAAGAATTTACTGATATACACTAATTAGTATATTGTGTATTTAGGTGTGAAAGCAATACATTCCAGGACGACGATGCAAATTGTTGGCCGAGGCGCTAGCCGAGGCCAACAAGCATCGAAGTCCGGGAATGTGCTTTCACACCGAAGTACACATACTATTTTTTCTGAAATCAAAATCAATATTATTATAAATTAAGGAATTTGTATTAATGCATAACATTTCTTCAGTACAATCTAACTGCTTACTAATAAATGCAATTTTAATGTGAGTTGGTTTGTCTGCGTGTATTTATTTACTGTCTAAAATATACATAAGAAACCGTACGGGAATGTTACTTTCCCGGCCTAGGACGGGAAAGTAACATTCCCGTACGGTTTTGTTGATCGTTGCTTGGCAACGGATCTTTTCCGGTCTGTTTTGTGATAGTTTCTTAGCAACGGACTAAAATACTGGAATTGTGCATTTTTCGATCTGAAATCGCGCCGAAAATGTAGGCATTGCCGATGGATTTCAGAAAAACAATTTTATATCTAATATGCGTTTATTTAATTTTCATTAACTCAGAGATTATTTGAGTTTCATATTAGGAAAATGAGCCACAGTAAAACATATTATTCAAACTTGGGTCGGTCAATCAAACGAGGCTCTAAAAGCTCAGTACACGACAGTTCTCTTCCACTGTTAGAAAGAAAGAAGTATAACGCGAGATAAGAGTAAGCTACTGACTTCTAAAGAAGCAGCAGCAAACGGTGGATGCAGCAGCCAGGTGTACTGTAAACTAAGCTTGGTAGCAGTTGATTTATTTCCTAATTAGTCTGGACAGGTATATAGGACGGGTATGGCAGAAAGGTTTGAGGATAAACGGAATGTAATATTACACTTGAATTGATCAAATTGGTCGTATCCATCCCAGTTATCTCTATAAGATAGCAGCAATAATTGACTACTATTTTTTTCAGAGATGCTTATCGTTTACGTATTTGTAAGGATTGAATTCATCCTTAACGACGAATTATGGATTTAGCTTAACAGCGTCTAATTGCATACACTTTCCTATATGGTGTGCAATAAATGGTACACTTAGATAAGGTTTTTAATTACTTGCGATATAAAGTATGTTGTAATTGAATCAGAACTGAGTGTTTTTGGGTGTGGTAGCCAGTGTTGTACCTGAAACTTTTAATCACGTCGCAGTAAACATAATGCAGCTATTAATTTAGAAAATCAGACTTGAAATCTAGACAAATATCACCATTCGCAAATCTAAGGAATGCTCCTTAAGATGCATAACTTTTTTTAATAAACAGTCGTAGTTTTTTACGTTCTCTTATGGGGAATATGAGATTTCTCACATTTTTAATGTTATAGGACTGCTCTGAATATATTTATGCTTTAATTCTTTATTTTTTAAGTAAACCAGCAAAAACTTCTATATTATTTACCACCATATAAACAATAGTATTTCACTTGTTTCTTTAATAATAGACTACCATATAGTACAAGCTTCGCTGTTCAATTTTTTTTCTTTATTTTCTAATTTATTTGGGAATATTACCATAGTCTATAAAATTTTCAAAAGTTTCATGTTTAATTTAATATGTCCATATCATTATACTCTTCGCAAATACGAACACGAAGAGCAAAAAATTTCATATCATTGTATTAGTGAACGAATTCTGGAACAACTTACAAAATGTCCGTCCGTCCATCTGTCCGTTCATCACGTTTCTTGTAAGCACCATAACTCAGAATGAAAAATCCGATTGTACTGAAATTTGGACAGCAAGTTAGTGTTAGCTAGAGGAAGAACCTTGTTGTTTTTGAATAAAATCGATAAGTAAATAAAAATGTTATTAATGATTTAAATTCGAAAAACAAATTTTTGTTTTTTATGTTTTTGTAATTGAATAGAAATCTGGTGAAATCATATTTCATTTTAATATTTAAATATTTATATATTTTACAAATATACACTTCATAATGTAATATACAACCGTGGAAATACGATTTTAGCTCGTCTCTTATAATGTAAACATTTGCATTTTTTTACGTATTAGGTGGTGGTGTAGTTCTTACGCTTTTGACTCGGAATCCAAGGGTCCCGAGTTCGAAACCCAAATGGGGTATGATATAGTTTTTTTTTAATTTTCACTTTTACCAACTAAGTTCGTACTATAAAATTAAAAATGTCTAAAACTAACATTATTTACAAAAAACTGCGAAGACTATCCTACAGAATGTGTAACAATTATATAAAAAGTTCAGTGAACAGGCAAAGAGTACGTTTTTAGCTTGTTTAAAACTTACATTCTGCATTTGTGAAACTGTCTTTTTTTAATAAGTGTGTAACTAATTGAGAAAGAGCCATATCTTAAATAATCCAAAACTAAGGCATTAGATGTAATTTTCAAATTCTGACGGTAAAGGTTGATGAGTGTAGACCAATAGGTGGATAAAAAAACAACTTTTTGAATAGTTGACTTCTCGTCAGAATTTATTGGCGTCCTCAGGACAATTTATGTGCATTTTCCTTGTCCAGATGTATTAAAATTTGAAATAAAAAGTGAAAAGAAACTGAACTGCCTTGAAAAAGGTCCCCTAAAAATTGTGAAACAAAGTTTCACTGTCGTCCAGTTATTTGAATTTTATTACCTACTAATTGATATTGAAATCAGTTGAAAATACGTTTCAATTCATTATTTGTTTATTTTTTCAGTGGTCTCCAAATTGATATTAGGTAATAAAGTTCTGCTGATTGGGCGACGATGAAATTTATTTCATAATTTTTAGCGACCTATTTTAAAAGTTCATTTTTTTTTTTATACATTTTTTTCACCCTTTTTAATAACCTCTTTATTATATCTATTCGGTTTAATCAAAAAGATATATTATAACTATACTAGACAAAAATTTTTAGTAATGATCGCAAAAAAAATGTTTGCACTGGGATCCATTTCATAAGAGGCTGAAAATATAAAAAAAACGTCTGTATGTGTGTGTGTGTAGACCTTTCTAATAGATTCAATTTTTTTTTTTCAAATTTGGCACGTATGTAAAATAGTATAGTAAAATACTCCCTTCGAAATTGGGCCATATCCGTCATGCAGGGTGATGATCAAAAGCTTACATTTGTGTATAAAAAGGTTTTTATATTAATTTTAGAGCAAAAGTTTACTAAAAGTTTTGATACGAAGGCGTACAAAATTTCTAAACCACAATGGTCTCTCTCTAACTTTATATATATATTAGATGATGAAGTGATGATGAGAGGTAAACTCTCATGTGATCAGATGCTACTTATACGTCGGACATAATGTCTTTGGCGTATAGCGACTTGCTTAGCAAGTACCAAGAGCGGCGACCTCTAGCCATAGTGGGCTATACTCACTGTTAATGAAATAGGATTTGAAGGAAACAACTACTCAGCGGGCAAATACCCCGACCTGCATTGAATTATACCTTCAATTCGTGGTCGGTAGCCAAATATCATTTGTCTGTTTCTAACCAGACATAGACCGGTTTCGAACTTATTATGTTCTCCTCAGTATGCCATAGGTTATAGAACAGATAAATGATAGTAGCCAACCTGCTAGTCTTATACATACTAATGCAAATGAAGTGATGTGGTCAGATGCTACTGTACGTCGGACATAATGTCTCTGGTGTATAGCGACTTGCCTAGCAAGTACCAAGAGCGGCGACCTTTAGCCATAGTGGGCTATACTCACTGTTAATGAAATAGAGTTTGAAGGAAACAACTACTCCGCGGGCAAATACCCCGACCTGCATTGAATTATACATTCAAATCGTGATCGGTAGCCAAATATGGCTATGTATAAGACTAGCAGGTTGGCCACTATCATTTGTCTATTCTAGAACCTATGGAATACTGAGGAGAACATAATAACTTCGAAACCAGTCTATGTCTGGTTAGGAACAGACAAATGACATTTGGCTACCGATCACGATTTGAAGGTATAATTCAATGCAGGTCGGGGTATTTGCCCGCTGAGTAGTTGTTTCCTTCAAATCCTATTTCATATTAGATGATATATCAATTATACCTTATGGGTATGGGTAGCGGTGTCGTGCTGAAGAAAATGATTTCGTAATTCGACAATTTTTTTTTTTTGATTTTCGCACGAAAAAATTTTTTTTCCTTCTTTAGTTTTCAATAGCCTAGTAGCATTCTATAAATTTGTCTCTAAAAGCCTACCAAAAATTTTTTGAATCGTTTAAAATGGCTCTAGTCACATACTCCCGACGTTCTATCTTAGCACAGGCGTGATGGTGGTGTACTTTTCCAACCAAAAAAACAACTACTACCTCTTATTCTAAATTTTCTATACTACGCTTGTGTTGCAGGGAATGTTGATAAATCGAGTATCTTTTGCCCAGGAGACACCAAACCAACTTCCGGGGGTTGGAACCCTCTGAATTACAATACATTCCGAAAACGGAGGGAAACCGTTTTCGAGGAAAAGGACTTCAATGGTTGCAATGCTTTTTCCCCCACTCTTCTAGGACCACACCCAAGAAAAAAACACCTCTTCTTCTGATTCTTCCGTACTACGCTTGTGAGGGCTTGACAGATCAGGGTTATTGCAGGGAATATTGAAAAATCGAGTATCTTTTGACCAGGAGACGCCAAAACAGCTCCGGGGGATTGGAACCACCTCCTCCCTAAATGACAAAACATTCCGAAAATGCTGCGAAAGGTCTAAAGAACGGTCTCTTCTCATTTTCGAGGAACACTATGGTTGCAGTACTTTTACCCGCACCCTTTCCCTAAATGGGAAAAAACTATCCCTTGTGATTATTCCGTACTACGCTTGTGAGGGCTTGACGGATTACAGGGGTGTTTTAAATATATAGATTTTTTAAAATTTGTTTCTAGGTGTACGTGTTTTATAGTAGGCGGAAGTGAACTGGATGCTCTTAGCGATATAAAAGAGCTACCACGCTGTCCTATGGTTTTGAGCATTTTCGGGATAGATAAATTACCACAATTTCTCAGTTTATAATTACAGTTATTATTAATAGCTGTATTTTGTAGGATATGACTTCTGTAAGGGATGTTAATATATCCGTTGGTTATCCATAATCTGGGTCTACTAATAAATCCCATCACTAGATAGTCTTTTTTTAAAAATCACTTTTAATATCCTTTTTGGAAAATTTTCAATAGTCTAATGAGCCTTCCCAAGCTATCATGCCATATTCTGACTGAGATTACACAAGGGCGTAGTATTACATTTTTAATTTTTTTTTACCATGCGCAATGCACCGCAAATACAATCGATGAGAATTGACTTCATTATTGGGTCTATTTCTATTTCAATCTGAAAATAAGATAGTTTTCCAGATTTCTATGAAGGTATACGATTTTTTCCACATTTTACGTTAAAAAATTATGGTCAATCCAAGACTATTTTTTTTTAATCATTTTCGGCATTTTTACGTTTCCAGCCATTATTTTGGTATAAAATACTTGTATCGTCTAAGAATCCAATTATATTGCATGTAATGTTTATAGTGAATAAATTGTTAACATGCAACACAAAGATCAACGGTACTAGCACGTTCCCTTGTGGAGCCCCAAAAGTAACTATTCTAGGTTAGCTTAATATATCGTCTATTTTTACATACCGATAACGGTCTTGTAAGTAACTCTGAATTAATTTTAAACTTTTCTGATTCCAATATCTTGTAGCATTTTCAGTAGCTTATCGTCTCAAGCAGTACCAAAAGCCTTCGCTAAGTTTAGAAATATACATAACGTAATGGTTGAACATATAAAAAAAAACATACATTCTCCTTTTTCAAATTTTATCAGTTAAAACAATACGTAACACATTGATATAGACAAACAAAGAATGTTTGGGTCACACATACATTGAGTTTATGTTGTATTTGTTTGTCTATATCAACATGTTACGTACTTTGTAAATTTGAATGCATCTGTTCAAGGTAAGACACAACCTTTGCAGCTAGAAGAGAGTGAAATTTTTCACAAAAATAAATAGTTTTGAAGTTATAACTCGAAAATCACAATTTCAGCTTAAGAAAACCGATATTTCAAAACGGATTTTATCGTATTAGTATAGTAAGCGAAGCAGTAAAAATTGCAAAATTCCCGGCCCGAAAACGATGACAGGAATTTCCTTATTTGTTTTGTAATATGCTTTATAAAATACATACATCAAAATCTATATTGTTGCATTACCTGCTTTTTATATTGAGGGTGGAAACCTAAAAACTGAAAAATTAATAACTCTTCTAATTTTACTTATGTTTTTGAGGTCGCTGAATATGACTGTGAAGTCAAAACTTATTAGACGCAAATATTAAGGTTGAAATCACCCTTAAATACTGAAAAATTAATGTCTTCTAATTTTACGAATAAAAATCTGGAAAATCCATATACTTATGTTTTTGGTCCCTGAATATGATTATGACGTCAAAACATAGGAAAGACGAAAATATTAAGGGTTGAAATTAATAAATCTTCTAAGATTACAAATAAATTCGCGAAAATCCATATACTTATGTTTTTCATGTCGTTGAATATGAGGTCTAAACTAAAAAAAAAGTGGTGGATTAAAAATGGTCAAAAGAGAGTGTAATATGTCTAATTTTATTAAAAATACAGATTGTTATAAATAAATCAAATTAATACAATTAAGTAAACTAATTAAATGACATTTTTAATCTGCACTCTAAACACGCTAAAGTGCAATGCAACCCGCTTTTTCTCCGTATTCTTCGAAAAATAGACGTCTATTGCTCGTTTCTCTACCTACTATAGACATTTAAAGAGCTCGTCCAAACTGAAAAGTTTCAACATTATTTCAAACTGAAACAGTTTGTCGTAGGAAAAAAATAAAAACCGAAACTCTTCGTTTTTTCATAATCTCATTTCATTCTTATATCATATTTTTATCAATCTTATAGTTTTTGAGATATTTCAGTTTTAAATACATAATTTTCTTGCTTATGCGCTCAAGCGCAATCTTTAAACCTTTCAGGGCCGGATTAAGGATTGACGTTCCCCTAGGCTAATCATGTATTTGCGCCCTCTAATTCATAATGGAAGAACATTAATTAGCGGGAAGGTGAAATCTGAAGAAATTATTTTTAAATTAACGAGCGGGGGGGGGGCGGAGATATATGAAAAAACATGTTAACCAACCAACCGAAATTATTTTTCTCCAAAACGAAAATATATTTTTTTTAATAAGCAGGAAGCGCAAAGAACTTGCGACGCCCTCATGCCTAGTGCGCGCCCCTTGAGGCTATAGCCTAGTTAGCCTTATGGATAATCCGGCCCTGGTGGCCAGTGGCTACAAAGAAGGGCAGCGCCATGACTATAGGAGCGGAAAGATATAATATCTATCTATTTTCGTTCCTATTTTCCTATAAATAATCCTGTAAAATGTTGATATAGTTGGAAAGGAATATATAAGAAACGTATACATTTCCTTAATTGGCACAAAAAGTTGAGCTGGCGCATGCCGGTTAAATTGCAGCATTTCTTGCTTCCGAGCTTTCGGACGACAATAAGACCGGTGCGGAAGGTATAAAGAGGTGTACGAACGATCCAACCAACCAACCAACCTTCTCGGTACACTTTGAAAATTGCCATGACAACTCGTAAAAGTGAGCTGGTCTGCTGGAATTCCAGCGTCTTCAAAGCGTACCGACAATGTTGGCTCCAGCAGACCAGCTCACTTTTACGAGTTCGCATGGCAATATTTAAAGTGTACCGAGGAGGTCGGTTGGTTGGTTGGATTGTCTGTAGACACATAAAGTGGAGCGCAGGTCGGGTGTTTTTTTGTACTACCCTAATAGCACAACATTGTCCTATGGATATCTGAAGGACGTCCTCGACGGACATACAGGTCATCCGATGTACGTTCGTTTTTGGTTCAAAGTACACCCGACGGGCAGCCGAGGGCCGTCCAAATGTCACAACTTTGAACAATATTTGTACATCCCAATTATTTTGACAGAAAAAAAACCGGAATGAATAGGGATCGAACCGCCGCCGATCTCATGATTTGTAATTCACTCGACCACTAACCTTGTTTACTAGTACTTACTTAAAGACTGTATAATTGAAAGAAGGTCTTAGACTAATATATTTATTTCAAAATGTAGAAAGTATTTGAATGTTTAATAATTGTTTAGTAAAAAATAATATTATCAATAATTTACAAAATTAAATTATAACGGTCAAATACAAACAAAAACATTTTAAAATTGAAAAACCAGTTTGTTTGTTTTACTATTAAATAGACGTCCTGCTGCTGTCCCTATAGAGATCTAAAATGTGTGTATTTGCCGAACATAAGGACGTCTGTTGCGGCACATATGTTGGACGTTCAGTGTGCCAGTGTGGTATTTGTTGGTATGTATACATACATTATCTCGGAAACGTGTTGGAGATAAAGCGATATGGCGATTATTACAAAAATATAATATTTAAATCAACGGACACAAATTGGACGTCTATCTCCTGTCCCTATAGGGACATAAAATGTACATGCTTCCCGTACATAAAATGCACATTCAGCGGACGTCCATTCCCTACAATTTCAAAGTAAATCCGCTGATAGTCGTCTGGTAGACGTCCAATGTATGTTCATGGATGTCAGTACATTAAATGGACATAAAACAGACGTCCGGCGGACATCGTGTGCTATTAGGGTATCCACGGGTTTAGGTAAACATATCTTCGCTGAACTATACAATACAGGTCAGTATTGTAATAAATTCGACAATTTTATCAAAATAAAATAATCAAATAACAAATAAATAATTTTCTTGTATAAAAAAAAAACAAAAAAAGTACCGACGTAGATATAGTAAACCACAGATCTAACAGGCACTCAAAAATGTCGGCATCTTTGGCTTTGCAATGCAGCGTGTTTGACGGGTCAAAGGCGCCAACATTATTTGAGTGCCTGTTAAATCTGTGGTCAACAATATAAGGAAGACCTCAGGCTATACTCAGAAGGATTACGGCAATAAAAACTTCAGATACGGATAATTATTTTAAACGTATGAACAGGACTCTGCTTAAAATTATATGGCATTTTCTATTTCATATTATTTACTTCTCTCTCAGATCCTGATATCTCTGAGAATTAAATGTAAATGAATAGTTAGGTATTTTGGTATTTATACTTCTTAATATGGAGATAATTACAAAATGTAACCAAAATAGTTACATAGAATAAATATACATAGGCTTATACAAATTTATTAATTTCAGCCCAAATAAGGCGGCGACGGGTACAAAAGCTTTTTGTGCTTGTCTTTTCTTAAACAAACAATTTTTTACGCTCATTATCCCAACTCGATTGTGTGGCTGTTTTTTTCGCCAGCCCTTATGCACTATACGACTCTACAATACATTTTATTTTCCAAAGATCAATGGTAAACAGTAAATGTCATCCGTCATCCGTCGGCCATCAGGAGATAAAATTAGTTAGTTTTGAGTTGCCGAAGCACCCCCTTGCTCTTCGGCGCCCCTAGGCTATAGCCTATTTAGCCTTGTGGATAATCCGGCCCTGAAACCTTTATATCTCTGGAACAGTTTGTCTTAGGAAAATAAAAAAAAAACAAACTATTTGTTTTTTTTTATAAGCTTCATTTTTATACTCTTACCCATTTTTATAAAAAAATGTTTTTTGAGCAATTTCCAAAAACCTGATTAAAAAAAATATGAAAATTTTCATTATTTAAAATGGGTACAGAATGAAACATAATTAATTTAAAAATTCTAAAAAATTTGAGCATGTTAGTAATAATATGCATTAACAATATCTAGAAGGATATTAAAAAAATTTGAATTAATAAGAAACTAGAGCAATAAGACTTAAAAAAATGGCGACTAAATTTTTAAATGCGTTACTTTTTTGTTTGTAACTTTTTTAGTTTTCATTATAAAAGGTCGTAATACGTCTCAATCGAAAGAAAATTTTAATACTTTTAATTTTTACAAGAATAGAAATTTTTCTCACAGTTGTAAATTTGGAGTAATCTCAGATTTTAACGTCGTATATATTTTCTGAACATTTCGGCGCCATATTGATATAGCCATATTTCCAAAACTAAACATCGGAGAATAAAAAAGAAAAACCATTCGATTTTGTTTCCTAAAAGCTTTAATTTTGTACCCTTGCATTTTTTTATAAATAACTTTCAAAATCTCCGTGCGGCAATCGGTCTCTCCGCCTGTCCGCCTGTCCGTCGCGACGTCCCATTCGTCTAGTTTTTTATGAACCCGATAACCCAAGAGCGGAAAGTCCGATCGTACTGAAATTTGGATGATAAGTTAGTATTAGTTGGAAAAGTTGTTACTGAACAATCTATCAATAACTAAAATTATCATGAGACATTTCAATTTAAGAAAAATGGACCTGAGGAGCCTTGCAACTTGATACTAAAACCGAAGAAGCTTCTACAAACACCAAAAATACTGTAAATTATACTGATACGAGTTTCATCGACACAGTCGGCATCATCAGGAGATGATCAAATTGAAAATATGCTGCAAAGAATATTTTATGAAAGGCTTGACAATTATATGTACATTGTACTTTTACAATGTACATATCATTGTAAAACATTTAATAGGATATTCCCTGCAGCATATTTTCAATAACCAACCTTCTTTAAATATACATTATTACTGAACATTGTAGAAAATGACAAATTAGATCTAGAAAACCATTTACTTTTACGCACAGTTGAGCAAAGTTAATCTTTTCGCTGCAAATCGAATGACGTAAGTGAATAAATACGTAGAGTCAAATGTCACAATTTTTCCAAGTGTACATCGTTACTTTAAGTGTTTTAACGTACCTAAAATGCGGTGTAAAACAAACGGAAATGGCGCTGTTATCTGTAACACGCCGTACTAAAACACTGTGCGAGACTATTCGAAAATAGTTTGTGTAATTTCCGTTTTCGAGCCACTTGTTATAATGTAATAATATAACTGCAGATAAAGCTCCTCTCCCTTGAAATAAGCGCACTCCCTTCTACACTGTTAAAATCTTCCTTCTAAGAGCCGAATGAATTTCGCGTTTCATAAAACAATTGATCTTGCAGATATTCTGAGAAATTAATAAAGCCTAATAAGAATATTTTAACATTTTGGCCACATTTGTACTATATAGTACTAATAGTGAAAATTACATCCTGATGTTTTTGAAAAACGAAAATGGAATTTAGCCGTGGAAAACAAAGTATGTCATTTAATGTAAACAATATGTTAGATCTGTCAAGATATTTGTTGGTAACCAATTTCATTTTGTTTTAAATAAAATGAAAAATTTGACTTAATGGTGCCAAAATGTAAAATTTAATAACTAATATAGTTTTTAAGAAAAATATTATGTTTTACATATCATTAAAAAGATTTTATTGTATCTTTTCAGATGGTATAAAAGTTCCAAGTAAAGTCCATATCTCCGAAATGCGACTTTCAATTATGTTTCTGACACGATTATTGGAAAGTACATGTAATTTTCTATAACTTTTATTTCGAACTTTTTTACTTAACTCCAAAAATAACGAAGTTAAATGAGCATCTATTGTCAGCGCGACGACTCTGTACTTCATACTTTTGAGTGCCCAATCAAAATATTTCGCTCTACAATAATAATAAAATAGCGTACATAAACATAATAGTTACACGTCTGTATTATGGATATGGTCTAATTACACGCCGACATTTTTTTATTCGATATTTGATTTCAGCAGGTTATAAAATAGATTTGTGTACAATAATTTTACTTCCACATCCAGTGGAAGTATAGTAACGACAAAAAAATTTTTAAAAATTTTTATTGTTCAAATGGGCTTAGAATGTCACGAAACGTCGAGATTTTAAGTTTGAGAGAGAAAAAAATTTCTGTCTGTCGGTCTGTCTGTAACTTTTTTTGTGCGCACGTTTACTCTGGAACCGTTTGAGATATTGACTTGAAATTTGGTACACATATGTACTTTAACGAGATCTAGAACTAGATTATATTTTCATCTTGTTCCGTCGAAGGCTTGGGGGGTAAATTGGGGTAAATTTGGGGAAAATAGGTAAATCAAGCAGGTAAGAGTCCATAAAATTGGTATTTAGCATATACAAGAGAAGCTAAGGTCTCAAAAACAATTTTGGCATTAGCTACCCCCATTCCCACCCCCATCCCATTATTAATGGGGATGAAAAAAAAATGTGATTTAGTGTGTGTAAAAGAACCAGAAACCTCAAAATGTTTTTTACTTCATCCACCCCCACTACCACCCCCTATCACCACCCCCACCCCGCTACCGATGTAGGGTATCGTTTTATGGGGTTTTGGGTTAGAGGATTTCAAATATTATATTATTAATGTTCCATAAACAATTATTTCCACATACAAAATTTTTTCGTTGTGAGATACTTGGATAGAAAATCTGAATGTGGAAGTAGTGATTCCTTGGGCACCGGTTTTTACTATTATGGAGAGACTCAACGTAATGCAACTAGAGCACAAACTCTGTATGGACAGAGATAATCAGAAACTATTTCTTAGTAATGTTCTTATGTCATGTTCATCCAACGCGGCCATTTCGAAAAAAATTAAAAAATTATTCGGATCTCAATGATTTCTTGGAATTTTTTAAATCGGAAAAAACTGTTGTACTTAGAATTTTATGTTTAATAAGAAACCATTAAGAAATTGTAGTCATTCTATTTAGGAAAAAGAAGTTGATGTCACTTTGTCACTTCCGGTTGAATCGGAGGTGATATTTTCGTTCCTGTTAGTCCAATCAAAAATTTGTGGGCGTGCATTGACTCGTGGCCACTCGGTATAATAAACCTCAATCCTGCAATATATGGTTTAACCAATAAATGTATCTAAAGGTTCATATGGAACAAAGCTGCCAGAACAATCCCACCTTAATGAATTATTTGTACATGCTTATGAGAAACAATTGCTGTCAGCAATTCCTGCTAACAGTGTAGTTCAGCAGGAACGCGAGAAGTAAGGGTAGTCGTGGAGTGAATAGAATATCGTTTCAACGAGCCCTAAAAAGCTCCACCAACTTTCCAGTCAGATCGTGAGCGAGATGGAACATCTGCGCAACTCACACCAGTTTCACTTCAAACTACAAATGGCCACCGTGGATGGTAGGAAATTACAGGACTACTATCTTTCATTTTACGCCCCAAAATTTCTTATTCCAATTTCCTGTTCGCGTCTGTCAGTTGTTATGAGTCATTTTCTGATAAGGACTCGTAGCGCGACTATTATGCAATAGAACTATTACACAAAGAGCTTATCTTCTATTATATGTCATGCGGTGGGGAATTGGCGTTGCCAGCACTGTTTCTCGCTTCGGTTGGTGTGCCTGATTTGACGCCATTCTCAGGTACTATTGTTCCTTATACACATTATTGTCACCGCAGCTTTTGTTTCTGTAATAATGACAAAAAGTTGTAACGATGCGCGATATACATTACACTGTATTATATATATAAATTGAACCGGACATTGAATTATATCTTCCTAGCACAATGGACTTAGAGGGGCGTTAGATGTATTTAAATTTAAATTGCAATGTAACTAACTCTTCATTGAATTATTTCTGTTCGCCTTTTTGATGACGCAATTAATAAAATTGTTGGGATGATTGGAGTTGATAGCGATTATTAGTATAGTATAGTACCTAGAGGTAAAAAATATGCAAAACTTTGGAATAATCTCATATTGAATGATAATTTTTTTTTATGGGTGATTCTTGTAGTAAAAGGTATCATCTTCAGTTTATATATGGTACCGGCGCTTGCTCTTACCTCTGATTTGATTTAGGGGTGGTTTCCCAATGTAATAAATTGCTTGATTTCGCGTTTTAATTTATGCATATAGGTTTTTGGGGTCATGGAACGAATCTGAGGTCAAATTTTAAAAGTTTAAATTATAGGATGTAAGTGGGGTAAGGTGTTAATAATAAATTCTCGTTTTAATTCTGGTAAGTAAAAAGGAATAATATAGATTTTTTCATTTATCTGACTGGCCAAAACTGTTTTTAATCGATAGCATTTTCTACAACATAGTAAATTATGATAATTTGAGAAGTAAATGTAACTTAACAAAGACTTGTACAGTTGGATTTTTTATTATCTTTTTTTTTAAGTTTTATATTTTTGCTTATCTTATTCTCTACTTATTATTTTAACAATTATTAGAGATGTGATTATAATCCGACGTTCTGTTGAATTTAGTTCGGTAAAACTAATATTTACTGTGATATTTGCAAAAAATAAAAATTTTAAGTTTTTTCGAAATTACCTTTAGGTACAGTTTAAAATGCATTTTTTTTCTAAAGCAAGTGCTTTAAATGAACAAACAGCACTGAACATCTAGGTAATTCTACATTTTAACGAAAAACTGTATTTGAGATAATTTTTTAATTACTGGCTAATTAGAGTAACAAAATGGCGACCTTCTTATATAAAAAAATATAAATACGCACATTTTTCCGTCATAACTTCTTTATTTCGTATGCTACAGAAACGAGTAAATAATAATTTGAAAGCGCAATTAATTGCCATCAAATTTATTTCTTAGCATGCTTGACGTATGTGTCACAATTTCTGAGATATTTAACATTTAAACTAAATTTTACTTCCACATCCAGTGGAAGTATAGTAACGACAAAAAAATTTAAAAAAATTTGTATTGTTCAAATAGGCTTAGAATGTCATGAAACGTCGAGATTTTAAATTTGAGAGAAAAAAAATTACTGTCTGTCAGTCTGTAACTCTTTTTGTGCGCACGTTTGAGATATTGACTTGAAATTTGGTACACATATGTACTTTAACGTGATCTAGACCTAGATTATATTTTCATCTTGTTTCGTCCAAGGGTTGGGGGGTAAATTGGGGCAAATTTGGGGTAAATAGGTAAATCAAGCGGGTAAGAGGCCATAAAATTGGTATTTAGTATATACAAGAGAGGCCAAGGTATCAAAAGAAATTTTGGCATTAGCCACCTCCATTACCACCCCCATCCATTATTAAAGGGGATGAAAAAAAATTGTGATTTAGTGTGTGTACAAGAACCAGAAACCTCAAAATATTTTTTTACTTCATCCACCCCCAATACCACCCCCTATCACCATCCCTACCCCATGTGGGATATCGTTTTATCGGTTTTTGGGGTAGAGGATTTCAAATATTATATTATTAAAGTTCCATAAACAATTATTTCCGCATACAAAATGTTTTCGTTGTGAGTGACTTGGATAGAAAATCTGGATGTGGAAGTAGTGATTCCTTGGGCAGCGGTTTTTTATATAAACATAATTTTGATATCGCTAACGGTTAGAGAGATATAAGCAAAAAACTGAATCAGATCTTTTCGATGTGGCGGATCGAGCGTAACAGATTGAGTTCAGTACTTTTAGTATGTTTAATAGTAAACCTTAATGAACATCTTTGCCAAGTTTCAAAACTTTATCAGTTTTTTTCCCTAATTTTCTGGATTATATGCAAAAAATGAAATGAAAAAATTTAAATCGCCTTAAAAGATTTTTTTTGTGGCATTGGATTTTCTCCATTAGCCAATTACGTAATATATATTTGTTGTCTAATTAATTCCATAAATTAACCTAACACGACAACAGAAAAGTCACAAAGGATATATCACAAGGACACTCTCTTCTCGTCGAGGGATCTGCCAGTGAATTTTTTTATTGTAACATTACGCAGGTAGGCCACGGGAAGGCAGTATGGTATATCTCTCAATAAAAAAAGTACAAGGTAAGATATATTGTGCCATACTTGCATAAAAAATTTTCCGCGCTGACCTAAAGCCAACCCTGATTTTGATGTCACATATATAAAATTCCCGAGCTCTGCTTATCAGTTCACATGTCATTGTGTGTACACAAACGTTTTGCTTCTCGAATTCTCCCTTTCTGGCATAATTGTTATGTTCTTCAAACCTCACTTTGAAAATGCTAGAAGATTCCACTTACAAAATGTTTATCACACTCCCAAAAAACACTATAATACGATTTTTGGAATTTTGAACGATATTTACCGACATAGTTTTCGATAAGACAGACCTTAGTGTTGTACCCGTTTGAAAAACTGTTCGTACGAAAAACCTGTTTTCGATTCTTCGTAACTTATCCGATAAAACATGTATATATGGAATTACTGCTATGGATTTAAATTCAGGTTGTAATTGTTGAATGTTAATTCTACTTTCGATGCTTGTAAACTGACTAACAACAACACTCTTAGGAAATTGGTTATTTAAAAGAATAGGAATATATTGTTTCTCATTACTTAAAATTTCATAATTTGAAGAAATCGTTAATTAATTAGCTGTATCATATAAACATTTCATAATGCTATTTATATACGTGTTAATTTTTCATTAAAATATCTAAGAAAAGTAATTCATTGCCAATTCTTTTGGTTAATAAATTATTCATTCAATAACTCCACCATACAATAGATTTATAAATCAATAGAATTTTTCTCAAAATTTTACATACAAATGTTACTTAAAATTGGCCCTAGGGATTCCTGTTTAATTTATTTTTTTTGTCATATACATTTGACTTTTCATAAAAATACAACAATAGGTTTTGGAGTTTATGAAAATATTTTCATTATTAACTGAGATCCAACGAATTGAAATGTTGTAATTTGTTAAATTGTAAATTACAAAATTTCAGTTCATTGTATTTCAGTTAATAATGAAAATATTTTCATAAACTCCAAAACTTATTGTTGTATTTTTATGAAAAGTCAAATGTATATGACAAAAAAAATATAAATTAAACAGGAGTCCCTAGGGCCAGGGAGGGCAACCGCAAACTGCTTTTTCAAAATTTTTGAGGGGTCCTTAGAGAAGTGCTTCTCTAGATGTTATTTCCCATATTTCGTATGGGCCCCATGCGCCAAAGACGAGAAAAAAATATTGAAATTTCACCAGCCGCCACTGCAAGTCGGTAGTAACAACATACTACCAAAGAATTGCTCAGAATTTCTGAAAAACGCTGAAAATAAAACTGAATTATTTTGTTTATTGGCAAATGATATAACAACATCTAATAACTTTAATTATGTCGAAATTGTGTCAACTGTTAGCGAAAAAATTGCAAAAAATAATTATTGCAATACTGCTCTAAAATCCTGCAACCAAGAAGAAGTAGATGCAAGACTAATACCTATTGCACATTAACGATTGTGTTCAACAAGGTTGGAAGGACATGTGCATTAAAACTGTCGACACTGACGTGGTAGTACTGGCGGTTTCATTTTGCAGGAGATAGCACAAACACTAGGAGAAAGTAAGTGTGATGTATTACGAGATTTCCACTCCCTAACGGGATGTAATACCGTTTCCTTTTTTTCTGGAAAAGGAAAAGTTTCTGCTTGGAAGACATGGACGATATATCCAGAAGTAACAGAAGCTTTCACGTTCATTTTGAAACCTCAAGAAAATATTCCTGATAAAATTTTAAACTTATTCCAACGGTTTGTTGTTTTAATGTACTGCAACAGTTCTGCCTGCACTGAAGTAAATCAAGCACGAAATGAACTGTTTACTTCCAAGACAGGACAACGTTTAAAATCCCCCCTTCAAAGGATGCTTCGGAGCAACACATTTTACGGGCTAGCTTCCAAAGTGAGCACATTTGGGGACAGTTTCTGACATCAAATTTAATTTTGCCTAATCGTGAAAAATGGGGATGGTGCCTGTCCGAAAATGTTTGGGTGCCAAAATGGTCAACACTTCCGGAGGTATCTATAAACAATGAATTCAATGTAGTTGCAAAAAAGGATGCATTGAAACCAAATGTAAATTTTAATCATACCAATTTTTTGCAAGAACTACATGACTTACCATGGCATAGAATTTTTCAAACGAGAGACATAGATAATAAAATTCATATTTTAAATGATTTTATAATACAAACTTTTAATAAACATGCACCTCTCAGACAAGTTAGAGTGACAAAAGCTAAAGCACCTTGGTTAACTGATGCACTAAAGGCGTTGATGAAGCGCAGAGACGTTGCTTTGTACAGGTATAAGGTAACCAATTCACCTGATGATTGGATTTTGTATAAAACATTAAGAAATCAAAAGTTAGCAACTGTAAGGTCAGAAAAGAAAAAATATATTAATTCAATACATTCCGAAAATAATCCTAAAAAACATGGGCTACCTTAAAAAATCTTAATGTTAAATCTCATCATTCTACTGAACTTCCATCAAACCTTAATAATCCTGACAATATTAATAATTATTTTATTTCCGTTCATCAAAAAAATGATAATAATCAAGATATTATTGACTTTTATAATAATAATTCATTTAACGACAGGAAAAGTAAATTTAGTTTTAGGTTGGCATCATTAGATGATGTTCACAATGCTATTTGCTGTATTAAGTTCAATGCGTATGGAACGGATAATATCAACATCAAAATGGTCAAATACTGTAGTCCCTTTATTGAAAAATATATATTACATATTGTAAATTGTAGTATAGAAAAAGGGTACTTTCCGAGTAATTGGAAATATTCTCTACTGATGCCATTACCTAAAACAACTAATCCCTTATTATTTGACGACTTGAGACCTGTCAGTATTCTACCTGCTTTATCAAAAAGTTTAGAGAAAATAATGTATTCGCAGATATTTTTTTATATTGATAACAATGATATACTAAGTAAATATCAGTCAGGATTCAGATCTGCTCATAGCACTGTCTCGGCGCTTTGTCAAGTTACGGATGACATTATTAGGGCCAGGGATGGCGGTATGATCACCGCATTAGTTTTATTAGATTATTCTAAAGCTTTTGATAAAATTGATCATGACTTAATGTGTGCAAAGGTAAAATTTTATGGTTTTGATGAAACTGCGGTTAATTTTGTTAAATTCTATTTACACAATAGGCGACAGATGGTTCGAGTAGGCAATTCATACTCATCGTCCGCTTTTGTATTAACTGGAGTTCCACAGGGTTCTATATTAGGTCCCTTATTTTTTGTGTTATATACAACCGAAATTCTCAATAAAATTAAACTGTCATATCATGCATACGCAGATGATACTCAATTATATCATAGTTTTCAAAAAGACAACTTTCTTGCACAGAATATCATAAATATAAACTTAAAAACAATATATAATATGTCCCTTCAACATAATTTATCTCTCAACCCCAATAAATGCGTAGTATTAATGTTCGGTGGTAGAAATGACGTAGATGTAATAAGCCAAATGCAAATAAAAATAAATGAAGAAATTCTTTCCAAAGTTAAATCAGCAAAAAGTTTGGGTGTAATATTTGACAACTCATTAAAATTTAATTCACAAGTAAACAAAGTAATACAAAAAGCTTACATGAATTTAAAACTTTTATACTCCAATAGACATATATTAAATTTCAACATGCGTAAAAATCTCTGTGAAGCTTTGGTGTTATCACACTTAAATTATTGTAGTTTCATATACGAACCCTGTTTGGACAAGAAAGATAAAAGCAGATTACAGAAGATACAAATTCATGTTTTAGACTTATATATGGGCTCCGTAAATATGACCAGGGAATATCTGCTAGAATAAAAATATTACGTTGGTTAAATGTAAGCAATAGGACAAAATTACACCTCCTATCTTTTGCCCATTCCATAATTCATTCTGGTGTGCCATCATACATTAAAGAAAAATTTACAAGAAGGCATCAACAACCACGGTAAATATACGGTCACATGAAATGTTCAATATACCACGATTTAGAACATCCTTGTTTAAAAAATCGTTCTCTTATAATGCAATAAAAACGTATAATTCTCTACCTAATTCTCTAAAATCCTGTAATCCTTTAACATTTAAGCGTAAGCTAAAATCACTACTCCTGAGCGATCAATATTAATACTATTTAAGTTTAGGAGAGAGATAATAATTGGGAACCTTGCAGGACCAATTTAAAAAAAAAAAAATTCCCAATTTGTTTTTCTTTTTTTAAAGTTTTGTCTTTCCAGTGTTTTTCTTTTTGTGTGCCAGTCAATTTCAATTGTATATAATAACTATGGTGCTTTATAGAGTTAAGTGTAAGAGTAGTCCTTTGGGGTCTAAACTTCGCTCTGTATAGTATTTTTTTTTCTTAATAAAGGCGTTTATTATTATCAATTTCAAGTATTTCTCCGTGTAGCGGCTTTATTTTTAGTGTTAGGTAAACATATTGTATAAAGTTTTTTTATTCAAATTTTAATGTAGAATATTTTTCTTAATATTTTTTTTCTGTAACAGTAATTATTTAGTTGAAAAACTTTTAAATTATAAATAAAAAGTAACTTTTTTATATTTTTCTATGTACCGCCTTTATTTTTAGCTTTAGGAAACAAGCTGTATAAAACATTTTTATTCAGAATCTAATTTGGAACAATTTCTCTTAACAACTTTTTTTGTAACATCAATAGTTTAGATAGAAAACTCGTTCTTTTAAATTTTCTAAATCGGCCGCCATCTTGAAAGCGGAAGCCATTTTGATTAGCGTTGCTCGGAGAAATAGTCGCTTTAATGACAGAAATCAGTATACAAAATTACAGGATTGTTTCACTAATAACCGTTTTTCTCTGGATTGCCGCTCTACTATGTTTATGCCACCAAGCAGCACTCATCTTCTTATTATGATGTATTTACTATCATTTCTTTGTTATATGAAGTTCTATTGTGTCCTCGTCTTCTGGCCCTAATAAGAACTTTTCTCTACTTCTTATTTTTCGACAATACTTCAAAGGAACAAAGTTTAATCAAATCCGAATCAAAAAATAGTTTCTTGTTTCTATCTGTGCCACCTAATAGCTCTTACCATTGTGTCGTAGAATATTCGCTACCATTTAATAGGCAATCCTTATTAACTTGTCATTATGAAACATTATCATTGCAAGATAGATGCATTATTAATTGAAATGTTACAAAGGCGGCTCAGAATACCAAGAAATAAAATATATTACTGTGTGTTTATCGACATATGCTCCATCATTAACATTTTGTATCTATCATGTGAACGTCTTAATTGTTATTAAAAACTTTTTCCCTTCTCTTTGAATTGAATTTATAGACGACATAATTACTAAATCAACTCGACTAACTGGAGATAATAATTTAATAATTACACTGAAGTGAAGGAATGTAAAATCACAGTTCAATCATAAATATTAAGTGCTTGCGATATATCGTATATGTTCTTCAGAAAAAAAAATTACTTGAATTGTGGGACATTTTTACAGCGGAAAGCTACTAGTTGGTGAACGAGACGCTCGAAATATGCAAAATGAAAGTGAACTATGCGATCATACAAAAACTGAAGTGATATTTTTATGTAAAATAACCTGCCGAATTCGATTTTGGAGGTCGCGAGTCAATACTTTTTCACTTTTCAATGAAAGAGTGACCCCAAAAATCGCCCATTTTCTAGCTCTTGAATTTTGTTTCAAAGTAAGTGCTAAATTATTGTTAATAATGAGAACATCCTGAATAAAAAATTTCAGGATGAGCATATCTTTGGTTTTTGAGATATGAGGTCTGTTTTTAACTCTCAAGTGGATTTTATGAGGGGGGTAAGGGTGCGAAGGGGTGAATATCGAAGCCATCTCGTAATCGCTGCATTACATAAAAAAAATACTGATGTAGCGGTTTAAAGAATGCTTTTCTCTTATGTCAGGGCCTCTTGATTCCCTGACCCCGACGATGGTCAGGGGGTGAAGACCCACCAATAAGTTTTCGTCCCATTCTGTTACCCCATCATAAGTGTGACATAAAATAGTTACAAAAATTCTAGTAATCGTCCCACGTTCATACCTACTGCAATCAAAATGCGATATCTGGTACATTCACTATTTTTCCCTGACTCATAATTCAAGATAAGGGGAGTTTCTTACCCTGTAATGGATTGTTTTCGTGTACTAGGTCGTAACAGATTTATGGTTCATTCCTATTAATAAAGCTTTTTCACCAGTTATTGCAGTTTGATATTGTATTGATATTGTATTGGGGTAGCTTTCATCCCCTTAAGGGCGTGTCTCGATTTCTTTGTGTGACCCTAGTCAACACCTTCGTTCATGTATTCAGCGAAAAGACTTATATCATATTTCTGTTCATGAAAGCTCTATGACTCAATAGCATCATTTTTTTCTATTTTCATCCTTATATAGGTGATGTTTTTGGTTCTTCTAAATTAATAATAATAATATCTTTATTAATAGCTTATAGCTAAATTTACATTCACATTTTGAAACAAAGTTTAGATATATGACATAACAAGTAAATAAATATAGGATCAGATCACATTCACATTATAGATTAGATACAAGAATAAATAAATAACAATAATAATTTATATAGCAATATGTTCAATAGAATATTTTTTGCATTTGCTTTTAAAAGGTAATGGTGTTTCACTATTTTTTATTTCGTCTGGTAATTCTGATAATCCTTTGTTGAATAAATTATTTTAACTATATGATGTGTTCACAGACTCAACATAAAAATTCCCCCTGGATCTTGTGTCATAATTATGGATGTCCTGGACGAATGTCAGTTCTTCTAATAGGTGGTGTGGCCATAATCCATGTTTCATTTTATATATAATGATCATCGTGTTAGTAAATATGGTTTGTCTAACACTTAGTATTTCAGCCCGTTCCTACATGTACTTGATACTGGTATATCTACTACATTTTAAAATGGTTCGCAGTGCCTGGTTCTGTTTTTTTTTTGTATGTCGTGTATCTGCGTATGATTTAATAGATATAGTATGGAAGCACAAAAATTTAAGTGTGGTAAAACATTTGTCATATATATTAACAACTTAGTCCATGTACTGACGTGTCTTAATCTGCCTAATAAGTTTACTTTTTTGGCAATTTTGTTGGTGATATATAAAGCGTGACTAGCAAATGATAAATTCTCATCAATCATGATGCTTAAATATTTACATTCTTCTACTTGTTCCATCAGTTCTTCGTTGATATATATATAATATATATATATATATATATATATATATATATATATATATATATATATATATATATATATATATATATATATATATATTATATATATATTATATATATATATCAACGAAGAACTGATAGAACAATATATATATATATATATATATATATATATATATATATATATATGTTATATAATATTACACGCTATCTTATTGCGACTTAGCCATAATAAACCTTCACAGGTATATCGTATTTCACGATAACAGCTTATCTTATTAATTGCTTATCTTCAAGATATCATATTACACCTTTGTTTCTCATAACTTGTGCAGACTGCAGAACTGCAATTCCTTTGTTATATATTTTGCTTACTCAGGTTCTGTATGTTATAAATATGACTAAACACGCTTTGTTGAATCAGTTATTAAACTCACTTAGAATAAAACACTTCTAATTATTATTATATTCCTTCTTCAAGAGCCAACGTTGGCTCCTTTAAATAAATAAACCTTTTTTAAAAAGTCATTCATGTGAACCGTGATCTAACATTGGCGCAGTCGGTAGGATCCGTAAACATCATCAGAACAAGAAGCCTAACTGGTAGTGAAGCGTAAGAGAACAAGGAGAACATCTGCAGAAGGTGCCTAACTAGTGCGTGTACATCTACGAGAACAAGGAGACCTTCCTCACTGGTGGTGGCGGATCCCAATCCCTTGACGGACGAAGAACCTACCCATGGAGATGAAATTAATGTAAGTCATTTTAAGAATCATCTCGTTATTTTCTCATTTTTTACAAATATTATTTATCACAATTATTTACGTGTATTATACCGCTAATACACTCGGCAAATAAAGCCAATTCTGTTATCAAACAAATCCTATACAAGCTACAACGCAACAATTTTAATTTTAAGTTATTTATTTTCGTATTCACGAAACGACTGTGTATTATACAGTTAATACACAATTCATTTACGACGTAACAAAACAAGCTAATTTTAATTTAATTTCCGTATCATACTGCTGATACGTAATCAATTTTAGTTCAAAAATCTCTAAATAAAAAAGCAAAATGCCTGATAGAGCTCAACCAGAGACTGTTCAACCAGTGCCACCGGCACCAGCCGAACAACAACAACAACAACCACAACAAATTGAGCCTTACAAGCTCTCTGAAATTTTTTCACTAATACCAGAATTCGATGGCAACGCCATAAATTTACAGACATTCCTAAACTCGTGTTCCTGTGCACAAAGTATGGCAATTCATGACCAAAAAATTCTATTAACCATGCACATCAAAAATAAATTAAAAGGCAGAGCCGCCGAACTTATAAATTCACGCAACCCTAGCACATGGCCAGAAATAAAGGCACTACTAGAAACTCACTTCGGAGACTCCCGAGATTTAACGTCCCTAATTCAGGACCTACAACGAATTCACCAATTACCTAGTGAATCCGCCTTAACATTTGTTTCGCGTTTACAAACGCACAATGCGAAAATGCACGCTGCAGTGCAAAAACAAAATTTAACTTCGGAGCAAAGAACCGCGCAAACAAACCTGATTGAAACTATGACATTAAATAATTTGTTAACGGGTCTAGAACCAAATCTAGGCAGAATAATACGTGCCAGTAACCCTCCTTCTATAATGAATGCGATTATTAGAATTCGTAGAGAGCTACAACTCTCTTATTTTGAACAGCAAAAATTCCCAAAAAATAGTCCAGTCAAAAATCCAGTAATTCAACAAAAGCGACCACAAGGTCCCAATTTGCAACAAAAGTTTTGTTCCTTCTGTAAACGGAATGGACATGTAATAAGCGAATGCCGCACAAGGCAACAGTCTCAAAACTTCCAGAGACCAAGTTTCCAAGGAAACCCAAACTCACAAAATTTTTCTCATCAAAACTTCGCACAACCGAGTAATAATCAATTTAGTCAGAGGACATTCCCTCAAAATAATCAGCCAAATCAATCACAGCAAAACAGGCCCTCAGCCATAAGGCCGAACCCTAATTTTATGCAACAGCGACCATCAGCTATCCAACCTAACCCAAATTTTAATCGCTTTAACCAGCAAAAAGCTCATCATTTGAATTACGAACCCTATGACAATTATGATAATCAATGTAACTATAATCAATATAATGACTACTCACCCGATTATCAAAACGTAAGTGATAGTTATGAAAATTACGATTCAGGCAACGCTCAAAACTTTTCAGATAATTATACGGCTAATTCTCAATATTATGAGCAGTACGAGAATTATACTGCTAATTCTCAAACACTACAGGAGGATTATACTGCTAATCCTCAGGATTTTCGCTTAGATCCGGAGTACCCCACGGATACTCCAACACAACAAATAGACCAATTCGACCAAATATCAAACCAAATACAAACAATGAATCTCAACGACAGTTTCGATCCAATGCTGAACTTCCCAGAACAGACGTTCATGTAAATACGCTTTCTCACACCCTATTAACCGTAAATTCAAAAAATCTTTATTACATCAAAGACGCAACCGGCAAATTTAAAATTTTGATTGACACAGGTGCAGGAATTTCAATTTTTAAACCTAAAACAGCTGAAAATTATAGACGTAGATCCCCTGAAAATGTAATTATACAGGGTATTACTGATCAAAAAATTTATATCAACGAATCTGTTCTCATCCCCTTTTCAGATGAGTCACACAAGGTTTATATCTATAACCTAGATATAGATTTTGATGGACTACTAGGCGCAGACTTTTTAGAACATTACGAATGCCGAGTAGATTTCAAAAATAAACAACTAGTCACAAATTTTAAAACCGTACCACTATTTAAAGTCACGGAAGAAACTACAGTAAATTTACCTGTACAACCAACTGGTAACTCTAACATCAAAAACCAAAATCCAAATTTAGGCAACATCAAAAATTTAATTTCTATCGAACCTCGCATGGAAAAAATCTGTAAATTAAAATGTAATCTGCAAAATACCGAGGCTATACTGTTAGCCCAAGAAATTGAAAAAGTACGCCTACCAAATGCTCTCGTAAAAATCGACAGCAACGGAGAATTTTTAACTTCGATCGTGAACGCTAACACAATACCGAAAACTATAAATTTCTCTAACCTTAAACTAGAACCAGTACAAAAATTCAAATCAATTTTTAATTTAAATACTCAAAATTCCGACAAACATCCACAGACAGACAGATCCTTCGAAATTAGGAACGAATTGCGCTTGGATCATCTAAACGAAGAAGAGGCCGAAATAGTAACGCAGCTTTGTTTAGACTTTCAAGATATATTCTATTTGGAAGGAGACAATTTAACTTTTACTAACGAAATTAAGCATTCTATTGACACCGAAAATTCCCGACCGATATTCACTAAATCGTATCGATATCCTCAAGTCCATAAAGAAGAAGTTAAGTCCCAAGTATCGAAAATGTTAAGTCAAGGTATTATTCAACCCTCAATCTCACCTTGGTCCTCTCCTGTCTGGGTAGTTCCCAAAAAACTGGACGCTTCTGGTAAACAGAAATGGCGCGTCGTAGTCGACTACCGCAAACTCAACGAGGTTACAATTGGTGACAAATATCCTCTGCCCAACATTTCCGATCTTTTAGACCAACTTGGCAAATGCCAATATTTCACAACCTTAGACTTGGCTTCTGGTTTCCACCAAATTGAAATTAATCCCGCAGATATTCAAAAAACTGCTTTCACAGTTGAGAACGGTCATTATGAATTCGTGCGAATGCCATTTGGACTCAAAAACGCTCCATCAACTTTTCAAAGAGTTATGGATAACATCCTGTTAGGTATTCAAAATGAACGATGTCTCGTCTACATGGACGATATCATTATTTACTCTCCTACAATTCACGAACACATTTCTCGTCTAACTGAAGTCTTTAAACGCCTTCAAAAAGCCAACCTCAAAATTCAACCAGACAAATGCGAGTTTCTCCGCAAGGAAGTCGCTTATTTAGGACATCTCATTACAAAAGACGGCGTAAAACCGAACCCTTCGAAAGTTGACGCTATCTTAAATTTTCCTCAACCGAAAAATCCAAAAGAAATCATTCCTAGGCTTAGCCGGATATTATAGGCGCTTTATCCCTAATTTCTCCAAGATAACCAAGCCCCTAACAAAACTACTACAAAAAGACATACCATTTCTCTTCGACAATGATTGTGTAAATTCTTTTCAAAATTTGAAACAAACATTAACAACAACTCCGATATTAATTTACCCTAATTTTGACGAACCTTTCGTTCTAACCACTGATGCGAGCGCATTTGCCGTCGGCTCAGTGCTGAGCCAGGGGCCTATTGGCAAAGATTTACCCATTGCCTATGCTTCTAGAACCTTGTGCAGTGCAGAAACTAAGTATTCAACGATTGAACGCGAGCTTTTATCGATAGTATGGAGTGTAAAGCACTTTAGACCATATCTGTACGGTAGAAAGTTTAAACTTGTCACCGACCACAGACCACTCACCTGGCTATTCTCTATAAAGGATCCAGGAAGTAGACTTGCTCGTTGGCGACTCAAACTAGAAGAGTACGATTACGAAATAATTTATAAACCCGGCAAAATCAATAAGAACGCGGATGCACTTTCCAGAATCAAAATTAATCATTTTTCTGAATGTTCCAAATTCTATTCAAAGGTTCTAGCCGCGAATGACGAAGAGTCAGACGACGACGAAAACCCAGACAATAACGAGATCACTGACGAACAAATTTCCCAAGAATTCGAAACTTTCGCCAACTTATATAAGACAACATCTTTAATTGACTATTCGAAAATCAAAGCCTCGAACAAACAACTTTTGTATCGAGAACACAAAGATATTATAACTTTCTTCCAACAAAATAACCTACAAGACCTCCATCATAAAATTATCGAGGACATATTCGAAGAAAACCCCGAATTTCATAACGATAAAATCAATATTGTATCGAGCAAAACAGTCAGACATAGGAGATATTTTATCATCCCTCTACCTTTTGATATCGAATCTGTAATTGAACATCTATTTTCGGTATTATTTAAAAATCAAGATGTCCTAGATCTCTCTAAGACATACTTTGTCGAAAATAACTTAGACCTCCCCATTCTTGAAATCCTATCATTCATTTTTGCGGAAAAAGACTTAAAAGTAGTAATTTGTCAAGATATCGTCAGAACTGCCGACGAAGATGAAATTCCAATTATATTGGAGCAAAATCATTTTGGTAAAAATAATCTACACCGCGGAATAAATGAAACGATTCGAAGAATTAGAGAAAAATACACTTGGCAAGGTCTAACTAAAGACGTTGAAAATTTTATAAAAAATTGCGAAACTTGCCAAAAGACTAAAGTATGCCGGAAAAACCTTAATAACCCTCTGGTAGTCACAGAAACCCCAAGAACACCATTCGAAAGAATCAATATCGATTTATTTGAATTCCCAACTCGAAATTACGCTTTAACTATTCGAGACGAGTTAACTAAATTTACACAAGCCTATGCAGTCCCTGACAAATCCGCAAAATCCGTCGTAAATACCTTGTTGTTATACTTTCAACATTACGGTACCCCGCTAAGAATCCATTGCGATTACGGTGGCGAATTTGACAACCGTTTGCTCAAAGATCTCTGCACCCTCTACGACATAAAATTAACTTATTCAAGCGTAGGACATCCCCAGTCGAACGGATCCATAGAAAGATTTCATGCTACTTTAGCCGAAATGATAAGAATCCACAAAACTGAAAACCCAAACGAACATCCTTTCACGATTTTACCATATGCAGTAATATGCTATAACAATTCGGTAAATAAAACACACGGTTTTACCCCATATGAACTTATCTTTGGTCATACATCTAACAGACCACCCGAAACTTTGTACAACCAAAAAGAATTAATAACTAAATACGTTAGAGATTTAAACAATAGAATATCCCACTACTATAAAATAGCCCGTAGTCGAACACAATCTCAAAAAGAGAAAGCGAAAGTTCGTTTTGACAGAAATGTTCCCCAGAAACGATCTGAGTACAAAATAGGTGACTTAGTTTATGTAAAAGAATCACAAATTAAGAACAAACTACAAAATAAATTTAACGGTCCCTTTAAAATAAAAGAAATTTTTCAAAATTCTGCCACCCTATTAAATCTCGAAACAAAACAAGAGACTAAAGTAAATTTTGATAGAATGAAACCATATACTGAAAATTAAATTTATTTTCAGGTTTCTCCTGCTGTTCGGATCAGCACTCTGTCAATACAAAATTACCCCGATCAATAACACTGTTGGTGTATACTATCACCAAGACACGGACATCGCGGTGACAAATGACAAATGGACTCTACTAGTGCATAAAAATATTTCATCCCTCAAACTAGCTTTTGACAAGAATCAAAATAATTTAGACAGAATCTTGAACACCCTCGATGGTGCTGATCAAAAATCAATCATGTTTAGAAGCGAAGTTAAAACAGAGTTTAACCTTTTAATGCAAATAGCTAGTTCGATAAAAACGAAATTTGACGAAGTCATTTCAGACACAAAGAGATATAAACGCGGAATACTTAACGGTTTTGGAACAATATTCAAATCAATCACCGGAAACTTAGACGCCGAAGATGGCGAGTACTACACTAACTGTATAAATAAATTAAATAATGACGAACATCAATTAGAAAACTTAATCAAAAATCAAATCTCAGTTACAACTTCTGTTATCAAAAATTTCAACTCAACTATACAAAAATTGCAAATTGATGAGGAAACATTTAACAAAGATATCAAAGAAATCGAGCACACAATTCAAACCATGACTCAAACGATCCAAGCTGCCGAAATAAAACTAAAATTTCTATACATTTCCGAACAACTAATGGCCAGCTATTTGTATATCGAAGACAATCTAAACGATATTTTAAATTCAATAACATTTGCCAGATTAGGAATTATTCATTCATCAATCATAACACCTGATCACTTAGTAACGGCGTTACAAGAGATTTCACAGAGTTTGCGAAGGAACAATTTACCTCTTCCAATTAAACTATCAGCAGTTGCTCAATATCTGGATATTATTGAACTAAAAGCTTTTCAACTAGATTCTAACCTAATATTTGTTTTAGCAATACCTCTTATTGAACCTCAAAATTATAACACCTTTCGCCTATACCCCATACCTATACTTGATAACAGAACTGGTCTACATCACTTTTTATCTATTTCACAAAAGTTTATCGCGAGAGACGATGATTCTTTAATGTACATACCTATACAAAATTTGAAAGAATGCAAACCACTCTATTTTGGAACCAAACTATGTTCGAACCTGTTTGCATATCCTATCGACCAAAATGCCATTTGTGAGGCTAGAATATTAAAACCATTGCCGAAACTCCCAGAAAATTGTCAAACTTCCTTCATCATTAGTCAAGGATACAACGTCCAAGAACTTGAAGACAACACATGGCTAGTAATTAATTCCGAACCACTTCACATTACTATCAACTGTCCGAAGAGAGAATCCATAACAGAGCTAATTAATAAAAATTCCATCATAAAACTACAACCTGGATGTTACGCCTATGCAGGCATTACTCGAATACAAGCCAGTGCTAAAGACTTTTCCGAAATTAAGGACAATTCACATCCAATCCAAATTCCTTTTGAATGCTGCAATCACATGCCCGACAAAATCGAAATCCCAAAATTAAAACCGCTTAAATTAAACAGTCTCGACGTAGAAGATTTAGATATTGCTAAAAACAAACTAGAGCAATATTCCAAAGACCTAGACGACCTCATAAACGAACCTTTTGTGACCAAACATGTATCTTGGTTCACATACTTCATAATCACTCTCATCATCCTATTAGTTCTACTTTACATAACTTGTAAACGCAGAAGAAGAAGATGTGGAGCATTGCGAATCCAACCCTCAACGGATAACCCTCCTTCACCTCCTTCAGAGCGAAGCAGAGTATTTACCAAATTTCCTAGACTGATCCCTCCAAGAAAGCGACCCGGTATTAGACCTCAAGAAGAAGAGGACATCGAGTTAACATAGACTTTCATGTGGAGTTTTACCCTTGTCTATTAATTTAGACTATTGTATTTTATCCTTATTACGTTATGTAATGTTTTATTATCGCTTACCAATTTTAACTTTTACATTATTTTATTATTTTGCTTTGTATTCATTCAACATTGTTTCAATTTATTTTTGCATTATATTCATTTAACGTTTTAACAATTTTCAAAAGTTGCTGCATAACATCAACTTTTTATTAAGGGGGAAGTTGTTATATAATATTACACGCTATCTTATTGCGACTTAGCCATAATAAACCTTCACAGGTATATCGTATTTCACGATAACAGCTTCTCTTATTAATTGCTTATCTTCAAGATATCATATTACACCTTTGTTTCTCATAACTTGTGCAGACTGCAGAACTGCAATTCCTTTGTTATATATTTTGCTTACTCAGGTTCTGTATGTTATAAATATGACTAAACACGCTTTGTTGAATCAGTTATTAAACTCACTTAGAATAAAACACTTCTAATTATTATTATGTTCCTTCTTCAAGAGCCAACGTTGGCTCCTTTAAATAAATAAACCTTTTTTAAAAAGTCATTCATGTGAACCGTGATCTAACATATATATATATATATATATATATATATATATATATATATATATATATATATATATATATATTGTCGCAATATTCTCCCCAAACAATATAATAGATTGGAACAATTCACTTTAAACAATAAAATTAGTAATCTATATCAAATTAAACTCAGAAACGCCACTGATGGTGGTTACTTTATGCACGAGTGCTTGTGAGATGCAGAGGCACTCCAATCACATGCTGAAGGCAGGTTTATGTCGTTAGAATAAAGCACTGCAGTTGATTTTAGTAATAAGTGTTTGAATTGTAAATAAATTTATTAATATATCTAGCAGTAAGAAAATAGTGCATACCTGTACATTGAAAGACTTTATTTGTAAATAACACCAAAACAAAGTATCGATAAAGTGCAACGATGCTTAAATAAATTTTTCCACAAAGCCAAACGGTGGCAAACCAACAGGAACTCTTGACACACATGAGAGGGTGGTTTGAACCTAAAAACAATAAAAATTTATCAATAAATAAAAAGTGTAATCATAAATTTAACAATAAACAATTAAAAAGGTGATAATTTGCAAGCTTAAACAAGCACAAACTTATAATAAAAGGACTACATAAGCAGGGTAGAAAATAACAAAAAGTTTAAACGGGAGGTTACGCTTGGAACCAAACTTCACAGGTATTTCATAAAAATACCTATCGTAATAGGATAAAATGTGTCAAAACAGAAACAATATGGTTTATACTTACTCTACGACGTAAGTTCCCTTAAATTAAACTTCAAATGGGGCCCACAGTGGGAAAATCACATAGCTGTCAGATGAACTTTTCTTAAAATTGTGTAAAATAGTTTGTAAAAAGGTTTTTTCTTAGAGTATTTCACTTTGTTGTTAGAGAGTTTGGCTAGGTCCATAGATTTAGTGTAGTTTCGTCCAACACATCATGTAATATTTTGTAGGGGGTGACAAGTTTCTCCTCAAACGACATGCTAAAATGCATAGTTCAGTATTAGTAAAAATAATAGAGTAAGGTTTTGAAATTGTGTTAATAAATGTTAAATGTACTTTAAATTATAAGCAGGAATATGGTTTGGTAGCTAAAATTAGGTATTAAGGCTGGAAATTGTTAAAATATGTCCGAGTTCACATAACCATGAAAAATTGCAATTGAGGCACAAATCAATATGTATTGCATATCAAAATACTCAGAAAAGCATGAGAAATAAAACTCAAGTAGTAAAATAAACATTTAATAAAACACAAAGCTAAAAAAAGTAAATTCATAAATTAAATTTTTCTTTCAAAAATATCAAGGCGTAAAATCCTGACAGATACTTCATTTTGGCCCAATAGAAAGCCAGAATTTACAATTCAGTCATTATTCAACAACGAAACTAACCGCACGCAAATTTTTAGCGGAAGACATAACCTAAAAATATTTTAAAGAAGAAAATTGAAATTTTGAAGTAAAGTAAATGTATTAAGTATTCAAATCAAAGTAAGAGTAGTGTAATGACTCAAAAATAGTTTCCTTGGTTATATGAAAACGAGAAAATAAATCTCAAATTTTGTAAAATTGTAATTTGTAAACAAGGGCAGTTTCCCTACATGTAAAAGTCGTCTTCGAAAATATATTTTGGTACTCACCTCGGCACAAATTAAAGTGCAACGAAATAGTGCATCGTTTTAACAAAAATCCAGTATCCAGAGAAGTTTTATTTGCAACAAAACAAGAACGAAACAGAAGGATCGTCCATATCACATCAGCTGTACTGTCGATTGCCATCACTGCAGCCAAGTTAGCAACGACAACTAGAAGCGGATTTCTCTCCACAATCTTGGTATTTGCGGTCACGCGGTAGCTACCGAACGGATGTAAGGCAAAAAGTCTCACTAGTACGAAAGAATAAAAACCACATCAGAGTTTTCCTTTTTCATTTTGTAAACTAATTTCATTGTCAGATTTTAAATAATTATATGTTTTTAACGGCGCCCAACATTCATTTTTGTATAATTTAACACTGTAAAAAAATTCTTGCAAAACAACCATATTCCAGTAAATTTAATAAAACAAATCTATTCTCAACTACAGTGTTTTATTGATCGTAAAATTCCTGATTTGTATAATTTGAACCTACTTTAACCCTGAGAGGAGTGAGTCTGCAAGAACAGACACTCATGCTAAACAAATAAAATTAAAATTTATTATCGTTTTTCCACACAAAATAGTGGGAAACATAATAAATATATGTCGGCCTGAACGTGGGGCGAATATAAGATTACTGTATATTTTTAACAATCAGGAAACGATCAATTTAAAACATTTTACAAATTTTTAAAGTTCCAATTGTTATATAAAAGGTTTAACAAGAAATTCATTAAAAGGTTTATTAGTTCTGACAATAGTTGTGAGAAATTCACTTAAACATACATGAAATTAAGGTCAGGTAAGAAAGTCAATATGTCAGGTCAAGAACAAGAAGCTGGTTCATCTTCACAGCAAGAAGAACAAATTGGGGACACAGAACAAGTTGGGGCCACACAACAAGACCCTAACATATTACAAAAATTGATGGACATGGTAGCAGGCATGAACGTACAAATAAACCAACAAATGCAACAAAATAGAGAGGAGGTAGCACAGAACATGGGACAAATAAATGAACAAATGCAACAAAATAGAGAGGAGGTAGCGCAAAACATGGGACAAATCAACCAACAGATACAACAAAACATGGGACAAATAAATGAACAAATGCAGCAAAACAGAGAAGAAATGGTACAAAATATTGGAGAGAGAATCAACGTGCTTGAGGAAAATTTAAACAAGAGAATGGATGAAAAGTTAAGAAAAATAGAAGAGACCACGGCAGAACTAAAAAGTCAAGTAGAAAGCTGGGAAAACAGATGGGAAAGGATTGGAGAAACCATTAGTTATGAGGTAAACGATAAGGTAAGCGAAGTAAGGTCGGAATTAAGGGCAGATATTTCAAGACAGGTAGAAAATAGGGTAGATGATTCGGTAATTGAGTTGGAAAACAAAATAAAAAAACAAGGGGAAAATTTGGCAAATAAAATAAAAGAACAGGAGAGTTTAGTTTTACAGAATACGCGGCTATTAAGAGAGGGTACACAAACACAAACACAAACACATACGCCCACATACACAAACATATGCAATAAGACAACATTCTTTTTCTACGGGGATAATCGTATCCATCCCAAAGTATTTATTACAAGACTCAGACAACACATGAACACGTTACCAAGGGGAGCAAATTTAAAATCAAACATACAGACCATGTTAAAGGGAGAAAGCGAATATTGGTATTCCATGATTGAAAGTAGATTTCAGAGCATAGATGAATTTGAAGAGCTATTAATGAAACAATGTGCCCAATACGGTCACACAAATATCTCCAATTTTAATAATGTCGGGGCAATCACCAGGTAGACCCTGGATTAATAGTGAAAGGTTAAATTTACAAAATGTACATAGAAAGGTAAAAGAAAGAATGGATCGCAATGCAAAAAGATACATCGAGAGAGGAAACAAAAAGATTCTCAAAAAGGTCAAATTTAAAGAAGGGGATAAAGTCATCGTTAAAAGACTAAAAATATCTGATTATAGTAACAATATATGCGCGAAATTACAATATCCTTATGAAGGACCATACAAGGTTAACAAAGTAATAAATGAAAACACCTATGAACTACGAAACATTCACAATAATTCAATAAGGGGGAAATTCCACATAGGGTTGCTCTACCCATATGACCCTGGTTAAATGAGTCATATTAAGTACGTAAAAACACGTGTATCTGTTTGGTTCGAATATCGCAACTTTGACAGAACTAATAAATTTATCACACGTGTCAAAATTTATTATTTAAGGGGGAAATGTCGCAATATTCTCCCCAAACAATATAATAGATTGGAACAATTCACTTTAAACAATAAAATTAGTAATCTATATCAAATTAAACTCAGAAACGCCACTGATGGTGGTTACTTTATCCACGAGTGCTTGTGAGATGCAGAGGCACTCCAATCACATGCTGAAGGCAGGTTTATGTCGTTAGAATAAAGCACTGCAGTTGATTTTAGTAATAAGTGTTTGAATTGTAAATAAATTTATTAATATATCTAGCAGTAAGAAAATAGTGCATACCTGTACATTGAAAGACTTTATTTGTAAATAACACCAAAACAAAGTATCGATAAAGTGCAACGATGCTTAAATAAATTTTTCCACAAAGCCAAACGGTGGCAAACCAACAGGAACTCTTGACACACATGAGAGGGTGGTTTGAACCTAAAAACAATAAAAATTTATCAATAAATAAAAAGTGTAATCATAAATTTAACAATAAACAATTAAAAAGGTGATAATTTGCAAGCTTAAACAAGCACAAACTTATAATAAAAGGACTACATAAGCAGGGTAGAAAATAACAAAAAGTTTAAACGGGAGGTTACGCTTGGAACCAAACTTCACAGGTATTTCATAAAAATACCTATCGTAATAGGATAAAATGTGTCAAAACAGAAACAATATGGTTTATACTTACTCTACGACGTAAGTTCCCTTAAATTAAACTTCAAATGGGGCCCACAGTGGGAAAATCACATAGCTGTCAGATGAACTTTTCTTAAAATTGTGTAAAATAGTTTGTAAAAAGGTTTTTTCTTAGAGTATTTCACTTTGTTGTTAGAGAGTTTGGCTAGGTCCATAGATTTAGTGTAGTTTTGTCCAACACATCATGTAGTATTTTGTAGGGGGTGACAAGTTTCTCCTCAAACGACATGCTAAAATGCATAGTTCAGTATTAGTAAAAATAATAGAGTAAGGTTTTGAAATTGTGTTAATAAATGTTAAATGTACTTTAAATTATAAGCAGGAATATGGTTTGGTAGCTAAAATTAGGTATTAAGGCTGGAAATTGTTAAAATATGTCCGAGTTCACATAACCATGAAAAATTGCAATTGAGGCACAAATCAATATGTATTGCATATCAAAATACTCAGAAAAGCATGAGAAATAAAACTCAAGTAGTAAAATAAACATTTAATAAAACACAAAGCTAAAAAAAGTAAATTCATAAATTAAATTTTTCTTTCAAAAATATCAAGGCGTAAAATCCTGACAGATACTTCATTTTGGCCCAATAGAAAGCCAGAATTTACAATTCAGTCATTATTCAACAACGAAACTAACCGCACGCAAATTTTTAGCGGAAGACATAACCTAAAAATATTTTAAAGAAGAAAATTGAAATTTTGAAGTAAAGTAAATGTATTAAGTATTCAAATCAAAGTAAGAGTAGTGTAATGACTCAAAAATAGTTTCCTTGGTTATATGAAAACGAGAATTAAGAAAATAAATCTCAAATTTTGTAAAATTGTAATTTGTAAACAAGGGCAGTTTCCCTACATGTAAAAGTCGTCTTCGAAAATATATTTTGGGACTCACCTCGGCACAAATTAAAGTGCAACGAAATAGTGCATCGTTTTAACAAAAATCCAGTATCCAGAGAAGTTTTATTTGCAACAAAACAAGAACGAAACAGAAGGATCGTCCATATCACATCAGCTGTACTGTCGATTGCCATCACTGCAGCCAAGTTAGCAACGACAACTAGAAGCGGATTTCTCTCCACAATCTTGGTATTTGCGGTCACGCGGTAGCTACCGAACGGATGTAAGGTAAAAAGTCTCACTAGTACGAAAGAATAAAAACCACATCAGAGTTTTCCTTTTTCATTTTGTAAACTAATTTCATTGTCAGATTTTAAATAATTATATGTTTTTAACGGCGCCCAACATTCATTTTTGTATAATTTAACACTGTAAAAAAATTCTTGCAAAACAACCATATTCCAGTAAATTTAATAAAACAAATCTATTCTCAACTACAGTGTTTTATTGATCGTAAAATTCCTGATTTGTATAATTTGAACCTACTTTAACCCTGAGAGGAGTGAGTCTGCAAGAACAGACACTCATGCTAAACAAATAAAATTAAAATTTATTATCGTTTTTCCACACAAAATAGTGGGAAACATAATAATATATATATATATATATATATATATATATATATATATATATATATATATATATATATATATATATATATATATATATATATATATATATATATATATATATATATAGGTATAGACGGTATATTGTGTAGCCCGATATATCGACAGGTCGTTCATTAGCCCGGCATTTCCCGAGTGTATAAATTAACAAATTTATTAAATATGGCGATTGTTATGAATCTTTTCTAATAGGAAGCCACTAGGGGTAGCTAATTATTATTTTTCTTTCAATTATATAAACATGGCATATTTCAGAGCCCGGATATATTTACTGATCCTTTCAAAGCCCGCTGTATATAAGAATATAGCTAGCGTTCGTTCTCCGTCCCAGCGATGTTGCCAATGTAATCGGGCCTCAGTAGGTTATATTTTTATAATATATATTTCTTTGATGCATGCATCGTCACGAAGCACAACATAATAGGAGTACTTGCTATACCGCGCCACTACCATTACTGTTTACAGTAGAGACGCTAATGGAGGGCCAGCTATTAAAGGAAATGTATTCATTCTTTGATCGCCAAAATAATATAACAGTTACGTTTTTTATTATTCATTGTTACGAATTTGAAGATATATTAGAAGAACCTAATAAAATATTAGGTAATTTTTTTATGCAAATAGACATTAATTATTAATAACTGATAATGTAATTACTCCGTGGTAGGCCTATAAGTATTTAAATATTTTGAATTTGTCCTCATTTTTTGTTTTCCACTTTTAAAGTATTACCTTATTAACAGTAAAATAAAAAGATGGAAAAGGGTAGAAATTAAATTACGTTTATTTACCTAACATAGATATATCAAACGAATTGTTTTAATAGTACAGTAACATCAGGTATAATAGTAAAAGAATCCCTTGATGCAATTTTTCTTTTGAAAATGTACTTATTTTGAGACAGCAAGTGACCTTTGTGTTTCCGAGTACATGGGTCAAATATGAGCAAAAAATGATTGCCATCAAATTACAACAAAGCATGAAGTTCTCTTTGAAGTATTTATAAGTTTTTATTTAATTTTATTTCACTGTCACTATAATACTTATAGGCTTAATTTTGAAAAAGTTATTACAATGACCTTTACTATGTACCAGCTGTCCCAAGTTAACATCAATTGAAAGTTGCATTATATGAAATAAGTTTTCAGATTCAGTTTGTCCCACTGTGCAAAGAAATATCTTTAAAAATTAAAAAATATATATTTTCTTAAATTGCGCAGAACCCTTAAAGTGTACAGATAAACGTATAGGGACAAAAAAGTGTCTTCTTTACTAGAGCTCTCAAACAAAAAAAAAAAAGAAAATAGAAATCGAACCATTAGGAGCTGAGATAAAAAAACATTCATTGTGGCTAATGGCAGCCATCTTTAATTGTCGCCATTTTGGTGTTGCACGGATTTTAAAGTGGCTCCCTATCTGGAAAGTTACCTTTTGGCATCAACTATGACCACAGAAAGTGGCACATCCCAATCAAAAAGTGCAGATTATTGGCTTATATAGCCATGTACCCGACGTACTATCAAGCACAAAGTTCCCTTTTAAGTATGGCAAGCAAAAATTTAATATTTTCTTTTATTGCTTATATGTTATATGCTTGCACTAATAAAAATAATAATTATTATTATAGTCTAGTACCTAGAGGTGAAAATATGCAAAACTTCGGAATAATGTCATATTGAACGGATTTCGTTCATTTTGGAAGTATAAGCTTCACACAAAAGTTTCTATATTGTGCGGGGGCTTGCTAATTAGGGGGTAAGTGCCACCCCCTCTCAGGGGGTGGCACTTAAAAAATATATATATTTATTGGAGCTGAAGTATAATCAAATTTTAAGAAGAAAAGGTTCTATGCAATTTTTCACACAAATTGATAGTTTTTAAGTTATAACTTCAAAATTGCGATTTTAGCTTAAAAAAAGTTTTCCAAACGGCTTTGGTCAGGTATCTCGAGAAGTATTACTTTATCGAAAAAATGTTACAGACCAATTACATAAAGTACAAACTGGGAATTAATTATATTTTTTGTTTATTGGTGTAGGATTAATAATTTCGGAGATATTTAAGTTTACATTTGGCATCCAAGGGTTCATAAGATAATTATTTAGAGTGAGAGTTAAATATCTCAGAAACTGTGACACATACGTCAAGGATGCTAGTAGGTAAAATAATAGGTTATTAATTAAGCTTTCAACTGTTTTTTTATTTGTTTCTATAGTATAAAGAACAAAGAAGTTATGACCGAAGCAATGTGCGTCTACACATTTTTTTTTAAACAACGTCGCCATTTTGTTCCTGTAATTAGCCAGTAATTGAAAAAAGGAATTTCAAACACTGTTTCTCATTAATATATAGCATGACGTAGATGTCAAATTTTTTGGTTTGTATACAGCACTTGCTTTAGAAAAAAATACAGTTTAAACTATAAAGGTATTTTCGATAAAACGATATTTTGTTTTCCTTGTCCAAATGGGTATCTCAATAAATATTAGTTTTATTGAAAAATGGGTAGAGACCAGAAACAAAGCTCATAAACTGATAATGAATTTAGCTTGTTTATTTATTTACATAGATTTAATAGTTTCGGAGATATGAAAGTCCGAACGTTTATAAGTCGTAAAATGCAGTTTTTAAATGTTAAATATCTCAGAAATTGAGACACCTACGTCACGCATACTAAGAAATGAAATTAAAGACAATTAATTGCGCTTTCAAATTATTTTTTACTCGCTCCTGTAGCATAAGAAGTAAAGAAGTTATGATGTAAAAATGAGCGTATTTATATTTTTTTATATAAAAAGGTCGCCATTTTGTTACTCTAATTAGCCAGTAATTTAAAGAAATTATCTCAAATACAGTTTAGGATGTAGCATTACCTAGATGTTCAAATTTGTTTGCTCATTTAAAGCACTTGCTTTAGAAAAAAATGCATTTTAAACTTTAAAGGTAATTTCAAAACACTTGGATACCAAATATAAACTTAAATATCTCCGAAATTATTAATCCTACATCAATAAACAAAAAATATAATTATTTCCCAGTTTGTACTTTCTGTAATTGGTCTGTCACATTTTTTCGATAAAGTAATACTTTTCGAGATACTTGACGAAAGCCGTTTGGAAATACCTTTTTTTTAAGCTAAAATCGCAATTTTGAAGTCGTTATAACTTAAAAACTATCAATTTATGTGAAAATTTGCATAGAACCTTTTCTTCTTAAAGTTTGATTCTATTTCAGCTCCAATGAATATATGTATATATATTTTTTAAGTGCCACCCCCTGAAAGGGGGTGGCATTCACCCTCTATAAATTAGCAAGCCCCCGCACAATATAGAAACTTTTCTGTCAAGCATTTACTATTATACCTCCAAAAATGAACTAAATCCGTTCAATATGACATTATTCCGAAGTTAAAACCTCTAGTTACACTGTACTATTAGTGCAAGCATATAATATACTTGTGCCCGACATTAATTAGTCTTTGCAGATACGCTTAAAAAGGAATTTGTGTGATATTCTTTTCTTTTCTTTCTTTTCGGGTTCAAAAGTTACTAACAATAATTGCAACAAAATGCAATGCTTTTTCGTCAATATTTTGAAAATTAAGCAAGATAAGGCAAAACAATATATGTAACTTTTCGGTAGAGCATAAAATTCTCTCGTATAATGGTTATAATAAAAAACGGTACATTTGATAGTTAAATTATCGTTATTAAAGGTAGTATAATATTTATATTTTATTTTATATAATTGTTTATAATTATATAAAAATTTTGTTTAATAGTTTTCTCAATCTAATGTAATACTGCGTATCGTCATAATATGTTTTCTTAATGTATATGGGGAAGCTAGTTTAGGCTGACCTCTTCCTTTTGTGCGTAAACTCTTTTGTGCACCTTTTTTTTCTTACATTCTTCTACCTACATTCAACTTAAATCTGGTGACAGTTGCTTTCTTGCACAGAGCAATAAAACAAAGCGTCTCAAATGCCAAAAGAACTGTTGCCAATGGTATACAAAATCTACTGTTTAAAGCAAGATAGAGTTATATTACAGTATTCAGCCATAAATCTAACTAAAAAATTATTAGTCCTAAATTACTATGACGAAAATAAAATGTATAAATGAAGTATAAAGAATTATGTTAGAATTTGTTAAAATTAAATAATCAAAACATTAGAATACATTACAACAAATTAACTGAGCAGTTGGAAATTTGAAATAAAATGAAAGTCATTGTTTATAAGAAGTGCTTTAGTACAGAAAAAATAATTTTCAATTCCGTAAAAATACATGGCGAAAACTGCAGTCCTAGAGGTAATGACGTATACTTCACGAAAAGAATTATTTGTAGAAGGTACAAATTTTTTCTTTATTTTTTGAACAGACACGTGATATTTTTAACTTCAATATTTTATAAACAACTCGAAAAATAAAGCAATAAAAGATATAGTTTCACTCACTTTCGTTACAGATTTATGCATTATTACACTATACTTCTTAAATTATACAGAGACAGTAATTACTTCCACATCCAGTGGAAGTATAGTAACGACAAAAAAATTTTAAAAATTTTTTTTGTTCAAATAGGCTTAGAATGTCATGAAACGTCGAGATTTTAAGTTTGAGCGAAAAAAAATGTTTGTCTGTCTGTCTGTCGGTCTGTCTGTAACTTTTTTTTGTGCGCACGTTTACTCAGGAACCGTTTGAGATATTGACTTGAAATTTGGTACACATATGTACTTTAACGAGATCTAGAACTAGATTATATTTTCATCTTGTTCCATCGAAGGGTTGGGGAGTAAATTGGGGTAAATTTGGGGTAAATAGGTAAATCTAGTAGGTAAGAGTCCATAAAATTGGTATTTAATATATATAAGAGAAGCTAAGGTCTCAAAAAAAAATTGACATTAGCCACCCCCATTACCACCACCACCCCATTATTAAAGGGGATGAAAAAAAATGCGATTTAGTGTGTGTACAAGGACCAGAAACCTCAAAATATTTTTTTACTTCATCCACCCCCCACTACCACCCCCGCCCCACTACCGATGTGGGGTATCGTTTTATGGGTTTCTAGGGTAGAGGATTATTAAAGTTCCGTAAATAATTATTTCCACATACAAAATTTTTTCGTCATGAGTGACTTGGATAGAAAATCTGGATATGGAAGTAGTGATTCCTTGGGCAGCGGTTTTTTAATGGTTTTTATTTTCTTGCTAGTTAACAATTTATCAGAAAGTTTTTTGTCTATTTTTATTCAATGCTTAGATTTAGTTCAGGACTTCTTATTGCACTTGTTACCACACCAAAACCAAAAACAAACTAAAATAATAAAATCGCGGCAGAAAGAATTCCTTAATCACCTTTTTTGATGCTGTCATAAAGTTGTTTAGGGCAAACGCTCTGCTCTTTTCCCACTAATATTTTCGTTTGTGTTTTCTAACTGTGATTAAAATATACCTTTTTTATTTAAATATGTAGGTATATTATTTGCCTACATATAATAAAACAAGAATAGCAATAGGCTATGTTTTGATTCTAACATGTGTTAAATAAAATGGACATTTCGGACAGAACGCTTTGGTTATGCAGACAAAATTAATGTTTTGAATCTAGTTTTTGTCAATTTCCACGGCATACTTGATACGAGTATTTTCTCGATTTTTGAATTATTATTCTCAAAAGAATTTTCATGTTTATGTATACGGTTGTTTTTGTTATTTTTTTCTATCTAAAAAAAAATATAAACATATTCGGCGATTATTAATAACAAATTGTTTATTAAATAAACAAATAAATTCACAACAAAAAAAATTCTTTTTTCCACCTTTTGGATAATTGCAAATAATAAATTTAGGAATAAAATTTTTTCTTAATAACATGTTTAAATAATGAAAAAAGACAAAAGTGATTATAAACAATTAAAAACAATTTTTAAGAATTTTTTTTAATCATAATATTCTATAACAAATAAAATGGCAGAAAAATATTTTTCAAAAATACGTCATTTATATATTTGTTTATAAAATTTGTTTAAACAAGTAGCAATAAAAATTTTAAGTTTATGTAATCTTATAGTATTTTTGAATATAAAAACAGTAAGAGTAATTAAAATTAATAAAAAAAAATTTTTTCCATCGGGATATTGTTCCTTTAAGTGTTTAAATAATAACATAATTTTTATGAATTTTAAAATTAATATTTAATAACAAAAAATATTTTTACTTGTTTCGGACGGTTCCAGAGCATCGTAACGCCTTAGTGTTCGCTGCGCGGAGCTCTATTTTCAACATTAAATTAAAATCATTAATAATCTCGTTAATAATAGATGTAGAGTTTCGGGAGTCGGGACTTTTTTATTGGGAATTTCTTCCTCTTTAAGAATCTTTCTTTCTTTAAAATTTTTAATAGTTTTCGAGTTATTTCCAAAAAACGGAACTCGTTATTTTTTCAATTTTCATTAGTTTATAACTTTTGCAATTATTTATGTGCGGGTTTAAAACTTTTGCACATTTTTCTAGACGTCATTCCGAATCCAATGCAATCAAGGTAGGTGCATGACGTCAGATGCACCATGCAGGGAGACCGACTAGAAATAAAAATTCAAATAACCATCATAAAAATATTTGTGTTCATTAATAAAAAAACCGCTGCCTAAAAAATCACTACTTCCACATCTAGATTTTCCTGCCCAAGCCTTTTACAGCAAAAAAATGTCGATACTATATTTGCAATCCACTGTGTAAAAATAATTGTTTATAGAACTTTGATAATATAATATTTGAAATTGTCTATCCCAAAAACCCATAAAACGATGTGCAACATGGTAGTGGAGGTAGTAGAGGGGGAAGCTGTTGGCAAAAAATTCAGAGGCTCTTGTACACATAAATCATAATTTTATTTTTTTATTCCCTTTAATAATGTGGTAGAGGTGGTGGCGACTGCCAAAAAAGTATTCAGGCCTTTTGTTCCTTTATACACACTAAATCACAATTTTATCTTTTTATTCCCTTCCATAGTCACCTTCAATAATTTGAGCAAAAAAATTTTTTTTACGATTACTATACTTCAACTCCACTACGTGGATGTGTAAGTAATAAGTATTCCGCAGTTATGACGTTGTTCTCTTTTGCACGTCCAAATAGAATAAAACGATTCAAGTTAGCCCATCTAAATTGTGTTTTTAGAGACCGTGTAGGCTTAACAGGGAACCAAGACAGATCACGTCATGCAGTTAGGTGCACCATACAGTAAAGGGAACCTGACTTAAAAAACCGCTTCCTAAAGAATCACTATTTCAACATCCAAGTCTTTTACAAAGAGAAAAAGTTGATACTGTATTTGCAGTCCATTATGTGGAAATAACTGATCATAGAACTTTAATAATATAATATTTGCAATCGTCTACCACAAAAGCCCATAAAACAAAATGCCATATCGACAGTGGGTAGTGGGGGATATAGCTGATGCAAAAAAAAATTAGGCCTTTGGTACTTATACACACACAAAATCACAATTTTATTTTTTTTTCGTCCTTTAATAATAGGGTAGGGATGGTAATGGGGGTGATAGTGGAAGTGGCTGATGTCAAAAAAATTTTGACTAGGTACTTGGCTTCTCGTACATACACTAAATCCCAATTTTATAAACTCTCACTTGCTTGCTTTGCCTATTTATCCCCCCATCCCAAACTTCAACGGAATAAGATCAAAACATAATCTATTTCCAGATCTCGTTATAATACACAGGTGTCCCAAATTTTGAGATAACATCATAAACGGTTCCAGAGTAATCGTGCGCACAAAAAAAATTACAGACAGATTTTTTTTGCTCAAACTTAAAATACCTTTCGTGGCATTCCAAGCCTGTTTAAAAAAACATTTTTTTTACCTTTATTATACGTTCACTCCACTATGTGGATGTGGAAGTAGTACCAGCTTATAGTGATTATGGACAATGCCTATCTATCCTTATAATACGTAAAACATCATTCTGCATAATAATAATTATTGTTTAATGACCGATATTTCTCCATGAAAATTTTAGTACCAAAATTATAATAATTAAGTATAGTATTATTGAATACTGAATGCAAAAAAACACAATCCTAATTTAGGGTCAGATGCTACTATACGTCGGACAAATGGTAGAAAGTATTAGCGTAGAAAAGTAGCGTATAAGTGTAGAAAAAAAGTATTAGCGATTTTTTTACAAAAAAAAACTAGTAAGATGTTCTTAATCAGCACCTTTAGAAACCCATTTGTACAAGATTACATCGTAGTGAATTCAAAGATGTTTGAGACAGGGGCCGTCAAAAAAACTATTTTTTCAACTAAAAATAATTTTTATCTGTAAAACGGATTCTCAAATGAAACAAGGTATTCTACATTTTTTGTTCAGAATAATGTATTATAAAAGTATGAATTGATTTTACAACAAAATAATTGTTTATTTAATAAGACAAAAATTAAAAAGTAAAATAAATAAATAAATAAATTAATTAATTCATTAAATTAAATTAATTGCCCAATAGCATTTGTTTTCATGGTTTACTTAGGTTTTTATTGAAGATTATTTGTTAGAAAAATGGTAGGTATAGTAGGTAGAATTTTTGCCTTATTAAATAAATAATTATTTTGTTGTAAAATCAATTCATACTTTTACAACACATTATTCTGAACAAAAATGAAGAATACATTTTTTCCATTTGAGAATCCGTTTTATAGATAAAAATTACTGTTTTTGACGGCCCCTATCTCCAACATCTTTGAACCCACTATGATGAAATTTTGTACAAAGGGGTTCCCAAAGAATCACTATTTTTGATTAAGAATATCTTACTAGTTCTTTTCTGAAAAAATCGCTAATATATATTTTTTGAAAATCGACCTCCTCTTTCCATTCTAGAATCGAACGCCTCCGTCTAAAATTAAATGTGGTTACGTCTAAAGACTTACTCTATAGGAATATAGTCACCATTAAAATTTCAAAATATTCGGATATCAAATGAGCGAGATATGAGGGTGGCTCCATGAAAAGTGCGACACACTGTATATGTACCTTTTTGTCAGAGCATAAAATTCCCTAGTATAATGGTCATAATAAAAAAACGGCACATTTGATAGTTAAATTATTATTATTATTATAAGTAATACAATACAAATAATTAGTTTTAAGTTAAAAATTTAGTTTAATAGGTTTTCTTAGTTTAATGTAATACTGCTATAGTAATAATATTTTTTCCTAATGCATATGGGAGGTCGAAGATAGTTTAGGCTAACCTTTTCCTTTTGTGTGTAAATTCTTTTGTACACAATAAACGTTCATTTATTTATTTATTTTATTTACTTAAAATTGTACCGGCCGCCAAATTATCAAAAATGAGGTACAGAGACGCTTGTCATTTTTTTATACTCTCCTCAGTCATTTAAAATGCAATTAAAAATCTGAAAAAGCACACATCATCTGTAGGTTCCAGAAAACATTTTTCAAAACACAACGGATTTTTTAAAACTTATGTTGCTATTTAAATTTAAAAAAAATGTTTCCTATTGTCACCGCATTTTGAGGTTTTCGGGTCTTGATATAATCTTATAGAAATATATTTTTAACCATCAATTTATAAAAATAAAAATTTTTACTCACGTAACGGGGTCATAAAATTATGAACAATCCAAAAAGAAATCCACGAATTTACTAGCTGATAAGTTTATGCATTCGTCAATTAACAAATAGAGCTTTTGATGTGAAATTGGAACTGGCAGAATTTTTATTTTCACATGAAAAATAGTTCCAATGATGTTAAAAAATTGTTTACATTTCGGTGAGCACGTGGTCATACGCTTCAAGCGATCTGTTTTATATTTATTGCCGTACGCCCCGCTGAGTTAAGCGGGTGCCTTTTCTCTGGTACCTTTCTACATTCAACTTAAATACATCTTACAATACAGCCCAATAAAACAATCAAAGCGTCTCAAGTGTCAAAGGAATTATTGAAATTATTGGCCGGTTTGAAGCACGATGGAGTTATATGACAGTATAGTACCTAACGGTAGGAAGAAATATGCCAATATGCACCAAAAAATTATATTTTGTAAACTAGTGCCTAAAGATTTATAAAAGAAACTACGGAAATAGCAACAAGAAAATATGGGGACAAGATAAACCGAGAAATATAAGTATATCATATTTTTGATGATGTATCTATTTTATTGATTCCAAAAAATATATGTTGTGATAATATGATATAGTAGTTAAAGACTGTACTAAAGACATGCAGTGAGTGTGTCAGAACAATGTGATATGAAAAGATAAAAATATATTCATTTTTTATTTTAATGTTCCCATTATCAAATGTCTTTTTCAATTCTCTAATAAGGGTGTAGCTATTATATCTAATGCACATTTTTTCGAATTTAAATCGACCCAGCCGTTCAAAAGATATAAATTCTTTTCGAAATATTGGTATTTTTGATTACCCCTAATGGTGGAGTCAAATTAAGCATCAAAATAGGTGAATAAGGAATTATCTGGCTGCAGCAGTCTTATTGTTTGAATTTGTTGCCAGTATATATAACAGAAAGTGTATGTGAAGTTTTGCATTAAATCGGTCCATTGCTGGTAAAATTTTAACAATTTATTTTTAAACAGTGAAATTTTCTGCTATTTTCTTTATTATCTCCGGTCCTAGAAATCGTATCGCAATAATAAAAAGAGCCATTTGTTCGCAATAAAATTTTAAATAAGGCTAGGCCTATGAAACACTTTCTGATAATTTGTTAATCTATAAAAAAATAATAATCACCAAAAAATTGCCTTTTTTGGTTATTTAAGAAATATAACGTAATAATGAATCAATTTATTTTTAAAAATGTAGGTTTTTAAATGTATTTTACAATGGTATTAAGAAAAAAAATCTTCATTTAAACTATTTTTTTGAAATTTGTTTATAATTTTCAAAATTATAGTTATAAACAACTTCAAATAATCCTGTGGATTTTTTATAAAACTAAAAACGCAAACGAATTACGAAAATAGATGAAACATTTAACATTTTTCTAAAAAAATAATTATCTACTTGCATTTGGAGCTAGGATACGTCAGTTTTTGTAACTAAGTCGCTTATAAATAAACAAATTAATATTTCTTCTTAAAATTGAGCCCTGTTATTCTTTCAATACCTATATTTTTGTCTCATCTAGTTGAAAACAAACCAGAAGCACAATGTTTAAAAGATAATGTATAGATGCCCGAAAGTCGGGCCTTTGGAACTTATGTTAGAGATCCGATAATTGTCAATTAGCTCTAAACGGTATATTACTGTTTTACAAATTAGACTTTAATATTTTAGACGATAGCACTTTTTACCAGGATGCGGACGTCTAGGGTTCAACTCCTGACCGCGAATATTGTTTTTTTTTATTGTATCGGTGATATTAAAAATTTTACAAAGCTGTGTCCATGGACATAAGGATATTCGTTCAGATTAGATTAGTTCCTCCTTTTCGCGACAAAAATTAAGAAAATAACCGCTCTATTCAATGTTATTTCAAAAATTGTAATTTTAGATTATTTTCAAATATCAGAGACAAAGATGTAAGCTTTAAAAAACAACCACTCCAAATTTCAAAAAGAAATAGTTTTTTGGTTTATTTATAAGTGACTTTAATGCAAAAACTGACGTATCTCGACTCTCGACCTCAAATGCAAGCAGACCATTATTTTTTTTTTAAGAAATGCTATATATTTCACGTATTTTCATAATTCGTTTGCCGCTTTTAGTTTGATAAAAAAGATCACAGGGTTATTTGAATTTATTTACAACTACAATTTTGAAAATCATAAACAAATTTCAAATAAACGGTTTAAATGAAGATATAATTTTTTCTTAATACCATTGCAAAAAACATACAAAAATTTACATTTTGAAAAAAAAAACATTTTCTCCTACGAGTCGATGCCCTTAAGCAGTAAGCGATGGAAATTTCGAATTTATTATTGACTTTTAGCCGTTTGAAAACATATTTTGGGTTAAAATTTCGCACGAGAGTTTAGTTCAATAAAATAAAATTGATTCATTATTACGTTGTTTCTTAAATAGCCAAAAAAAGTACTTTTTTGTGATTTTTATTTATTTATTTTTAAATTAACAAATTATCAGAAAGATTTTTCATAGACCTAGTCCTATTCAAAACTCAATGCCCTATTTTTATTTTTGTAGCACGATTACTAGGATCAGAGATAATAAGGATAATAGCAGAAAATTTCACTGTTGAAAAATAAATTTTTAAAATTATACAAGAAACAAAACTGCCTATAGCACTTATACATAAAACAAATTAAAACAATAAAATAGCTACAGTTCCATTCAAAATTTATAAGCGATTTAATGCTAAAGACTAATATTTTATACCCTAAAACCCAATTTTATCGACTCTGCAACAACCCTTCAACGGAATAAGATCAACGCATAATCTATTTCCAGATCCCGTTGTAATACACAAGTATACCAAATTTTGAGTCAACATCATGAACGGTTCGAATCGTTTGCACAAAAACAAATTGCAGACGGAATTTTTTTCGTTCAAGCTGAAAATATCGATGTTTCATGACATTCTAAGACTATTTAAAAAAAAAAACATGTTTTTTTACTGTTACTATCCACTAAACTACGGGGATGTGGAAGTCGTCATGGACAATGCCTATCTATCCTTATAATAGGTACGTAAAACGTCATTCTGCATAATTATTGTTTAATGTCCCGATATTTCTCCATGAAAATTTTAGCACCAAAATTAATAAAAATGAGGAATATTATTGAATCATGAATGCAAAAAACTACAAACCTAATTTAGGGACATGGAAACATTAATTTAGTACAACAAATGGACAAAGCCAATGCATTTTATACTCGATTTTATATTTTGTTATTATAATTTTTCTCTTTTGATATAAATGCTACCTTTTATCGCTCTATTTGAAATTATGTATTACAATTCAAAAAACGTTTTAAGATGTTTAAGATGCTACTATTTTGCTTTCA